>CM077644.1:199639961-200839961 GCA_039707465.1 Rhabdophis nuchalis | reverse complement strand
AGTTGGAGGCAACGGCGAGACTCTTGGCTATAGAGTGGATTGTGAGTGAACTTATTTTATTGCTTGCAACTTTTGCTTTCAAAGAAGATGGAGGGGGGAGTTTGTGAAAAAAACCCTCGGAATGGAAAAAAGCGGCATTTTAAGAATGCTCGTCAGGCTTGAGGAAGCGGAGAAATTTACATTCAAACTTTTTTAAATGATAGTGAAAGTCTTTCCGGGATGATCGTTGGATACGTAGTATCGAAGTCTGGCAATAAAGAAACAATTTTTTCCTTGCTAATTCCCGGTGGCTTCCAGATGGGCGGGGGAAGATGGCGTTTCTTTGTTCTCCGGAGACATACTCTTCATGGATGATTGCTGACATTCCCTTGTGATTGGGACTGCCTCTCTCTTTTTACTAATGATTGTATGTAACTGATTAATTGGTCCTTTCCCTGAAGTGCCTTTTTTTTCCTATTTGATTGTAAGAACTTGGTCTCTCTCTGGACTCTAATTAGATAAAATTGTGACTTTGTTTATTGGAATTTGCTCATATCCTGACTCACTGACTCCTCTTCAGCAGACACCATTTTACTGACACAGACTTAAATCTTTCATCATGGCTTCAAAAAAGCAGACACATCAACCTAAAATCACTTCGATGTTACCCGAAAAACCTGATACGGATGCTAGATTAACAGCAATGGAAGAAACTCTTCAGACCTTGGTGAAAGAAATCAAGAAATGAGGAAGGACCATGTCAGTTCTAAATTAGAACTTTTGGAGACACAGAAGAAATTAATGGAAAACATACAAAAGATTGATGGGCTGGAGATGGGGTTGGCTGGGACAAGGGGAGAGCTTAAAAGTATTAATAATGAAATAGGGGATTTAACTGGTCATATGTCTAGGATGGATTTTGAAAGGATGTCATATTTTTTAAGATTTCAGAACGTTCCTGAGGCGAATGGTGAAGATTTAACTGATTTAATGTGCACTATTTTAGCAGATTATGTACACAAGCCTAAGGATGAGATTAGGGGGGACATTGATTTGATATATAGAATAAACTCAGCATATGCCAGGATAAATGAAGTACCCAGAGAGATACATATTAAATTTGTAAGAAGGTCGACAAGGGAAAGGATCTTGAGGGCGCAGAGAGACAGTCCTTTAATTTATCACCAGAAAGAGATTGCCATCTTGAAGCAGGTCCCGAAGAAGATTAGAGAGATAAGACGGAAATATTCCTTCTTGTCCAAAAGATTATTTAAACAGGGGGGTCTGGTTCAAGTGGGTGATGCCTGAGGAAATGTTGGTGTTCTGGGAGGGAGGAAGAGTAAGAATTAAAACAGTTGCAGAGGTGGAAGCCTTTCTTAAAAAACATTCCTCAATCCTGGAGGATGAAAATGGGGGAGCAGAGGGTGCCGCGGCCCCGCCCACTGGGGGCCAGGGAGAAGAAGACACAATTGCCAAAAGACTTAGATCTCAAAAGTGACTTTATTTTAGTATAACACAATTTTTGTTTGGATGTTCATACATGATTGCTAGCATAGTTTTTACAATGATATATTTGCATTTCTTTCCACTTTGTAGTACAAATGAAAATTTAATGTATTATCTATATTTTGTTATGAAGCCTCGGAAGGGGTCAACGACTTCGACATGAAAGTTCTCACAATATCTTTTATACACCCTACCCTTTACCCTATTTGTAAATTTTTTAAAAACCCAATAAAACTTTTTTTCAAAAAAAAAATACTGCAGAATCAAATTGGATATAATTAGTCATTCTTACTATGTTTTCAGGCTGCTTTATTTTACAATGGAAGCAATGCTCATTTTTGCTTGTTTGTTTGCTTGCTTGCTTGCTTGTTTGTTTATTTATTTGTATCACTGTATGCAAAAACTCTTCTGCCAACCTAGCAGTTCAAAAGCATGTAAAAATGCAAGTAGAAAAATTGGAACCATCTTTGGTGGGAAAGTAACAGTGTTCCGTGTGCCCTTGGCATTGACTCATGCTGGCCACATGACCACGGAGACCTCTTCAGACAGTGCTGGCTCTTCGGCTTTGAAATGGAGATGAGCGCAGCCCCTAGAGTTGGGAACGACTAGCACATCTGTTCGAGGGGAACCTTTACCTTTACCTATGCAAGATATGAATTTATATTCTAAGCTTTACCTTTTATGAACTAGATAATCAGGAGATTTCCCAAACCTTTTTGTCTTCATTTTTATCTCATACAAAGCTGTAAACTACTGTATATTCATGTACTTTGTTGATATTTTGGTTACATTCTCCTGAAAGCTTCCATTGTCTTCTGCCAGTACAAAGCATGTGGTCATGTGATGGGCTTTACAGATCGCTGTCAAATTCTGCTCCCCATTGTTATCGTAACTCGAGAACTACCTGTAAGCTGAAATGAATTGGGGGGGGGGGGATTTCAAGAGAGTAAAACAAATATTATATAGACAAATGAAAGGCAAAAGATATAAGGAGAAGAGCAGTAGCACATGTCAAGAGTATTTTAATGTCTTTGCCAAGCTCAGATTAAACATGAATCAGTAGTGTGATACAGTGCTAAAAAAATAAATGGTAGCTTGGAGTTCATTAAGGGGGCATAGAGTCAAGATCACTGGAAACAACTGTTCCATTCTGTCCTAGTTAGACCCCATTTAGAAGTATGCATGAATTTCTAGGCAGCACAGTTCAAAAGAGAGTGACAAATTGGAGAAAGGTCAGAGGAGATCTTCCAAAATGGTGAAGACTCTAGAAGTAAGCCTATAAAGAAATGTTAAAGGAACAAGGCATATTTGACCTACAGTAGACAAATGATACGTGCTCATTTACATTGAAAGGGTTGTAACATAAGGAAAGAAATGGACTTATTCTGTATTACTGCAAAAGGCAGAAATACAACCAATAGGTTAAAGTTAAAAGGAAGTTGGTTTGGACTACAGGTCAACTTATACGTTGCCAATCAGTGGAACAGGCTGCCAAATGTAGCATGAATTATCCTTCATTTAAAATGTACAGAGGCTGAATGGTCATTTGTCAGAGATGCTCTGGTGGATTTGAGCATTGAGCAAGGGTTGGCCTAGATCACCATTAAGATCACTTTTAACTCAATGATTGTCTAATTGTCAATGTCAACCTTATGTCCTTGTCCATTGAGCAGGGATAAGATGGAAGAATCGAGAATGGTAAGTTAAAAAGCAAGTGCTAAAGAAGATAGAAAGGAATAGTATTTGCCAGCCATTTGGAAAGATGGAGTGGAATAAAATGAATGGGAAAACATTACCAGCTAGCTATCTCTTTAAAAGCTGGCACTTCTGTAGGCAGCAAAATCCAGTATTTTCTATGTTCTTCCAAGAAAAAATTCTAAGTTTATAAGATTCTCATGATCTCTCAATAAGGAGCTTACCAGTAAAGCAATTGTGCATGCAAACAGTTTTAGACCCTGCATTTAATGAGGTCTTGGGCTATCCCCTTTAGATGGTAAATTTGGGGCACTGTATGATACATTAGTCCTACTGCTTTGGGTGGTTGAGAGAGCTCTTGCTGTTTCAATTGTATAGCTTCCAGTAGTTCCCATGGTAGTAAACTAAGTCAATGAAGTCATAGGATAAGGATTTGTTTTGCAGGCTATAAAGAGGATGTGGCATCTGAAATGTTACAAACAAGAAATCTATTGATCAATGAACACTGAGTATCCTAAGAAAATGAAAATGAACTTGAATATACGTAGGCATTATTGAAGAACTCATGTGACTTGTAAAGTACTCATTCTTGTTCCATATTCTTTTCCTATATTTTATTAGAAGGCCTGCAATTCTTTAAGTGCCCACTTTACGGAATACAACGCTGACTTTTATACAAGACTTTATTACTGCCTTGCAGATGTCTCATAAATACATCAGGTTTAAATAATATCAGCCACAATGTTTGAACACGCTGGATTCTTTTATAAAAATAAAAAAAAAATGACTGGAAGCTGTGGTTCCTATCATTCACTGTTCTTTTTTTCATGTTCATAAAACATTTGCAGTATAGTTTTGATCATACTGGCCATTTGGCAAATATTGCAACAACAACAAAAATCAGTGTCTGCAGTATTGTCATGATTGATTTAAGGTTAGCTGGTGCAAATTCTCCAAAGCACCTGAGGGTAGGACAAGAAGAAATGGGTGGAAACTAATCAAGAAGAGAAGCAACTTAGAACTAAGAAGAAATTTCCTGACAGAACAATTAATCAGTGGGACAACTTGCCTCCAGAAGTTGTGAGTGTTCCAACACTGGAAGCTTTTAAGAAGATGTTGGATAACCATTTGTCTGAAGTGGTGTAGGGTTTCTTGCCTAAGCAGGGGTTGGACTCAAAAACCTCCAATGTCCCTTCCAATTTTGTTATTCTATTCTATTAAAAATATATTCACAGGCTAATTCATGTGCCATTTGTCTGGATCCTGACCTGTATTATGCATGTTTCAGGAAGATATGGACCGACAATTACCACTGGAAGAGGGTCACCACCTCCACTGGAACAGAAGACAGATCTAAAAACTTGCAATGTCCCTAAACAGAATAAAGGACTAAAAAAGCCCACATATAAAGACACCTCTTCCAAGAGCAAGAACTAAACAGTTATCATTAGGCAGAAATGTTTATTTACATTTAAAATTACCTTTTCCTTTATTAGTACTAATTAAAACATTTTTTTAAAAAAATGAACATCTTTTGTAAGATCAAATATATATTCTAAACTCCTTCTGGGGGACTTTGCAACAAGAGGTAAATAAGGCATAAAAATAGGGCATCCCAGGATTCTACAGGTTATTTGGTCTTTCTAGGATATTACTTATGCCTTCAAGTGGAAACAGGTTCATTTGCCATCTGTCTTGTACCCCATTGCAACATAGGCTTGAAGCAATGGTGCCATCTGGTTCTCCAAGACTGCGTCCATTTGAAAACATTAATAACATTAGCCAGAGATAATTTTAAAGAAAACTCATAGACATGAAGACTAAAATAAAACTAAAGACTTGCTTCTTGGGAAATGGATTTGTTTTCCTTTTTTCCTTCCTTCCACCTTTCTCTCACACATACGTTTATATTATAAAATAAATCATGGTTTCAAAGCTATTGCTTTGCCATTGCCAAAAGCAGTTCCATGACAGTGATTTCAACAGAGATCTCTAGAATGGTGGACCTAATGACCTAGCTGAACATAATGATCCTTTCTCTCTAGCCGGCTATTTATCCGACTGCTAAATTGCTGTTTGGCAATCTGGGATGGATACAATTTCTCCTTATTGGTTTATTCTAGCTTTCAAAGGTTGTCGTCTCTCTGTTAAGTTTAAGTAATTAACCTTTCTTCTTTCTGTCAGAGAGAGCTTTCTGAATGTGAGAGAATTATACATAAACTCTGATCCACTACATAGCATCATATATGGCTAAAAAATATCTTCTGTAATTGTAGTTAAATCTGACATTGTACACCATACACTAAATAAATAAATAAGTTTCTGGCCCCTAATTGCTCAAACTATTATAGAAAAAGAGATAACATAATTGTGCCATCTTTTAATACAATCTGTGTCTTTCATCTCCCTAAACTCATTCAAAAGTCAGATTGTAATTTGTAATATGAATGAATAAGAAAATAATACAGAATCCAACATTCTGCTCCCCCAAGTAGTTAACCCGGTATATTTGAGAAATTCATTAGCATACTGCATTTGTTAATAATGCTATCTCTTGTAAAGTGGCTTATTCTCCTTTTGAAATTGTCCAGTGTTTATCCAATAGACAATGTGATATTAAATCTAGATGGTTTACTTATGTTCTGTTGAAGAAACACATTTTCAATTTATTGTTTTTACTTCCAGGTGACAGGTTTTGATATTATGAGAAATTTAGGGGGAAAAACCTGTTTGCATCTTTTATGACCTGGTGTGTTGCTTGCGATTAGACCACTATTGATTGCAACATACAAGGAGATCCTTTTTAGAGAGACTCTTAGCGTTATCATTTGTTCCATTTCATTATTTAAACAGTAGCTTTATAACACCTTTAAGCTGTTTTATTTAGCTGAGTGGCTTAACAAGAATTTTCTTTTATCTAGTGAATTAATCTCTTATACTGTTTCTTACTCTCAGCTGCTGAGAATCAGTAGATTTTTAATAACAGACTTGGAAAAAGAGATACTGTTTGCCAACTGGGAAAGCACACTTGTTCTTCTTAATGATGATGTGCGAACAGTCGCAGTTAGCATGGTTTCTGTATTAAACATGGCTCTGCATTTTAAGTTTTGTTTGGATCAGTGAGGTAATTAAATCTCTCTGTTATTACTGCAACCTCTCATTTTCAGTATCAAGACTGAAACAGCTGGAGAATACAGTCTGCAGAGAACTGCCATTCCATTCTAAAGTCCAATATAGGCACTTGGAAATAGATGAGGCCACTTAAGTTTGTATTGGAGAAAAATCTGTATGGCTCATTGCCTGAATCCAAAATGATTTTTAAAAAACCAAAACCAAAACAAGCCTTGTTCACCCATAATGAAAGGATGAATGCTGTTGCTTTGGACTGGATTGTACTTGAGTGATATCTCCATGGAAATGGGTCCTATAGCTTTGCATGGTATATACACAACAGCTAAGGGAACTAAAGAACATGAAGAGATGCCTAGAACACCTCTGGAGAAAGATAAGATGATCAAACATGAGGTAGAGCTGCTATTAAGAGCCTGCCTCGTGGTGGTGAGGGCATCAAAACCTAACTACTTCTCTGCCCTTGTTGCATACAGTTGTATAGCAGCCCTAATACAAGTGACTTCTCCCTCTCTGGTGTGGGTAATATTGAGATTCACCTACAGGGTCTCTGTGAAGAATATGCTGCAGTGGAGAAAAGCACTTATATTTGTTCTTTGGCCTTGGAGAAGAAACAGTTATGGGGACTAGGTTTTTCAGAGTTATCTGGAGTGTGTTTGATTCCATCCCAGATAACTGAGAAACAGGACAGGGTCCTTGCAGCTGGTAGTTCAGCCATTCCACCGTTAGAGCCATGCCCATCCTGGCTGGTTAAGGCTCATAGGAGGGAATGCACAACTTTCAGGCAGAGTTCAGACAAGGCTATGGGACTAGTCATCTTGCTCTTTGATGACCTCTGATGGGAATGGAATTGAAATAGTGCATCCATCCTTGCTTATCTTGACCTTTCAGTGGCCTTTAATACCATCAATCATAGTAATTCAATTTCAATTCAATTTATTCGACTTATTAACCGCCCCCTCTCCCCGAAGGGACTCGGGGCGGTGCACAGGAAATATAAAAACACAATAATAAATACATAAATACTTAAAACTATATTAAATTAACACCCTGTACTAAAATCTACCCCATTTAAAACTAATCCATAAAATCCAATGTACAAATTTTTCTGCTAAAACTAAGGCTAGGTACGGTAGGTTAGGCCAGGCTGGTCTGTTGGAAAAAGTAGGTTTTTAGTTGCTGGCGGAAGGAGCGGAGGTCCGTGATAGTTCTAAGTTCAGAGGGTAGGTCGTTCCAGAGGGTAGGGCCCACCACAGAGAAGGCCCTTCCCCTGGGCGTCACCCACTGGCATTGCCTAGTGGATGGCACCCGGAGAAGTCCCTCTCTGTGGGAGCGAATTGGCCGAAGGGATGTGTGGGGTAGGATGCGATCCCGCAGATAACTAGGTCCCGTGCCATGGAGCGCTTTGAAGATGGTAACCAGCACCTTGAAGCGCACCCGAAAGACCACAGGCAGCCAGTGCAGCTCGCGCAGGAGCGGTGTTACGTGGGAATACCTAGAGGTACCCAATATTGCCCGCGCGGCTGCATTCTGCCTTTGGCTTTGGCTTTGGCTTTGGGAGTTAAGGGTGGGCAGCACTGTATTGAGTTGGTTCTTCTCCTTCCTCCAAGATCAGTATTGATAGCTTTGTGGGGTGCCTCATGGCATGGTTCTCTCTCCTTGCCTGTTTAATATCTACATGAGACCACTGGGGGATATTTGATATGTGCATACTGGATAGTGGGATGGGCAGCATATAAATTTAATTATCTGTTTAATTAATTAATTGAATAAATAAATATGCTATGATACCCAACTTTATATTTTACCCCACTGCCATAAAAGGAATGCCATGGATGTCCTGTCTCAGTGCTTGAAATTGTGGAGGCCTGGATGCGGCACAATGTGCTTTGATTCAACCCAAGCATGGCTGAGCGGCTGTGGGAATTTGTCACCTCTGGTGACAAGTTTTTTCCATCTTTGATTCTGGAGGATGTGGCGCTGCCCCAGACAGACCTAAAGCACAAACAGTGGGTCCTTTTGAATTCATGGGTCTTCCTAGAACAGTAGTGATGGCAGTAGTGCTAGGAGAACCTTTGCACACTTCAGGTTGTATACCAGTTTTGCCCATTCCTTAGGTTGTCTGTGGTGTTAGATATTCAATATATGTATATTATGGGAATTATATTGTTTGCCTGTGTTGATGCAGTTCAAGATACTGACTGTCATCTTTAAAACCTATCAATGCTTGGGACTGGGTTACTTAAGAAACTGTCATTTCTCAGTAGTTTTTACCTATCCAATTCAGTCTGGCAGGTTGGGCATGCTATCGGTCCTATCAGTCAAGGAATGCCAGCTAGGAAATGTGCCTTCTCCGGCCTTCTGGAACATTGTCCTCGTTGACGTTGAGGATGACCCTATTCTTGTTGGTCTTCATAAGACTTTCAGTCCCAAAATGTGGGGGCCCTGTTTCTTGGCTATATTGACATCTATAATGACAAAATTTCTTCCTGCCATCTATATTTAATTTGCATTAAATTATAAATGTTCTTAATTGTTTTACAACTATTCCTTGCTTAGTTCATTGAGATGGGTGGTTATAGAAATCAATATGAATAAATAAATAAATATGCAAAAGATACACTGCTGATCTTTTTTGTTTTTTTAAGAGCTGAATAAACCTAGATTACAACCAACAGATGAATGGCAACCAAACCACGTTGCTGTAGTTTTTTTAAAATCTCTTCTTAAAATGTTCATCATAGTTTTGAGATGTTTTTGTGATGTGATGAAATATGCAGCAACAATAACTCACACATAGATAAACATTAATGCCAAATTCCACACAGATAACCCGAGGGATTTGGCATTAAGGGAAGGAATACTGATAAGAAATTGTGAATATGATAGAGCTGATTTTCAGGGCTTGAGATGAAAATGTAATTAACTTGGATTTCCCCCCCAAAGAATATTTGAAGATGTACCCAACTGTTATGGATGAAAGGAAAAAAAGAGATGAATAAAGTGGTAAAACTAAGGGTGTTTTGTTTGGCTAAGATATTTTAGTTTCCAAAAAGCTGCTGTGATTGGGGTAACCAACATTATGCTGATCACAGGTTTTGATTTGAAGATCCGTCTCACATTTCTGTGAACTTTGTCCTTATGCGCTATATGTTTGGAATGTTAAGGTTTTTTTTAAATTACTTAATCAATGCTAGTTGATACCTGGATATCAATAATTCCATTCTATGAAGTTATAAATTATAAGAATTTATCTATGAATTTAGTAATTATAAGAACACAATAGTCAAGCCAATTGGCTTTCATTTGCTAATGCTATTTGTGACTAAATTAAAATGCTAAAATGCTTTCAGATACCCATCTAGCTCAGAATTTGTACAGGCAACATGTTTCAGGATACTGAATTAGATACAGGGGGAGATATGCCATGTCTTACATTCTCCTGGGAATATTTCATTGTAACCAGCTTCACATCAAATTGAGAAAGCCTTTGTCTTAAGGCAAAAAAGGAAAACTGAATTTTTTAAATCCTTAGTTTCACTTTTACTCTGCTCACGCATTTATACCTGAGCTAGAAAACACTATTTTTTTTCATTTTTAATGAGTTGCAACAAACACTATTTGAAGCTGACTAAAATTTCATTTATATTTTTAGCAGCCATGTCTCACTGCTGAATTATGTTTGTTTTTTGAACAATTCCAATATATTTTTCATATGTACTATTATTCCCCATTGTATACCTGTATTTTTTTTATTTTATTTTTCAGGGCAGCTCAGCTAGTCCTTCAATGCAGATATCAAGAGTCCTGTCAAATGACCAACTATAAAGGATTAGAATTCATGAATTATTGTTGATTCATCTGCTTTGGCTATTTGCCAAATTGAGACTGAAATCCGTGACAAACAGGGAATAATTCTTTATTACAATTTTTACCTACTTCACCACTAAATCAGTTTAAAGATCAGTATTTGAAAGCAGATTCTCTCCAGAATCTACATATAATGCCAACATCTACATATAAACTAATAGGCTTCCCATATTCTGTACTACTAAGAAAAGGTCATCACGTTGAGGCTTTGTTCATTTTATTTTTTCAGTTTAAGATATAGTGAAGCTTATTAAACCATCATCAACTTCCAGTTTTTCTGATAGTGGGGATGGGATGACATCCTAATTTATACTGTGGTGATGACCCTTTTCTTGAGCCGAACATTACTGTATGCCTTTTCTTTATCGACCCTGTGTGAGAAAGGTAAAGGTAAAGGTTCCCGTCACACATAAGTGCTTGTCATTCCTGAGTCTAGGGGTCATCTCTGTTTCAAAGCTGAAAAGCCAGCACTGTCGAAAACGTCTTGGTGTTCATGTGGCCGGCATGACTCAATGCTGAAGGTGCAGTGAACGCTGTTACCTTCCCACCAAAGGTGGTTCCTATATTTATTCTTGCATTTTTACATGCTTTCGAACCGCTAGGTTGCAAATACTGGGACAAGTAACGGGAGCTCACTTCATTACGTGGCGCCAGGGATTCGAACCGCTGAATTGCCAACCTTTCTGATCAACAAGCTGAGCGTCTTAGCCACTAAGTCACCATGTCCCTCCCTGTGTGATAGGCTTACAAAAAAAAAATAGCTCTGTCTATGTTACATGCACAAAACCTCTCTTTCTTTCTTCATGGCCATGGGTATTAAGTATTTGAAAAAGGAAAGGCTGGCAAGAGTAAAAGACAAAATAGCCTAAAATGAATAAGAGTAGAGGGGGAAAAACAATTCTAAAAATTGCTGGCTTTTCTGGCCTGTGCTCTGGTGGTAATTACATGAGTCCACAGGGGACCCAGCCTATGAAAGCAAAAATCTGCCAGGTGAGTTAGGTTCTCCTGGGTTAAAGATAAAGAAAATGTTCAAAAGGAGCATGTAAACTTTTCCAAAAGGAGTTGATTTTTGCAATACTAAGTAGTTTATTTTGTACCAGTTAGAAGTGAGGATTCAAGGTGATAGGAAGTAGACAACAAAGAATTAGTTTGTGAGGTAACTGCCAAATTGATGTATCTTCTTCCTAACACAGGGATGTCCAAACTTGGGAACTTTAAGACTTGTGGAGGACTTCAACTCCCAGAATTCCCCAGCCAGCTATGCTGGCTGGGGAATTCTGGGAGTTGAAGTCCACAAGTCTTAAAGTTCCCAAGTTTGGACATTCCTGTCCTAACATGACTTCCCTCAAGATTTTCATGCAGGATTTAAGGTTCCAGGCTATTGTGCTGGCTCAATATTGTTAAAGAAAACAATTACTGTCATGCTTCTAATCTCTTTTGCAGCCTTGAAAATCACTATAGTTATTGCACACTCTAATTATAACCCTGGCTTTACTTCTCCAAAAGAGTCCCTATTGCCAGTAGAAACTTTTTTTTACTACTAAGGCCTTCTCCCACCTATTCCATTTTCAAGATTCCTTGTTTAGCAACTCCCCCAATTTAAAAGTTTCTTTCTTCAATGGGACTGAATGACTGTTGCCATTTGCTTCAGAGCAAAAATGAATCTATTTTGTATTGATCTGGAACATGATAGAATTAGCTCCAATTTTTTTCATAACTCAAATTTGTATCAGTGAATGAATGAATCAATCAATGTCTATTACAGTCATAGATTAGCATTACAAATAAAAGCATTAAAAACAATAATAAAAAGTAAAAATAAGACAAAATAAAATATTATCAGTGGGTCATAATATATATCTATATCAATATATATATTATATATATATATCAATATATTATATATATTATCAATATATCAGATATTATCAGATGGCTTATCAGTGGGCACAAATATGTACCGTATTTTTCGGAGTATAAGATGCACCTTTTTTCCTCTAAAAAGAGGCTGAAAATCTGGGTGCGTCTTATACATCGAATACAGCATTTTGTTGCCTCCTGAAACCCTGCCCCTTCACCAAAATGGCCATGTGCATACCCTTATGGAAGCTTTCAGAGAGCTCCTGGGGGCTGGGGAGGGCAGAAATGAGCAAAAAACCAGGGCGTTTTTGCCCCCCCCCCCAGCCCCCAGCAGCACTCTATAAGCCTCCATAAGGCTATGCATGCAATTTGTTTGACCAAAAAAGGCCCGTTTTTGGTCAAAAATGGGCTGGTTTTTCCTCATTTTGCCCCCCCCCCCAGGAGCATTCTGCAAGCCCCCCCCAAGGCTCTTCATGTCTTTTATTTGAAAAAAAATGGGCCCATTTTTGGGGGAAATGGGCCGTTTGGGGGAGGTTTGCAAAGTGCAAAAAGGGGTTTTCCCCCTTTTGAAAAGCTGTTAGAGTGATTGATGAGAATTACGTTGATCAAGTACTGTACTTGCAGAAACAAAGATTTGTTCCAAAGGTGGTAAGTGATTTCCTTCTCCAGCACATGGGAAACATCTGGAAACATCAACCTACCTACCTATCTACTGTATTTCTCTCTCTCTCTCTCTCTCTCTCTCTCTCTCTCTCTCTCTCTCTCTCTCTCTCCCTACCTATCTACACTCTCTTTCTATCTACTGTATTTCTCCCCCCCTATATACCTACCTACCTACTCTCTCTCTCTCCCTACCTATCTACTGTATTTCTCTCTCTCTATTTCTCTCTCTCTATCCCTCTACCTACCTACCTATCTGCACTCTCTCTCTTTCCCTACCTACCTACTGTATTTCTCTATTTCCCCTCCTCTATCTACCTAGTCTCTTTCTCCCCCTACCTATCTACTGTATTTCTCCTTATATATATTTCTCTCTATCCCTCTACCTACCTACCTAGCTACACTCTCTCTCTCCTTACCTACCTACTCTATTTCTCCCTCCCTCCCTCCCTCCCTCCCTCCCTCCCTCTACCTACTCTCTCTCTCTCCCTACCTACCTACTGTATTTCTCTCTCTTTCTCTCCCTCTCTATCCCTCTATCTACCTACCTACTTTTTTTTAAAAAAATTGCCTCTTCAAAACCTGGGTGCGTCTTATATTCCGGTGCGTCTTATACTCTGAAAAATATGGTATATTGCATTGTTGTAGGTAGCGTATCTACACTGCGTTTCAGTTTTAAATTGCTTTTGTATTCTTTGGAGGATAAAAAAATAAATTAATAATATGCTTCACTGAGTAATTGGATTCAAGTTCAATTATTCATAGCAATATGATTCTCTAGTTTTCACTCTTATTAGCCATTTAGGTATTCTTCCAGCTTCTTTTAAAGAAAGGATACTGCAAGTTGCCAAATCAAACTATTCATCAAGATATAAACCTTCACAAAAATCCACTGTTTCTTTTAATATTTAGCTTTAAATACAACCCCTGTTAATTTACATAAACCAAATAAAATCTAAATTTCACCCTGAACTTTGAAAATTGCAAACTGATCATTTACCCACTGAGTGCAAGTAAAATGATTATATGACCTCTGTTTATACTACAAATAAGCTAATATGTTTAATTTACAGGAAGAACTTCATATTGTTGTGACAATTCAATCCACTACTTCCAAGGCCATATGTCTTGTACATGATGGCTAGAAATTCTCAGCAGTCAAATCACAATGATTAAATAACCATAATTAATTTACTAATCTAAATCAAGACTCTGTGTATTATTACTGGGTTTGAAAGTGCATTGAAATTACAGTCTCCTGTTTATGGAACTGAGGCAGGATGAAGGTTATGTGTACCACTAGGGAGAGCCCTTCTTCCCTCCCTTGCTTTGCAGACCTAAGGGAACTTTCAACAGGCCCTTTCTTGAAGATCAGATCCAATGGGCAGATTCAATTCTGACAACATGCTGCCGGATGTATTCTGATGCCACATCATGGATTGTCAGGCCCCCAAGAACCAAGAACAACAGATGGAGATATTTCTGAGTAGTTTTGCTTATTGTTCTTCGTCTATGGACAGAATCTTGCTAGATTAAAGCAAGTGTTAAGATAACTATAGCTATACTCTGGGAATTGCTAGGGAAGAATTGTTTTAACCAGTGATGGGATTCAAAATGTTTTATTACCGGTTCTGTGGGCATGGCTTGGTGGGAGGGGCATGGCTTGGTGGGTGTGGCAGGGGAAGGATTCTGCAACACATCCATTCTCTCCACACTCCAGCGGAAGGGTACTATAAAATCCCCATTTCCTCCTGATCAGCTGGGACTCAGGAGGCAGAGAAATATGGGGGTGAAGTCAGTCAGAGGTGGTATTTACTGGTTCTCTGGACTACTCAAAATTTCTGCTACCGGTTTTTCAGAACTGGTCAGAACCTGCTGAATACCACCTCTGGTTTTAACCCTCTTCCTGCCACCCAAACTTTCTAAGCTTTATGGTCTTTTTGCTCTCTAGAATTCATCCCCCTCCTCTTGGGAATCAGGCTACATTTCACCACATGGTTATGATCCAACCACATCTAGTCGCCCTCTAGAAGAAAGCAAAGAATTAGGGAATTTTGTATTTTCTTGCTGCCATTTCATAGTCCTCAAACTGTTCACAAGGAAGAAAGAACCATTTTTACTTTAATATTGCTGGTAGAAAATATGTAGTCTTTACCAGCTTTTCCGAAAAGTTCCAGAAGACTAATGTTAATACGTAGTTTACATATATTGATTATAAAAGCCGTACAACCACAAGATGGCAGAAAAGAGACACACAATTCTGTTTGTACTTGTCAAAGGTTGACTGGCGTTTTGCAGCTCAGATATGTTAATCCTAGGCAAATGGACACCCTCACCCCCCAAAGTACCATACCTAAACCATAGAATTATTGTTTGATACCACATTCTTCCTATATTCAGCTATTTTGGGGGGACACGGCTTTTCATTTCATTTCATTTTAGCGTGAAAAATGTAAGCAGAAACTCTTATAGCTACCTTGGAAATTAGGGCCGGCATTCAGGCCATTAATATGTATGCAGACAAAGTCTTCACCTATCTTTGATCTGTCTGTTTTTTTACAGACATAATCCCTTGCTCCTTTTTCTTTTTTTCTTTTTTTTTTCTTTTTTGCTCCTTAGAGTTTGCCTGGAGAAATATATGCAGTTCTTTACAATAAAGAATTAAGCAGCTAGGTCCTCAATTCTTTATTCTAAATGTGATCTCTTGCTCTGAAAAAAATTGGTGTTCTCTGAAATATCTACCTCTTCTTAGTTCGTTATCTTTTTTTTTAAAATCCAGGCCACTTTATTTTTAAGGTGCCAGATTTTATGAATGCTTATTCATCAACTTTTAGAAACTGCCAAATGCCAAAATTGTGCATCTACTGGGAGGACAGGAGATGAGAGAATGAAAAAGGCAAGGTGACATTTGTGATTATGCAATCAAAGCACCACCCAATTTGACCTTTTCTTGTCCTCTAACAAACAGATACCCCTGCATCGAAGTCACACATTTTGCTATACATATGTAGCAGTGGTGGGTTTCTGCAGGCGCACACCTACTCGCAAGAGCAGAAAATACAGAAAATACAGTAGGAAGGTGAAATTTAGAGAACCGGTGAGAGAGGGTTCCACTGGCGGACCCAGAAGTAAGTCTGGCCTGCCGCTGCGAGTAACCCAATGGGAAGGAAAGGAAAGGAAGGCAGAAAGTAAGAAAGGAAAGGAAAGGAAAGGAAAGGAAAGGAAAGAAAGAAAGAAAGAAAGAAAGAAAGAAAGAAAGAAAGAAAGAAAGAAAGAAAGAAAGAAAGAAAGAGAAAGAATTTATCATCACAATTGAGCCCAAAATTTTGATTGCTAAGCAAGAGTGTTGTTAAATGAGTTTCACCACATTTTACAAGTTGGCCACTCCCACCCTGTCACATGACTGCCAAGCCACTCCCACAAAATAGGCCATATCTAGAGAGTAGGTTCTAAAAAAATTTGAAACCCACCACTGATATGTAGAAACATTTTCTCCATTGTTGGACTTAGGTAACCTCCATACTTTACGTTAAGCTTTTGTTGTCCAAAAGATGTTTGTAGTTCCCTTGCAGATCTTACATGCCAATGTATCCCCAGAATGCAAGACAAAAGGTTCTGTGTTTTTATGATTCTGGAATAACAATGATCTCCTTCCCTTTCTTTCTGACATAGTATCCCATTTCTCAACTGAATGGGGAAGATTTTGACGCTGTGAAGCCCATGTGAACATCATCGCCTTCCTAGGATCAGCCTCTAATACTTTTCCCTGAACAGAAATCTATAATATTACAATCTGAAACATCTGTGCAGTAGACAGAAATGAATCATAATTTGATGGTATGTTAACATTGTTTCATGGAAGTCAATAGAGCTGTGCTGAATAGCTACATCTCAGAAGCAGCCCCCAAAATGGATCGCTCCTAGGCAAAAAAAAATGCTTGTGGCTATTTTGCCCCAAGAGATTTCTTGTAGTATAAAACTCTGCAAAAATAGACAATGTAAGTCACATTCCTTAACTTATTAAACCCCATGTTCTTGTAAATGTAAAGCAAGCTAAGTTGCAGAATACAAATTAGATTCCTGTCTCCTGTCAGTTCTAATGGCTGCACTTATTTTATATGTTACATCTTTTCTTTGCAAGTAATGCTATCATCACATCTTGCTATCATACTGTGCCATTCCTGATGGACCTAAGTCCTGACTATCCTCTCAAAAAATGACTGGAATAAGAAAGTTGATTGGGCCCGAATCTTGTTTCTCCCGGTAATATGTTCTACCATTAATTTTGAAAGGAGAACAAGTTTTGGAGCACTAGATGTCTAGTATCTTCCAGACTTGGAGGGGAAAAAAAGCATTGCAGAGAGATAATATCATGTATATGCTCAAGGTCATACTGTCAATGCAACAATTTTTCTGCATTTTTAATGGAGACATTTCTGAATTAAGCATATTGAAGTAGAAAGAGGACAGATTGTGCCTGAGGTGGGTATAATACCTTCCCTTAAGGTAGGCTTGTGCTTACCTTCCATAGAAGAGATACATTAATTTAAGCATACATTATTTATTTATTCACTTGAATTATATATAGAGTTGGTCATCTTTTTATTCTATGCTCCAGGGTGAAGCTGTAGCAAGATTCAAATCTAACTAGAGTGCTTTAAAAAATAGAAGAAGTATAAGAAAAAAGGACATGATCTGCCATTTTTGGTCACTTTCATGTTTTTTTTTATCAATGGTCCATTTCAGACATTGATCTAACATCACTCATTGCCATCACAGTTGTAAACGGTAATATCTCTTGGTTCAGAATTATACAATCTACCCCATATGTTTAAAAAAAGTTGCTTGTAAAGCAGTTGCAAGATGAATGTTGATTTAATAAACCAAATTTGTCACTAGCGAATCATTGGTTTTTCCCTTACATTTAGATGTCATAGAAGAGCAAGTGTAATACGTGCACATAGAAAATTAAATATACTATACCATATTCACAACCACATATAGTTAATATTCTGAAAGTCCTAAAATTTCATTATATTCTTTATTGTGTATTTTACATGGCTGTCTTTATGATTTTTAAGAGAAGCATATTGACTTTATATAACTGTTTATGAGTAATGCACAAAGGTGGATTTTTTCTCCTTCACAGATCTGATTAGGAAAGGTAAATTACCCACCAGATTATATAAAATATTTTGACAAGCTACAATAAAGAACGTGGAATAAGTACATTCAAATAACAGAATGCAAAAGCAGATTTTCTCCTTGGTTTAAAACAGTAAATGGGTCTGCCTTTGAACAGTTCAGCTGTATTTTGTTTATTATTCAGTGCTGGTATTTTATTCTGTCTTGCTGTAATGATAAACAAGCCAACTAACAGAAAAAACCACAAATTAGCAGTTTGCTTATCAGTATACCAAAACACAAAGAATAACTTATTCCAAAAGATGTGAATATAATGAAAAGCAACAAAGACGACATCTCACGATGGGAAACACGTACAGCCTCCTCCAGTTTGATTTGTAATTTTATTTGTTCTCCTAAAAATAGCTCCTTTAATTCCAAAATCAATTCAAAACCTGCTGTGTGCCCAATCACATTAGTGCCTCCATTTTCCCAACCGTGTTGAAACTTCCATACATGGCTGCCATAGTATAGTAGATAATGATAAATTAATAGTGCTGGCAGCCCAAAGGCAGAGATGATCTCTCCTTTGTACACCTTATTACTCTCCTTGGTAGCTACTGCATTGCAAAAGCAAATTTCAAGAAAGGAGGATGGAGGAAAGAAAACACTCCTAACTGCAGATAAGGGGTAATAATTCTCCGATTCAAAGTAGACCCTGAACTGAAAAGATGAGGGAGGTGACCCAGTTTAGATTATTGCTTGCTTCTTTCAAGATGGACCAATATTCAGTAAGGGAGTATACTTGTAGCTCAGGGTTGAAATGAAGGGTCCTTGGTGCTCTGATCTTGGTTGTTTTCTTGCTGATATTTCATTACCAAGCTAGGTAATAACGTCAAATCTAGTAAGGAGTGGGACTCAATTTATATTTTAGTGGCTTGCCCTGTCAAAATTGGTGGGTTTGATCTTAGAGGCTCTTTGGTGGGGGTGGTTTTAGAGGACTTAGAGCAGTGATGCCAAACCTTTTTTGACTCGTGTGCCATAAGTGGGGGAAGCGCAGGGGGGTTGTGCATGGGCATGCCACATCCAAAGTGCAACATGCGATTCGCCCCAGTGCACATGTGCGCACTACAAGAGCTCCCCCCCCCCTTTTTTTGCATGCTTTTTTCGGCCTCCCCAGGCTCCAGAGGCTTTATAGGAGTCTGGGGAGGGTTAAAACAACCTCCCCCCCCGGAGGCCCTCCAGAGGCTTCAGGGGCCTTCAGGAAGCTTCCCTGAAGCCTTCGGAGGGCAAATAAGTGACTTCCGGTTAGCTTGGAGCATCATTTAAAGTACCCCAGAGGCTTCAGGGAAGCTCAGGCAGCCTCCGGAGGGCCTCTTTTCGCCCTCCCCAGGCTCCTATAAAGCCTCTGGAGCCTGGGGAGGATGAAAAATGGCTTTAAAAAAGGGTGAACTCAGCTGGCCAGCACGCATGCGTGCTGACCAGCTGACAGGGCAGTGCCTCGTGTGCCCTGGCAAATGGCTCTGCATGCCATAGGTTCGCCATCCCGGACTTAGAGGTTCATTATTCATCTTTGCCCTTTATATAATTTCATTTCCATTCTTGTAACAACTAAGTGTCATATGTACATCTTTCCAACCCTATGTTTGCAGTATTTTCTTGGATTATTTCTTTTTGCCGGGTTCCTTCTTTATAAGTGAATCGTTCCAGTGTCACTTAAAACATTTTCCTTTCTGTTAAACGTTATTGCTCAAATTACTGTATTTTCTCACAAATGGTTCTATTAAGCTGAACACTTGATCCATGCCATCTCTTCTGAGTGAAGAAGGCTTGACAGTCATCTCCATATAAAAATAAACCTTCCTTTCGTTATATCCATATGCCTGAATCTGTTTAATCAGTTACTTTATGTGAGAAGACTGCCCAACTCTATAAAGACTCTGGATAGTGTTCAACATTAAAAACAGCAAGAACATCAAAAATAGAAAATAACATTATAAATCCCAGAAGAAAAACATTGAACTAACACAGGGGTCTGCAAAGTTGGGTCTTTTAAGATGGGTGGACTTCAACTCCCAGATTTCCCCAGCCAGCTATGCTGGCTGGGGGATTGTGGGAGTTGAAGTTCACCCATCTTAAAAGACCCAACTTTGCAGACCCCTGAACTAACATATATAACATCCTACTTGTCCATGACTACTTCAGCTTCAACCACAATAATACACGAGCACACAATAGATACAAACTCGATTGCAGAAAATACGACTTCAGCAACAGTCAATGCCTGAAATGTACTACCTGACTCTGTTGTTACATCCTCAAACCCTCATAACTTTAAGCTTAAACTGTCTACTGTTGACCTCACCCCATTCCTAAGAGGTCAGTAGGGGCATGCATAAGTGCACCACCATGCCTTACGTCCCTGTCCTATTGTCCCCATTTATTTGTCCCCATTTCCTGTATTCATGTCCATGTTTATACTGATACCTTTTATCTTGTACATGAGTGACAAACTAATAAATAAATAAAATTTTAAAAAATCCTGTAAGGAGCTCTCCATGATCATCCTATATCCTATCCTAAGACTTGAGGAAAATATCATACATAAGTCCTTTACCCACCATCTTCCTGCATGACTGTAGTGGCACAATCCTAAGCAAGAATGTAGGTTTCAAATCTCAGGTTTCAGAAGCCCATTGGCTCTACCATCCCGGTCCTACTTCTGGCCCCTTTGGATAGGAACTTGATAATTCTTGCTGATACCATCTTTCTTCTATAAGCTGCCTGCCCTGGCTTCCTCCCTATAACCCCACTGTTTTCCAAACCTGCAACCTTTTTGGCTAACGTAAAATAAATAGGGCGGTAGTGGGGAAAAAAGTAAAATTTATAAAATAATGAAGTAATTCGTAATGAAGCCCCCTGGCTTTGGACCAAAAAGATATATAACAGTTGGTTTTAGTTATTCATTCAATTGAGGAGATTAAATAACTTCCTGAGGGATATACAATATCAAACTTTCTTATTTCAAACTAGCTGTTCCCAGCCACACATTGCTGGGGCCCAGTCTGGTTAAATGGCCAACCAATCTGTGTGTAGATCTACACCTATACACACAAACATGTATTTCTGTATTTCTCCCTCTCTCCACCTACCTACCTACCTACCTACCTACCTACCTACCTACCTACCTACCTACCTACCTACCTACATCATAAAGGAGGACATAATACCTGTGGCCCACTGCTCTCTCTGTATCCATCTACCTACTTTTTTTTACAATTTTTTACATTTCCATTGTGTGTTCCTGGCACAGGTGTGACATCTACACAATCTATATATATATCATTGGTGCCGTATTCGAAAGGAATGTTGTGTGAAAATTTGGAAGCCATCAGTGCAGTGCTTTTAGAGATTAACGGTTTTGAACAAACTCTTATTACATTTTTATTTATATAGATAGCCCTTCAAAATATACAATATGGTTTATGAAGCGCAATTCCAAAAATACATGCCATGCTCTCACCAACACTATCATTAGTGATCTCAGCAAAAAGCATGGTTTTCCAGTTATTTATGAAGAAATTAATGACAAGAAAAATAAAACATTAACAATCTGAAATTATATCAAATGCCCTTCTTATACAGAGGAGTAGGAATCAAAATAGGATCTCTAACAGACACCATTAAATCTTAAAGCAACATCAAACTAAAGCAGTTACCGATTCCTTAAAGATAACTTGAATTCCAGAGCAAAGTTTTCTGCTTCTTTATACTGGCACCTTTATTGGATTTTTGGGTTAATTCCCATCAACAGGAATGTGCATTCTACTTGCTTTCCTAATTTGGGCACAGAAATGTTTATCTCTAAAATCTTCCTTTTCCTTTTAAAATATTTTTAAAAGTATGCACTTTGTTTCTACTTTGATCCTGAATCTTGATTTAAAGATTCTGCAAGCTTTGGAGCTGTAAATCATAATATCTATGATTCATTATCCTAATTTCAGTGGCTGTCTATAACAGCATTTTTCAATCTTGCGAATTATAAGCTGCGTGGACTTCAACTCCTACAATACCCCAGTCAGCATACTACCTGGGGAATTCTGAGAATCGAAGTCCACAAAATTGAGAGTTGCCAATGTGGAGAAAGATTGATCTATAATAAAAATAGTAAAAAGTAGTAGTAAATATAAAACTATTCCAATGCTGTAAACCAATTTAACACATGCTCCGTAAAGGTCCCTACATTAATAATTAAGTTTTTGACTCTTGGTCAAATTTTAGTGTACATGTTAATCAAGTATGGCTATTCCCTATTGCTGTGTTTCTTAATTTTTTTCTTTTTCCCCTGAATCTTTTCCTACTTGTAAAAATCATGGAGGACTCCAAAAGAACTTTTTATATAGATTATGTGTATTTATATTTATCATATTAAAAATGAAAATAGATGGTTTCACCGCTGCACCAGCTTTTCACAATTGTCTGGTGGGAATTACTATTGCATTGTATTTCAATATAAACTGGCAAATCATATTGATTTGACAGACCCCAAGAGGATCTTGGGGGACTACCCCAGGGGACCTGGAACCACACTTTAAGAAACACAGGTAAATTACCATTTATGCAATTCCCTTGTATCAGAGGGTGCTACTTATTGTACTTTTGTCCAAGTAACCGCAGTCGATACAACTACTATACCTGGATATAAAAATGTTAACAATACTGTAGTTTAATGTTTCAAATTCTGCATTCAGTGTTGTTATTGCTCTGTATCTTCTGCTATTTATGTTTTCCTAATTATTTGTTATTCTGCTATCACAAGATATTCTTCTGTAATCAGGTAATTGCTTCTCATGGGGCCCTTTCTAATTAAATCACAGCAAAAATGCACAATCAATATAATTTGTTGTCTTTTGGGTTTCCCTCACCACCCCCTCCTTCCCTTGGCCAGGTGTCTTTTTTGCTAGAGCAATATATATATATTTTACAAAAAGGGGGCTGGGTGGGGGGGGGGGGTAGGGATTGAACATCGTTGAAGTTTTGCAAGACAAATTTTAGGGATCAGCTTTTCAGGTGCTTGTCTGGGATGCCAAACAAAATGGTGGAATATCCAACTGACCTTAGTGACTTGATGTTTGTTAGAAGTAAGCTGGGAGAGGGAACAATAAATGATCCTAACCCTCTGCTCTTTCTTTCTCCCTTGCTATTCTAAGTTTTTTTTTAATAAGAAAAAAAATGTCCCTCAATTATTTTGAAATAAAATAATCCAAAAAGCACAACAAAGAATGGTGTTTCTGCACCAACTCAGGAACCACACTTTAAGAAACTCTCCCATACTATGATTACCTTTTATGCAATTCCATTGTGTCAGAGGATGTTACTTATTGTACTTTTCTCCAAGTAACTCCACTCTGTAAGTGTCTGGTTTGGTTCTGCAACCCAGCAAGACATACACAGACTTCAGAGGATAATCAGAACTGCAGAAAAAAACAATTATTGCCAAACTGCCTTCCACTGAGGACCTGTATACTGCACAAGTCAAAAAGAGGGCCGGACATAAATTGTTTCAGCTCCTACCCTCAAAATGATGCTATAGAGCAGTGATGGTTAACCTTTTTTGGCTTGTGTGCCAAAAGCGGGGGGAGCGCAGGGGGGGGGTCATGAGTGGGCGTGCCACACCCATAATGCTAAGTGCGTGACCCCCTGCTTTTGGCGCATTTTTTTCTCCCTCCCCAGGCTCCAAAGGCTTTCTAGGAGCCTGGGGAGGGTTAAAACAGCGTCCCCTCTCCTCCTCCAGAGGCTTCAGGAGCTTCCCTGAAGCCTCCAGAGGGCAGCTGGCTAGCGCACACATGTGTGCTGGAGCTGACAGGTCAATGCCTCGCGTGCCCTAAGAAATGGTTCCGTGTGCCACCTGTGGCACCCATGCCATAGGTTTGCCATCACTGCTATAGAGCACTGCACACCAGGACAACTAGACACAAGAACACTTTTTCCACCAAGCACCATCACTCTGCTCAACAAATAATTTCCTCACCACTGTCAAACCATTCACTAAGGCTGCATTACTATTAGTCTTCTCATCGTTCCCATCACCCATCTCCTCCCACTTATGACTGCAGGACTGTAACTTTGTTGCTTGTATCCTGATGATTTATATTGATAGTAATTATTTCCTGACTTCTTATTTGTACCCTATGACTATCATTAAGTGCTGTACCTTAGGATTCTTGATGAATGTATCTTGTCTTTTTAGGTACACTGAGAGCATATGCCCCAAAGACAAATTCCTTGTATGTCCAATTACACTTGGCCAATAAAGAATTCTATTCTATTCTATTCTATTCTATTCTATTCTATTCTATTCTATTCTATTCTATTCTATTTTCTTTCATTGACATTGGATTTGATGTCATTTGTTCTAAATAAAGCTGGAGAAGATTCTCCGATTTTAACACTGGTTTTCAGCGCCCCCACTTTTTTAGCAATAGCTGTACAGGTAGTCCTTGACTTACAATCAGCAAGCCAAATGAGCCTTGCCCCATTTTACGACCTTTCTTGCCACAGTTGCTAAGTGAATCACTGCAGTTGTTAAGTTAGCAATACGGTTGTAAAGTGAATCTGGCTTTCCCCATCAACTTTGTCAGAAAGTCTCAAAAGGTGATTACATGACTCCGGGACACATCATAAATACATGCCAATGGCCAAGCGTCCAAATTCTGATCATGTGAATGTGGCAGATGCTGAGATGGCGGTAAGCGTGAAAAATGGTCATAAGTCACTGTTTTCAGTGGTTTTGTAATTTTGCATGGACACTAAACAAATGGTTTTAAGTTGGGAACTACCCATACTGATTAGGAATTCTAGAAGATTACATTTTATTTTACTCATTTATTTATTTAAGTTTATACAAGTGACGTTAGGGACTTCACATTGAAGTGACAAACACTATCCTGTATTGTACTATACTATAACCAAACTGTGAAATGTTTTATGGTAAATTTAAAATGTGAAAACTGTCGATCAGTAATTGTTTCAAAAGTTGTTTCTCATTTTCATGTCCATGCATCAAAGTGGGTAAAAATAAAAACTCGTAATTTTTCTGACTTCATTTATTATTAAATATCAATCAAAGTACTATTGTTATCCATTATTTCTTCTTTCAGTACCCAGATGCAAAGAGGGGTACCTACATATCTCTACATAAACAAAACTAATTACAGTATTCAAATCCCGTGTATTCTAAGATGCACCTGCATGAGGTTTGAACAACTGTTGATTAAGAAGATATTAATTCAGTTTCAGTGTAATTAGTAGAAATTTGCACGTTGCAGTAGGAAAACAATACCATAAAATCTGGATTGGCAGTAATGGCACAGAGTTTAATGTTTTGAAATGAAAGATGTATACCCACCTTAGACCAATCAATAGGAACCTGGTTTCTTTTCTTTTTTATGTACACATTTATTAAAAACTTACCTTAGTACAGTAAAGATCCATGTAATTGTTAATCAGTGTATAGACCACTATATCTGCAAAACCATAATAACCTGCAAACATCTGAAATTTTGTCACAAAATTGAAGCTGCTGTCAACCACCTACTACCTTCACTATCAGAGAGAGTAGATATTAGCAGATTCTACATAAGCAGAGTGCTATTTTGCTTACATCCTACTTGTGCATTTCTAATAGATATCTTTGGGGCCATTATATCCCAGCCCATTTTAGCTTTACCAGAAGTTTAATAACATGGCCCTTAATAGTTCCTGAAGTGAATGGTTTGACTTATGCTTGGACACGAACTCAGTACTACTGCATATGTTTTAAGAATAGATAGACTCTTCATTATCTTCATCACCACTGCCACTACCAACATCACCATCATTGCTGCATTTGTATCAAATAGTTTTCATATAATTAAGTATAATCTTTATTGTCATTGCACTTAAATACCATGAAATTGGTTATTGTGTATCTGATTTCTCTGCATACCTGCTACTATCAGGTTCTTGATAGTTTCAACCACTGATTTACCTGAGAAGAAGTTGGAAATGAGTTGCCCTCTAATAAGGCCCAGTCATTTGGCCAGGGGAGGGCATCCCAGGAGTAATGGAGTCTTTTGTTTACTATTAATCTACTAGATATTAATGGTTAAAATAATCTTTAATTAATTAAATTGACATTAATCAAATAAATTTCATTAATTACATATAGCTAATAGAACCAGTTTGGTGTAATGGTTAAGATGCTGGCCTAGAAACTAGGAGACTATGAGCTCTTAGTTTCCCTTAGCCATGAAAGCCAGTGTGATAACTTTGGATCAGTCAATCTCTCTCAGTTCAACACATCTGAGAGAGAGAGAGAGAGAGAGAGAGAGAGAGAGAGAGAGAGAGAGAGAGAGAGAGACAGACAGACAGACAGACAGACAGACTGACTCTACTAAGAGAAGTACCCTAAGAGGAAGACAAATAATTTAATGACTCTTTTAGAGTCGAAATCCTTTAAGATGTTGGAAGATTGATTTAGCCATTGTGTTAGATGTATCAAATAAAGGCTTGCCCTGCCAGAATAAACAGACCTATCATAAATCTTATTTGTGACCTGGGCATGGATGTATAAACACACACATCATACCATGGCCTAAAGATAATTTATCATTCTATTTCCTTAGGCATAGATCATCCTTGTAGATTGGAACACAGTTATATTTTTTTGAGATACGGAGGTGGTATTACTTAACAACATTAATTACAACATAATTTCTTCATAACTTCATGATATATAGAATAAACAGAAACCTGTGAAACAAAAGGAAATAAAGGCATAGATAATGTGGAACCGCAATCTTTATGCCACTGATTACTATCAGTTCTAAGCAAAAACAGCAGAAAGCTATGTCCTTTTATAGGCCATAATTTTGTTACTATAGGAAGAGACTGTGAACTAACCTGAGCATTGGCCTGATACAACAGAGTGCTTCTGACACTCTCTTAGGAAGAGCATCTGGCCTGAAAATAGTGTTTTCAAATTTCCAATTCTTCTACGGTTCTACGGTTTTTCTTCTATGTCAATACTGCAATATGTTATAGTAAGGCAGAGATATATTGCTTTTAAAGCTCGGAGAACAGTCTAGTCGATAAACTGAAGCACTGACCTTGTCTACCTTGATAATTAGACTGCCCTATGAGAAACTAAAAGGTCATTAAATACTAAAACCTTTCAGTGCCCATTTCAGTTGCATTAGATTTCAATACAAAAAAGCCTTTGGGGGATATTCAAAGACAGAGATGAACTATCTACCCAGTTTGTTGTTAAATCCTGGACCGTATCAATTTTAAGGACAGATGGCAATCTACACTTCAGTATGGTTTATGCTTTGATTATACCAACTGCAGCCAAACGTATGCTAAAAATTTCATGGTGAACCACACAATATTCAGAAAAAACTCTCACAATTTTTGTTGACAAACTATAATTACATAACCTTGCTGTCAGGAGAAAGCAGATTACCAAGGTTGATTTCTTAAAGGTCAGGTAGAAAACTTGTCCTTTTGCAATCCAAATGAAGGAAGGCATTGAATCATAATGAATGATCTCTGTAGGAAATTCAAATGTCTAAGGAAATTGGAAGAGGACTCTTTATACCCTACCATAAGGAATAACCTAAATGTCATTTCAAGTTTATGGAAGAGTATGATTTATTTATAAAACTTATTTTATGCTGATATGAGTATTTTTTCTTAACTCCAACCTTAATTTCTAGGGATTTGGGTCTATATCTTGATCTATTGATTTTAGTTTCAGATATTTGAGTATCAGTTAGAAAAATCCTATGACTGAGGTTATTAATTCTCTTTCATAACATTAAAGGAATATTCACAGCTTAGGTTTGGTGATGTCTCACTCAAATTAATTGGATTTTCAGACCTTAGTATGCATTTTTTTAAAAAAATCTGTTTTTAATTAAAAATATATAAGATTGTTGGGAATATTTAGGAACCTGAATAATGTGAATTAGAAACAATTATCAATTTTATATTGAAAAACCTCATATGATAAGAAATACTTTCATAAAACAACACATGCGATGAGAAAATACAATATCAATTTCATCCAATTCTTGGCATGGATTCGCAGTGGTCTAATATCCTCACTTCAGTTAAACTAACATTTATTTATACCAGGTGAAAATATTAATGGGATATTAATGTTTATATAGGGTTATAATACTCCCTGACAGGAAAGAAGGAATTAATTTGTGACATAAAACTGAAGCAATATATATAACAAGTTAAGACAATTAAAAAAGAGGAATGAAAATGAGCATATCATGAATGAATCCAGGAAAAATGAAATTAGATGTAGCTTTTTACTTATAGTTTGTTCACAAATCAGACTGGCCCATGCTTTGTTAATGCATGTCCCTTGAAGACACCACAAGTATAGCGATTCTTGTATGATACTTGTATGATACTTGTATGATACTTTAAAATGCACAAACCATGGTTGGTAAACCACAACATTTATATACATAGATTCTTCTGAGAATCACCACACAGCAATATTGTGATAAATCAAAAGTGCAGATCAATTTTACATCATCACAAAGGTGACTGGTTGATGCAATAAACAATCAGTGTTTAAATTCTCATTAAGTGACAAACAAGCAAATCACATTTCATCTTAGTATGATACGCAACTCAAGATGTAGTGTTGACCTTACATAAGTATACTGTGTTTCTCACTAAGAGCTGCTGGTTAAAATACAACATTTTAAAAAATCATATAAAATGTACAGCTTACAGTACTGACAGGGAGGAACAATAACTGAGAACTAAGTTTATATGAATTAAATTCAAAATTTTACAACCAGATTGTTTGCATTCTGGTAAGCTGAAGGATCAAGAAGAGGTGATTACAGAACCACTCCTAGTAATATTTGCAAACTTTTGAAGATCTATCAAGGTCTCCAATGTCTAAACAAAGCAACATCTTCAAAAACTAGGAGAACCCAGAAAAGACCTAGAGACCTGTTAGGTTGATATCAAAGTAGACAAAGTTCTCAAATAGATAATTAGAAAGCATGTTTGTGAGTAGTTATTCTAAAACTAATAGAAACAAACTATGCTAGACTAGTTTTATCTCCTTCTTTGATAGAATTAACAATTTTCTACATCAGGAAAATGTCACAGTTAGAATGCACTGGATCTAAAGATGTCAGCCAGTTCTGACAGGTTCTGGAGAACCGGTAGCGGGGATTATGAGTAGTTCAGAGAACTGACTAATAGGCTGTCCCCACCCCTGCTTCCTCCCAGCTTCCCAGCTGATCTTCTTTTGTCACCCTGAAGAAGAGAACAGAGCTAGAAAGCAGGTTGGTGAGGTGGGGAGGGAATGGGGATTTTTCAGTATCCTCCCCCTACCATGCCCACAAAACCATGCCACACCCACAAAGCCAAGTCATGCCCACAAAGCCATGCCCACAAAACCGTTAATAAAAATGCTTGAATCCCATCACTTACTGGATCTCATCAAAGTTTTTAAAAAGTATCTCATTATATTCTTCTGAATAAAATGGTGAAATGTCATATTCTAGATGATGCTGTTCTTAGATGGACCCACAGTTGATTGAATGGCCATATCTAAAGATCAGTTTTGAATGGCCCCACTTCAGCTTAGAGAAAATCTATCAAGTAGTGTGGTATTCTGTTTCTAGCCCTTTGCTATTCAATGTTTTAAAAAATGGCTCAGATGAAAAAGTTGAGGTGATGTTGGCCAAGTCTTAGGATGACACATATCTGAGAAGAGTGACTAATAGTTTAGGGAAATGAGAAAAGATTCAGCAAAGTTCAGCAACGAGCAGTGACTTACAAGAAGTAAAATTTAACAGGCACAATTAATATCAGGAGAATTGATATGGTTATAGTACATATATATAGGTGTCCTGGTTGACTATAAATTAAATATGATCCGGTAATGTGATGCAACTAATTAAAAAGGCAAATATCTGGGCATACATTAATGCGGACAGAGAGTCCAGATCGCAAGAAACATACTACGACCTACTCATACTTCACATAGAATATTCTGCTCAGTTCAAAAAGGACAGCAACAAATGGGAATGATTTCAGAAGAGGGCAAAACAGATGATAAAGGTCTAGAAACCAAGCTGTATCAGGAAAAATTAAAGAAACTAAATATCTTGGCCTGCAGAAGAGACAAGTGCAGGCAGATGATAGAAATTTTCAAATATCTAAAGGGTTGTCACACAGAAAAGAAAATCAACCAGAATACAGCTGGAAAAAGAATCAAAAAGTCAATTGGTTCCAAATGAACTTTTGACTTTTTTGCTCCAGAGATTAGGATAAGATTAGGATAAATTAAAACTACAAGGAGATTAGTTAGGCTAGAGGTCACTAACAAACCTTTTGCCTATATAGGTTGGTGGAAAAGGTTCCCACATAAAGTTTTTGTCCTCTTTTATTGCAGGTCTTCAAATAGAAATTGGATGTTCAGGCAAAAATGGTGTAGCAGAACCTGCACTGACAAAGTCGAACTAAATGATCTCTAAAATTCCTTCCAATTCTATGATGAGCCGTGATGGCACAGTGGTTAGAGTGTAGTACTGTAGGCTACTTCTGCTGACTGCCAGCTGCTTGCAAGTTGGCAGTTCAAATCTCACCAGGCTCAAGGTTGACTCAGCCTTCCATCCTTCTGAGGTGAGTAAAATGAGGACTCAAATTGTTGGGGGCAATAGGCTGACTCGGTAAACCACTTTGAGAACCACTGTAAAGCGGCATATAACCTTTTCAGCACTGTGCATGTGCTGGAAACCAGAAGAGCAGCTGCCCAGTGAGCATGCATGTGTCAGGAGGCTGCTCTTCCTGTTTCTGGTGCATGCATGAGCACTGGCCACCTGGTATTCTAGTTTCTGGCATGCATGCATGTGTGAAGACCAGCTGGCCAGTGCACATGCCGGAAACAGGCAGAGCAGCCGCATGGTGTGTAGGTGCATCAGGCGGCTTCTCTTCCAGTTTCCGGCAGTTCTGTGTGCATAAAGACCAACTGACTGATGCGCCAGAACCTGAAAGAGCAACGAGCAGTGGCTCGCGTGCTCAGAGAAATGGCTCTGTGTGCCACTTCCAGCACGTGTGCCATAGATTTGCCATCACAGGTCTAAGTGCTATTGCTATGATACTATGAGAACCAGTGTTTGTTCAGTTGCAGAGAATCTGTAATTGTACAATAATTATTATTACCATATAGCCATTATGTCACCTTGGCTTGTGAGATGATATTTTTAAACAGAAGTGCCAGGGCTTAGTTGGATCCTCCCTGACTAATTTGTTATATTGATGTCAGTGGCTGAAATATATAAACAGCTAAGTCTGGGTCTAACCCCTGTAAATAATCCTACACAGACCAGATAAACAAATACAGCGCAACCGCAGCAGCAAAACAACCTCAGGTGACATATATGCTCATATTTTACAACATGGTCATAAGTTAGAAAGTATTACATATATATTATCTCTACACTCTGTACCCCAATCATAGTTTTTCTGAATCGGTATTAATAGCCTCAGTCTACTGTATTGAAGGAGGCTGCAGAGGGATGTAGGTATGTATATTAAGAAAACAACTGAATCAATACGTCTCCACACTTTGTAACAATACAGAAGCAATCTCTTCACTGGGCCGTCTGCAAGGACAGGGTCAAAAAAGCCAAGAGTATATCCAAAACCACACAATCAGCTCTTTTTTACATGAATCATTTTTTTTTTTTTAGCAAGGCTCTAATTGCATTAATGTTCTCCAATTCTTTAGTTTTAGATCCCTGTCCCTGCAGATACTTTGGACAAAATAAATCTTGGCTTTTTAAAATTCCCCTGCAAAGAAAGAACATGAAGAATAAGGTAGAAATCTAGAAGGCCTTTTCCCTTCCCCAGGGACATAAAGAGTTTGCAGAAAGGACATAAATAGGAAGAACTGCTACTTTGCTGCCTTGCAGCTCTGTAATTTCTGAGTAATGCTGCATCTCTCCTTTTCAGAGAGAGATTTTTTTTTCAGATAATAGCCACCTAACAATGGTAACATTAATTTATACACTCCATTTGTAGAGCGTAATTCATTTAATAGATTTGCAGTAGCTTGTCTTCCTTTCACCACAAAAGGCCCACGCTAATGAAATCAGTGCCCCAAAGAAAAGAAATCTGTGTGGCAAAAGTAGAAAATAGAAAGAATCTGATGGACAAACAATTTGATGAAACTGGTTCAGGTCTTGCCCCAGGCTTGTGTAGAAAAATGTAAGAATGGGCAGAGCCTCAATTGTATTGTTACATCTGCCATACTGACTTCTTCAGCTACTCCCGGCAGATACCTCTGCCTTGAACCATGTGAATCAAAATGTGTGCCCTTGTCTCAGAGGACAGATAAAGCATGTCATATCCAGGCTGAAAAAAAATACAAACAGCCACCAAATGGCAGCAAAAAATTCAGGTTTTTGATATTTGTTTGCAGCCATGTGTAAATATAGTGATATATAAATAGATGATAGATAGATAAATAGATAGATGGATGGATAGATAGATAGATAGATAGATAGATAGATAGATAGATAGATAGATAGATAGATAGATAGGGATAGATAGATGGATGGATATAGTTATATCAGGTGTGGGCTTCAAAAAGTTTAGCAAGAGGTTCTCTGCCCAGTTGCTGGATGGGCGTGGCCTAGTCAATCTTCTGCACTATGGCAGGGGGAGGGAAAAATGACTCTGGAGTCTGGTCTTCCCTAACTTCTGGTAGGCCCATTTCTGCCCTCCCCGAGCATCCATATGCATCCTGTACTTACCTGCATCCAAAATGGGTCACGTGGGGACTCCTGGGAGGAGATGGGCAGGGTGGGCAGGGCGAGCTAGGAGTGGGATTTGGTGTCTCTCCGAACTACACAGAACGTTAGCTAGAGATTCTCCCAAACTCCTGCGAACCCCCAGCAGCCCACCCCTGAGTTTTATATCTATCTATCTATCTATCTATCTATCTATCTATCTATCTATCTATCTATCTATCTATCTATCTATCTATCTATCTATCTATCTATCTATCTATCATCTATCTATATATCACTGTATAACACTTTAATGTAATTTGCTTCATCTGGTTTAGTGAACTACAGATAGTCCATGACTTACAACTGGTCACTTAGCAACTGTTTGAAGTTCTGACAGACCTCCTTATGACCCAAAGTTCTGGTGGTTGCTCTGCCACAGTCATATAACTGCATTTTGGTCACTTGACAGTTGGGTTACATTCATAGTTATTTGCAGCATCCCACAATTACATGACTGCGTTTTACAACAGTTTGGCCAATAATTGGCATTTGTTTTTAGTTTTCGGAAATCATGTGCCATAGCAAACCATTGGTTTGTTTAATGACTGTGGTATTTACTTAATGACCATGGCAATTTAGGAGGATTTTTCAATCATTTATGGATGTGAGTGCAATGGTTTGCACTCCCACCTTTCATTTTAAATAGAAAGGAAAAAATTGCATCACTGAACAATAGATAGGCATATGGATACCTGCACATCCATACACATTCACAAATACATGCATATACAATTCTGCTATGTGTGTGTAGTAGCCATTTACACTCATTTAAAGTCAAAGTCAAAGTGAACTAAGAATGAAAATGGACATTATTGTCCACAATAAATAAACGCCGTTCTTGTCATCAGTATTTTAACATGTTCATCAACAAGCACAAATAGAAACTAATACAATACAATACAATACAATAGCAGAGTTGGAAGGGACCTTGTAGGTCTTCTAGTCCAACCCCCTGCGTGGGCAGGAACCTTATACCATTTCAGACAAATGGCTATCTAACATCTTTTTAAAGACTTCCAGGGTTGGGGCATTCACAACTTCTGGAGGCAAGCTGTTCCAGAGGTTAATTGTTCTAACTGTCAGGAAATTTCTCCTTAGTTCTAAGTTGCTTCTCTCCTTGATTAGTTTCCACCCACTTGATTAGTTTGATTAGTTTGATCCACTTGATTAGTTTCCAACTAAGGGAATTCTCATTTTTGTTTTAAATGATTTGATGAGTCTTCATCCTCTTGGTTGGCAGATATTCAGCAGATGACTAGACTGAAGTCATCTGACTTCTTTTCTGCATTCTGCTGGACAGAATAAGATGTTGGGCTTCTATTTTGGCCTTGATGTAATTAAAGAAATAAAAACCTCAAGCTATTGATATTACCAAATCCAATGTTCGGTCTTTGGTTGTAAGTTCCATTCTGCAGATAAAGTTTAAGCAAGACATACCTAGGATGGTGCCTTCCAGATTTTAGGAGTAAAATTGATATAATCCTTACTGAACATCAGGTGGAATAAGCTTAGATTAATATTTCAATAGAGAACCTAAAATTTCATTGATAAATTATCAGATTTATAAGGAAATAGTAGTAATAGTTTATTAATTGATTAGTCTTACAACCATGTCAAAACAAAAAAAAAAATAATAAAACACCAGAACATTTGCACAACTAAATGCTGAATTCCAAAGAATTCAGAAATTACAATATGCCAAATATAACTAAATGCAATTAAACCACCTAAGACTATGTTAACAGATAAAGCTACTGTAGGCCTATGTAAAGAGGAGACTCTGAAATAGTAACAGCCTTCCTAAAAAATCCACAGGGTTGTGAATCTGACCATGAAAGAAAGAGAAGTTTAATATTTGGGAGGCAAACTATGACAAGTCTATATATAAAAATTAAAGCATCGAGATATCATACTGACAGCAAAGATAAGTATTGTCAAGGGTATGATTTTCTTAACTCTGACATACAGTTCTGAAAGCTGGTGCATCAGAATGGCTGAACAAAGAAAAAAATGATGACATGAACTATGATGTTGGACAACTGTCAAGAATATCTTAGACCACAAGACAAATAATTCAGTACTAGATGAAGGGAAATGAGAATGCTCACTAGAAGTGCTGAAGTTAAATGTTAGATAATTTTGAATGCATAATACAATGGCAAGGTTCATTGCAAACAACCCTGATCCTTGTAAAAATCCAAGAACATAAAAAATCAGTAGCTAGAAGAAAAGATAGCCACATAGTATCAATGATGGCACAAACATAAGCTTATTACAATTCAAAGCAGCAATTATTGACAGACAAGCCTGATGAAATGATGCCCATCAGGTCACAAAGAATCAGAAACAACTGAATAACTAAACAAGTCAGAAAAGCTTTAATCCCTTACTGTGTGATTTCCAGTCTGTGAACTAGTTTTCCACTGTTCATTAAACACATCAATTATGTATCCATCTGTCTATCCAACAAACGAAGAACGACATTTCCTGATATTTTGTCCCTTGCTGGCCTAGAGATAAATAATTCAGGTGGGTTATGAAATCGGTTTTTAATGGGATTAAGATAAGCATAGATCTTTATTCTCAGATAAGAAAAAATAGCCAATACATGACGAGCCACTGACCTGGGTATAAGTGACCTGGATTTTCCTGGTAGAAATCTCACCTCAGGAACTATGCCTCTTAGTGCTGAGATATTCTGAAATATATACACTACATTCTTTTCCTGTTCTTTGTATAAAGCATCCTATACAAGGACTACATTGTTTCATTCCAGCAATATCTGTGTAAAAGATGCAATATAAAAATTGGAAGAATAATCCACCAAGTATCACAATGTAAACCTTATTCTTCTTGTACATGTGTCAATACCATGGGACCTCCCAAATGGATGGGAATGCACTGCATCTATCCTCCTAAAGATTTTGTTCCAAACTCCTTTTGGATTCTGCTGATTTATGCACATTTAAATGTAGGGTGTGTCAAATTTTCCAACTTTCAATTTCCAAACATTAGGGGTGCTCAAAAGTTGTGACATACCTTGGGGAGTGTAAAGATACTTTGATTACTTTAATATAATATTGATGTGCTTGGTAAGTAACTACATAAATATCTTAACGTTTTCACTTTTTGTTTACTGTAATAATTCATAACTGCAGTCAAATTGCAAGTATAGGATGTATGCAAGTATGTAACATATAGCAATAATATTTTAAACTTGTTCCATTCTTTAGCAGGATTAAATTATGATTATTATTATTATTTTAAACTTCCTTTTGCGGGAATATCAGGTAATATTTCTGAACTTTGGGTGACAGCAAGCAACTTAGCACAAAGACAATTAAATTAACTGTGGAGTGGAATGTGAAAAGAAAACAACTTTACCATTATCTGACAATGGAGAGTAGGATTTGGACCTGGGCAATGTTGAGGTCATGCACTGATGCATGGAACTGAGAAGCAATTCATCAAGGTCTGATTGGACAAGAACCAGAGGACAAGAGCCAGAGATAAGAAAGTCTACCGTTATTGCCTTGCAGTAAATCACATTTGACTTAGCCACCTAAGAGGTCAATAAAGGCTGAGGTTAGATGGAAAGGAATGTGTAGTGAACGCGGCTGTCAAAGAATGAAGAACAAATTGTATAGGTCTCCCTCGGAAGACTCCATTGTCTGGATCTTAGAGCTGTGGTCTATTGCTCTCTCTTTCTCAATCCAGGCTAAGCACAGGCAAATTAGTTCTGGGCCGATATGTAAGTGGTATAAGTGAGTGAATTGTGTTTGAAATCGTGAAACCTTTATCGTTGTTGAGCCTCAAGATCTTGTATTGCTCATTGCATAAAATTACCTCACCTCTAAGAAGACTGGCAGATGCTTTTCTCCCCTATCAGCAGGATAAAAGCCATGGATGTTCCCAGAGTTATTGGGAATCAGATGGCATATGCATTATAATAATAGCAATATCAATAGAAAACACAGCAGGCAACAAATCTGCAAATCCTCTGCCAAAAAGCTGAAGAAACAGTGGACCACCTTGGTTAGCAGTCTGCAAAAGCATCACATAGACTGATTGCAAACAGTGCCATGATAAAGTATTGGAATACCTTCAAAAAATACCAGTCGCCTGCAAGCAAGAACTGGTGGTACCACAAAATAGACAAAATGATAGAAAACAAAGAGGCTGGAGTGCCCTGAGACTTTTAGAATTCAAACAGATGAGCATCTGTCACACAAAATCCTAATTTAACTGGGATAAAAAAAGTTGGGATAGTGGATGTTGCAATACCAGGAGACAGCAGTAGAGAAGAGAAAGAAAATCACAAAATAGAAAGATCATCAAAGAGAAGAAAGCAAAGATCAATAGTAATCAATAGTAATGGGCACCTTGGATGCAATGGAAAAGCATCTGGAGCACCACTTGAACACCACTGGCATTGACAAAATCACCACCAGTCAATTGCAAAGGCCCTTTATTTGAAATAGCTTAGAACCTGAAATGTATCTTTAATACCATCAAACAACATCTGTCTTTGTTAGTGGGACTGGATAGGTGGATAAAATCCAGTCTAAACTGACTATGCAATCAATCATAATAATAGAGACAAATGACTATTTTTGAAGCTAAAAACCTCTGTAACATTTATTTTACATATATTGAGAAGTAAAATTATCTTCTGTTAGCCTAAAGCCTACAAAGTTGGGAAATTTGAACCTTTGCTGTAACAGATATATCCCTGCATTACTTGCCTGGTTTGAAAAAGCTATGTTTGCTTATATCTTGCCCTCTCTCTACTCATACTTTTTTGGTCTTTAAGACTAACAGCTAGAAGTAAAAGATGAATTGCCTGGGACAAGTAAAGATATTCCAGTAGCACCTGATAAAACATCTGTATTTCACTATATTGTTAGAAGAATCCTCCTATGAATTGGGCATCCGTTTGACATCAGAAGTAGAATCAGGAATCATGGTTCTATTATATGTGGAAATATCATTGAAAGCTAGGACTTTTTAATCAGAGGTTATGGGCAAGAACTTGAGTGGAACTGTTATAGAAAAGGGATGAGTTCATAAATGGGGAAAAGATCTAGATTTCCTGGAACTTGGGGTGCAGGTGGAATTTAGTGTTTGTCAAGCATCTTCTGAGGGATTCCTTCTTCAAAGCAGATAAAGCAGACAATAATTGGTCCTGAATGGGTCTGTTGATTTGAGCCTTACTTTGGATGAGAAATCAAAGTTTTGGAAAATAGAATGGCTGTGGTGATTGCTAAACTCTATCCTTGTTCATAAGGAAAGAAAACTCCTTATAAAGTGTAGGGTCAGAGATGAAATGTCCACTTAAACTAAGGGTTTTACATGATTGAAGATTCTCTTAAGGATTGGTAAATTCTAACAGCTATGTCAGCATGGGGTAAATGAATATGGATGGCATTCCAGGTAACAAAGCTCCAAACAATTAATTTTCTTGGTCCTGCCTTTGTTTTTTTTAGCTCAGCCTATTTTTAGCAACCCCTTTGACCTGAATATCAAAAGTAATTGCATTTTGCTGCTTTGATCTGAGACTTTTCTGGATATTGGTTGATCTAATTCATGGTGTCAAACTCACCATGTCACATTGCTTTCACATGATGTTTCGCAATGTTTTTCCCCTTTGTGGAGCTGGGATGGGTGTGGTGGGTTGCGGGCGATACAACCCGGTACAGGCGTACCAGAGTTAGCTGGGAGCAGTGACTACTGTACCAGAATGCTTGGCTGTTTGACCCACCTGCCTGTCGTGTTCCTTACTGCTTTTTTAGGCAAACAGGCCAATTGCAGGTGCCTGCAGTTAAGTGTTGCTGGGCAGTGCTGTGCCCGCAGTTAAGTGTTGCTGGACAGTGTGCGGTGCCTGCAGTTAAGTGTTGCTGGGCAGTGCTGTGCCCGCTAAGGATGCCCGGCCCTGTTCCAGTGTACCAGTTGCGATGGGATCTGGAACCCACTACAGCTGCACATGACGCATCTGGCCCACGGGCCGCTAGTTTGAGACCCCTGACTTTTTAATCCATGGATTTGCTGAACTGGGTTTTCTCAGTTTCTCAACCTGACAGCAGTTCACTTTGATTAGTAAGATCCTGAATGTTGTTACTTCTTAGCTAAACAGTTCTTTGCAGATGCTTAATTGCAGGTTCTAAGAAACAGGGTCCACCCCAGTGCCCAGGCATCTTTAGAGTTTTGAAAGTGTGATTGGAACACTATCACAAGACAGCTGCTCTGAAAGCAGAGGTGATATTCACTTACCTTCATTACCAGTTTGCACATGTGATCATGTGTGCATGTGCTCAGGCTTCCACGCATGCACTTTGGGTAAAAAAAGGACCTAAATGGGATGCCATAGAGCCGGGGCGGGTGGAAGGGGCCACCTGCTATTTCTGCTACCAGTTCAGGCAAATCGGTCCGAAATGGTTGAATGGGAGACATGGTCAGTCCCAAAACATTTTGGCACCATTGCTTCTCACTAGATTGCTGTTTACTGAACCTGCTTCAATAGGGAAAGGAATCCATTTGTAAACAAACTGTATGGTTACTTTCCATATTAACCCCATACATATCCTTTCAAAAAATATTAGTAGATATTGGCATGTAGCCACTAGTATAATCCTTCAAGGGGGTGGCTCAGTAGCTAGATGTTAAGCTTGTCTATCAGAAAGGTCGACAGTTCGGCGATTTGAATCTCTAGTGCTACATAATGGAGTGAGCTCCCATTACTTGTCCCAGCTTCTAGCAGTTTAAAAGCATGTAAAAATGCAAGTAGAAAAATAGAGACCATATTGGTGGGAAGGTAGCAGCGTTCTGTGTACCCTCAGCATTTAGTCATGCCAGCCACATGACCATAGAGATATCTTCAGACAGTGCTGGCTCTTCGGCTTTGAAATGGAGATTTATTTATTTATTTATTGGATTTCTAGACCGCCCCCTCTCCCCGAAGGGACTCGGGAATGAGGAACACCCCCTAGAGTTGGGAAAGACTAGCACATATGTGCAAGGGGAACATTTACCTTTATCTATAATCCTTCATGTTTCAAGTCATTTATTTATTAAAAATCAAAAAATAAGATAAATATCTGAAAGGAATTAGTTTTTTTATAGCAATGATATGCATTTCTGAAAATAGTTTTTGAAAGAGCCACAGCTGTTTTACAAATGGCTTGCTTTTCAAGTTTTAATGATGAACTTTTTGGGATCTTATTCACATGGTTTGCAATGATGCAACCAATTTATCTGAACATTCAGCAGAAGAATTGGAAAGAATAATAACCTGTCAGTTTGAAAGGATAATATGCTTGTTACTGAAGTAGCTTTGTGTATATTTTTACTGGTTGTTTTTGTGCTAGAAGAGCAATATTCCTTTAAAATGCAAATGAAATTGGCTTGTAAGGTATTGAATTATTTATTTCTCCCAAACATACAAGAAAATATTTTATCTCTGTAGTATATTGTATGAGCCAAATCAATCCTCTGAAGAAATGCACTGTATGTTGGCATTACTCTTTTACTTTTAGTACCTTTATGCAGACAAACAGGTTTTTTAAAGCAGGAAAAAAAAGTAAATATTTTAATTCAGGGGAATGGTATTTGAGAAGATTCTGCTGGGAACAAACAGGTGTTTTGCCTTTATTGTTGCATGGATATGTGCTCAAAATATACACCATATACATTAAAATGTATATGTATACAAGAGAGAATCTGTATATGTATAGCAAGAGAGAAAAATACCAACTAGTTGAATCAGTACTGTACTGTGCATAGCATATTGTATCCAAAGAATTATTCTAACAGTGTTTTTCCCCTTTGTAGCCACTTGAAAAGGCCATTCCTTGGGGACTGCCTGATATAGAGTTGAGCTAATGAAGGTGTGTGGAGATTGGTAGAAATCAGGGTTGGGTTGCAGGTGGGAGGACAGCTTCTAATATAAAGAGTTGTGCCTTCCCAGCCAGGTGTGTTTTGAAAACCTGCATTCACTTAGATACTTCCCACATCAATTCAATTTTATATCCTAACCTTCAACAGCTCACAGGTAGCCATAGGAACACATAGCAAAGAGGTGGGCTGATGACAGATTGAGGCATTCTTTTTTTTTTTTAAATCAACCTGATTGAATTTCTGTGCTAGGCACAAAATAGGTTTTCCTTCATTTGTAGCAGGGGTGTCAAACTGGCAGCCTGAGGGCTGAATGCGTCACATTCGGCCACACCCACCCCAGCTCTGCGATGGAGTAAAAACACCATCAAATGTCACGTGATGGCAACGTGACCTGTGAGTTTGGCAATTGTGATCTGTAGGGAGCATAGAAATGCAACTGACTGTTGTGGTAGGACACTAATTGCCTTTGTGGGGTTTAGTTACAAGGATCAATCAATCAAAATAGAGCTGGAAGTGACCTTGGAGGTCTTCTAGTCCAACCTCTTGCTCAAGTAAAAACCCTATACAATTTCAGACAAGTGACTCCACAGTCTCTTCTTAAAAACCTCCAGTGATGAAGTACCCAAAACTTATGTAAGTCAAACTGTATCCACTGGCTAATTGTCCTCATTGTTAGGAAGTTTGTCTTTAGTCCCAGGTTGCTTCTCTCCTCCATTAGTTTCCATCCACTGTTTCTTGTCCAGTCTACAGGTACTTTTAATGGTCTTACCAATCTATATAAATAAAAATGTAACAAGAGTTTGTTCAAAACCGCTAATCTCCTAAAGTACTGCACTGATCGCTTCCAAATTTTCACACAACGTTCCTTTGAAATACAGCACCAATGATATATATATATATATAGGTAGATTGTGTAGATGTCACACCTGTGCCAGGTACACGCAACGGAAATGTAAAAAATTGTTTAAAAGGTAGGTAGATGGATATAGAGAGATCAGTGGGCCACAGGTATTATGTCATCCTTTATGACATATTTAGATGCTCTGAGGGAGAAATACAGTAGGTAGGTAGGTAGGTAGGTAGGTAGGTAGAGGGATAGAGAAGGAGAAGGAGAAATACAGTAGGTAGGTAGGTAGATAGGTAGGTAGGTAGGAAGGTAGAAGGAGAGAGTGATAAATACAGTAGGTAGGTAAGTTAGGGGTTTTATGGTGGTTGTGTGTATGTGTTTGTGTATGCAGGTGTAGATCTACACACAGATTGGTTGGCCATTTAACCAGACTGGGCCACAGCAACGTGTGACCGGAAACGGCTAGTACACAATAATTTTCTATGGCATGGAGCCTTAGAGAGGGGAGCCATCACGAATAAAATCTCTCTGGTCCTTCCTGCTGATTCAGAGCTTCATTTCTGAGCAGCGATCCAAGGGCTGTTGGACCTGCAATTCATCAATATGTGGTTCTCCACAAGGTCCACAAGTTCTGCAGGAGAATTATGTAGCTGCTTTTTTTTTTTGCCTTTTGGAAAAGCAATTTGATAGGGCTTTCACAAAGTATATAGCACAAAGCATTTTTTTAAAAAATGTTTTCATGGTAGCAGTTGATGAACACAGATAATTGGAACAAGGCTTACTAACCAAACCTCTTATATAACATATTTAAACTGGATGCTTCCATTTGCAATGCCCTCCAGAAAGGATCTTTTTTTTCCTACTTTAATAAGATTCCTCATTTCATTATTACCTTTTATACCAACAGCCCAGAGTCAAATCAATAGCAATACTGCAAAAAATCATTATGTAAATAAAGAATTTGTGAGGATTTTCTGCAAATCTGGACAGTAGAGTGGTGGATATTTTAATTCAACTGGTTTTTTTTTTTGTTGAACAATATTTATTCCACAAGACACTTGCTGAAGAATCCCTACACAATACAAAGAATAAAACAGTAGTAAAATACATAATAAATAGTACATTAAGACAACTGATTTATTGTGTCATAATGTCATCTTAGAATCCTAGCTGTCATATAGATAGATTTTGTCCATGACAATCTATCTCTACTCTCATCTTTCAACTCTCCCAATGCTCCTTTGCTACTAATCGTCCTCTTCTTCCTTCCAATAAGCACAATATAAAATAACTAGCTGTTCCCGGCCACACGTTGCTGTGGCCCAGTCTGGGTAAATGGCCAACCAATCTGTGTGTAGATGCACACCTGTACACACAAACACGTATTTCTGTATTTCACCCTCTCTCCACCTACCTACCTACCTACCTACCTACCTACCTACCTACCTACCTACCTACCATATTTCTCCCTCTCTCTCTCTCTATCTCTCTACCTACCTACCTACCTACCTACCATATTTCTCCCTCCCTCTCTCTATCCCTATAGCTGCCTACCTACCTACCTAATAAAGGAGGACATAATACCTGTGGCCCACTGCTCTCTCTGTATCCATCTACAGTACCTACTTTTTAAACAATTTTTTACATTTCCATTGTGTGTTCCTGGCACAGGTGTGACATCTACACAATCTATATATATATCATTGGTGCCATATTCGAAAGGAACGTTGTGTGAAAATTTGGAAGCCATCGGTGCAGTACTTTTAGAGATTAGCAGTTTTGAACAAACTCTTGTTACGTTTTTATTTATATAGATAGGTGAAGATGTAATATTTGCTCTGCTTGGTATCCTTCAGCAACTTGGCATTCTACTTAAGCTGCAGCTGTTGAGTTTTGTTCAAGGGTACCTCCAAACACACTGTAGTATTCTAAACATGAGGTTATCAGCATCAGAACAACTGTAGCTAATACATTTCTATTTGGGAAAGGGTATAGTTGGCATAACAACACATGGTGCCAAAAAACTCTTTTAGCTACAGTAAAAACTGTCAAACTATGTACAGGTAGTCCTCTACTTATGATCACAATTGAGCCCCACATTTCTGTTGTTAAGTAAGACATTATATATCCCATCAAGACAGCCAGTTGGTTGTAGTGGTTAAGGCATAAGGTTAGAAACCAAGACACCATGATTGTTAGAAGTTTTGAGGATAAGCCCATACATACTAAAATATTAGTTCAGATGCTTGGTAGATTCACATCTGATCTATTCTTTACATAACTGAAATTCAATAATATAAATAATTGGGTTTGTTTTTCACTCAGTTTACTTTCTTCAGTATAGACATAAACTTTTTCCTTTTCAACTTTATGGTTGTTACTATTACTTGCTTTGTATTAAGCACTGAAAATATCCCTCTTGACCTTTTCATCCATTTGCTAATTCTTTATAAGTATCATACACTGCTATCTTATCTTTTTTCCCTCTTCTCAGTCTCTTCTCAGTCATTTTCCCCCAAGGCTGTTAAAATTCAGTTCCTTTAACCTCTTGATGTAGGTCATACTTTATAAAATCATTTATATTCAAACTCTTTTTTGTTTTTGTTCTGATTTTTCTAGCTGCACAGAATGTTGAAAATTGGAGACGGAATACTGTCTTTCATTTGTGAGATACATAATGCCTGGATAAAGAAGCAATTATTTATTTCATTTTATATTGACTTTTCTTGTTTATAAGAAGGAATCGGTATTTATTCTCCTAAATAGCTACTTCATAATAGGTTCCGTTCTATTTATTTTCTCTTGTTATCTTCTCTCTATCAGCTTTCTTCTAAGACTGTGTGTGTACATATATATACATACACATTAAGTATGTATAAAAATTGATTGTCTATTCTTTTCAGTAATTGGTGGCGACTTCAGTCTTAAACAGACAAAGTTTCTCTTGATGGGTCTTCCTTCACCCTTATTATCACCATTCATTTTCTCTTTTCATTTGTCTTTCATCATCATTGGCTAATGACCAACAAAAGGCAAGTGGTCTGATAGAAAAGGAGGTCAAATGGCAACAGGAAGGAGGAACAAAAGCAAAGGCAGGCACTATGATGGCCAAGAATGAGTCCTTTGCTGTGGCAGGTGATAGACAAGAGGGGCTTCTGCAAGATTTTCTGGTATGAACTCTTCTTTGTTTCTCATTTCTCTCAAGGCATGGAGACTAGATTAGGCACTGGATTTTCTTATGAAAGTGATTTATTGTCTGGACTTCATGGAAATATGTAACATAAGTGAACATGCACAGTTGTACTTTTCAACAAGTAAACAATGGATGCATAGTAAGTGTCCTCTGATTTCAAAATTGCATTCATCTGGGTTGAATGCAAGCTAGTTTAAGCCATCATAATAAATCACTGTAATATGTTGAAATTCCTCAGTAGGCTTTGGAACACTGCATTTCATTATTTTAACTTGTGAAAATTAAAATATATTCTAATGCTTTCACTCATTCTATTCCACAGATATTATCACTGCCTTTTCTCCCTTAATGTATCCCTGGTTCACAGAACAAACATTCATATTCTGTAATGGCTCATCTCCCTTGAGAGAACAGCATGAATACATGGATGAAGTTTGCATCACAAATGTCAAATTTATGTAAGAAAGAATCTAGGCTGAAGCAAAGATTAGTTGTTCATTCAGAGAGCAGACCTAGAACTAGTGGGAGAAATTACAGCTAAGCGTACTTTGGCTAAACTTTAGGAGCAATTTGTAATGATAATTGATGCTCAACTATGGACAAAATTGCCTTGGAAAGTGAAGTGTTCTTCTCTGCCAGGGGGAATTATGCAGAGGACGGACAGCTATCAATCAGTGATTCTACTAAACTGTACCCTGATTACAAGCCTAGTTTGGTAATTTCAGTTTAATGTGCTCTTGAAACAAAATTGATTCCCTTCAAAATCATTCCTCAGAGCAGAATTGGGGATTCCATGGTCTTCCAAATTTTGTGGAAAACAATGTCAGCATCTCTCACTGTTAGCCATCTTAGAATTTCTAAGAAGTGGTCCCATATCTGAAGGTATCTACCTCAACTTAGAGAAAATTCACCATTAAATCATTATTCCTATACATTATAGGTGTTTTTAAGAATGGCTACAACTGGATTTAAGCACTAAGATAGGCACTTCTAAGGGTGTACCCCATATAAATATACCATCTCAATATGATATTAAACAAAAGTGGACCAGTACCGCAATAAATTAGACAATAGTTTTTTATATAGTTCTTATGGGCGTTCATTAGATTTGATCAAGGCCTAGACACTACTGAAGAAGGATATTTGTGAAGAAATTAATTTACTGAAAACAAAGGAAATTGCTCAGAATCATCTTTTTAATTCTAAGCCTCCATGAAACTTGGATTCTCATTTGTAACTCTAGACATTTGATCTGCTGTAAAGGTAAATTCATTACACATATTCTAAAAACTGGGAGTAAAAACTGTTTTTTAGTAATTTACAATATGCTTAGGAGGGAAAGGGGGCATGGGATTTAATAATAAATACCTCTGCAGATATTTCTAATCAGACGGTGATTGGTCACCTAAATGAAAGGATAGATCCAAGGGTTTAAGAGAACATCCACAACCCACAACTTCTGTAGGCAACTTGTACCACTGATTAATTGATCTAACTGTGAGGAAATTTATCCTTAATTCTAGGTGGAGTCTCTCCTTGATTAGTTTCCATCCATTGCTTCTTATCCTGCCTTTAGGTGGTTTGGAGAATAGGTTGATCCCCTCTTCTTTGTGGTAGCCCTTAGATATTGGAACACTGCTATAATATCACTCCAGTCCTTCTTTTAATTAAACATTCTTCCTTAAACATTCTGTTGGAAGTTATCACCCAGTCCTCTCCTAGAAAAATGAAATATCCTAGCAAATATTGAAAAGGCAGAATATTATACTACTCTGAATGTGATAAGGGAAAAACATGTTTTAATTCCTGCAGCTTCCTGCCTACCCCACCTTTTGTCAATGGGCCATTAAGATGCCAAGCCAGTCTATTCACATAACAAAAGACCCCTCCCCATCAGCTCCAGGGTGATGTGGCCTTACTGACCATATGGCATCTTAGAATTCAGCCTAGAGGGTTGCCCCTACATGGCCTCCATGTAGGGGCAACCAACCAGGAATACATGTCTTACACAGGAAGAGGAAACAGATAGGTGGGGGCTGAACAGATTATAAAAAGCCCTGCAAGCCCCTCCCTCGACCCTTTTTTTTCTTCTGCCCCTTCTTCTTCAACCAACACCTGGAAGCATGTGATCACCTTTTTCCCCAGGACCAAACCATGTGGTCCTGTCCACCATTAAACCATCTTTCTAAGCAGCCTCCATGTCTCCAGTGTCTTCTTCCCCACTTGGAGCAGAACCCAGAAGCAGATTTCTTTCAATTCCTTAGGGTTTTTAAAAATTTGCTCTATTTCATTGTTGCTCCACAATAGTTGCTCCACAACCATTTCCATCTGATGCCTGATTTCCTGTTTCAATCTAAATTGTAAAACACCAGGAATGGAATCTGAGGTCTTACTGAAGAATGCAAATGGAATGTACTAATGACACTAATAACATAAACCATAAATGCAAAACAAAGGAGAAGCTAGGAAGAAGTGGAAGGCATTTCCACTTCCATTCCACCCATGAATATGAAAAAAAAGCATTATACACTTGCCCTAGTGGCTGTCCTGAAAGAACAATGTTTGGACCCACAAATAATCTATTATATTATCTACTGTATAGTTATACTTATCTGCACAAAGTATTTTCTGGAACTTAGTCTTGATAGAGAATGTTTTTCTTTTGTACTCATATCTAGGATGTTTAAATTAAGTTCCCTCTACACTCCCCACCACCACCACAGAAAACACTTTATTTTCCACTGTCGTTCTGGCAGGCCATTGAGTTTGATATATCAGGCCCATTTGAAGGCTTTATTTTTCTGTAAACATAGCTGGAGGAGTTCTTTGGAGGTGGCAGAGTTGATTGATGCCTTGCCCAGTTGCATGTGGCCAGCCTTCAAGAACAGAGAAAGCTTTGTGGTGCATGGAATTCAAGCATGTGGTTTGTTTCTCACCTTCAAGGGCTGTCCTTCCTATCTATTCCATGTAAGATTAAACTAAGAAGATTGCTGTCTTTTTTTTTTGGTCACTAACTGAAAGGAACAAATTATGTGATAGGGTTTCCTGGAAGAATCACACAGCAGCACACCACTTGCCATTCATTTTATCATAATTGTTTTGTGATCCGTAAAGCTTTCATCTATCACCTGAAGCATTTGTCAGCATTTTATTTCTCCAGTGAGAGGCAATCTGTTCTGATCATGTTGTGCAGTCATTCAGATTCGATAAATACCATCCTGTTTTTCTTCTTCACTTTGTCCTGCTGCTCTCTCATTGTGCTATTCTTCTTACCATATAATACCCATTTTTGGTCATAATAATTTTTTTCTTCAGTTTTTTTTATTGGCATTTTTTCCTTTCCATTCAAAGATATGCAGTTTTTTTCCAGTTCATTCAGATGAGAATTCTCTCTATCTCTATCTCTATCTCTATCTCTATCTCTATCTCTATCTCTATCTCTATCTCTATCTCTATCTCTATCTCTATCTCTATCTCTATCTCTATCGACATATCTATATAGATATATCTATATAGATACCTATATAGATATATCTATATATATATTTGCTTTCGTAAATTTTCACGGGTGTAGGTATGCTGGTATTGCTGTCTTCGGGTATTTTATATACACGGGAAAATACCTGAAGACAGCAATACCAGCATATGTGTGTGTGTGTGTGTGTGTGTGTGTGTGAGGTTTTTGAACTGATCAATCTATCTATCTATCTATCTATCTATCTATCTATCTATCTATCTATCTATCTATCTATCTATCTATCTATCTATCTATCTATCTATCTATCTATCTATCATCTATTTATCTATCTATATATATTTGTGTCACAAAAACGTATCTCTCTCTCACACACACACATATTTGTGTGTGTGAGTGTGTACGGGCAGGGGTTCCTACCAGTTTGGACCAGTCAGCTGAACTGGTAGTGGTTTGCCGGCCTGGGTCGCCGGAACCAGCAAAATCTCACGTGCACTTAACCGGCAGTAATGCCAACAGTAGCCCACCTCTGGATCAGGGGTGTCATAGGCTAGATCCAGCCTGTGGAGTGCTTAAATCTGACTCATGGCACCAACTTGGAAACAGGTCAGCCACGTTCAACCTTCCCAAGCTCTGATTTCGGTTGCAGAGTGTTGCAGGAGGCCATCACAGTCCAAAGTGGAACTCTGGAGACCATTTTCGCTGACAGAGTGCTCAGGCCAACACAGACGACCCTGATATGAGTGATGTCAAGCTGGCCATCCCCACCCTGGCCACGCCCATTCTGGCGCTCCCAAGGTCAAACACAACCGTGATGCAGCCTTCAGTGAAATCAAGTTTGATACCCCTGATTTAGATAGCTGTAGACACACATATACATACATACAATATATAGAGTATACATGTATACATATACATCCCATATATGCTCCTATATGTATAATGGATCCCACTTGTTAAAAAGCGTCCACAAAAGAGGCCCAAAACAAGATGGATTGACAAAATAAGCAAGGATGGTGGGCCCAATTGGCAAAAGAAAGCTTAGGACAGTACTAATTGGAAACATGCAGAAGACACCTTCATCCTGCACTGGATAGACAATGGCTAAAATGATGATTATATATACATGTAGATATATCTTGTCTACTTACTTATACCATGCACACAGTCAAAAATAAATAAATTAATCATAAAACAAATCAACCCAGGATTCTTACTCAAATCATAAATGACTGGACCCAAATCATCTTACCTTGGACATTTTGTACAGATACCAAGCTCTCTGGAGAAGGCCATAATGCTGAGAAACATTGAAGGAAAGAGAAGAAAAGCATAACCACTGAACCAGTTATAATGGTGATGGAAGCATGGAAGAACTGGAACACCAGTAACAAACAGAATTTCATGGAGAAAATATATCTTTGGGACTGCTGTTGACACTGACTTGATGGCACATAATGAATGAACAATTAAGTCAATCATCTACACATCTTGAATATCAAATGCTGTTTATTCTAATTAATAAATGATGATCCTTTTCTTTTCTGTGAAGCAGTTTGTCTTTCCAGAACACTTCTCTTTGCTTTCAACTTATATTTGAGGAACAGAAGGCCTTTAATCAAGGGTGCATGATAATTTTTCAGATAAAGGCAGCAGGATTTGGCAAAGGCAAAGGAAGGGAAGGGAAAGACAACAGCAGTTTTATACTGATATTTGGCAGATTTGGCCCTCTTTGTATGGACATTATGACATTGCATGTGTATTGGAAGGGGAAGGAAGCATGGATTATAATGGTGCAATGATGCGTTTGCCATTTTGATGACAGAAGTAGATTCTGCCAATTGCTGTAAATTTCAAGTCTAACTCTTAGTTTTTGAGTAATATGCTGGGCTCTGAATTCCAAAAAGTGGGTGGCTTAAGACGAGAATTGGTTAGCCTAAAGCAAAAGTTATTTTAAATTTAATTTAAGACAAATTAGCATTAAATAAATGAAATGCAGAGAAGATGTAATTTAACTTAGATGAAAAAAATATTTAATTTATGAAAATGAGTCTGTCTCTATTAAATAATCTTCCCATTATATTTTGAACATATGACAATTTCAGAAATGCTTTTAGGAAGAACTCTGAAGGCCACAATAGAGCACAACATGTAGCTCTGAAGACAAATGTTGTGAGCTGCTACTTAAATCAAGTTGACTCAAACTTTAGCATTCTACTATTAGTTTAAACAAAAAAGTATTCCTTACATCAAGGTGTTTTATTCAAAGAGTCCTGACTTAAATATTTTGATTGAAACATTTTGTTGAGGAAACAATGCTGAAGTTTGGTTTGGTATCCCTCATCTGGTGATGCTACTGGGACAATTAGCCTAGCAGTTCCTCCCACCCCAATCTGAATTGAAGTATGGTTTGTACTTTGACTGCTTAAGGTAGGGGATCTTGGATCCAAATAGTCAGTTTTGACTATCAGAACTGATTAGAGAGACAGTTTTATATGCATAAATAAAGATTCATAATTAAATATGACAGGCACAACTGATTTTTAAATTGGCAGTGCAGATATGTCATCAGAGACCATAAGTTACAGTATATATGCCCATGACTAAAAACATATCTGCTGAAAGGAGAATCATCAATAGTAAAGATAACAACCAACAGGTTCCAAAATAAGACAAGGTTTGGACATTTTATTACTTGAGCTATGCTAAATGTGCATATTTGGGGATGACAACAAAAGTGGAGAAATATTCTGGATAGCTTTTAATTATGGCATTTATTTCACCTTCTTTCAGACACAGAAGGAGACATTTATTGCCATGTGCCTGCCTCTGAGCCTGTGTTGTGGTTGAAGAGGCCATTCTATCATCAATATTTAACTAAGATACAAGTACGATTCTCACCTTAGATTGGTCAGAAAGGCCAAAGGCAGGCAATGTTGTTCAAGGCACTTTGACAGTTGCATTTCAGAAGCAACTATACGTGCAAAAACACAATATTTATCATAAAAGTCCTCTTCACTGAAGCTACAGCCTAAATTATATATCCTAAAAAAGTGGTTTTCAAAAACAAGTAAATCAACATTGTTTGTGCAGTTTCTAGTTGACATGACACAAATAGATACATGTTGGAGATGGATTTTGCCTACAAATCAATTGAGGCCAAGTGCAATTAATCCTAGTTGTGGAATGATTGGTGTTAGATAGCTACTCAATATTCAAGGAAATGAGAAATGGACATGTTTCTTTCTCATTCGTTGTAATGATTTAAATTGCAGTTTTGGTCATTAAAATTGTGAGGGAGCATGGCTAAGACCTGGCTCATTGCAAGACCCATTGGTGAAGAGGGATTTTAAAACAATTTTTAAATATATGAGTAGCCTGGAAAGAGTTAATCATATGTCCATAAAGGATTTTATTAATTCAGGGTTGTTCAACTTGAATGTAAAACTAAATGGTTTTTTTTCCAGGCTTAATGATACCCTTAATTTATGTATTTAAGTTGCATTATTAACTGTTAAAATATTTGTCTTGTTTCTGCATGCTAATACATTTTCTCTGATGAAGCTTGTTTTACAGCCCAACACATTAACATTAATTTAGGGTTAGTTCTTATTGTTTATTCTAATTAATTTTATGCCATTTCAGTACCATCAATAAATCCTAGAAAACATTTTTATCATCTCCTTTATCTTAGAAACTTGTAAATGTTGTAAATCTGTACAAGGGAGTAAATGGTTCTTCCTGTTCCCTGTGATACTTCTAAAATCATACATTTGAAATAGAACTTTAGCTTGTTCATTATGCACATTTATACCCTGAGTTTAATACACTAATGCAGGGGTCTCCAACCTTTGCAACTTTAAGACTGAAGGACTTCAGCTCCCAGAAGAATAGAATATATTTGCAACTAAATACACATTTTCATTTTTTAAGAGGCACAAGTTAATATAAGTTAATAGCCAAAGTTGATAGAATTAATTATCATTGCATGTGTTTTAACGTTAATTTTAGTGTTTATTTTAACATGCGAGATGAACCGGTTTAGTTTAGTGGTTAAGGTGATGGCCTAGAAACCAGGAAACTGAGTTGTAATTCTGGTTTAGACATGAAAGGGGCCAGTCACTCTCAGCCCAACCCCACCTCACAGTGTTGTTTTTGTGAGGAAAATAGGAGGACGAAGAAGTATTAGGCATGTTTGCCTCCTTGAGTTATTTATTAAGTAATATAGGTGGGATAAAAATCTAATAAGCAAACAAACGTCTCTCTTTAATAGTTGTTAAAAACCCATTTGCAAAACAGCATATTTTTAATTTATGTCTGAACAAAACTTAACAGCCAGAACAACCAGACTTTTGTTATTTTTACAAATTAATTTCCTTTAATGTATAGAAAAAATTGGCAGGAAAAGACTTCCTCAAATTTAAATGCAACAACAGAAAGTATAATGTATTACCGCAATCAACTTTCCTTAATATATGGTCTTTTAATGCAGGGGTCTCCAACCTTTGCAACTTTAGGTCTGAAGGACTTCAGCTCCCAGAATTCTCAGAATTCCTTCAGACTTAAAGTTGCAAAGGTTGGAGACCCCTGTTTTATGTATCCTTTGTAACACATCTTTTTTTTCTTCCCAGATTTCCATACTACAGGTTCTTTTGTATGCAACTTTTCCAAATGTATCATGCCTCATAAAGCATTATAAAGTTAAAATTTGCAGATTGTAATAGACTGTTGTTGCTATGTGCTACAAGAAAATTTAATAATGGGTTGTCACGAAATACTTTTTCTAAAATAAATCTATGTATGCATTTACGTAAAATCCCTGGCCATGTTGCACAATTGTGGAAAATGTGACAAGGCACACTTTAATACTGTACGTGTACTATAACATTTGTTCACAATTTCAACGTTTGATATATGGAAGTGTTTTCTTCTGAGTTACATTCAGCTGCGCTCGTAAATCATGCTTGATTCTAAATCATAACAGGGTTAGTTCACCCACCATCTACCATCCGTAACTCAGATTTATCTAAACAATTTGATGGTGTACAAACTTCTCAGCTAGAGAAACAAGCTTATGATATAATTTATTTACTAGAAGCAGCATGTGATGCATTCATAATGCGAAATTGTTATCTCTAAGCGTACCACTTTTTTTCATCCTGAGTTAACCTACACTTTTGACTAATGTAACCTTTCTCTTTCCCTTTACTTTCTTGTGCATTCTTTTGAAGGACTATATATCACTGACAAAGGGTTGCGGTGGCTCAATGGCTAAGATGCTGAGCTTGTTAATTGGAAAGGTTGGCAGTTCAGCAGTTCGAATCCCTAGTGCCACATAACAGAGTGAGTTAGCGTTACTTGTCCCACCTTCTGCCAACCTAGCAGTTCGAAAGCATGTAAAAATGCAAGTAGAAAAATAGGAACCACCTTTGGTGGGAAGGTAACAGTGTTCTGTGTGCCTTTGGCATTTAGTCATGCCGGCCACATGACCATGGAAACCTCTTTGGACAGTGTTGGCTCTTTGGCTTTGAAACAGAGATGAGTACCACCCCCTAGAGTCAGGAACGACTAGCACATATGTGTGAGGGGAACCTTTTTATTGCTGACATGTTTGTGATAAGACCACAAGGAGGTGTTTTAATCTACAGTAATTCATTATTTTAATTGTGAAGGCTAAAGGCAGTAGATCATACATACAGTCATGATCATCCATGATCAAAATGTTAGTGCTGTATTTATGTATGAATACAAAGAAGATGTTAAAAGTTCCTATGATTGAATTCCTGTTTCAAATAATTGAAATGGCTGACATTTGTCAAAAGTAATTGGATTGCATAATTATAACTTATGCCAATGCCTTTATTTAGGCATTGGCATGAAAAAAAGGCATAACCCAGACAGCTCTCATGTTTTGTCCATGCTCTATTATAAAGGACAAAACAAGAACTAGTTAAAATTATAGCAAAAATGTGAGATGATGGTCTCTCTCTCTCTCTCTCTCTGTGTGTGTGTGTGTCTGTCTAACTGTCTGTCTGTCTGTTTCTCTCTAGTTTTTTGAGCTGATCAATAATTTATTGATCAGCTCAAAAAACGTAACATACATGTAAAAAAAAATTACATAGAATTCATGGCTTTCTGTCTAAATGGTCTCTGGTGATGAGCTGAAAGGCAGAAAAGGAAACAGTATGTCTCCTCCCTTAACTGGGGCCTAACATGGTGTTGTGGAACAAAGTGTATATATAAATATAAATATAAATATAAATATAAATAAATATAAATATAAATATAAATATAAATATAAATATAAATATAAATATAAATATAAATATAAATATAAATATAAATATAAATATAAATATAAATATAAATATAAATATAAATATAAATATAAATATAAATATAAATATAAATATAAATATAAATATAAATATAAATATAAATATAAATATAAATATAAATAATATAAATATTATTATTATTATATTATTTATATTTATTTATATTATTTATTTATATAAATAAAAATGTAACTATGAGTTTGTTAAAAACAGGTAATCTCTGAAAGTACTGCACTGATTGCTTCCAAATTTTCACACAACGTTCCTTTCTAATACCGCACCAAGGATATATATAGACTGTGTAGATGTCACATCTGTGCCAGATACATGCAACGGAAATGTAAAAAATTGTTAAAAAAGGTAGGTAGATGGATACAGAGAGAGCAGTGGGTCACAGGTATTATGTCATCCTTTATGACATAAACTACTCAACATCTGGCTCAGATATGTAGATGACACTTTCGTAATTTGGCCACATGGGAAAGAAAAACTGGACAACTTCCTCACACACCTCAATAACCTACACCCCAAAATACAATTTACCATGGAAATAGAAGCTAATAACCAACTTCCTTTTCTAGACGTCCCAATCTACAAAAAACCCAAAGGCTCCCTGGGACACACCATCTACCGGAAAAAAACACACACCAACCACTATCTAAATGCACAATCCCATCACCACCTTGTGCAGATAAACTCTGTAGCCAAAACCTTCATATACAGAATCAAACACCTAGCTGACAGACCATCTGAAAACCAAATTACACTTTCTCACAAATGCATTAATATCCAATGGATTCCGAAGAAAAACAATCACCAACCTAATCCAAAAAGAGACACCCCCCAAGAGTCAAGACACAGAACAGGAAAATGGCATTGCCCTCCTCCCATACATCAAAGGCACCACAGACAAAATCAGCAAAATTCTCCACAAGCACAATATCAAGACAGCCTTCAACACTGACCAAAAAATAACCAATATCTTAAGAAATCCCAAAGATAAGATCCAGCTAGAAAGCCGAGGAGTCTACAAAATTCCATGTAAAATCTGCCCTGCCACTTACATAGGACAAACCAATAGAAGAATAAGTGCATGCATCGCAGAACATAAGAATGCAGTAAAAAATCATCTTAATACCTCATCTCTTTATCAACATTTCAAAGCTACAGGACATGATATTGACTTTCAAGGAACTAAATTGATCTCCAAGGCTGAACAGCTGAACAGGAGAATAATCAGAGAAGCCATCGAAATAGAGAAACAACCTAACAATATGAACAAATGTGATGACACCTCCCACCTACCAGACATCTGGAAACCAGCACTGACCAACAGACGACCCAAGCCGTTGAAATTCAAAATAAGGAGAAACATACAAATAAGACCAATCAGCATCAATCTACCAAACATGATACAGCTGCACAGCCAATCAACCGATTCACAACAACAGAGTCAGCACTCCACCCCCCCCACCCCCAAGATTTAAGGAAGGGCGGCACCTTCGTAACCACAGACCGAAGCCTGAAGATGGTAAGTGAGATCTTGCCAAAATGTTGCAAAAACAATCTCATGCTTACACAGGAAAACACCCGAATACAACAAGACCAGCATATATATATATAGTGACCTCACATTCGTACGAAAGCATATATGTATATATGTGTGTGTGTGTGTGTGTGTGTATCAGTAGGCAAGGTGATGACAATTAACTGATAGAAAAAAGAGGAGGTGTGATGATTTTTAAAAAAGTTTATAGTTTGTTATTTGTTGCCATGGGCAACTATTCCTAATCATGATTTCAAAATGATAAAAACTTGGGTTGTTGTAGCAAAAAATTTTGTTGTCCTTTTGAAGTTCATTCACAGTATCTCATATAGGTAAGTGTTTCATTGCAACATCCTGGCATATGCCTACTTGCCCTCCATGCTTCTCAAGGATACCTATTGTGTGTGAACTCTATTTTATCACTTATACAATATTGTCTAATATTCACGGCAGTGATAAATTGTCATTCTGTTTATTGGTGTTTCACTGCCAATTTCAGTGACGTTGAGGATTTAGGAACTGGCTGTACTGCCAAATCACTTGTCTTCCAAACACTGCTCAAGTTATTTCACCCATCTCACATAAGGACGATCCTTAAAACTGGATAAAAATGCAATACAATGTAACCTTTAATTGGGGAAAGTCTGCTGCTGAAAAGATTTAACTTCATGACTATAAAAACTTTCAGAGGCTGTTATTTTTGCTGCAAGCATCCATTTGTTTAACTGTTGCTTGTAACAGATGGAGACCATCATTTCCTTTAAAGGAAATGTACAACAATGAAATAGCCACAACTTAATCGCTTTGTGTTTTAGTAATCAAAGCATGTGTGCTAGAGCTCCTGATGAAATTAGATTCTCAGTAAATTAATTAAAAAGGCTCATAAAATCAGTATTTATTTCTCCAATCAACCATAAATGTCCAAAGCTATAATTCTGTAGACTGATATTAAGGACTCCCCTCCATGTACATGTGTGTTCTTTGTTCAATGAGGTGGTCTGAAGTTCATTCCAATGCATTCTTATTGCCAGGAAAAGTAGTTGACTGTTGTGTGCAATTTACATAAAATTGTAACTTCATCACAAGTTGTTATCGGTAATTCTAATTGACTAGGGACACTTTTGGCTTTAGGTTTCATTTATGAGTATAGAACGACACAACTATGGAGACAAACTGAAAATTTAAATTAAATGTGCTGTTGCGTTACATTTTTTAAGTCTGGAATTTTGAACTTCAAGCCCAGAAAAATAATTCTACACAACTGTTCAAAGCACACTTTAATTTTGAACAGCTAATGTGCACAAGATTGTATTGCTTAGATGGCAGCTGTTTAATCCTATGTGTGGCATATCTAGCACTACATTGCACCAGTCTTCATTATGTTCTGCAGGTGCTTTTCACCATTTTTAAAAAAAAGAGGACACCTACTACAGATCTATTAAATTCAAGTACAATTTGGCTCAATGATAAGTTTCTCTCCTTATTGGAGCTGTGTTTACTCATAAATGTTGGTGTTAGGCATCCCAAACAGGGTATTCCAAATACAGCTGTCTTCAGCCAAACTGCCTGTCACTTTGAAAAATGTCTCAATTTCACTTTACTGCTGAGTATATCAATATGCCAGATCATTGTCATTCCTTTGGTGTGATCAGAATATCATAAATAAATATGTGCAATTGAGCTTTGGTAGGACTTAATTTACTTTTACTAAAATGGCAAAACACTGCCAGCTTCGTTTAAAGAGCTGGAAAAAAAGCCAGTTGTACAAAATTAGAAAGAGGAAAAGACTCCCAACTGCAATCTTTCACACACCATATGCTAGCAAATACTGAAGCATAACGACTGAATGAAAAGCCAATTCAATATGTGTGAAGCATTTCCTTTAGCATCGCCTCATTTATACAGTAAAAGATACTGACTTTCATGCAGTGTTGGGCTGCGTCAAAGACAAATATTGTTTCCCACTAATAATCAGTGGAACAGCTTGATTAAATATATTTACTCCCCTGACAAACTGCTAACCGTATAACTTTGGAAATAAGTCCGTTGTTGGCACCTTGTTCTTTTCCCTTTGCCTTCACTGTATGCATTTCTTTGATGCTGTCATAGAAGGGGCTATTTATTTATTTATTTATTTATTTATTTATTTATTTATTTATTTATTTATTTATTTATTTATTTAATATACCGCCCTTCTCCCTCTCGGGACTCAGGGCGGTGAACAGCCACAGTAAAAAGAGGAAATACAAAAGTTAAAATAACAAATTAATAAATATTAAATAATTTGGCCCATTATTATAAAACCCAATACTAAAACCCAATTAAAAAGACTATGACAGGCCAGCTGCACGAAATAGATGTGTCTTCAGGGTTCGACGGAAGAGATGTAGGTCAGCGATCGTGCGTAATTAAGGGGCTAGGTCATTCCAGAGGGCAGGTGCTGCCACAGAGAATGCTCTCCCCCTGGGGGTCGCCAGCCGACATTGTCTGGCCGACGGCACCCTGAGGAGGGCCTCTCTGTGGGAGCGGACTGGTCGGTGGGAGGTATTTGGCAGCAGGAAGCGGTCTTGCAGATAACCAGGTCCCTTGACATGGAGTGCTTTAAAGGTGGTCACTAGTATCTTGAAGCGCACCGGGAAAGCCACAGGCAGTCAGTGCAGCTCACACAGGAGAGGTGTCACATGAGAGCATCTAGATGCTCCCAAAATCCCCCGTGCGGCTGCATTCTGAACTAACTGGAGCCTCCGGGTGCATCTCAAGGGAAGCCCCATGTAGAGGGTGTTACAGTAGTCCAGGCGGGAGGTGACGAGAGCTTGAGTGACAGTGTGTAAGGCGTCACGATCCAGAAAGGGATGCAACTGGCGTATCAGGCGAACCTGATAGAAAGCCCCTCTGGCCATGGCCATCATGTGCTCTTCTAAAGACAGCCGAGAGTCCAGGAGAACACCCAAGTTGCGAGCCCTCTCTGTGGGGGCCAATGACTCACCCCCAATAGCCAGAGATGGCATCAACTGACTATACCGTGACGCTGGAAGCCACAGCCACTCGGTCTTGGATGGGTTGAGTCGAAGCCTGTTCCTCCCCATCCAGACTGGCACGGCCTCCAGACATCGGGACATCACTTCCACAGCATCGTTGGGGTGGTCTGGGGTCAAGATGTACAGCTGAGTATCATCAGCATACTGATGGAACTCTACCCCAAAACCACGGATGATTTCACCCAACGGCTTCACATAGTTGTTGAACAGGAGGGGCGAGAGGACTGACCCCTGTGGAACCCCACAAGTGAAGTGCCTCGAAGTTGACCTCTGCCCCCATGCCAACACAAACTGCAACTGATCAGAGAGATAGGAGGAGAACCACTGTAGAACGGTGCCCCCCACCCCTAACCCCTCCAACTGGTGCAGCATGATACCATGGTCGATGGTATCAAAAGCTTCTGAGAGATCTAACAGGACCAGGATAGAGGAACAGCCCCTATCCTAAGCCCTCCAGAGATCATATTTATAGTATTTATAATACTATAGCTACCGCTGAAGTACAGCAACCAACCTCCATAAACAATGCAAGAAGTTGTTACTTTCACCAATAAAAAGTGAAATGAAAAATTCTGTGAAAAAGTATTCATCCAATTTTGCATTTTCTGAATATCATATTGCATATTTTTGCTACTGAATGTTCTCAGACTTGCATGCAGGTCTGTGTGGTCCTTGGCATTCTCTCACCTTGGTTATTATCTTGTACACATTTTATTACCCAAACTCGGTAACAACATCAGTGTCAGTAGTGAGTTTGCTCTCAATTTATATTCTAGGCGTTTGCCCTGTCAGTGTTGGTGGTAGTGGTTTTGTTGGTTTTTGGTTGGGCTGATTACTGTTAGATTGTTTGGCAGTTTCTTGATTGAGGTATTGTTTATTTCTTGATTGTTGGTCTAATGTTAATCATGGTGTAATCTATGCTCATCTGGATGTTGACTGCTGGTGGGGAAGTGTCCTGATCTTTTTGTCTCCTGTTTGGCTTGTTGATTGTCTGTTTTGAATGGTATATAGATGCTGTTTATATCTATGTATCTATCAATGACTGATTTGTCAGAGTGCCAGCTTCCAGGAATTATCTAGTGTTTTTGTCTTTGTCTAGGATGGTCAGTCTCCCATTGAAACTATGATTATGTCTGTCCATGCGTTGTGAAATTGAAGAATTTTCATCATGACTTCTGATAGCTAGTTGGTGTTCATGGATGTTCTGCTAGTTTTTGGCCTGGTTGTACTACATAGAAGCTGTTGCAGTCTTTACACTGTATGCTATAGGTGACTGTTCTTCTGGAGTTGCTGGATCTTTTGCTTTACCTAGGATAGATTTTTTGGATAGCTTTAATTTATTTGTGTGCTATTCTGATTCCATGTGGTTTATAGTCTGTTTATAGTTTTTGAGAGGTTTTTGATGTATGACAGTCTTACCATTTTTACAAATTGAGTTCAATGTGCTATATTGGGTTGAGTGTAAAGTACTTTTTATGGAAGATGTTATATAGATGATCTGTTTCCTGCACAGTTCAATGGAAATTGGTCTGCGCATGTGCAGAACTCAAAAAAAGATGGTGACAGTGGCAACTGGGGAACCAGTTCAGGGGCGTAGCCAGCCTGGGTCACTGCTGGTTCTGTGACCCAGGCCAGCATACCACTACCTGTTCTACCAAACTCACCTCTGATTCCCACCCCATTCGAGGGGAAATCCCCATTTCCTCCCAATCAGCTGGGACTTGGGAGGCAGAGAATATATGGGGACGGAGCCAGTCAGAAATGGTATTTACTGGTTCTTCGAGCTACTCAAAATTTCTGCTACCAGTTCTTCAGAACTGGCCAGAACCTGCTGAATATCACCTCTGAATCAGTTATGATATACAGCAATATTGTGATGGATTCATTTCAAACCTGACCTATAAACATTTTCCACTATGCATGTAAGCCTCTGTGTTATATAAAGGGAGTCTAACTGAACAAGTAATACCAAAGCTTTCATTTATTTCATAAACAAAGCCATCCAATATCAGCCAATTGGAAAAGCAATATCACTCCACCCTGTTTAATCTGCTAATAGACAAGAATAGGGTCAATTATTTGAATACTTCATTAAATAATTAAAAGACAGATTTGGACAAGTCTTATCCTATTTAAATGTCATAGACTTTGATCCTGTCTTTGCAGTGAAGCTCTGACCAAATATTCTAAAAGCATGCCCACTTAAAAGAAAGTTGAAGGCCTCCATTAAAAAGTCATTTGTGCCTATCAGTGTGGAAAAATTATAGAACTATTTCTAAATGTGTTCCATAATTAGATATGTAATCTTGAAATGGATAAAATTGAGACAACAGTGAATCTTTCTAGAGGACAGTGTGAAATCATCCAGGAAGTAACTAAGTGGTTTCTGGCTGACATTGTGACATGCTGAATATATGACTTAAATCATGTCATTGCCTTATTGCCTAATTGGTAAACATGTTTTGTCTCAATTACTGTCTGGTGGTGTTTTGATTTATTCTGTGACAAAGAGAAAAAGAAAAGAAAGATTAAAAAAGAACCAATTCAAGGAGAAATAGTCTTCTAAACTGATTTCAGAGTCACTGCTCAAATGAATCCAATCCAGATCAAAAGTTTAAAAATGTCATCAAAACAAATTTACTTTCTCATGAGTTTAAAATTTCATATTAATTAATATGTTAATTAAATATGTAGATTTTGGTTTATTCGGGTCTTTTCCCGTGTAAAATTAAAGGTGTTTTTGCAACGTTTCGATGGGATCACCCCTATCATCATCAGGCGTTGGCTTCTGCCTTTTGCAAATGAACTGCATTTGAAATGGCAGTGTTTCTGTAAGTGGAGGTGGGAGGGGTTGGAATGTTGGCTCTGCTACTTTTAAACCGATTGGTTGGCTGATTTGCCACATCCTGATTGGTAGCTGGAGTTTGTTGAGAGTGATTGATGATGGTGTCAGTGTTTGTGGCCGGGACTTGTTTAGTGGCTGGGACTCGTTTAGTGGCCAGGGTTTGTTTAGTGGCCGGGACTCGTTTAGTGGCCAGAGCTGGTTTCCAGATGTCTGGCAGGCGGGAGGCATCATCGCGTCTGTTCATATTTTGGGGATGTTTTTCTATTTCAATAGCTTCCATAATCATTCTCCTGTTGGAGTGTTCAGTCCTGGAGAACAATTTGGTTTTTTCAAAGTCAATTTGATGACCTGTTGCTTGGAAGTGCTGGAAGAGGGAGGAAGTATTTACTTGTCTTTTAACAGAATTCTTATGCTCTGAGATACGTGCACTAATTCTCCTATTAGTTTGTCCAATGTATGTGGACGAGCAGACTTTGCATGGTATTTCATAGACTCCTTTTGCAAATGAACTCCAGTTCATTTGCAAAAGGCAGAAGCCAAAGCCTGATGATGATGGGGGTGATCCCATCGAAACGTTGCAAAAACACCTTTAATTTTACACGGGAAAAGACCCAAATAAACCAAAATCTACATACCTATACCCGTGAAAACCTACGAAAACAAATATATATATATATATATATATATATATATATATATATATATATATATATATATATATATATATGTTTTCGTAGGTTTTCACGGGTATAGGTATGTAGATTTTGGTTTATTCGGGTCTTTTCCCGTGTAAAATTAAAGGTGTTTTTGCAACGTTTCGATGGGATCACCCCCATCATCATCAGGCTTTGGCAAAAGGCAAAAGGCAGAAGCCAAAGCCTGATGATGATGGGGGTGATCCCATCGAAACGTTGCAAAAACACCTTTAATTTTACACGGGAAAAGACCCGAATAAACCAAAATCTACATATATATATATATATATATATATATATATATATATATATATATATATATATATATATATATATATATATATATATATATATATATATAATTTGATTTCTAGACCGCCCCCTCTCCCCGAACGGACTCGGAGCGGTGACAGAAAGTCATGAGTTCCGTTGTGTTAATTTTTTAATATGTGTGTTAGTATTATGAGCTGATCAATAAATAAATCAGAGAGGCTAGGATAGATCTATTTCGAGCTTTTTAGCTCTCATCAGCTAGTCATACTCTTACTGGGATTCGAACCGGGGCTGTATTGCATATCAGGCAGGAGCCTTTAAACCATTCAGCCATCCTGGATCTCCCAATTGCATCAGCTGAGACAGGAGGGTTAATATCTATAATTGTTTCACAACACCCTGTTGGAGCCCCAATTAAGGGAGGAGAAGTATTTTGATGTGGTACAATGGAAATCTTTTAAAAAACATGTTACCTAATTTAATTAATTGGATCAAAATTTAGTATTTGCTTCTTTTCTTACAGTTATTGCAAATAGAATTATCTCTTAACTCTGACTGCCTTGTGAAACTCATCAATACATTACTTCTTTCTTTTTACTTTTAATTTGATATTTTAATACTACTTTACTGGAAAAAGGACATTTTGGAAAATCACAGAGAAATAGGACTATTAATTTTAAATCATCTTACTGTCCATCAAGTTTGAAAATATTAGAGTTCAATCAATTGGTCAATAAACTTTATTATAATCATTGGAAAAGGTAAAAAATAGAAGAAAATGGATAAATTCAGAAGCAGAATTGACAATCACAACCACATGAGATAATGGTAAAACTGATGTAGTCACAATGCAACATTCTTTATGAATAGAGCAGTAAAAATCTGGCCACAATCAAAGAAATATGATCCTATCAGCTGAACAATAACTGCAAGTCAAATGAATCTGAGCAAAATTGATTAGATTAGAAATTGATTAGAAGGGAATTATTAGATGTAACTGTACATCTTTGTCATAAAGGCAATATATATAAAAAGTTAGGATTGTTCTGAATTTATGAACTGTAATTTAGCATAAATATGGTGCTGGGTTGAAAAAAGAAGAGAATTACCCCAAAATACATCTTAGGTAGGACAACTGCATTTGATTGGCTTTCAATTGCATGCTATTTAAACATGCTGTTTAACTGCATGATAATAATAATAAATAATAATAAATTTTATTTCTAACCCGCGCTCTCTCCCCAAAGGGACTCGAGGCGGGGCACAGGTAAATTAAGAACAGTAACATAGAACAAAGTACAAAATTAAAATCACATTAAATCATATCCTGCACTAAAACAACTATAAAATACCAACTATCCTAAAAAAACCCTTAAACTAAAAACCCCATAGAAGAGAGACTACCTTAGGCCGGCCAAGCAGAAAAGATGCGTTTTTAATTTTAGACGGAAGGAGCGGAAGTCCGTGGTCGTTCTAATGTCGGGGGGAAGGTCGTTCCAGAGGGCTGGGCCCGCCACAGAGAGAGCTCTTCCCCTGGGTGTCGCCCGCTGACAAAGTCTAGTGGACGGCACCCGGAGAAGCCCCTCTCTGTGGGAGCGAATCGGCCGTGAGGATGTGTGAGGCAGGATCCGATCCCGCAGATAGCTAGGTCCCGAGCCATGGAGCGCTTTAAAGATGATGACTAATACCTTGAAGCGCACCTGGAAGACGACAGGCAGCCAGTGCAGCTCGCGCAAGAGCGGTGTTATGTGGGTAAACCTGGAGGTTCCCATATTGCTCGCGCGGCTGCATTCTGGACCATCTGAAGTCTCCGGGTGCACCTCAAGGGGAGCCCCATGTAGAGAGAGTTGCAATAGTCCAGTCGGGATGTCACGAGAGCATGAGTGACTGTGCGAAGGGCGTCCCGATCCAATAGGGGGCGCAACTGGCGAACCAGGCGAACCTGGTAAAACGCCCTCCTAGCCACGGCTGTCACTTGATCTTCCATGGACAGCCGGGCATCTAGGAGGACACCCAAGTTGCGTGCCCCATCCACAGGAGCAAGATGTTCGCCCCCTATGGCCAGCGATGGAATCAGCTGGTTGAATCAGGCAGCCGGAAACCACAGCCACTCGGTCTTGGTCGGGTTGAGTCTGAGTCCGTTACTTCCCATCCAGATCCGTACGGCTTCCAGGCACTGGCACATCACTGCTACGGCATCGTTGGGGTGGTTTGGGGTAGATATATACAGCTGAGTGTCATCAGCGTAGAGATGGTACTCTACCCCAAAACCACGGATGATCTCACCCAGCGGCTTCATATATGTGTTGAACAGGAGAGGCGAGAGGACCGACCCCTGAGGCACCCCACATGTGAGGGGTCTCGAGGTCGACCTCTGCTCTCCTGCCAATACAAATTGCGATCGGCCAGAGAGGTAGGAGGAGAACCACCGTAAAACGGTGCCTCCCACCCCCAACCCCCCCAGCCGATGCAATAGGATACCATGGTCGATGGTATCAAAAGCCACCGAGAGGTCTAATAGGACCAGGATGGAGGAACAACCCCCATCTCTGGCCCTCCAGAGATCATCGACCAACGCGACCAATGCCGTCTCGGTGCTATGCCCGGGCCGAAAGCCGGACTGGCGCGGGTCTAGATAGTCAACTTCCTCCAGGTGACGGGGAAACTGTTGTGCCACCACACTCTCAACAACCTTCGCCAAGAAGGGAAGGTTGGAGAGTGGACAATAGTTGGTTAATAGAGCTGGATCCAAAGAGGGCTTCTTAAGGAGGGGCCTCACCATAGCCTCTTTTAGGGAAGCAGGCAAGGAACCCTCACTTAAGGATGCGTTGACAACCTCTTGGAGCCAGCCTCGTGTCACCTCCCAGGATGCCAGTACAAGCCAGGAGGGACACGGGTCCAATAAACATGTGGTGGCTCGCAGTCGCCCACGTAACCTGTCCATATCCTCGGAAGTAATGGAGTCAAACTCCTCCCAAACAAGATCTGTCTCGTGGCATCCCACTGGGCCATCAATGGGGGCTAGCTCGTTCTGTATCTGAGCGATTTTCTCCTGCAGAAAAATCACAAATTCCTCTGCTCTACCCTGTAATGGGGCTTCCCGCACCCTCTGTTGAAGGAGGGAGCGGGTCACCCTAAACAGGGCGGCAGGGCGGTTGTCTGCGGATGCTATGAGAGTAGCACAATGATGACGTTTGGCCACTCTCAGCGCCACAATGTAAGTCCGTAAATGGGCTCTTACCTGTGTCCGGTCAGATTGAGATCGGGTAGACCTCCATCTTCTCTCTAGGCATCTCTCTAGGCGTTTCATCACCCTCAGCTCCTCGGTGAACCAAGGAGCCAGGGTGGTTTGCCGCCGCAAGAGAGGCCGCAAGGGCGCGACCCGATCCAAGGCTCCCGTGGTCGCAGTGTTCCATGCGGTTCCATGATGTTACCTGCACATATCCCATAATTACAATAGCATCAGATGAGAAAGTGTAGCATTTCAATTGTTATGCAGCATCCAACCCCAAGATGAAACAAAATGATCAGTTGAAATCAAGGGAACACAGCCCACAGGAGGAAAGCATAGCTTTAGACCATAAATGGATATATGGCCAAATGTGACTAACAGTTTTGATCATGCCAGCCTCATGACATGTTAGGAGCACATTGTCCAATTTGAAATATTTTCCTTATAGAGTTTGACTGTGCCATCTCCAGGTTGGTAAGGGAGTTATATAGTACCAGTTAGGAGCCATACAGTAGCTGTATTGGTTTTCTGGCTGAAACTACTTTTAATGCAACAGGGAGAAATAATGCACCTCTACAATAGTGATTGCAGTTCTGTTTCTGATTTCTATGCATTTTGCAGAAATCTGTTTCTGATTTCTATGCACCATTGAAAACTTTATAATGTTCAGTTGGGTGCCTGTTTAATTGACATGTATGAGTTTTAGGGATTAGCAAAAAACTAAAACTTTAGGTTCTGTATCATAAGCATTTCTTTGCTGCAAAATATGGTTAAAGTTCTCCATGCTCACTTGCGGGCAATTGGTGTCTGTAATGACACAACAACATCTATATATAGGATTGCAATACGTCTGCTTTTTTTTTTATTCTGGAGGATAAGCTTGATTATTGATCTTGGCTACTACCGAATTGATATCTGAATTAAACATTAGTGGCATCAAGACACATCCTCCTAAATGTTCTGTCAATAAAAATTTCTAGTGGTAGTGTCTCTCCATACAGCATCTACAATTTAAATTTGAATTCTCATAGGGGTTTATATGTAAGGTGGAGCATGCCCCTATCTATTATAGAATTTTTAAGTTTATGCCATAACTTATATTTAGAAATAAATTTTAAAAATGGATCTGAAATCAACAAAAGACATATCATTCACAGTCAAACTACGATTGGCTAAAAGAGGGATAATCCCTGGTTTCTTCATTTTTTTGGTAAGGATAATCCTTCCTGGAGAAGCGAATGAGTTATTGTAATTTGATAGACTAGCCTCTCCAGAACTGCTTCAAATATGGCAGTTTTGGGAGACTACAAAAAATGATCATTGTTTTGTGCATGTTTTTTGCAAGGCATTCAATTCTTATCCTCTATTACATTTTTATTAAGTATGATGTTAAATTGCTAATAAGAGTCATTTATAACTTTTAGTAATAGTATATTAGGAAATTCCAGTTCTGTCTTTATACTCCTGACTCTGTTATAACTGATGGAAATCAGAATAGAGCAATTTATCATTTGTTCCCAATCTGACACTTAAGCTCAGTTATGATTACGTGCACATGAGCTACAAAGACAAAAAGTTACTTCCAAAGTGACTCTACCTTAGCCCATATGCTGTTGACCTCAACGTAGATAAACGATCTAAATATTGATCAATAAAAAGATTGCATTGAGGAATGTAATTGCAGCTATCTGTGTATATTGTTCCAAGGAGTCTAACTGAAAGACCCAGATATTAAGCTTCACCAAAAGATGTTATACAGTATGTAACCACATACAGTCTACCACGTCCTTCTTTGGACACTGCAGCAAGTAGCGAAGTTTTGAATCCATCTGTGGGGAGCTCATGAGTTTACCAAGTTTCCTAAAGAAAGAATATATCAAATGCAAAAATATTAATCAATAAATGCGATACTTTTTTTTACCTAATTCTCCACCCAGCAATATTACTTCAAAAATGTAGCATCAAAGACTGTGAGTGAGTATGTCTTTTGGACAGTTATATTTGGAAGATCCAATATCATGTAGTTTGCAAAATAGGACTTAGTGGGATCATTTGGGTAACTTCAACCACACCAACAATTGAAATGGCACATTGAGCAGCAAATTAAGTTGAAGATGATGCAGTTAATGCTCACTGCTATATTGTAAATCTAGATCTTTGAGGAATGTATTTCTTGGCTTTGATAGCTCCTGAGATCTCGCATCATGACCTAGCAGCTCAAGCTGAGACGCGCAGCTCAGTAAAATGATTTAAAATGAGAATTGTTAGTCAGGATTATTTCAGGGGCTACAAGGTCAACGTCATTGAGAGTTCTATCCCTATGCATCAGAGATCCAAATATATGGAGGGTCCCAGAAGCGGTATGAAAACTCTGGGTTTCTGTATGCTTTAGTTTCATTTCCAGCATAGCTGCTTTGGTTAAAGATACTCTAATCTGGCTATGGTGTGTTTGGCCCGAAGAACACATTCTGTTCCCATGAATAATTTTGCTACTTTCTGAGGGAGACTCCCTACAGCAATGTGTTCTAATAATAATAATAATAATGATGATGATTTAATTTATAGACCGCTCCTCTCCCCGTAGGGACTCGGAGCGGTGCACAGGGAAAACTAAAACCACAATACAATAAATATACAAATACAATTAAAAACAAATTAAATCTGGGCCTGTGCTAAAATCCCCTTAACCTGCTAAAATACCCAATTAAAACAGCTAAACCCTGTAGAGAGAGGCTACCCAAGGCCGGCCAAACGGAAAAGATGAGTTTTTAGTTTCAGACGGAAGGAGCGGAAGTCCGTGGTTGTTCTGATGTGGGGGGAAGGTCGTTCCAGAGGGCTGGGCCCGCCACAGAGAGAGCCCTTCCCCTGGGCGTCGCCCGCTGACAGAGTCTAGTGGACGGCACCCGGAGAAGTCCCTCTCTGTGGGAGCGAATCGGCCGTGAGGAAGTATGAGGCAGGATCCGACCCCGCAGATAGCTAGGTCCCGAGCCATGGAGCGCTTTAAAAATGATGACTAATACCTTGAAGCGCACCCGGAAGACGACAGGCAGCCAGTGCAACTCGCGCAGAAGTGGAGTTATGTGGGCAGATCTGGAGGTACCCAAGATTGCCCGCGCGGCTGCATTCTGAACCATCTGAAGTCTCCGGGTGCACCTCAAGGGAAGCCCCATGTAGAGAGAGTTACAATAGTCCAGTCGCGATGTCACGAGAGCATGAGTGACTGTGCGAAGGGCGTCCCGATCCAATAGGGGGCGCAACTGGCGAACCAGGCGAACCTGGTAAAACGCCCTCCTGGCCACGGCTATCACTTGATCTTCCATGGACAGCCGGGCATCCAGGAGGACACCCAAGTTGCGCGCCCCATCCACAGGGGCAAGATGTTCGCCCCCTATGGCCAGCGATGGAGTCAGCTGGTTGAATCGGGCAGCCGGAAACCACAGCCACTCGGTCTTGGTCGGGTTGAGCCTGAGTCCGTTACTTCCCATCCAGATCCGCACGGCTTCCAGGCACTGGCACATCACTGCTACGGCATCGTTGGGGTGGTTTGGGGTAGAAATGTACAGCTGTGTATCATCAGCGTACAGGTGGTACTCTACCCCAAAACCACGGATGATCTCACCCAGCGGCTTCATATATGTGTTGAACAGGAGAGGCAAGAGGACCGACCCCTGAGGCACCCCACATGTGAGGGGTCTCGAGGTCAACCTCTGCTCTCCTGTCAACACAAATTGCGATCGGCCAGAGAGGTAGGAGGAGAACCACCGTAAAACGGTGCCTCCCACCCCCAACCCCCCGAGCCGATGCAATAGGATACCATGGTCGATGGTATCAAAAGCCGCCGAGAGGTCTAATAGGACCAGGATGGAGGAACAACCCCCATCTCTGGCCCTCCAGAGATCATCAACCAACGCGACCAATGCCGTCTCAGTGCTATGCCCGGGCCGAAAGCCGGACTGGGGCAGGTCTAGATAATCAACTTCCTCCAGGTGACGGGGAAACTGTTGTGCCACCACACTCTCAACAACCTTCGCCAAAAAGGGAAGGTTGGAGACTGGACGATTGTTGGTTAATAAAGCTGGGTCCAAAGAGGGCTTCTTAAGGAGGGGCCTCACCATAGCCTCTTTTAGGGAAGCAGGCAAGGAACCCTCACTTAAGGATGCGTTGACAACCTCTTGGAGCCAGCCTCGTGTCACCTCCCAGGATGCCAGTACAAGTCAGGAGGGACACGGGTCCAATAAACATGTGGTGGCTCGCAGTCGCCCATGTAGCCTGTCCATATCCTCGGAAGCAACGGAGTCAAACTCCTCCCAAACAAGATCTGTCTCATGGCATCCCACTGGGCCATCAATGGGGGCTAACTCGTTCTGTATCTGAGCGATTTTCTCCTGCAGAAAAGTCACAAATTCCTCTGCTCTGCCCTGTAGCAGGGCTTCCCGCACCCTCTGTTGAAGGAGGGAGCGGGTCACCCTAAACAGGGCGGCAGGGCGGTTTTCTGCAGATGCTATGAGAGTGGCACAATGATGACGTTTGGCCACTCTCAGCGCCACAATGTAAGTCCGTAACTGGGCTCTTACTTGTGTCCGGTCAGATTCAGAACGGGTAGACCTCCATCTTCTCTCTAGGCATCTCTTGTGGTGTTTCATCCCCCTCAGCTCCTCGGTAAACCAAGGAGCCGGGGCGACTCGCCGCCGCAAGAGAGGCCGCAAGGGCGCGACCCGATCCAAGGCCCCCGTGGTCGCAGTGTTCCATGCGGCCACGAGGTCCTCCATCGGGGCGCGGGTCAGGGGTACAGGAAGTGGCCCAAGCACCGTCTGGAACCCATCCGGGTCCATAAGGCGCCTGGGGCGAAACCAGATCGATGGCTCTGGTTCCGCCTCCCCACGGAGGGGAGTAGCAGTCGGAAAATCGAGCCGGAGAAGTGAGTGGTCTGACCATGACAAGGGCGTGATGACTATATCCCCTATACCCAGATCATTCTTCCATTGGCCAGAGACAAAGATGAGATCCGGTGTATGTCCACCCTCGTGGGTGGGGCCTTGAATTAATTGGGTCAGGTCCATGGCCGTCATGGAAGCCATGAACTCCCGAGCTGCCACGGATGATTCGCCCACCGATGGCAGATTAAAGTCCCCCATGACCAAAAGTCTGGGGGTCTCAACTGCCACCATAGCGATCACCTCCAGGAGCTCGGGCAGGGCTGCTGCTACATAGCGGGGAGCCAGGTATACAACCAGCAAGCCCAACTGCCTCCCTAGGCCCCACTTCACGCAGAGGGACTCACAACCGGTGGTCTGTGGCACAATGGTCTCTCTCGGCTCAAGATCTTCCTTTATTATGACCGCCACCCCACCACCCCTACCTAGGGCCCGGGGCTGATGAAAAGCGCGGTAGCCTGGTGGGCACATTTCAACGAGGGGGAGTCCACCCTCGTGGCCCAACCAGGTCTCCGCTATTCCAGCCAGGTCCGGCTCCCCCTCTGACACAAGGTCATGGATGAGGGGGGCTTTGTTGACAATGGACCTGGCATTACAAAACATCAGCCTCATGCTCTGGCTCTGTATTCCCTCACCACCTAGCCTGCGGGGGTTGTGACACCTGACCGTTTGCAACCAACGTTCTCTGGAATCTTCTGTTGAAATCATCAGAACTTCTTTTCTTTGAAAGGTTTTCCTGCAGCAATTTTGGTAGACTGAAGAGTTTAGTTCAATTCAACTGATATTCTAGTGATGTGTAATTCATCACTAATTCACTCTATTCCCAACTTTTGAACTCTTGTGTTATTTTTAAAATAATTCAAAATAAAAGCAATTTCCCCCTGGAAGGATTTTTTTATAATTAATTTTTTAAAATTTAATTGAAAAATCTTGTTTCAAATTTGTCTGGACACTTAGCCTGTTTGTAAAGTCAAAGTTTTAAACCCCCTTTGTTTTTTATTCCCAATTTTTTAAGTCCTTTTAAAAACCCTTATTTAAAACTTCTTTCACTAAGGTTTGAAGGAACCCCAGGGACATAAAATACGTTAAACCAAAGATTCCTAATAATTTAAAACTAGTCAACAAACAGTATGTGAAAGTGAGTAGAAAAGGAAGTTTGCAAAACCAGGGTCCTTTCAAAAGTGCTAATTATGATTTGTGCAAGTTGGCTATTCTTTCATCTTCCAGAACTCTTAAACCTGCTGGAGGTTGCTATTTTGTGATTTCCTCATGAGGAGCAACTGTCTGTATTTGTGGGTAATCTCAAGTCTTCTTCTTGTCTGGAGAGGAATTATCAAAGAGCTGGTCTATTCACCAGGTCTTAATTCTACTGCAGTCATTGACTCTGTTTTCTGAGGAGCCCATCTTCAGTTGGCCATTTCTTCCCTGAAAATCCAACCTAAGCCAAATTTTCTTTATCTAACAAGACTTGGGAGCCATCTGATTTCTCTTATGTAATACATTTGGCAGCAGCAACTGAGTAAGAGAGTTAATAAGGCATTTCTTATTGTGCCATCTACTAAAGTTCACGTTGTTGGTCAGCAGGATAATGTTATACGGTGCAATATATGTGAATTACTCTGCCAATAGCAACTGGTGTCCTTATCCCAGAGGAACAGGAAGCATATATATCAGTGATTTGGTCTCTTCTGGTAGTATTACCATGCTTATTAGTATGGTAGCCTGGTACTTGTTTTATAGGGATTCCTTCTTTTGATTTCAGTCTATATTTCTTTAAGAGGCACTGCAACTTATCTGTCCTGTTATTATTCATGAATTATTGATCATAAATAGATATAATTTCAGTTAACAGACATTTTTTCTAACAGTTTTATATCAGAGTTAAAGCAAAGAGATTCAACTCTCTTTACCTCCCCAATTAATACTTACACTTCTTCCTCTCTTATGTGATGCTGCTCTCTTCCAATCAAGCATCACATATTTATTTGTAGCATAAATATGTACTGATTATCTACCATTAAATGGGTACCAACTCTTAGCAATTACATAGGTGTATCCTTTCCAGTATGACTCTCTTAATTAATCATTGCGTTGTAGTACATCTTCTGTCAGAGACTGTTTCAGATTTGGAGGTTGTTTGTTGCCTCAAAACTCTTCCTTTGATGTTTCTTGCATTTACTTATTTTATTATACAATAGCAGAGTTGGAAGGGACCTTGGAGGTCATCTAGTCCAATTCCCTGCCTAGGCAGGAAACCCTATACCATTTCAGACAAATGGCTATCCAACATCTTCTTGAAGGCTTGCATTGTTGGGCCATTCACAACTTCTAGAGACAAGCTGTTCCACTGATTAGTTGTTCTAACTGTGAGGAAATTTCTCCTCAGTTCTAAGTTGCTTCTCTCCTTGATTAGTTTCAACCCATTGCTTCTTGTTCTTCCCTCAGGTGCTTGGAGAATAGTTTGACTCCCTCTTCTTTGTGGCAACCCCTGAGGTATTGGAACACTGCTATCATGTCTCCCTAGTCCTTCTTTTTATTAAACTAGACATACCCAGTTCCTGCAACCGTTCTTCATATGTTTCAGTGGTGGGTTTCTGCAAGCTCGCACCTACTTGCAAGAGCCGGATGGTGAAATTTAGAGAGCCGGTGAGAGGGGGTTCCACCGGCGGACCCAGAAATAAGTCTGGCCTGCCGCTGCCAGTAAACCAATGGGAAGGAAAGGAAAGGAAGGCAGAAAGTAAGAAAGGAAAGGAAAGGAAAGGAAAGGAAAGGAAAGGAAAGAAAGAAAGAAAGAAAGAAAGAAAGAAAGAAAGAAAGAAAGAAAGAAAGAAAGAAAGAAAGAAAGAAAGAAAGAAAGAATTTATCATCACAATTGAGCCCAAAATTTTGGTTGCTAAGCAACAGTGTTGTTAAATGAGTTTCACCACATTTTACAAGTTGACCACTCCCACCCTGTCACATGACTGCCAAGCCACGCCCACAAAATAGGCCACACCTAGAGAGTAGGTTCTAAAAATATTTGAAACCCACCACTGATATGTTTTAGTCTCCAGTTCCCTAATCATCTTTGTTGCTCTTCTCTGCATTGTGCTCTTTATCTGAACATTTTCTTTTCTAATCTGCTTTTGTTAACATTCCCCATCTTACCTCTCCATCCAATTAGTGTTCTCACAATCAATTATTACCATCAGGAGGGAAATTAGTTGTTAATAAATTTGATAAGTAATGATAAAAATGAGAATAAATTTTTAAAAACTCAGGAGTTCTCTATAAAAGCTGACTTCACTGCCACCTTGGCTCTAAAAACATATGAGTTATTACAAGAGGAATTTGGATGGACTATTACTGCAAAATTGCAGTACTGCACATTTACTTTAAAGTATAGACTTCATAATTCATTCTAGATACATTAACATAACTGAAAATTTCCATATTATGGTTTGATTTATTCTAGACCCACAGCATTTTTCACCACCTGCACTACATGGAATAACAGTGTCCTATCTGTTTTCTGAAATCCAGACAGGAAGGACTAGATTTCTGTGGAGAGGAAATTTCAAAAAATGGGAAGGTCGATAAAAATGCACACTTTCAAAGGGCATTCTTATATGGTGGGGATATGGATGCAGTTGACCCTATTGAACCTGATCAGACAGACAGATGAATAAAGAGAAAGTGATCTTGTAGATAAACCAGTCTGGAAACAAATAAAGCTTTAAAAGTAATAGCTGTCACTTTGGATGTACTCATAAGCCAGCTGTCCACCAGTGCAGCTCCTGTAGCATTAGGTCATCCAAGTATATTAGGATATAACCATCACTGCATTTGCACCAGCTGTATATTGCACTAGCTGTGGTGTCTAAATGCTTTGGAAGGGCAGTCCCCAATAAATTACATTGCAGTAATCCAAGCAAGTGAGTAGGGCATGGATAAGGCATATTTAAATGTCGTGCACCCATTGAGGATGTAACTGTTTGAACTGCCACATCAAGCAGAAAATGCTAAGAAACTACTGTTCTTCGAAGATATCCTTTAAGGAAAAAAAATCTCTAGGGCCAATTTATACAAGCTAGTGGAAATGCAATTAAATAGCTGTAAGCTGTGTATGATTTAGCAATTCAGTAACTAAATAAGTAAAATAAAATACAACAAGCTGGAAAGGGGACTCTGCATCAAGTGGAAGCGCCTGTTAAAACAAAATGGCTATTTTACTTTTATCTGCCTTTCATGTTCAGTAGCATAAGAATGGGGGGGGGGGAACCCACATTAAACTCAAAAAGGCTACTCTCAGAGACTGACCTTGGGATTGCCTCTCTTTTTTTTCAGGTAGTATTATTTGAATACCAAATTCAGTAGCATTTTCTCTTGAAAGCAGGTTTGCTACAGAGGCACTTAGTCTATATCCATTGTTGCTCAGTGGTATTAGAAAAAAGATGCTTAACAGAACCTGCAAACTATTGTACAACATCCTTAACCTATCATTTTAGGAAAATAATCATTCAATGACTAGGATCATTCAATGTAGGTTAGAGTCTTACATGGAAAAAAAAAATGCCAGAAGTCCAATCAGGTCTTAGAAAAGGTTAAGAAACATTGTGTTGTGACCCAGTCCCCCAAACATGACAAACCCTCTGAAGTTAATGCAGAGTCCTTTATTAGGAGCGCCAGCAGCCTAATAAAAAGTTTCTCTTTCACCACAGGCTAACAAATCCATCAGCCCAGGAGATGAATAGTTGTCTGCCACATCTGCCCCCTGCCTTTTATCCCCAGAGCTAGGGTAGGGCTTCACTAGCAGCGATGGCTCTTCCTTCCCAAGGAACAGCCCACAGATTTCCACTGCTTTCCTCTCCTCTGTATTCTGCACAACCACGTGTCAAGCACTGGACTCAGATGTTTCTCCTCTTCCTCATCAGCCACTTCCAGACCTGGGGGCTGTTGACTCTCCATCTGAGGACTGATGGATGGCCCAGGCTATGCCTCTGCCTCTGCCCCCCCCCTCAGCTCCATTCCCTCTGCCCCCTCAGAGCTCTCAAGTTGCCTTGATGCTGAGCTTGACTCCCACACACAATTGCTGATACATTCTGCATAATTGAGAAAGGCAAAGAATACCAAAAAGAAGCCACTATGTGCTTCATTGATTATAGAAATTTTTCCAATCATATCAAGCTGCAGAATATGCTCAGAATCACAGAACATCTTATTGTCCTCCTAAGAAATGTGTTACACAAGTTAAGAAGCCACAGTGGAGACAGAACATATGAAATGGGCTTTCCAAAGGAGTGCAGTAAGGTTATATATTCTATTTATTCAACCTTTATGCTGAAAAATACACACACACACACACACACGCACACACACACGTGTGTGTGTGTATTAGTTTTTTTGAGCTGATCAATAAATAAATCAGGGACACTCGGATAGATCTATTTTGAGCTTTTTAGCTCTCATCAGCTAGCCATACCCTTACTGGGATTTGAACCGGGGCTGTATTACATGTTAGGCATATATATACTTGTGTTACAACACCCTGGTAAGCCCCGATTAAGGGAGGAAGCATACTGCTTTCCTTTTCTGTCTTTCGGCTAATCACCAGAGACCATGCAGACAGAAAGCTAAATAAATCAGGGAGACTAGTATAGAAAGCAGTATGCTTCCTCCCTTAATTGGGGCTTAACAGGGTGTTGTGACACACACAAACACATACACACACATATGTATATATAGGTATATGTATGTTAGATTTTTTTTTTTTTAAGGGCTGAAAATAAAGAGACCAGGATGGATCCATTTCAGGCTTATTAGCCTTCTTCAGCTGGCCATACTCCTTCTACTGGGATTTGAACCAGGGCTTTCCAGCATTTGAGGCAAGCTCTCTATGCCTTGAGCTATCTGGTATCCCTGATATATCAGCCAATTTACAGGACTCTTAAATGAAGACTAATTATCACAGCTCCTGTGAAGAGGTCCCTTTAAGGGGAGGAGACTCAACGTCATCCCTCTCTGCCCTTCGACTCAACCCAGAGTCATCCAGACAGAGAGGATACCATGGTCGATGGTATCAAAAGCCGCCGAGAGGTCTAATAGGACCAGGATGGAGGAACAACCCCCATCTCTGGCCCTCCAGAGATCATTGACCAACGCGACCAATGCCGTCTCGGTGCTATGCCCGGGCTGAAAGCCGGACTGGCGCGGGTCTAGATAATCAACTTCCTCCAGGTGACGGGGAAACTGTTGTGCCACCACACTCTCGACAACCTTCGCCAAAAAGGGAAGGTTGGAGACGGGACGATAGTTGTTTAAAAGAGCTGGATCCAAAGAGGGCTTCTTCAGGAGGGGCCTCACCATGGCGTCTTTAAGGGAGGCAGGCAAGGAACCCTCCCTCAAAGAAGCGTTGACAACCTCTTGGAGCCAGCCTCGTGTCACCTCCCAGGATGCCAGTACAAGCCAGGAGGGACACGGGTCCAATAAACATGTGGTGGCTCGCAGTCGCCCACGTAGCCTGTTCATATCCTCGGAAGTAACGGAGTCAAACTCCTCCCAAACAAGATCCGCCTCGTGGCAACCCACTGGGCCATGAATGGGGGCTAACTCGTTCTGTATCTGAGCGATTTTCTCCTGCAGATAAATCACAAATTCCTCTGCTCTACCCTGTAGCGGGGCTTCCCGCACCCTCTGTTGAAGGAGGGAGCGGATCACCCTAAACAGGGCGGCAGGGCGGTTATCTGTGGATGCTAATGAGAGTGGCACAATGATGACGTTTGGCCACTCTCAGCGCCACAATGTAAGTCCGTAAATGGGCTCTTACCTGTGTCCGGTCAGATTCAGATCGGGTAGACCTCCATCTTCTCTCTAGGCATCTCTTGTGGCGTTTCATCACCCTCAGCTCCTCAGTAAACCAAGGGGCCAGGGTGGCTCGCTGCCGCAAGAGAGGCCGCAAGGGCGCGATCCGATCCAAGGCCCCCACGGCCGCACTATTCCATGCGGCCGTGAGGTCCTCCATCGGGGCGTGGGCCAGGGGTACAGGAAGTGGCCCAAGCGCCGCCTGGAATCCATCAGGGTCCATCAGGCGCCTGGGGCGGAACCAGATTGGTGACTCAGGTTCCGCCTCCCCGCGGAGGGGAGTAGCGGTTGGAAAGTCGAGCCGGAGAAGTGAGTGGTCTGACCATGACAAGGGTGTGATGGCTATATCCCCTATAATCAGATCACTTTTCCACTGGCCAGAGACGAAGATGAGATCCGGTGTATGTCCACCCTTGTGGGTGGGGCCTTGAATTAATTGGGTCAGGTCCATGGCCGTCATGGAAGCCATGAACTCCCGAGCTACCTCGGATGATTCACCCACCGATGGCAGATTAAAGTCCCCCATGACTAAGAGTCTGGGGGTCTCCACTGCCACCGTAGCGATCACCTCCAGGAGCTCAGGCAGGGCTGCTGCTACATAGCGGGGAGCCAGGTATATAACCAGCACGCCCAACTGCCTCCCTAGGCCCCACTTCACGCAGAGGGACTCACAACCAGTGGTCTGTGGCACAGTGGTCTCTCTCGGCTCAAGACCTTCCTTTACAATAACCGCCACCCCACCACCCCTGCCTAGGGTCCGAGGCTGATGAAAAGCGTGGTAACCTGGTGGGCACATTTCAATGAGGGGGAGTCCACCCTCGTGACCCAACCAGGTCTCCGCGATTCCTGCCAGGTCCGGCTCCCCCTCTGACACAAGGTCACAAATGAGGGGGGCTTTGTTGACAACGGACCTGGCATTGCAAAACATCAGCCTCAGGCCCTGGCTCTGTATTCCCTGACCACCTAGCCTGCAGGGGTTGTGACACCCAACCGTATGCAACCAACGGCTGCGTGCCCCCAACCGGGAGGATGGAACTTGCCTCCCCTCGGACCTGCCTCTCCCCACGACCGTCGGGATGGAAATGCCCTCCATAGGGACGACTCGTGTTCCCCCCACTCACGGATCCCTCCGCTACCCTCCGCCGACTGCCGGCCTGGCCCTCTCTTCCTAACTGTTTATACCCTCCCCCCTCCCTGGTACCCCCTAAAATAGACAATAATTTAGAAACTAAAAAACCCCTAAGGCCGCGCTTCGCCCACCTCTCCAGGTTAATAAATCCTTCATCAAGGCGGGACCTCGTTAAAGCGGAGGGCCAAACCTGCGAGAGCGGGGACTCTCGCAGTCGTAGCAAATCGGTTTTAGAGTACAAAATGATTATAAAATGTAAAAAGGGGTCATGGATAAAATCAAGCATCGTTGGCACATTAAAATTCATAAATAAATGGAATAAATAGAATTAGAACACATAGTGGTAACACTTAAAAGAGTGGATGTAAAGTGCACCAGTGCATCGATGGGGGGTAAGTTCAGAATATTATTACTACAGCTGCTTCAAACCAAGGTCTTAAAGGTTGTGGGTCAATAAGATCTTACAGGCCTCACAAGGGCCACATGAGAGGAGGTTCAACGATCTTCAAGGTCTTAGGATCTTTCGGTCTTTAAAAGGTCTTAGGGGTCTTAACAGGTCTTAAAGGGTCTCCGGTTGCGTTCTGTGACTTAGCTCTCTCAAGTCAATTCCGGTCATAAGTCAGGTGCCCTCGGCGCTGGAGGGGAGTCCAATCTCCCCGATGGAAAATTCCCCAGCGTCCTTCGGCCACCGCCGGCCCAGCCAGGTATGCGACGGTCCGGTCAGCGTCCACCGCCGCCTCAAGGGCGCCGGGAACGCCCACCTCTGCTCCGGTGCTCCCACCACCGTCTCCGCCATCGTCCCCATGTTAGGCCGCCACTTGGCGCTCTCACCGCCATTTCGCAACCATCTGAGGCCACCAGGCCTCTCCGACCAGCCTCTCCGACCAGCCTGGCATCCAGCGACCCGGCCGGCATCCACCGCTGCCCTGGCATACCGGCCTTCTCCTCCTTAGCGCTCTCACCGCCACTCCACCATTGTGTGTACCTGCACACACAAACACATACACACAACCACCGTGTAACCCCCAACCTACCTACTGTATTTCTCCCTCTCTATCTATCCCTCTACCTACCTACCTACCTACCTACTGTATTTCTCCCTCTCTCTCTATCCCTCTACCTACCTACCTACTGTATTTTTCCCTCCCTCTCTCTATCCCTCTACCTATCTACCTACCTACTGTATTTCTCCCTCTCTCTCTATCCACCTACCTACCTACTGTATTTTTCCCTCCCTCCCTCTATCCCTCTACCTATCTATCTACCTACTGTATTTCTCCCTCTCTCTCTATCCACCTACCTACCTACCTACCTACCTACTGTATTTTTACCTCCCTCCCTCTATCCCTCTACCTACCTATCTACCTACTGTATTTCTCCCTCTCTCTCTATCCCTCTACCCACCTACCTACCTACTGTATTTTCCCTATCTCTCTCTATCCCTCTATCTACCTACCTACTATTTTTTCCTCTCTCTCTCTTTATCCACCTACCTACTTACCTACCTACCTACCTACCGTAGTTTTCCCTCTTTCTCTTTATCTCTCTACCTACCTACTGTATTTCCCCCCCACCTCTCTCCCTCTACCTACCTACCTACCTACCTACCATGCAGCCTCCTAGGACCAAAAATGGGCCACCTGGGAGTATGCCACTCCCCATGCCTAGTTTTGGGCCTGGTATGCATCCATACAGCCTCCTGTGACCAAAAATGGGCCACCTGGGAGTGTGTCACCCCCCCCCCTGCCTAGTTTTGGGCCTAGTAGGCCTCCATGCAGTGTGGCAATGTTGGAAGCTTATTCAGTTGCTGAGGAAACGACTGTTGGAAATGTGAGGGGTGTGTGCGTGATGCATCATAAAAAACAGCCGGATGGGAGGAGCTACAGGGAGGTGAAAACCTGAGAAGTGCATACCTTTTACATTTGTGCTGCTTGCACCTGACACATGTGTGCCAGCCACACAAAATGTACATATGATTGTATTGGAAGTCCTTGGGAACATTGTGTGAAAATTTGGTGTCGATCGGTGAAGTACTTTCTGAGATTAGTGGCTTTGCACAAACTATTTTACATTTTTATTTATATAGATTTATAATTTATTAGTACTTGTAATCCTTATCCCAGAAGGGATGCGGTGGCTCAGTTGCTAAGACATGAGCTTGTTGATCAGAAAAGTCAGCAGTTGTGTGGTTTGAATCCCTAGCACCGCATAATGGAGTGAGCTCCTGTTAATTGTCCCAGCTTCTGCCAACCTAGCAGTTCGAAAACATGTAAAAATGAAAGTAGAAAAATAGGAACTATCTTTGGTGGGAAAATAACAGTATTCTGTGTGCCTTCGGGGTTTAGTCATGCTGGCCACATGACCATGGAGTCATCTTTGGACAGCACTGGCTCTTCGGCTTTGAAATGGAGATGAGCACCTGCCCCCTAAATTCAGGAACAACTAGCACATATGTGCGAGGGGAATCTTTACCTTTAATCCTTATCAGTGGTGCGATTCAGCCAGTTCACACCTATTCGGGAAAACCAGTTGTTAACTTTCTAAGCAGTTCAGAGAACCGGTTGTTGGAAGAAATCTCATTTTGGTATTTTTCCACTTTAAGGGCTAATCCTGTAAGGAAGGCAGGAAGGAAATATTCTGGTGTTGTTTCTACCATAATCCTTATTGCCCTGCTTACAGAAACTGCCTCTTCGGTTAACCCTTATTACATTGTAACAGCTAAGGCAAAGCACCGGTTAATGTGAGTGACGTTGAGTTGGCCACACCCACCTAGTCACATGACCACTGAGTCCCACCTACCCAGCTGGTCATTAGGACAGGGAACAGGTTGTTAAATTATTTGAAGCCCACCACTGATCCTTATCCCATTAATTACAAGTACATGTTAATCTTTGACATGACTTTCTAAAAGTAGCACCATGAGGAAAATTGCATTTTGGAAAAGAAACTTTTAGAGAAAAAGGAAGGGTGATGCAAGGTTGTAACAGTGTGAAATATATTGCTTTTTGTCAGTCTACATAGTGAAGGGAGGAAAAGTTGATTATATATATATACAGTATTTATCACACATCCATTTATTACAGTGGTTGTACTCCTAAAACGTAATTTTGAACATTGTACCTGATATATGGATGAATTTGGTGCTTAGTATCCACTCTGAGCTTTGAACAATCCCACCTGTGCTATTCTTTAAAAAAAGTGAACTTTTTTTTTGGCAAGTTCTGGGTTAGTTTGAAGTATGTTCCACATGAATAGGATTAAGTCGGGATTTTTACTGCACATCGGTTTCCTAGAGAGAAGTCCGTCTTTTTAAATCAATCAATCAATCAATCAATTTATTTATTTGTTTATTGATTTTGAATTAATGTATTTACTTTTTGTAAGTATGTTAGTTTCTGTGTTAATCTCTGTGAATTTAAATTATAAATACATTATAAATAATAATTATATTTAAGTTGACTTTCCAGTTTGATTTTCAAATCCTCAGCTTCAGACTAGTGTTACATATCAAAGGAATTTTGAGCCTTAAAAACATTTTAGTATTCTGAGATTGGTTCCAGCTCTGAGGTGCTTTTTTCTTTCTTTTTTTAAATTTTTTACTTTCTCCTGAGAATGAAATCATTTGGTTATCCTACTGCTGTCAACTCAGAAGCCATCTGGCATAATATATAGTACAAAAAGAAATGGCTTCAAAAGGAAGCAAGACTGGAATGGTCCCTTGGCGTGAAATGAAACTAAAATTGACTTCATTTTAAAAATTGCTATTCACTAACAGAAAGTAGAGTGTGATATATGTATGCTACTTACTCTCATACGTACATATTATTCTGTAATCATTCTCTAACAGAATAAGACAAAACGGGATAAAAGGATCTCTAAGAATACTAAAATATAATTTGTGCCAAAGTTACTGTGCAGTAAGCCTCAGTTTTCCTAAAAGCATTATTTTTAAAACAAACTGTTTATATATATATGGAATTTTTTTTTAAAGATAAGAAATAGCTTTAGTATTTGTGACTCAGATGAGTATCCAGGATCTCAATAAATTACAATGTCTGGTTTTATTTTCATGTGTTGGAAGGTGGAGAAATAATAATAATAATAAATTTTATTTATAACCCGCTCTCTCTCCCCAAAGGGACTCGAGGCAGGGCACAGGAAAATTAAAAGCAATAGACACAAACAGAGTACAAAATTTAAAATCACAATTAAACATATCTAAATTAAAGGAATCTTACTTAAGCTTTCTACTTGCCCAGCCTGAATCCATGAGAAATGGGACCAGGGTTTGCTCTGACCCCTGGAAATCACTGACAGTCTTCAGTGTATTGCTAGCTATGCCTGCAGAATAGCCTCTTTTAGCCTCTTTTCATAATCTTTATATATTGCTAGTTACTGAAAGCCAATTTGGTGTATTGGTTAAGAGCATTGGGCTGGGAGTTCTATACTTGCCTTAGGCATTAAGCCAGCTGGGGGATATTTTTTTAGACTAGGAAAATGGCATGACATGGTTCATGTAGTTTCCAGGATAAAAATCGACTTAAAAATATGCACACACACACACATGCACAAACATACGCAAAACAAGTTCCAGGACAGCAAACAAATGTTTAAAAACTTACTCTACAATTTAAAATGACATAATTAAAAACATTATCAGGGGATGCTGAATGCTGTATGGGAATGATGAAGGCTGGAAAAATGAAATGCTTATTGAACAGGGATTAGAGATAAGAAAATGTAATGTCCCCTTGATTGTTCCTGCATTTATGGAAGAATGAATAATCTGCCGTAAATAAATATCTCAGACTTTGATCCCATGAAATAATAAATATTTTTTATGAATTATCTTTTAATTAATCTAATTATTCCATTTGTATTATGGCAGGGTAAGAAATATGTATGTATATATGTATGTACGCATACCATTTTTAATAATAGGTTTTTAACCTATATGGTTAAAGGGTTAAACAGGGCAATCAAATCAAATAACAAGACACCTACTTGTAAGTAATGGTTGAAGCACTGCACTGGCTGCCTGTCATCTTCCGGGTGCGCTTTAAGGTGTTAGTCATCATCTTTAAAGCGCTCCATGGCTCGGGACCTAGCTACCTGCGGGATCGGATCCTGCCTCATACATCCTCACAGCCGATTCGCTCCCACAGAGAGGGACTTCTCCGGGTGCCGTCCACTAGACTGTGTCAGCGGGCGACGCCCAGGGGAAGGGCTCTCTCTGTGGCGGGCCCGGCCCTCTGGAACGACCTTCCCCCCGATATTAGAACGACTACGGACCTCCGCTCCTTCCGTCTGAAATTAAAAACATACTTTTTTCGCTTGGCCGGCCTAGGCTAGTCTCTCTTTCTATGGGGTTTTAAACTTATTTATATCTGTTGGGTATTTTAGTTTAACGGGTTTTAGCACAGGAAAAGATTTAATTTGTTTTTATATTATGTATTTATATCTGTATATTTATTGTTTTTACTTTCCCTGTGCACCGCCCCGAGTCCCTGTGGGGAGAGGGAGCGGTCTACAAATTAAATTTGATGATGATGATGATGATGAAGCACAATACAATTGAAGCATAAATTACAAATATACTCCAAACAAAGAGCGTGTTCCTTAGAACCCTTACATTCCTTTAAAATTATTTCTGAAAGCTTATGAAAATATGGAATACTGAGAAGAGGTATGTATATAAATAGGGCTTATTCAGATCAGTTCAAGAAATAATACAGCCTCGGTTGAGATAGCCGATGGAGAGCTCTCTGAATCCCTGTCCAAAAGCTCATTGGGCTGATAGCTGAATTTTATTTCAATACAGGAATAGTATTTTTGACCATAGCCAAAGAGCACCAGACTACAGGTAGTCCTCAACTTTTGACCGGTCACTAATCCACCATTCAAAATGATGACAGACAGCTTTTTGTGGGATCCAAGCAACAGTGATTTCCTTTTCCTTGCTAATGCTAGTCTTAGCTCGGCAAGTGTTAGCTTTCCTTGCCTTAGCTTTGCTAGAGTTAGGTTTGCTAATATTAGGGAGAGGGGAAAACTTCCTCTCAGTTTCCTTTTCCTTGCTAACGCTAGTGAAGCTAACCCTGGCAGAGTTAATGATGACAGAGCTAAGGCTAGCAATAGCAAGAAAAAACAGAATCTGAGAGGTTTTCTTTTCCTCACTAACACTACTGAAGCTCACACTGGCTGAGCTAAGATTGGTGAGGAAAAGAAAACCATTCCATTGCTTGGATCCCACAAACAATTAAAATTTTCCAAGCCAGTGAGCTACAAAATACCAGGAACAGAAGCACTAACAGTTTATTTCGTGCTGCCTATACACACGAATCTGATCTATGTACCATTTGATGCTAGATAGGAGTCATCAGAATTCATGGGGGGGGGGTGTGTGCTAAGATTTAGGTGTCTTGTGGGAACAGTTCCAACATGATGACATGTTTGACCCTGCCCTCAGGCTATGCCTGGTCATCTCCTATATCCAGTGTTTTCACAAATCATACTGTGTAGCTAAAAACTGTTTCATTGGTGGGTTGCATGCATCACTGGGTCACTGTTTGTAGCTGTACTCATAAAAAGATGATCACTTGTGGGTTTGGCCAATCAATGGAGTCACTGTCTCCTTCTGTACCCTGACCTCCTAAGCTCTGAAGATCTTCAAAAGGTACGTATGCAATTGTGATGGGCAGTAGGGATGAGGCAAGTTGTTGTGGATACCCTACATGGACAGGAAGTAAAGCATAGGTTATTTCATGGGGTGGGGACAGGCATTTGGAGGCATGAGGCAGGTAGACTTGTACCTGCACTAGGCCTCCCATGGTCCACTTAACATCCTGCATTTTTGTTTAACAATTGGATCGTGAAGAGCAGGGGGTTAATTAAGTGAGGTAGTTCACTTAACGATCATCCCAACTTTCAACTATAAGGGCAGGCTCCATTAGATTTGTATCTTGAGGCTTATCTGTATCCTAGGAGGAAAATAGCAGGTCCAAAGAACTTTCTCCTACATCTTACTACATACTTCCTCATCTCCATTTACCATCTGAGCAGGCCTTACATGAGCAGAGATGCTTGTCCAAGTCAACAGCTTAAGCAACTAATCTACACAGATCATATGCTTTTAAATCTGAAGTTTTTATTTCTAATTCATTTTATATTTCATTTTGCCTATTTGTAATATTTTGCCCAATATCCAAGCAGGCTGCTTTCAGAGCACGCTGCCAAACAATCAATATAACAGCAATAAACTAAATATGTTGCAGTTCAACAGAATTAATTCACACGGAGTACTAGGGACTTTTGTAGTGCATTACATGAAGTTTATGGAGTCACATTTAAGATTAATCTGTAAAAGAGTAGGAAGAAAAATATCTTTGGAGGGGAGAAAACCATTGTTGCTCTATACATGTACTAGAATGTGTGACAATAGATGAATTGAAATGGAAATGAGCTGGTCACATAGCAAGAAGAACTGACGGCAGGTAGACCAAAGCAGTCATAGAATCGAAGCCACTTGATAAAAAGCATGCACAAAATGGTTCAATGACATCAACTAGTATTGCGGGCCCCAAGGACAAAAGAAAGCTCAGGACCATGTTGGTTGTAAATGTGCTAAAGAGGCCTTTACCCTGCAATGATTAGGTAATGGCTAAAATGCTGCTGCTATATTTAAAAAAAAAAAAAACGTCAATTTTGAGATTAAGGTTTTAAGTTTTAAAATTAAAATTAAGTAGAGAAACTAAAAACCACAATATGAAGATATAATGGAAGTTTGTAATCTGGCCACTGCAAGAAAGTGGTATCTATAGAAGTCATTAATGTCTCTGTGTGATCTTCACGATGAAAGAAGGCAGAAAGAAGACTTTTACTGAAAATAATATTCCTTGGCCAGAGAAATCTGTACAATTAGGAGACATGTCCAGAGCACAATTCCTGCAAGAAAAGAATCTCTTTCTCTGGAAAAAAACTATTCTTATTCAGAGATGGGCTCAATGCTATTGGAATTGTTCTTGTTTTCTCTGACAGATATGGTTACACCAAACATCTGCTTGGCTAGTTATTGCTGTGACAATATTCCTTTCTCTTTATCATTTCTAATTAGCTAAAATGTATATTTTGGGTGCTAGCGGGATTTACATTGTCTTTTGTGATCCTTTTGTTTATCTAGAAAGACAGGTAATCCTCGCTTTACAACTGGGACTGGAACTTTCATCACTGGTGTCATTAAGAGAGTGGCAATCCAATTTGACAACCTTTTTAGCAATGGCCAAATGTATGTGTAATTTGTTAAAACTCTGGCATTTGTGTGGGAGTTCAGAAATCTCTTTTATTATTGTTAGCTTAAAAGGCTAGACAACTCTAAGATGTTATGAGGGATCCCATTGTTCACACCCCAAAAATGCCATTCATAGTAGGGCATAGATTGGGGATGAGACTTAATATAGTGATGTAGAGCAGGGATCCCCAGTCCCCAGGCCATGGCCCCGTATTGGGCCATAGCCCATTTGGAACTGGGCTGCGGAAGTGGGGTGTGCGTGCACATGTTCCAGTTGTGTGAGCGGTGGGTGCACATGCCCACTGCTTGCATAAATGGAGCTGCATGTGCACATGCTTATCTGTTGCTAGCCCATAATCATTCCCTTTCCCCTCCGTCAGCCTGCAAATCCAGAAAGGGAAGTGACAATCTTCTCCAGTATTCTACCAAAATAGCATTCTCAAACAGGGCAGAGTCAGCATGCAGTTAAATGAAGACCTTTCTCCCAGATCTGAAGGCATATTATGAGCTTTTGAGCATGAGCATAGAGCAGATTTGTATAGCATTAATATTTAAAATGTAGCTGGATTAAGACCAAAGTATATTCTGCTGCTAATGTGTCTAGTGGCAAAAGGATAAATTGATGCTGCAAAAATGTATATTGTTGATATGTAAATATCAGAAACCTGAACCAAATAAAACCTAATCCTATCAGATTGAAAACATCAAAATTAAACACTAACATTCTGGGAAGCAGCGGCCTGACATGCATCAAAATTGGTCACTTCACATTCGAGGTATTAGGTCTTTTACTGCAGCTAAGAAAATCAGAGGAAAAAATAAGGAACTATCATTAACAGAATGGTGTCAAAGTCAGTGTCAAGCTAATACTCCAAAATATAGAATAATATCAATTTGAGTCCAAAGCTAACTAACCTATATTAATACAATTTTATGCATCAACTAGATGTACAAAGGAAGTAGAAATTGCAATGTCTTATTGCCCCTTTCTTCCTCTTCCTGCAAATAAACCATCATAGGAGAGTGGAATATTAAAGTTGGAAGTAAAATAGCATTGAGAATAAATCATTTTTACCCTAGTTCATGAAACAAAACAACACAAGAGACAGATAAACAGAATTGTGTAAAGTGTCATGGGCCAAGTTTCAGACTCTGATTCTAATTCTGACAACATTGCTCCAGCTGAGTCTGTGGATTGTCAGCCTCAAGGATACAATACAATATAATAGCAGATTTGGAAGGGACCTTGGAGATCTTCTAGTCCAACCCTCTGCCTAGACAGGAACCTTATATCGTTTCAGACAAATGGCTATCCAACATCCTCTTAAAGACTTCCAGTGTTGGGGCATTCACAACTTCTGGAGGCAAGCTATTCCACTGACTAATGGTTCTAACTGTCAGGAAATTTAAATCTAAGTTGCTGCTCTCCTTGATTAGTTTCCACCCATTGCTTCTTGTTCTACCCTCAGGTGTCAATCTATGACTCATCGGAGGAGGCTGAGCAATCAGAATCCTCTCCTGATCAACTGAAGCAGTTGGTTGATATGGCAGGATCCTCAAGCCCCAAGTCTTGACACAGGGAATGGCGAGCAGTGCAACATTAGTCAATGAGGCTTCTTGCTAGGCAAAACATGAGGCCTGAGTAATTGTAGAAAGCAGCCTGAAGGCAGATTTATATAGCTATTTTGCCTTCAGTATTTGTTGAAAACAATTGTTCAAAATCCTACTTTGTGACTGTGGTTCTTCTGTTTACTTACTCTTGAACTGGCTACCTAAACAATTTGGCACTCAGACTTCTGGATAAAATTTGGACCACTCTGTTGCTTTGAATGGACTTATTCAGGCAAGCTCTCTTCGCACAGATTTAAGATCTTGTCTAATGCTATCTGCTTAACTCCATAGCAACTGTGTCTGTAGTGTTTGCAACTTGACACAGAATATCAAGACAATTCAGTATCTATAGTGGATGCTTAATTCCCACAACCTACAGGAGACATTGCATGTGAAAAGTTAACCAAATTAATAAGGTATTTTGCAAACACAGATGGAGAAGCTTTATTTAGTCAGCAAGAATTTGTATAATGACCGGAAAGCAACACTTTGGATTTAGACGAAGATGTTCACAATATTGTGAATAGTGTAAGTCAGGATTGTCAAACTCGCATCATCATGGCATCATCACATGATGTATTGGGATTCTCCCTCCCCCTTGCTAAACCAGGCTTGGGGGTGGTCAGTAGTGATGCATCAGGCCCGTAGGTTTTGAGTTTGACAGCCGTGATGTAAGTTATTTATGCATTCATCCATGACTGCATGTATGTATAGTTATCAACACTAGAATTTATCTTCTATGTAATAGTTCTTCCCAGCTAATAGTTAATCCATAGTATCTAGAATTGATACACATTTTATAAGATTCCACTCTGGAAGATTCTCTTTTCTGTCTATTGGACAAGGATTAGATTTAAAGTTAAACAGTCTTGTTAAGACTGTTCCACTGAGCAGTGGGAGGCAAACTTTCATGTGTGGTCTGGATTTGTCCTTATTTCTCAAGTTTGTAACCAATATGCAATGCACAGTTGGCATTAAGTGATGTTGATTTGAGAGGACAGAAAGAGTGTTTAGTATTGACATTTTTAATTTATCTGTGTTTGTAGCTGTAACTTGCAATGAATAATAAGCGTGAGCAATGGGTGGGGATGAACTGAAGCTAGAAATATTGAATGGAGAAGACCTGCTGTAATTGTCTGTAACAAGTGTGCTCAAGTGAGAATCAGATTGGAAAAGAAAGTGGTATCTTCATTTTCTGCTTAAATGCATTTTTTACAGAAGAAGGTCACTTTGGCATCCTGTGTAGCACTAAGCTATTTTTTCCCTTCTGCACCTGATAATGAGAGGTTTGTCAAACTGACATAGTAAATGGAAACATGAAAAGCTGCATGAAGCAGTAATGAAGAGTCTGTTTCTGTAATTGATAAAATATGTAACAATAAAACTGCAGGAAGGTGCATTCTGATTTAGTACTTGTTGTTCTCTCTAATTCTCCTTTAGTTCTTGATGTTTAAATGATAATCTTGCTTTTCTTATCCAATGTTTTAATTTTCTAACAGTTTAACACTGTCATACTTTATGTACTAGTTCTACCAACACTCAATCTACATTCCAATTAAACCCAAGCGTGTATATATTTACATTCAATCCCATGCTAATACTTTAGATCTGGCAACACTTTAAAAGCATAGCAATTTCAGAAAATAAGATTTCAGTATATGAATATATTCATAAATATTTCCCTGTGAATGTAAGACCTACTTCTGAAAATAAGTCTCTACAAGGAATGCTTTAAATTACAACTAGATTTTATAGCAGGCAGAGGGCTGACCAAAATATTTGTCCTATGCTTTCTCTTCCATAATACATATCTATACAGGGCACAGCTGAAGTGTAAAAAATCATTGTTGTCAGATGATCAGATGGTCACCAATTTAGATTGTTTTCAAAGGGAACGGGAAAACTCATGAGGATCAGACTGTCAGTGCCTTATAGTCATAATGACTGTACATGATTGATTATACACTATAAAGTCAGTGTTGATAGATTTTTATATATTTTCTTCAGGACAATCTATCCCCAACCTAGTCCTTCAGATCTTTTAATGGTACATCAATTATCTTTAATTATGTCTATCTACCTTTATTTATTTATTTATTTATTTATTTATTTTTGAATTTATACCCCGCCCTTCTCCATTGTTAGGACCCAGGGCGGCGCACAGGCATTATTAAAATCATACAAAAAACAATATACATTATTAAAAGCATATTAAATTAAATCCCATGCTAAAAAACCCATTTTAAAACCTGAAGATTAAAATTTATGGATAAAAGTCAGAAATGATCTCCACCGAGAGTGGTCTAGAGGGATTGTCGGAAGCCGGTCTTGAGATACCATTGTGGGAGGAGTTTGACTCTGTTGCCTCCGAAGATATGGACAGGTTACGTCGGCGACTGAGAGCCACCACATGTTTATTGGACCCGTGTCCCTCCTGGCTTGTACTGGCATCCTGGGAGGTTACACGAGGCTGGCTCCAGGAGTTAGTCAACGCTTCTTTGAGTGAGGGGTTCTTGCCGGCCTCCCTTAAAGAGGCGATGGTGAGACCCCTCCTCAAGAAGCCTTCCCTGGACCCAGCATTATTGGAAAACTATCGTCCAGTCTCCAATCTTCACTTTCTAGCGAAGGTTGTTGAGAGTGTGGTGGCACAACAGTTTCCCCGTCACCTGGAGGAAGTTGATTATCTGGACCCGCACCAGTCTGGCTTCCGGCCCGGGCACAGCACTGAGATGGCATTGGTCACGTTGGTGGATGATCTCTGGAGGGCCAGAGATGGGGCTTGTTCCTCCATCCTGGTCCTGTTAGATCTCTCGGCGGCTTTTGATACCATCGATCATGGTATCCTATTGCACCGGCTGGAGGGGTTGGGGGTGAGGGGCACCATTTTACGGTGGTTCTCCTCCTACCTCTCTGGCCGATCACAATTTGTGTTGGCAGGAGGGCAGAGGTCGACTTCAAGACCCCTCACTTGTGGGGTGCCTCAGGGGTCGGTCCTCTCGCTGCTCCTGTTCAACACATACATGAAGCTGCTGGGTGAGTTCATCCATGGTTTTGGGGTTGAGTACCACATCTATGCTGACGACACGCAGCTGTACTTTTCTACCCCAAACCACCCCAACGATGCCGTTGAAGTGATGTCCCAATGTCTGGAAGCCATACGGATCTGGATGGGAGGCAACAGACTCAAACTCAACCCATTGAAGTCCGAGTGGCTGTGGTTTCCGGCGTCCCGGTACAACCAGTTGATTCCATCACTGGCCATAGGGGGTGAACATCTGGCCCCCGTGGATTGGGCACGCAACCTAGGCGTCCTCCTGGATACCCGGCTGTCTATGCAAGATCATGTGACGGCCGTGGCCAGGTATGCCTGGTGTGGCAGTTGCGTCCCTTATTGGACCGGGATGCCCTTCGTACAGTCACTCATGTGCTTGTGACATCCCAGCTAGACTACTGCAATGCTCTCTACATGAGACTCCCCTTGGGGTGCACCCGAAGACTACAGCTGGTCCAGAATGCGGCTGCACGGGCGATCTTGGGAACGTCTAGATATTCCCATGTAACACCATTCCTGCGCGAGCTGCACTGGTTACCTGTGGTCTTTCGGGTGCACTTCAAGGTGTTTATTACCATCTTTAAAGCGCTCCATGGCACGGGACCTAGCTACCTGCGAGACCACATCCTACCTCATACATCCCTGCGGCCGATCCGCTCCCACAGAGAGGGACTTCTCCAGGTGCCGTCCACTAGGCAATGCCAGAGGGCGACGCCCAGAGGAAGGGCCTTCTCTGTGGTGGGCCCAACCCTCTGGAATGACCTACCCCCGACCTCAGAACAACCACCGACCTCCGCACCTTCCGCCAGAAATTAAAGACACTCCTGTTTCATCAGGCCGGCTTGGCCTAAGTCATTTACCTAGCCTACAGTCTGTACAATAAATTGTTTTAATTGGGTTTTAAATGGGATTATGTTTTAACCTTTTACATTTTAGCACAGGGATAACTTATTTAATTTGGTTTTAATTATTTATATTGTGATACTGCTGTGTTTTAACCTCCTGTGCACCGCCCCGGGTTCCTTCGGTTATATAAATCCGAAATAAAATAAATAAAATAAAATAAAATAAAAAAACGGGGGGCTATGCTAGGCCGGCTTGTTGAAATAGATATGTCTTAAGACGTTGGCGGAAGAGGTGGAGGTCCGAGATGGTGCATAGGTTGGGGGGTAGGTCGTTCCAGAGGGCCGGGCCTGCCACAGAGAAGGCCCTTTCCCTGGGGGTCGCCAACCGGCATTGCCCAGCCGACGGTACCCTGAGAAGACCCTCTCTGTGGGAGCAGATCAGACGAAGGGATGTATGGGACAGGAGACAGTCTCATATATAGCTAGGTCCCAAGCCATGGAGCGATTTGAAGATGGTCGTCAACACCTTGAAGCGCACTCGAAAGGCCACAGGCAGCCAGTGCAGCTCGTGCAGGAGAGGTGTTATGTGGGCTTGCCTTGGGGTACCCACAATCACCCGCGTGGCCGCATTCTGAACTAACTGTAGCCTTCGAGTGCACCTCAAGGGGAGCCCCATGTAGAGAGCGTTGCTGTCAGTTGTCCTCTTCTTGTTTTTCATTCCATCTTTCTCTTTCTTTTTAGTTTGTGTGCCCATAACTGGCTGTACTCATCGTCCAGTAGTTCAAGCAGTATAACTGAAATATTTGTTGAAGAATGGTAATGGAAGAGGGTAATGATTGCCCTTCTATAAATGCAGACTGCAGGGAGCTTGGGAAAAATGTTGTAGCTATCTTTAATATTTGGTCCTCCGAATTCTAGAGGTTGTTTCAGATTTAACAATTTAAATCAAACAAGGCAACAAACAACAGCAAACTGAATCAAACAACAGCAAAATCTATCCCTCAATTAGCAGTAGGATTGTGGTTTCTTTTACTTTGCTTTGGGATTGGGTTTTTTTTTTGTGCCTTTGAGTCAGTCTTGACTCCTGGTGACTGCCTGGATTATTGTAATCTGCAGTTTTCTTGGCAAAATTGTAGAAGTGGATTGCTATTGCTTGTTTCTTAGGGTTAAGAGAGAATGACTGGCCCAGGGACACCCAGCTGGCTTTGTGTTTTAAGAAAGTGCTAGAACTCAGAGTCTCTTGGTTTCTAACCTGATGTCATAATCACTCCATCAAATTGGACTTCCTGGATTTACTTTGAGACAACATTGGAAACCATTCTTACATATGATGAAGAAAATGGGAGATAATTGGATATAACCTCATCCACAACGTAACTTATCTTGCAATAGGAGCAGGAATACTGTTACAAATAATTTTTCACACGTTTTTCAGTACCTTGCTTGAAATGCACAAGTGTCATCTTATGAAATGTATGGTGGAAATCACATGGCTGATTTTCAGGAGGAGAGACCCCTGTTTTTAGGATGCATGAACAATTTGGAAGTGGTACTACAGCTTGAACTAAATATTCTATTGAAAAGTATCTTGTAACTTGAATAGCTGAGCTTAAATGGATTCGAGTGGATGGTAGAGGACAGGAAGGCCTGGAGGAATGTTGTCCACGAGGTCTCGATGGGTCAAACACGATTTCACAACTAACAACAACTAGAATAGAAGACAGCTTAGAAAGCTACAAACTCTTTGTCAGGATTTACACTGCTGTTCTTTCCAATAAATCATCAGCTCACATTATATAACAGAGTTTAAAGTTATATCTTTCAGTTACATCTTTATAACACTAGATCCTAGGAGACAGAAAACAGATGGCATGAAGGACTGCAAGACTCTGTGGCTTTTTAATATCTAGTAGTATTTTATGTCTTGCCTGAAAGTTTAAAGATCTCTTGATATCCCGTTCATTATTTTTTTCAGAAATGTTCTGCAACCCTATAATAATGTAAGGATTGTTGTTAAAATGCCCTTTTAAATTTCAAAATTTCATTTATTTTTTGCAAAATTTCAATACATTATATTCTAAGTTCCAGTTCTTCACCATTTTCTGACCATTTTCTTTGCCTTCTTTTGCATTCAATTACCGTATATAAACTTAGTACTTTTTTTCTCCTTGGAGTTTCTGACTATTTATTTATTCATTCATTTATTAAATATATATACTGACTTTATATTTAATTAAAGATAATTTTAAAATACAATTGTAAAACCAACTTAAAAATTCACTTAAAGTCAAGGTACCATTAGAATTAATATTTTTAAAATCAAAATCAGTTCAACTGAGAAATATTTGATGAAAGAGATGTATCTCTTTCATCAAATCTGAGATACATAAAATGTATCTCATGTAATTATAGTTTAAATAACAGGTATGGGCTATTTCCTTCACTAAAGATTTGGCCACCACCACTTCATAAAATGAGAAAGACTACAGTAAGAATATATCACCAAATACAGTTTTTGAAAAAGCTCTAAGTTTTATACAAGGCTGCCAGTTTTATTTCCGGTTCCTTTATTTATTTATTTATTTTTGCTTACCGCTACTGAAAATCTGCAGAGCATCTTTATTTCTAAATAGATAAAGCCCTGTCAGAGGCTATATTCCTGTCTTGTTGCATCTGTATATAATTAAAAGAAGGAAGAGGGAACATACAAGTATAACATATTAGACAACAGTACAGAATAACAGAGTTGGAAGACCTTGTAGGTCATCTAGTCCAACCCCTTGCTCAAGCAGGAATCCCTACACCATTTCTGACATAGTGGCTGTCCAGTCTCGAAAGCCTCCAGTAGTGAAACACTCACAACTCCTGAATTCAAGCTGTTCCATTGTTTTCACTGTCAGAAAATTTATCCTTATTTCTAAGTTGAATCACTCCTTGATCAGTTTCCACCCATTGTTCCTTGTCTAGCCTTTGGTGCTTTTGAAAATATGCTGTTCCCCTCCTCTCTATGACAACCTCTTAAATATTGGAACACTGCTATCATGTCACCCCTGGTCCTTCGCTTCACTAGACTAGCCATGCTAGTTCTTGCAACCATTGTTTAGATGTTTTAGCCTCCAAGCCCCTAAACATCTCTTGTTGCTCTTCTCTACATTCGTTCTAAAATCTATATAGTGTGGTGACCAAAACTGGATGCAATATTCTAGGTATGGCCTTACTAAGGTTTATAGAGCTAGATTTTTTAGATTTTTAGATTTTAGATTTTATTAAATTTGTATCCCGCACCTATCTCCAATAGGACCCAGGGCGGCGCACAGGCATTTAAAAACACAATATACAGTACAAAATATACAAACATCATAAAACCTTATTAAAGTAAATACTCCTGCACTAAAAATATAGTTTAAAAACCCTTTAATTAAAAATTTGTATAACTAAACCTCAGTCGTTTATCGGGTGGATTTACCCTAAGCCAGCTTTCTGAAACAGGTGCGTTTTTAAACGCTGGCGGAATAGGCGGAGGTCCAAGGTGGTATGGAGATCGGGAGGTAGGTCGTTCCAGAGGGTAGGGCCCACCACAGAGAAGGCCCTTCCCCTGGGCGTCGCTAACCGGCATTGCCCGGCCGACGGCACCCAGAGAAGACCCTCTCTGTGGGAACGGATGGGACGAAGGGATGTATGGGGTAGGAGACGGTCTTGCATATAATTAGGAGACGGTCTCGCATATAACTATACTAGTATAGCTAGATGTACTAGCTATACTAGTACATCACGTGATTCAATCTCTCTCTTAATTTAATTTAGGATTGCATTGGATTTTTTGGTTGGCTCATAAATATGATGGCTTATATTTAGTTGATTGTTCCCTAAGACCCCTCTCACAGTTGCTGCTATTAAGCCACATTTCACTTAATCTGATTTTACATTTTGTTTTTCTTGTTGAAGTGTAAGACTTTCCTTTTCTCTATGTTAAATTTCATTTTGTTAGATAGGGCCCAGTGCCTGGACTACTGTAATGCTCTCTACATGGGGCTCCCCTTGAGATGCACCCGGAGACTCCAGTTAGTGCAGAATGCGGCCACGCGGGGGATTTTGGGAATTTCATGGTACTCCCGTATAACACCTCTTCTGCACGAGCTGCACTGGCTGCCTGTGATCTTCCGGGTGCGCTTCAAGGTGCTAGTTACCATCTTTAAAGCGCTCCATGGCACGGGTCCTGGCTATCTGCAAGACCGCATCCTGCCACATACCTCCCTTCAACCTGTCCACTCCCACAGAGAGGGCCTCCTCAGGGTGCCGTCTGCCGGTCAATGCCGGCTGGCAACCACCAGGAGATGGGCCTTCTCTGTGGCAGGTCCAGCCCTCTGGAATGACCTCCCCCCTAACATCCGAACCATCAAGGACCTGCGCCTTTTCCGCCGGGCACTTAAAACTTATTTCTTCCACCTGGCTGGCCTGACATAGATAGAGTAACGAGTAATTTTAATTGAATTTTAATAATTTGAAATTATTTTAGCACAGAGTTTATTTAATACCTTTTTATATTGTTGTACTTGTGGGTTTTATCTTTTCTGTGCACCGCCCTGAGTCCCATCTGGGAGAATAGGGCGGTATATAAATTCGAAATAAACTAAACTAAACTAAACTAAATATCCATCTGGATCTTGAGCCTATCATCTAGGGCAGTGATGGCAAACCTTTTTTGGCTCCCATAGCAAAAGCGGGGGGAGCGCAGGGATGTCGTGCACAGGCATGCCATACCCATAATGCTCTGCATGTGACAATACCACCACCCCGCTTTTGGCACTTTTTTTTCACCCTCCTCAGGCTCCAGAGGTTTTCTAGGAGCCTGGGGAGGGTGAAAACAGCCTCCCCCCCCCTTGTATACCATCCAGAGGCCTCAGGAGCTTCCCTGAAGGCTCTGCAGGGCGAAAAATAGACCTATGGGGAACTGGGAAGTTTGGGAATGGTGACTTCTGGTTTGTCATGATTTTTGACCTCTGGAGCCTTCAGGAGGCTTCCTTGAAGCCTCCGGATGGTGAAAAACAATCCTACAACAAACCAGAAGTTCATTCCTGAATTCCGGTTTGCCCATAGTGCCAGTTTTTCATGCTCCGGAGGCTTCAAGGAAAAAAAAGCCTCAAAAGAAGGCCGAAGTCAGTGCTGGCCAGCTGACAGGGCAACTTAAAAGTGGCTCCACGTGCCACCTGCCAGCTTAGTATCACCTGAAAATTTGATAAGTGTTCTCTTACCATTTTCTTGCTTATTTATTTCTAGTCTGTCTTTTACAGTTATGTTTTTGGTAGGTTGGGCTATAGTTTCTTTTTGTGTGAAGACCGATGCCTATTATTTCCTTGCCATCTTCAATGTAAATGTAACAATGTAATGATCATATCACCTGGTATATATAGGGAGAGGAAATAATGCAACTATGTGATGAAATATAGTCATGATGTCATAACACAAAAGTAACAACTTATTTTCTTGTACCAGGATGTATACTATATAAGGCTGGCCTTTGTGGCATGATGGCTTATGCTGCCATTTTGATTTATTCTCAATTTGTAATAGCTGCCTGTGTTTATGTTGGCTGGAAATTGTGGGATTTGTATTAATCTATGGGGTACCAAGTTAGGGCAGGCTGATATACATTATTTGATATACCCCAAGAAATGACAGATGACCTTGTTAGACTATTAATCAGCTAACATGCTTAGCAATAGAATATGCCTGAAGTGGAAGATAATCTGTTTAATGATAGGAATTCATTCCTGTAGCCACTACTTGTACTTTACATCCCTCCAAGTCTAAATATGCATAATATCAGTTGAATGATATGGTACAGTTAGCTGAACTGGAATTTAAATTTAAAGGGAGAGCTCTTAATACACTTCTTAATCTCTCCTTCAGTTCTCAAGAAAATTTATTTTGACATTCTGCTTTAATTTCACCTGATGTCAAATCAGAGATGATAGAATAGTTTCACTGCAAGGTGTAATTTTTTTTCTTGTTTTATGATGAGTACTGAAAAAGTGAGCACAAATGCACTTAAATTGCTGTAACTGGAAATTCTATTTTACTTCAATACTTAATTTGTGGAACATTGGCAAAAAATGACTTCAAAATGATCTTTACAATGCCTTTGCTAGAATAGTGAAAAGTAGAATTTGAAATATGCGATGCAAGTTATGGGCTACAATCTTAATTGGAATTGGATTTTCCATTGCTAAGCAAAGTGACAGTTAAGGAAAACATCACATGACTGTGCCCCTTAGCAAAGGCAGCCCCAGTTGTGAATGAGGCCATGCACATGATTGTTAAACAAGGACCTTGTTTAAGAATCATACAAGTGAGAAGTTTAGACTTTCAGCCTTGCAAGATTCTGAGAGCAATAGCAATAGCAGTTAGACTTATATACTATTTCATTCTGCTTTATAGCCATCTCCAAGTGGTTTATAGAGTCAGCATCAGAGGAGGATTGCTCCCAGTTTGGCCCAGATCGGTCAAACCAGTAGTAGCAATGGTGTGAGGCTCCGCCCACCCACCACTGCTACTACCGGTTTGACCGATCTGGGCCAAACCGGGAGCAACCCTCCTCTGATGCTGACTCTATAAACTGCTTGGAGATGGCTATAAAGACACTTTTACGCATGCACAGAAGCATTGTGTGCACATGCGAGTGAGCGCAAACTGATAGTAAAAAATTTGGCAACCCACCACTGGTCAGCATATTGCCCCCAACAATCTGGGTACTTATTTTACCCACCTTGGAAGGCTGCGTCAGCCTTGAACCAGTGACACTGAATGTGCTGTCTCACAATAAAGTAGATCTAGTTCACCTAGCTGTGTTTCTTGACATGTTTATAAAGTATGGCTAACAATGCCATAGCCATAGTCACCTCAAAAGTCTCTATGTGTTCTGGGTTCCCCAGTTACTGCTCACTCCCATATAATCTCTGTGGCACAAAGGCAAGAGAGCAGCTCAGAAAGTAGCAGTTAACCCTGGCAAAGGCAAGCACATATTGTCAGCACTTTGCAGAGAGAAGCAGGAACAGAAGCAGACGCAGAAGCTGCTGCAGGTAACAAGTCTCACTGGACTTTTGCACCTAGGCACCAGTCTGGTCAAGGATGGACCACCATAAGCTCCTCCTCAACTGGTAGCATGTCAGCATGACCTCTATCCAGTTGTTGTGGGCTGATGTTGCAGAAGTGGGGAAAGCCTTGCAGAAACCCAACGACCAGGATAGCGAGTGGCAGCAATGGAATACAATGGCTTGTTCATTTTGGGGGCAATTTCCATAGGGCAGAAAACGTGACAGTGGGAGACTGTGATGGCTGTAAATGCAGGCCAGATGCCAGCTTCCCAGATTTTGATCATGTGATTGCAGGGACACAACAGCTGCAACTTCAAGGACCAATCATAAGTACATTTTTCAGTGTTGTCATAACTTTGAATGATCCCTGAATGAATGAATGTAAATCAAAAACTGTATAGCAAATGGAACCACGGGGGAAAGGAAAGTGCAAAAATGATATTTTATCAGCTTCAAGACCAATGCAATTTCTAATATTGCTTTAAAATATAAGACATATTACTACAGATTAATTAGCATATAGTGGCACACAATTTTAATGACATATTTGTGGTTCAGAGGTCAACTACTATAAACAGTGGGTCTTTGTCACATAAAAAGTCAGAAAAAGTAACAACATCCACGAATTGCCTTATGACATAAAACCAAGTCTAGGATAATTATCTAATAATAATTAGAGGTTATAAAATATAAAATGGAAATAAACCCATTTTTCTAGGAGCTGCAAGGACACATAGACATGCCCAAAGGATTTCCTAGCTGCTAAGAAATTGATATGTGCAAAGTATATTTCCTGAATCCATGCCTTTTTGCCTTTCTCTTTTTGGTTTGTACCACATTCGGATACAACAAAAGAGACATATTTCTACCACCTTCAGGTATTACAGCATAAACAGCTTTGATTATTAAGAACAAGCCTCTAAAATGTATTAACTTTAATGCATAAATATAATTAAAACATAGTTGCAATGTTTCATTTTCTTCAATGAAAAGATTCAGATTGTTGAGAAGAACAGGATAAGTTACACATTACTAATAAGTTACACATTACTAACTAGCAGTTTGGGACTTTTTCATTTGTTTTAAATCAATTATATGAACCAAACTAGTTTCACACACAGCACTTATCTCAGTATGAAATCACTACCATAACTGAAGTGATAGCCACTAACCGGGAGAGCATTAAAGGGGCACTTGGACAAATTGATGGTGGAAAAAGTTATCAATAACTTCTTGTCATGATGGATATACATAACCTCAAATATTTCAGCAAGCTGGAACTCAGTGCTAATTACTAGGGAGTATTAATAAATGATTGTGCTTTACTAATTTCCTGCTACAATACACAAGATACATATTTTTGCTTGGAGTGTCCAAATTAATCATAATAAAAGCTACTGCTTCTATATTCATACAGTACCAAACCCTATTTGGTTTACTCTCTTTGAATAAAATGCTATGGAAAGTATAATAACTGAGCATTCAGACACAGTCTTGATATTTTAGCTAGTGTATGACTATGGCCTTAAGTGATCATAGTTTTATTTTTCCCACAATTTCCACAAAGGCCTGCTTTTCAGAGAAATAATTCTCGCAGCCAAAGTTTTTAAATAATCAGCTCAAGGGGTACTTTGTTCTCAAAGAAGTAAACCCTGTCCTTGAAAATACACCTATTTCAACTCATTTTAATATTTTGGATTTCCCCACACTCAGTTTAAAGGGCCATTAATTTCATTGGACAATAGCACTGGAGAAAAAAAAATACATTGAGCTTGGATTCAATGCACAGTAAGGGTTGGTGCAAACAAATATTGGCTCAGGGGCTTCCAACGTCTTAAGCCTTAATTCTACATTCTTCATATTTTGAAAATTCTGTGCTCTCGCTTTAAAAACTAATGTGAATAAAGGTGGTGAATAATGGATGGTGCTGTATTTGGGTGAGATCCTTTAGTGCCCACTAGTGTTTAAATGGAAATAACTTGGGGTGGGGGGCGGGAGGGGAAGTATGACTTATTTGTATTATTTGTTTACATGCAACATTTGCATCATTTCTGTTATTTCCATTTTCTCATCTATGTCAAATATATTAAAAGAATGTTAAGGCAGAAATTCAATACCAAGAATTGATTATTTTCAAGGCTAGGACTTTTCCATTCGCCATTGACTTTTTCTATAAAGAGCACCTAGCCCACATTCAAAGGAAAATTTTGACAAAAAATAATATAAAAGAAGACAAAGAAGAATGACTTTCAGAGAAACAACGGTTGTAAAAATCATCAGGGATATCACAGGCAGGAATTTTTATTTACGTTAAAAAAACATGCCTCTACAGAGAGAATGTCAAGTGTACTTTGCTAGCACTGGGATTATTTTTTATAAGTAAAAGGAAACAAAACAGGATACTGTGTATTTTATATTTTTCAGCTTTTAAAATTACTATTCTACCCTTCTTACACTGGTCGATGACTGTAATAAATATTTGACAGAGTATACAGGATTCACTGGTGTTTTGTCAACACCAAACTAGACAAGAGTTCTGTTTCTTCCTGTCCTGTAACATTTAAGTTGCACCTACTTCCTGCTCTCTTTACAATTCTTTTTTTTTTGGTAGAGATAATAATTCTAAAATTCCACCTGATTACAAAGTTGAAAACAATGCTGTAAAAATGAGAAGCATACAGACTACGCAATAATGAGAAAAGCCAATTGGGTGGAAGAGGCACCCTTTAGGATATATTTCTCTGTTGGAGGTGTTACACCTCAATAGATAAGAGACTAGGAGAAGCCATCTGGCTTTGAGGTTAAGACTAGGTATGTAGTTCTATAGTCAATTAATATCTGATTTGTCCCTTCAGGTAAGGAAATGATATAGCCCCTCATATTAAATATTATTTTGAACAGAATTGATTAAAATTTAAGATTACAAGTATTTAAGCAATAAAGAGTTGCATTTTTCTAAAGTTAAAATTTTCTAAGACTAGCATCATAAAAAAAAACAACCTCCAGCTGCAGGCACTAGAAAAGTAGTCCCTGGAATGCAATTAAACTCAATTGCCTTCTAATGTATTCTATACCCTTTACAGCCATTATGTTTCCTATATAATATATTACTTAAAGTAACAATTATCAAGTGATTTGAATTGCAAGATACAACAATGAGATGACTACTATTTACATACAAACTAACATGAAATGGTATTTTGAAATGCAAAGGTGGTTGAAAGGATTTAATTTCTCACTTCAAAATGAGCTTTTACCTATATTTAACAACACCTGTGACATCTAGAGTGCCCTAAAGGGACTTGAATAGCCTTCAAGCCAATATTAATACCACAAAGATGAAATACCAAAAGTGTACTTGCACTTGTAAATGCTTGAAAAGTGGCATCCTATTTCCAGGCATAAGTTTATTTTTATATACAAATAGTAATGCTTTGTTTTGTTCAATTTTCAGGTGGTTTTCCTATTGATGGATGGACAGACAACCCAAGGCTCTGTATAAAATTTCCTCCCAATATTTGATTAAGCGGGAAAGAATAAAAATTATTGTAAACATAAATACATTCAGATATATACTCACAAAAATATTATTCTCTAGTTAGATCAGGCATGAAATGCTCTAATCTTTGCTATCGGTTCAGAACCAGGAGTGTGCATGGCGCTTCTGCGCATGTGCAGTACCTTCTGTACGTGTGCAGAACCTTCTGCGCATGCGCAGAGCATCTGTGATGATGTCTGGGTGGGTGGGTGGAGCCTCCCACCACTGCCACTACCTGTTTGCCCAAACCTGGGCAAATCGGCAGAATATCACCTCTGGTGATATTCTGAACTTGTTCAGATAGGATTGACAATTTTCTCTGAAATCAAATATACAAATGTCTTGCCCCAACCATGAATTAGTGCACATGTCTCACACAGGGGCATCTGTAATGGAGCAGGCTCAGGAAGGGGAATTAAGATGATGGCTATGATTGCCTATTTCTACCTAAGATACACATGATACACAAAAAGGAAGCAGAGATTCATTTGCATGGTCACCTGTGTCATCTTGACCATTTTTTTTTGACATTCCATCTGATGCATTTGGGTTGGATCCATTTAGCCCAAATTACTTTTGTTTGCAGGTACAAGAAAGCTATGCTTGGAAGATTGGCATTCAGACAAATCAACCATCAGTAGGCACAGAGAGAATGACCACACTTAAACAGTAATCAAAACCAAGAAAGGAAAAACATTCAACATATTCCCTCTAGTAACCCATATACAGATAGATAAACAACTGGATATACAACAGTAATCAATGAACCAATGAGGAGGAAACTACGCCCTTATCAAATCTGGCAGGGCAAACTACTGCTTATAAGGAGGCAACAAATCCCACACTGATTTGAAATAATGATATTAGTTGAGCAATGAAACATCTGCAAGCAAACCACCAATTTTGGAGCACAGCAAGAACTCCATATCTCAAACCTGAGCTACAGGTATTCTCTTCTATTGGAACGTATGCATGCTTTGTAAAAGATCCTTGGAATTTAAGTATGCTTGGAGTTTCCAGTTGTGTTCATGCTAATTCAAATCTTCTCTCATTTTTTTCCATATCTCCATGGATAAACGAACTTCTCCAATGGAGACACTTAAACTTCCACACGTGGTGAGCAAAGAGAAGGCTAACTTGTTCCTTCCTACCTACCTCTTCTACCCCTTCTTTAGACCTTGTTTTTGTTTAATCCAATCCTCTGCAATATGTACAAAAAAACAATTAAACCATGCATAAAAGGCAATCCAGCCTTTTCTTCAAAATTTCTAGAGATGGGAATACAAAACACCCATTTTTGGAAGTTTTTCTTTATATTTCAATTAAATTGAGTTAACTACAATTTAAACCCATCTAAATCCACCAAAACCACTATCTTGCCTTCATTCCACTGTGGTGGTCATTTCCACTTCTAGTAGAGTTGTCTTCAATTCTAAATTCCTTTCCTAAAAGCTTTTCAAGAAAATAAAGGCCATTTATTGATAAATAAATATACTGATTTAGAGACTCCATCCGAACAAAAAAAAATCAATCTGAGAATCCTATTTTTAAAAATCCATAAATGGTGTATTTTAATATAGTCATTTGATAGTTTAATGTCAAATTGTATATGCTGCCACATTTTACCATATTATGGAACAGACAGACTTTATAAGAATCAGCCAAACAGAAATGATCAACATGACAACCTTTTGTTAATTCTATGTTTTACAGCTTTCACATAAGGAGAATAATTCTTTTAAAATATGGCATTGATTGCTGAAAAATGGAAAAAAAAAATTCAAAGAATTTTGCCAAAATAACCCAGATTTCTTCGACTGTATCTGTTGAAAGCTTCCTGGTCGAGGGACTAGCACGATTTACTGGATATTTTCTGGGACCTTTTCCAAAACAGGATCTTTTACTTAAGAAGATTGCCCTTTGTTCCACAAATATCACAGCAACACTGCATACAATCGATGCATTTTGTTTCAAAACTTTACAATACCATAGAAAAGGCATTGCAAACTTCAGAGTGCACTGGAGCGTGAGGTGAACAGGGCATTTTGGAAATATATTGTTCTGGTCTCAGATACTGCTTTATCCCCAAGATGATTATTTGAAGCTTTGCTTAGCAGTCCATGATAGGGAACCAAATGAATCCTCTTTTTAGTGCATTTTGTTCAAAAGTGCATTTTGCACATTAATGTTTGTGGAAGTAGTACATGAAGTCTGTGTCAATAAATATTCATGCATGCAAACAAATATATATGCACACATGCATGTGTAGAGCTACATAAATATTAATACTTTTTTGTGGCTATTTAGGGATCTTTCCACATTTTAATTACAGGTAGTCCTCTAGTTACGACTACAATTGAGCCCAAAATTTATGTTGCTAAGTGAAACATTTGTTAAGTCAGTTTGCCCCATTTTACGACTTTTCTTTCCGTAGCTATTAAGTAAGTCATTGCATTTGTTAAGTTAGTAACACGGTGGTTAAATGAAAGTGGCTTCCCTATTGATTTGCTTGTCAGAAGGTCGCAGAAGGTGATCACATGATCTGGAGACACTGCAACCATCATAAATATGAACCAGTTGCCAAGCATCTGAATTCTGACCACGTGGGTAAGCTGCAACGGTTGTAGATGTGAAAAACGGTCACGAGTCACTTTTTTCAGTGCTGTTGTAATATTGAACAGCCTGTCAAATGAACTGTTGTAAGTCAAGCACTATCTGTATCTTTATTTCATTCTTATTTCATACAGTTAAAACAGTTTCCTTGTATATGACCTAGCATCATCTTGATATTTTGTATTCCAAGACACACTGAAGACTAATTATCCCTAACATAATTATTCAGCAACCCATCTCAAATAAAAATATAATCAGATAAATGTTAATGTTAAAATTAAGTCAGCTTATTCAAGGATAGTAAATATGTGTGCTCACTTTGAGGAAAATAGATGGCTGTGTTCAAAATGAAATATCTTTAGAATGGTAACAAGGCTAGGTGATTCTTCTCAAGGTCAAGCTTAATATGATATTGATCTTCAATCATGAATTATTTGGACAAAGCTATATTTTCCCTTCTATAACTAAAAATAATCTGGGGCTAAGGAGCGCTTTAACAGAGGAAATGGCATGGTGAATGGCATTCCATCTTTTCCCAGTATTGCAGCTAGGCAGCTCATTTTTTAAACCAACATTTTCAGGAGATTTAATCATGGATTTCTCTTACTAATCCTTGCACAGTCTTTCCTATGTTGGAAGGGAGAAATGCAATCTGTATATTTGTTGTTCTCAAAGCCCCCACCCCCACCCCCAATGTGTGTGTATGTGTGTGTGTGTTCAAAGGGGGCTGTTTATTTTAGGTCCCACCATGAAGTGGGCAGAACCTCATTTAAATTAATTAAAATTGTGAGTTTTTCATTTAGGGCACTACAACCAATCAAATAAAATATAATCCCCAAAGATGATCCCCTATTTCGAACTTGTCTACAAGTTTCCATTTACTTACAACAGTATGCAAGAACACTATCAGGAATTGGATGTAATTTAAAACAAATAATATCACTATAGAGTCCTCACATCACGGTATTAGTTGGAGTACTTTTATTCTGAGTTCTACATTTCAAAACCAATGTGTGGAAATATTTAGCAGACCCTGGGAAAGATCACGCAGGAGAACAATTATAGAAAAGATATAGAAACTCAGAGTAGCTCCACCTTAATTATGCTAGGTATAAATTGATTTGTGGAATTATTTTTGCAGGCTTTCAAGTTCCTGTTGGATTATACTACTCAAAGAGCCTTCCTAAAACTAAAATGGTTCCTGTCTTCAGAGTTTGACAGCCTTAATGGGTTGGTTTCCATTGTGTGATCCTATCTCCTGTCTTGAGGTTTTTGGATGCCCATAAGGCCCTACTGACAGGCCTGGAGAAGAACTGTCATTTATTTCCTTCTCCAATTCCCACTGCCTGCTGATCAAGTACTCTTCATATTGATGCACATGCCATCTATACAGCTGGAGGCCACATGTTCAGTGTCACTGAGCTCACATATGTGCACACCATATGGATTGCCTCCAACTGCTCAGTTGGAAGCTATACACTTGTTCCTCTCATATTTATGAAGTTAATTTAGGTCTTATGTAAGTCACTGCAAAATATAGTTCTGATCCAACCATTTTCTACCCACAAGAAATTATTCATTCTAACTTGGTTAATCCGTTAACATGCCCTCAATAAGAAATGTTTCCTGATTAGCGGGAATACAAAGGAGACTGTATGAAAATCTATTCTAAAGTGCAAAATAACCAATTACAATAAATATAAGATAAGGAAATGCAACCTGTTATCTTGTATATGTTTGGCAAACTAAAATAAATAAATAAATTATGTAGTTTGACTTCACTGCCAGTTTGTTAAAGGAGCTGTTAAATCATGATCTGTAAAGAAATGTAGCCCTTCTCTCTCCTAAAACAAGGAATAATGGCATCAGTTTTGCTTCATTGGTTCTGATAAATAATATTGCTAAGAAACAGTCTACCAAGCTCAGATATCCATGGGAATGCAGGCGGCTGCTTTTGCCATGGACTTGAATGATAGGATTCAACACAGACTTTTGGACTATCATGTTCAGCTGGTCAAACTTTCCTTTAGAAAATAACAAAGAGGGCTTATATTTTGTTCTATTCTTATAGATCCTATTACTTTGCCTGCTCCCCAAGAGTCATTTCTGGGAATTTTTCCAACAGACCATCTGTGTATCCTAGCACACTATAAACAAAAACGATGATCTCAGAAAAAACTACTGTGAGATGACCCGAGAATATTTTTCTAAAGTAGCCTAGGCTATGTAGAGACTGTGAATGGCAGAGTATTTGACTCCTTCAATTTTTCTAATAGTACGTTTAGGAGAACAGTGCCACAACCATTTGACCTCTTCTAGTCATCACCACGAACTCAAATCCCCTTCACATTTTAGCTAACTTGAATAACTCAGGGCTCAAGGCATCTTTTGATTATTTCATAGTTTTACATTTTAACCAGAGGTGGGTTCCTACCGGTTCAGGTGAGTAGATAGTAACTACCAGTTCTATCCTCGTGGCCACCATCTTGAGTTTCTGTTCTGCTCATGTACAGAACAATCTTCATTGAAAAAAATGTAATTTTTTTCCTTTTCTAGTGTTGTGTGCATATGCAGATCTTTTTAGGTGCAAATGCGCACACAGAGCACACATTTGGCATGCACGTGAGCAAAGCGTGCATGCGTGTGCAAAAAGTTTTGCATACTGAACTGGTAGTAATGTCGGCAAGAACCCACCTCTGATTTTAACCAAATGTTTTGCAACTTTATGTGGCAAGAGAGGTATAAGTATAGAAAAGGCTGAAAATCTTGCTGAGGCTTCAGTGCTATAGTCCAGTAGAAACGCTAGTGAGATATGTTCATCTCCTAGTGACCACACGAACATATCCATTCAATTTTCTGTGTAATATTGCAGTTCATTGCTTTCTTCTTCCAGAGTGTTTGTTTCAACTTCTCATTCCTAACCTGTACCAATATGATTTCTTCTAGTCTTCCATACCCTAACCTTATTGCATTTTCCTCCTACCATGCTTTCAGACCTCATCGTACTATTCCAAGGAAGATAAAGATCGGACATACTTTGAAAGAACGGTCTATTTTTGTTTAACCACTATGTGTCATCCAGAGTCACTGAGAGTCTGATGGCATGCAAGTTTAATAAACCAATCTTCTTTCCTTCTTTCCTTCCTTCCTTTCCCCCTCCCTGCCTTCCTGCTCTTCTTTTCAGTGTTTGTGATGAACACTTAGAAATTATAGGTGTTTGTTTCTAATCAGAATGAGCCAAAATAACAACACGTGTATACTGTCCTTTGTATTTTCACCACTAGATAGCCTAAAAGAGCATACAAATAGAAATTGTATTAAAACATTGCAATCATATTGTGTTAATTGATGTGCATGTCAAAGTCATATCTAGTCTAGTCATCTCCTACTTGGATTACTGAAATAGGATCTATTTGAAATTACTCTTGACGATCCCCTCAGAAGCTACAATTAGTCTACAATGCACATATGAGTAATCATGTTTTGCGTACTTATCTGTTTAAAATATTTATATGTCTCAACCACTTTGGATGGCAATATTCTGGGTGACTAACAGCAATAATCTGGAACTGTCTAACAAACAAGCAAGAAAAATCCCAAAATTACTATCCAATTGTACAGTTCAATGGGCTCTGATCTAATTAAGTCTTGAGGGAAAAGCTAGCACTTAACAGTTTACTTGAAAGCTAAAAAGGTAAGGACTTGCCACAACTCATGAGGAGAAAGGTGTTCCATAGGACAGGGGCCATTATGGAGAAAGGGCACTTCCTAGGTCCTACAAAATAGTAACATATGAAAGAATAGACCCAGAATCTTTCTACTCTGTCTGAACCAGTGGATGAGCATCTCAAAGAGAGATGGTTCCACAAATAACATGGATGCAATTCAAGATGATTATATTTATGATAAAAACCTGACTTATGGTACTTTGTTTAATCTGATTTTATATATTTATGATGTATTTATGTTTATATGTTTTTAATTTCCCTGTGCACCACTCCGAGTCCCTTCGGGGAGAGGGAGCGGTCTACAAATTAAATTTTTTTTTATTATTATTATTATTATTATTATTATTATTATTATTATTATTATTATTATTATTATTATTATTATTATTATTATTATTATTAAGCCATCTTTCTCCTGTCATTTCTGCTTGAGATATAATATCTGAAAGAGTTGGTATACTGCAGGTATCAGTTGCAAAACATTTCCAAATTGTAAGATTGAGGGGGCATTAATGGTGGGTTGCAGGCAGTACGCCCTGGTACGGGCAGGTACCCACCTGCCTGCCCGCGCTCCTTATCATTCTTTAAAGTCTTTGTGGCTTCCATGCACGTTGCATACCGCGCCTGCACGATGCTCCACCGAGCAGCTGGAGCATCATGGAGGCTAGTGGAGGCATCACTGGACGGTAAGATGCATGCACACACTGCATGTGTGTGTGCGCTGCGTACATCCATGGGGAGAACACCAGGCCTTTTCCAACCATACCAGTTGGAATGGGATCCAGAACCCACCACTGGGGGTCATGCTTTCTTTGAAGCAGCATCTGCCCTATGGAATAATCCATCTGAGCTTCATATGGCCATGAACCTGTTGGGTTTTCAAAGCTGTAAACAATTACAGCAGATCCTGGAACAAGTTAGGGTGATTGTGTTCTTGAATGCCTATTTTGATTTAACAGACATAGTATTAAATAATATTGATATTCTGATTTAACACGTATTTATTTTTATGTCATCCTAAAACAGATAATCCTTCACCTATATGTAATACATATGGTTGCTTTGTCTTTGTTAGTTTTTGTTACTTTTATTTTTATGTTTGTAATGCCTGAACATGCTTTAGTAAATGAGTAAATAAATAATAAAATCAAATATGATTGACTAGGCATTAATGTTACTGTAAGTATGAACCAGAGATGGATTCCGGCAGTCACTATTGCTGGTTTGCTCATGGGCAGTGCAATAAAATTTGTTCTGTGTATGCGCAGAAGCAAAAAACAAGATGGCGGAACCTATGGTTCCACTTGGAGAATCGGTTCGGGGGCGTGGCAGGCGAACCGAATTGGTCGTGAACCGAGGCACAATTTCCCATAGGGTTTAATGTAAATCTGGTTAATCCGTTCTGACCTTGTTTTTTGGTCGTAATTCTTGAACTGACTCTGTTCGCGAACCGAATTGGTCGTGAACAGAGGCACAGTTTCCCATAGGGTTTAATGTAAATCCAATTAATCCGTTCTGATCTTTCTTTTGGTTTTAATTCTTGAACTGACTCTGTTCGCGAACCAAATTGGTTGTGAACCGAGGCGGAGTTCGTGAACCGAGGCGGAGTTCGTGAACAGAAGCGGAGTTCGTGAACCTGACCATATTTTTATGAACTTTTCCGTTCGTGAACCAAAACGGAGTTCGTGAACCAGAGCACATTTTGAGGAACTTTTCTGTTCGTAAACCGAATTGGTCGTGAACAGAGGCGTTCGTGAACCGAGGTACCACTGTATTAGGTATGGAAAGAAAAAAAATCTCAATTGTTCAAATAAAATGTTGCCCTCCTCTCAAATAAAAAATGTTGAGAAAATTCAACCTAGAAAAATTGTTTTAAAGAGAACTTTGGGGAATAATTTATAAATGAATGATATCTGAAGCCATTCCAGCCCCATGTACATTCATTTTTATGGAAGCAAGAAACAGCAGGCACAAATGTGCCATTTAGACATTTAGCTATCTGAAGCCTATTATTTCAAACCCTGTGATTTATAGTATTTCTGTGCCTTTTTTGTATGAAAAGCAACCTTTCCTTGCCATGTTCTTGGAAACTAACCGCTTCTGTCATTTTGAATCGCTAGCCACTGTCCTTTCTCCTCTTCTTCAAGCCCACCCACTGTGTGAAGCTAAAAACAAAGCAGTTCATTTAAGCATGTCAAATAAGGTCCTTGCTAAAGCCTGTTCAGCTCAAATGTTTCATTCTCTATTATGTACACCTAAGGGCTACAGTTTTAATTGATAATCTTTTTCATTTTTTAACACTCTTAAATTGAGCACATTTGCAATATCCAGTAATTACATACCGGTACCTTGAACCAAGTACAGCCAATTTCAGGTTTGGGGGAACTTTTAATTATGCTTTTTTTCTTTTTTAAGCAAATGGGTTTCCCTGTAAGGTTTACTATGCAGAGGTAACAAAGTATTCAGTGTGTATGAAACATTCTATGTGTGGAATAGGCTGTTCAAGATGGCACCATCCATAAAATAAAACACACCTGTTCTAGATGTTCTGTTATGTTTTAGCGTAGCTAAACATTGACTTTTCTGTTTGTGCTGCAGCATTAGCTTTTCAATATCTGGGCCACTTCAAGAGTGACTAGTCATGTTCCTGTTTATGCTGTGGAGAGAATGAGAACCAGTTTGAGCTAGAGACTACTGTAACGCTCTCTACATGGGGCTCCCCTTGAGGTGCATCCGGAGGCTCCAGTTAGTGCGGGGGATTCTGGGAGCATCTCAAAGCTCCCATGTAACACCTCTCCTGTGCGATCTGCATTGGCTGCTGGTGACCTTCTGGGTGTGCTTCAAGGTGCTTGTTACCATCTTCAAATCGCTCCATGGCACGGGGCCTAGTTATTTGCGGGACCGTCTCCTGCCTCATACCTCCCACCGTTCGCTCCGCTCCCATAGGGAGGGCCTCCTCAGGGTACCATCCGCCGGTCAATGCTGGCTAGCGGTCCCCAGGGGGAGGGCCTTCTCAGTGGCTGGGCCGTCCCTCTGGAACGACCTACCCCCCGAACTTCAGACTATCACAGACCTTCCCCTCTTTCGCCGCTCACTTAAGACATATCTTTTCCATCAAGCCGGTCTAGCTTAGAGCTTAGAGCTCTGATATAATTCAATTTTAGCCAATGAGTAAATGTATTTTAGAATTTTAATGGGATGTTTTAGCATAGGTCTTTAGTTTAATTTATTTTAGACATTACTCTGTATTTATTGTTATTTATTGATTTTAACTCCCTGTGCACCGCCCTGGGTCCATTTCGATGGAGAAGGGTGATTACATAAATCGAAATAAAATAAAATAAAATAAATAAATAGTGGTTAAAGCACCAGGCTAAAAACCAGAAGACTATGAGTTTTAGTCAGGGATAGGTGTTGGGTTTCGCAGGGATTCAGGAGACCCTCTAGCTAAGGTTCCATGCAGTTTGGAGAATCCCCAAATCCACTCCTGGCTGTTGCTGCCCACCCCACCCCTCTCAGGAGTCCCCATGCAGCCCATTTGGGATGCAGGTAAGCACAGGGCACAGACAGATGCTTGAAGAGGGTGAAAAATGAGCCTACCAGAAGTTTGGGAAGGTTAGATTCTGTTTGTTTCTGGACTTCAGAGCCTGGGGAGGCCATTTTCGCCCTCCCGGAGGCTCAAAAAAAGCCTCCGAATCCCGAGGAGGGCAAAAATGCCACCCCCTGGCCCTGGCGCAGGAAGCTGACGAGGCCCGCCCACCATGGCCACGCCCACCCAGAAACCAGGCAGAGAACCCCTTGCTAAATTTTTTGAAGCCCATCCTTGGTTCTAGTCTCACCTCAGAATGATCCAGAATCTCTCTCAGCCCATGACATCAAGCTTGGGTGACAACTGGGTTGGTTAATTCCTGTCATAACCAATGAATCAACAATTGGTTGATCAAAAAACACAAAAAAATTCCCAGCAAACCTTGCACTTGTGGAAAGGCACTAGGAAAGAAAGAAAGAGGGAAAAAATCACTTGGAGCAAAGCAGAGGGCATTTTACTACTGAGGGGAAGAATCAGAGGTGGGTTGCTCCCAGTTCAGCTGGATCGGGCGAACAGGTAGTGGCAGCAGCAGGAGGCTCTGCCCACTCACCCGCACTCTTCTGCACATGTGCAGAAGCATCATGTGAGCACACGAGCATGCGCATGAGCACAAGTGAACCGGTAGCGCCAGAATTTCCAACTCACCTCTGGGAAAAACTTTACTTGGTTTACCTGGCTGCCTTTTTCAGTCTTTGTAGTGAGTGCTGAGCCTCACACTGGAGGAAAATCAAGTGGCTCTCTATAATTTGCATTTATAGTCAGTTATACTACAGTTATATTATTAAGTGAGGATCACACAAGAAGAAACTCCCTGTAGATTTATGTAATTCCCTCAGCATCTGAGTTAGATTGGGTTTCATACCCAATTATTTACCTTCGCACATGGCCAATAGTTAATAGGGTGCCCTGCTATGAGACCACATACCATCAGAGCATACAAACGTGTTTTTGTAAATATTCTTCTGGGGTAAGTGAACTTCATGTGAAGGTATGTAATCTGAAAAAGAGAAGCTGGAAGTAATATCAAAAGTATTGTGAATTTAAGAAGTACTTATACATCTTAACTTTTGTATTTCTTCTTTTTATTGTGGCTGTTCACCGCCCTGAGCCCCGAGAGGGAGAAGGGCGGTATATAAATTAAATAAAACTAAACTAAACTTAACATATGGGATGGTTTCTCTGTTGTTTAGCTGTGCAGTGCTCAGTGCATAGTCTTGATTGCTACTGATGCTTAGATTCAGGATATCTTTATATATGCTGTGAATATTTTAATCTTTAAAAACACTTCACAATCAATAAGAATCAAAAAATATGCATATGGTGCATATGCAGTTAAACTCAGTAAACCATAATCAGCATAGTAGTTTAGTCATTATTTCCCCCCATAAATTATGTGCCGATGGCTTGTTTTTAGTGTGGCTGATTCTTTTAGTTTTTGCTTTTGAAATGCAAAAAGTAACCTCCGTTGGTTGTTGCTGGGAGTTTTTGACTGATTTCATTGTTTATTCATCCTTGTGCACTCTTTACACTGCACTGCATTCTTTTATACCATTTTGTTTATGGAGCTTTCTAAATACATTTATAATTTCAGAAAGGTTCTGTACCATTTGGCCCACTAAGCTTAGATTTGTGTGCCCTGTGCAAATGTTATTGATTCTTGTTGAGGTTTAGATTTAAAGTGCCTTTGCAACAAATGTGTTATCTCCAAACATACAGTGAAAGCTTCACAATTAACAGGGCATTGTATTCTCTTGTGGCCCTTTGTGAATGGAGACATTATGCAAATGACTTTCTGCTGGTTGCCTTACTAAGCTTATGCCTGCACTCTGTGTTTGGTACAGTGTGCATGGTTCATTTTTCTTAAAAGCCTGTGTCACCCCGTTGGCTTTTAGCCCATTTTTAAAGAGGTTTTTTTCTTTTTGAGCACTTCATATAAAAAGAAAAGTTGTTTTACTGAACAAGGGTGTCTACAAAATAATAATCTTTTCTCTTTGCTACTGAGGACTAGGATACTCATGAACAGTGCCCACTGGGGAAGTTGGCCTGCTGTTTTTAATTATTCCACAATGATACACAGTACTATACTTTATCAGGAATGATGTGTAAATCACAGATGCTCTTCCCAGCCCTCTCTGAATGTTATAATGTATATATGTTTCATAATGTCCTTCAGTGTTGCTGCCTTGTAAATATTGTGAAAATTAAACTGGTGGCCCACACCATATAAATTTTAGAATATGTCCAACTTGCTGCCTGTGGACCACATGCAATCTTGGACAGCTAGTAATGCGGCCGCACCAGACCATAAACTTTTAACATTATATGATTTATGTACATTAACTATATTATATATTTTATATGCTGCCCAAGACAATTCTTCTTCCCTCAGTGAAGTCCAGGCAAGCTAAAAGATTGGACAAGAATATATACAGTTCTATTAATACTGAGAGAGGTCCCCTAAAATGGGAAATTCTCTTATTTCTAGTGATATTCTGAATTTCTGGCATATAATGCAATAGATATAAAAAGATCATATTGCAAATGCTATCACTCCTTATTTTTAACTCACTGACCACCAAATCGTGCAATACTAGCCATGATTCCTGTTCCTGTTTTAGAAATCCCTGGAAGGAAATTTATGTCTGTGCTCCACAATACATCTGTAGAGCATTTTGAAAGCCTTACAATAAAAATCACACCGAAGCAAGATAAATCGAGAGTAGTATATATTTATCAAAGAACTGCATTTAAAAGACTGCTCTGTGGTTATGATGTATATGGTTGAACTAGTACAATTCATTTTCAGATAATATACAGCTATGTCTTTTAAGGATTTTGCACACTTTTGTTATAAAAAGTCATCTTAGAAGATATGTTTATTTTTGATGGAAATTGTTAAGATTTGAAACAGGTATATAGTAACGAAAATTGTGACAAGACAAGAATGTGCTAAAGTACCATCTGTAGATGAAGAATTATCAAAAATAAATGTCAAGATAAATACTTTCTAGTCTAACCTTTATAGCCACCAGTTGCATAGGAAAGAAGCAGAATAATGAATGTTTCAATGGTGGACAAATAATTGTTCAACTGCTTTCTGTACAACAAGCAAAGTGATTTTGGTAAATGATATTTTATACTGAAGTATATGTATGTATTTTATACAATCAGTATATATATGCAAGTGTAAAGGTAGGTTTATGATACTGGGCACAGAAGAGATCCCATTTTTCATTGGAATTTGTATGTCTGCTTTATGAATTGTAATTGTAAAATAAGCAGTAGCAGTAGCCCTTAGACTTATATACTGCTTCACATTGCTTTACTGTCCTCTCTGAGTGGTTGACAGAGTTAGCATATTTCCCCAACATTTTACTGTCTTTGGAAGGATGGAAGGCTGAGTCAACTTAACCTGATCAGGATCAAGCATTTGGCAGTGAGTTGAGATACCATGCAAAATTACTTTCTAACCATGGCACCACCAAAGCTCATACAATACCATACAGTAAATGATTATACATTGCAGGCATTTCTTTAGTCACAAACTCATTTAGAAGAGGACTCACTAATTCCAATGGTCCATTTACTTCAGTCTTAGATGTATTTTTTTTTTTTAGGTACAATTTTTTTTCAGAGAAACCCACTTACCCTAAATGTAGATATGTCTTATTATGTCAGATTGGAATAAAAATTGGGGGGAGTCAGAGTTATCTGAAATGTATTTTTTACTCATTCATAAAGGAATGATATGTGTGGATGAACAGGAGCTGATCATATTTGTAGATGAAGCAATATTGAAGGGGGTAAAGCACAAAACATAATGCTAAGAATTATCCTTCACACTCAATGAATAATCAACCAAATCATATACAAAGTTCTATTGATGCAGTGTCTCAGTGACTAAGACACTGATATTGTCGATCAGAAAGGTTGTAAGTTCAGTGGTTTGAATCCCTACCACCACGTAACGGACTGAGCTTCCGTTATTTATCGCAGCTTCTGCCAACCTAGCAGTTTGAAAGCATGTAAAAATGCAGGTAGAAAAATAGAAACCACCTCTGGTGGGAAGGTAACAGCATTCTGTGTGCCTTCGACATTTAGTCATGCTGGCCACATGACCATGGAAACATCTTCGGACAGTGCTGGCTCTTCAACTTTGAAACAGAGATGAGCACTGCCTCCTAGAGTTGGGAACAACTAGCACATATGTATGAGGGGAACCTTTACCATTTACTTTTATTGACACTGAAGATAACATGATTTTCACTGAAACAATTTCTGTAAGTTCACACATTTTGCAATAAGTGATTCAGCAATTAAATAGAAAAAGTATATTTGGGTATTAGTGTATAGTTCAATAAAGTTGCCAATTTGTTGCAACTGTGAAAAAGTTATATTCCAGTCTAGAAATCATTAAAATAGCATTGAAAAATTAATCTGTAAACTCTGTAATTCTCTTACACATGGCGTATCCAAATCTTGAATACTGTATTCAGTTCTGATTGCCATTTTTGCAAAAAGGATATAACAGAGCTGGGAAAAGTACTGAACAGAGGGCCCAAATGATTATGAGTCTTAAACATTTGCAATAAAAAGCTAGAATATTTGGGACTGTTTATCTTAGGAGAAAATAACTGAGAGAGAACATGATCAAAATGCATAAAATCATGCATGGCACGATGAAAGTGGATAGAGCTAAGTTTTCCTCCATCTCTCAAAACACAAGGACCCAAGAGGGCCATCAGATGAAGGTGATTGGAAGGAGATTCAGAACAGAAAATATGAAATCCTTCACACAGCTCCTAATTACTTTGTGGAATTAATTTGGAGCAGACAAAATAAAATCTTCACGGAGCATGCAATTAACACGGAAATATTTACTAAAAGCTGAAGTTATGACTACTAAGTGAGATGGTGTCAAAAGAAATCTATCATCAACAGATCTGTTGAGGACTGTTAACCTTGGACTCAATGTTGTCTCTGGATTAGATTCAATTAGATGTTTCCTTATATCAGTACAATGGGACAAAGGTAAGAAAGAGATGTTTCTCTATCATCTACTTGCAACCACCTCAAATGCGTCACACTGACCACCAATAATGTTTTAAGACAGGCTAATTTTGCTCCAATTAAGTCTAATCTTATATTATTAGAATAGGTTAACAGATCATTTTATGCCAGATACCATCTCTTGGGGAGTTATTGACAACTTAAAAGCTCTTTATTTTCAAATGCTTGGTTAAAAGAATACATCAAATAGCAATAGCAATAGCAATAAGACCCATATGTCTTTACAGCACTCTCTGAGTGATTCATAGAGTCAACATATTGCCCCAAACAATCTGGGTCTTCATTTTACCAACCTCAGAAGGATAGAAGACTGAGTCAACCTTTTTTTTTTTTTATATTGAAAAAGTTTTATTGGTTTTACATTTTTCTATAGGGTAGGGTAAGGGATACAAAGAAATTTTGAAAGCATTCACGTCAGAGTCGTCGGCCCTTCCGAGACCTCAAAATACACAATAAAAAGATAACAAAAAAAAAAACATTTTTCATAACACTACAAGGTAAAAGCAAGTACATATACCTAAATTCTCAGTTCCATGCTGTCAGACATTTACAAAAAATCCAGATACAAATGTTATGCAAGATTGTTCAAAAAAAATCAAGGCAAAGTTATTTTTTCGATCTAAGTCTCATGGCTATTGTATCTTCTTTTTCTCCTCCCTGGCCCCCAGCGGGCGGGGCCGTGTCCCCCTCCGTCCCCCCTGGATCTTCCCCCAGGGCAGAGGAATGTTTTTTAAGAAAGGCTTCCGCCTCAGCAATTGTTTTAATCCTCACTCTTCCTCCTTCCCAGAACACCAGCATCCCTTCGGGTGTCACCCACTTGAACCAAATCCCATGATCAAACAATGTTTTAGACAAGAAGGAAAATTTCCTCCGTGCTTCTCGAATCTTTCTAGGAATCTGCTTCAAGATAGTGACCTTTTTGTGTTGGTGAATTAAAGGGTTCTCTCTCTGCGAGTCAACCTTGAGCACATCAGGATTGAACTCCAGCTGTTGGCAGAGTTTTCTAATACTGCTTTCTAAACACTGTGCCACTAGGGTTCCTTTCTAAACCACAGAACTTAGAAATGCTCCTGTAAAATGAGTTGATAAAATATTCTCAGGAATTTGAGTGCTTGATATAATGAATAAATTTCAGCAAAGTTCCATTTCTATTTTAAAAAGAGCTACTTCTGGACTTTTCTCTCCTTTGAGAAATGATCTTATTCACCTGACAAAGTGTGGAACTACAGAGGTGCCTGAACTGCAAAGATGATAAAAAATTAATCAAAGAAATAGTAATCTGGATATCATTCATCATTAACTGAACTTGGTTGACCCTTCTGAAAAATAGGTCAAATGCCTGGACTTCTATTCCCACGATCATTTTGGGGAAGGGACAGTTCAAACTTTAACTGAATGTACTTATTTAACCCTCATTTAGGTTTGAGAGCACTTAAAATGGTACTAGGAAGGACTTTCTGGAATTCCAAAAATCATTTCCTTTCTATAGATACTAGTTGAAAGGTCAACGAACTCAAGAAACTAGAATTTATATTTAGATCCCCCAACATCCTATTATTATCAAAGATGAACTGAAATTTTAAGGCTGCTCCTTATTCTCTCTTGGAAATAATTATTGTTTTAAATTGTAACTTAAAATTAAAGACCTACCAGTGATAAATGGAAATATATTAAAAGGCGTATATGCGTGTTGGGGTGGAGAGGGAAGGGGGGGGGAGAGGTGATATCTTAAGCCAAAAGATGTCACATAAGGGTAATGAAAAGTCTTCTTGCTTTGTAGCGGTCCTAATCTGCTATTGTAGCATATGGTGTGTTGGCATTCATTTATCACTCTTCTACTTATGCCAGACTGAGAGGAAGACTTGCACAGTAGTGGACATTTGACAAGTTAAATAGCCAGAGATTGGCATTTAATTATGAAGCTACAAGAGAAAAAGACTATTCCCTAATCCGTACCATTTTCTAAGACTAATGAAGAAGTGGCTATCCAGCACCTATTTTTATTTTTTGACTGCTAGAGATATGAGTATGGTAAAGGAAATTTGAGATCTTTTTCATAACTTTGATTTGTAAAGTATTAAATTTTGCATATTGCTCTAGCAGAGCACAAGCTGTTTCCATTTAATTTTTTTTTCCTTCCAGAAATATAGGATTAAAAAAAAAACCTGATCACAATTTCATATACTCTTTGTCCAGTAAAAAAACTAACAATATCTTTGTCAGAACAACCAGTGAAGGTTGTTTGCAAATCCCTACATTCTGGAGAATATTAATTAGGACAATATGTTTACCCATCCACAAAGACATCCTGATGAGAATCTGGACAATTCATACTAAAATAGCTCAGCATTAGCCCTAATGACTATTCTCTTCTCTCAACTCCTTTCCAGACAAACCCAACATTGCATTTTAATTGATACAAAAAGAATGATCTTTGTTGAGCACACATACACACTCTTTCTCTTTGGCAGCGGACTTATTTTTAAAACCTACAATTAGATCAAAACCAAAGATCAATCAAACAGGCAACAAACAGGCATGAAACAGAAACAGTAATCTGGAATGAAAGTCAAAGGACAGAAGTCTAGTTGCCAAACCGCTTTGTTATGCAATAGACAGGGTTTTCAATTAATGTGGCTGCAATTTTTAATCAGCCATGAAAGAAAGATTTCTAGAAAGTCAGAAACAATTATCTGCCAAAATAATTCATCACAGCAGATGAAGCTAAAACATGTACAGCAGCTTGCCTTGCATTAAGCTAAGAACACCGGGATAACTTCTACGACTTTTCTACTTCACATAATTCAGCAGGCTTCAGTGTAACAAGTGACCTTAGTTCTTTGCAAGGACTATAAATCTTGGCTTTATTTTGTTTTCATTCCAGCCTTAAATGGTGCCAATTTCAAGCAGGGGAAGCAATTTGTGTGCCTTATGCATTTTAATACCGCAATACCAAAATAGAATGGTGCCTGATTTTTTTCATTGCATAATAATTTACCTAGCAGGCAGAGTCTAAGTGGTTTCCATATAAACACCCAAGGACATAGTATTGTAGTAAGTGTATTGAAGGCTGTAATGGCCATAATGATAGAACAAACATATGCACACAATACAAAGAAAGTAATGTTGGAGGTTTGTGAACTGGATCAGTTTCCATAAAAATGTTCTAAAAGTCTTTATACCCTAAATACCTTCTATTTTATTCTGTCAGATCTTTTGACTCTGCAGTGTGAGTAAAGAGAAGCATGAACAAAGAAATATACAATTATCCATGGAGGACAGAAACATTTTTCTCCTTTTCACACCAGAAACTAAAGTCCTCAAATGAATTTAACAGAAATAGGCAATATTTTTAACCATGATTTTCTGATACTCAAATGCTTAAAAACAAAACTTGGTTAATTTGGGGTGATCTGATCATTGTGATGGAAATGTTGTTTTGTGCCTGGATTTTCTTTCTATATGTTTTCCTAGATTAGCCAGTACAATAGTAGGATCACACATCTCTGCTGTCATTGTTAGGTATGATGAACGGGAGTGAGGGATTGAGAGAAGATTCTCTTAGTCATTTACATGGCAATTTACTGCAGTTTTTGTTCTACTTTGTTTAACAATATGGGAAAATTAGAATACACACACACACACACACTACCCATGGTAAATTATGCTTTCTGCATTACATGCCTGCAGAATGAAATTCAGAACAAACCTGGTCACTTGTCTATCTGTCCACATGAATTTCTAATTTTACCTAGATCCTTTAATTATTTTTCTTAGGATGTAATTTCAAATCTTCATCATTTTCATCCCTGTTGTCTGCCCTCCTTTCAATTCCTTGGAATCCTTCTTGTATTGTAGGAGTCGGAACTGGATGCAGTATTCCAGATGCTGAGCAGTGCTGCATAGAGTAGAACAATTGCAATGGTATTTAGCTCACAGTTGTTTGATCTTCCGTTCACTGAATGAAAGACACATTGGTGTTTATTTACCTGTGTGATAATGTAAGGCTGCCTCGTATATGTATTTCAACAAATTATTATTATTGTTGCACAGCCAAATGTTTAGACTGGATCTGGATTTTTATCCACCTATCAAGTCCCAATGTCTATGGAAATTCTTACTCTTCCATAGTGGTACCAAAGGTGCTTTTTCAAAAGGCAACTGGACTTTGGTTTTTTGAAGACATTTCGCTTTTCCTCAAAGAACTTTTCTCAGTTCTGAAGACCTATCAAGGCCTTCCACAAGGATTTAGGATAGGCAGATATTGCTGTCTGATTGTGTTAAAATGTGGTGGAATCTCCAACTAGACTGGAGGGAGGTTTAAGACAGGATTTAAAATGTTTAACAAATCACATTTATTACAATTTTTATTAATGGTTTTTCCCAGCACCATACAACCAAGAAATATAGAACAATTGAAGGATTACATTTTGTACTCTTTCTGGTAGAGACTTGGAGCCTATATTCAGATGATGAATACACATGACATGGACTGGGATTGTGGCATCAAAATGCCCTTGACACAAAACTATTAAAGTTAAAGAGAAAGACAGCATTCTAGATGGTTGAGAAATCAAACTGTGGTTTACCATATTTTTCAGAGTATAAGACACACTGGAGTATAAGACGCACCTTACTTTTTGGGGAGGAAAATGGGGAAAAAATTTATGCCTACCAGGTATTCATCTGGCTAGCATCCTTATTCTGGTCAGCTTCAGCACATAAGTTTGCTGGCTTTGAGCGTGCATGCATGCATGCTTCTAAAGCACAACTGAACATTGGAGAGAGAAGCATTGAGAAATGCAGGCAAACATGGAAGATCGCTTCACTCATTAGCACCTCATTAGGGCTGAAAAAAAAGCTTCAAAAAAGCTACATTTAGAGTATAAAACACACACAAATTTTCAGCCTCTTTTAGGGGGGGAAATCCAAAACTATGGTAATTCTTTATTAAACTGTGTTAGGTTTATGCTAATGTAACTTCATGAAATACTCTTACTGTACCTTTCTTTCTATAGATCATTATTTTCATTTTTCATTAATTTGTCATTTAATGGCAATTATTTATCCTACAATCTTAAATACCAAACTACTTTTATACCTTGTTATAAATACCTCACATAGTTAAACAGACAAGGCTTTGAAAACCCAGAACAGACAGATAAAGATTAATAGTTCACATAGATCACTGCTAATGTAAGCAATTAATCTATTAACCAAACAGTTCTGCTAAGAAATATTGTCTTGTTTTTAACTTTTTTGCAACAAAGAGCTTCATTTACTGATACTATACCGTTATAGTGAAGAAACCTATGAAGAGTGTGCTTGAACCAAGTGGAAATGGATCAAAATGTTACCCTCTAGTAATTATAGATGAACAGAAGTAATTCAGTATTGGAAATGACTAGAAAGTCTCCAACTCTGTCTTCAAGCTTTACAGATGTGAGATTTACAATAAAGTTCAAGTCTGCAACACAGAAATTTCTTTAATAGATTATGCAGTTGTGTGATCATTTGGGAAGGTCCGACTCTACAGTTAAATAAGTAAGAGGTCTCTTGCAACAGAGCCTGAAGCTGCTTGTCTTCTATACGTAGAACATCTGGAATAGAATAGAATAATAGAATAATTTAATTTATAGACCGCTCCTCTCCCCATAGGGACTCGGAGCGGTGCACAGGGAAAACTAAAACCACAATACAATAAATATACAAATATAATTAAGAACAAATTAAATCTGGGCCTGTGCTAAAATCCCCTTAACATGTTAAAATACCCAATTAAAACAGCTAGACCCTGGAAATAGAGGCACAGTGGTTCAGTGGTTTAATGACACTGGAAATGTTCTCTGCTTCAGCAGTTTGAGTCCTAGCACAGTGTGACAGGGTGAGTTCAAGTCACTCACCTCAGCTTCTGTCTACCTAACAGTTCAAAAGCATGTTCTGTAGTAGTAGATAAATAAGTACCACTTTGTTGCTTATGGAGATTCTCAGCCATCCAGGTCATGGTTGCCCCAAAAGTCCTTTTTCAAAAGGCAACTGGACTTTCTTTTCTTTTCCTTGAAGATGTTTTGCTTTTCATCCAGTCCTGAAGAAACGTCTTGGTTGAGAATTGAAAAATCTTCAAGGAAAAACAAAGAAAGGTTTTTTTTTTAAAAAGCACTTTTGTGACTACCAGTGGGATACAGGTTGGTTGTCAGGGTTCCAACCAAGACCCTAATTAAATCATGAGCCTCACGTGCCCTGCCGAATGGCTCTGTGTGCCACCTGTGGCACGCGTGCCATAGGTTCACCATCACTGGCCTATGGCAACTTGAGAGCAGGCCAGGGATGTTTGTGAATTGACATTGGTTCTCTAGATGATCAGTCATATTCTTCCAGCTCTGAATCTTCCCAATTGCAGCATTCAATTAAGAGGTGGTTCTGGAGAAAGAAGAAGGCCTAGGATGCTGCTGCAGCAAGAGCCACTCATCTTTATTTCTGGTGTGAAGTGAGCTTGCCCTTCTGTGGCATAACTTAGGAAACACACAAACATGTCTGCAACAGAACTGGTAAATTGGCAGCCAAACTACTACTCTGCAATAGCGCTGGCTCATGTAACAATGCAATATGATAATAACAATAACAACAACAATAACCATCATAATAACCATAATCATAATCCCCCAGTGAGGCACTACCTTGATGTGGCTGTAGGGTTCATGTGCTCTAAGGAAGATGAGAGCTATGCCAGAGGTTCAACCATATTGAACAGGTCTCATCAGTGGAGTCCGCCAAAGACAGACTCTCTCATTAAAAATATAGTGAGATGTAAATTTCAGAAAGCCATACTAGCTTGAATGTCACTTGGTTTAACAAGGTCTATGCTGGATGTTGGAGTTCCTAGATATCTGATGAAAAGTGGGCTACAAGACTCAGGACGGTTGGCTGAACAACCAGGTCTAGAAGCTGCAGAACTACTGGAAAAATAGGTGTTTTCCCATTGCAAATATACAGTGATTGAAAAAAAGAAAAGAAATAGTGATTTGTTATTACAGTTCAAGAATATCTGAAGGACAATGATGAAGTACATCAGAAGGCTTACTGACTACTCGAAAGACCAAACTGGCCAACAAGAAACACCAAATGAAGAACAGAATGGATGCATGGGAAAACAAAGCACTACATGGCCAGTATATTAAAAAAAAATAGCAGGGAAAGCAGATCATAACAAGACCTGGCTGTATCTAATAGCAGGAAAGTTAAAGAAAGAGACTGAGGGAGTAATTCTGGCAGCACAAGACCAAATCTAAAGGACAAATGTATACAAAGCCAGAATTAAGAAGGCAGGAACATTCAGTAAGTGCAAAGGAGCTGGTAAGCTGCTGCAAGAAGATAGATGCCCAGACCGACTACCAACAGTGGCATGACAAGTCACAGCAATGGTGCATTGGAATATCTGTAAGAAATATCATTTGCCTGCAAGCAAAAACTGGTGTAGAGAAAGTCAAATAAAATGAAGAAGTTAAATTACTCTGAGACTTTAGAATTCAAACAGACAAGCACCTGTCACATAACATCCTGAAGTTAACTATTGTCAACATGAAAGACAAAAAAGTCTGAATAGTGGATGTGGCAGAACCCAGAGACAAAAGAAGAGAAGAGAAGAGAAGGAATTGGAGATAACAAAATACAAAGACCTGCAAATAGAAATACAAGGACTGTGGCAAAGGCAAGCAATAGCAATTGGTGCCTTGGGTAAACCCCCCTCCCCCCCAAAAAACCCCAGAAGACCACTTGAACACCATTGGCATTGACAAATTCACTATCAGTCAATTGTAAAAGGCGGCTTTACTGTGGAAAGCTTCCATCCTGCAATTATATCTGTAACACCATCAAGCATCCAAATCTGCCTATCCCTGGTAGATAGACAAAAATGCTGAGCATAGTCTGAACATCTAACTGATTGTGCAATGATTATCAACAACAACAACAATAAAGTTGGAAATGAAGCTGACTCAACTCCTTCCTCTGCTTCACTTATGATGCATCTTTTAAAGTTCTGTCTCACCATAGAGTGATCATGGTACCTGGCCTCTAACTGCTAAACAGGGCTAGGAGGGCAAAGAGCAAAATTTTTGTCTGTTTCACCTGGATTTTCAGAAAATATTTTACTATTTTCACTATTCACTATTAGTGAACTTCTTAAAAAGAACCCTAGCTCTCCAATGATACACTGCTAAAATAAAGGAGAAAATGGCTGGTGGGGTCAGTGGCTTATGAGGAGGGCATTTGCATCTTCATGTGAATTGTGTGGTCAAACAACTCCACCAAATTTCTTCACAATCTATCTTCCTAATTATATCATAGAAAGAGTATGTTTTATGTAGGTAACAACATGTGACATAACCAAATGCTTCATTTCTAAATCTAAGAGATTAAGAAAAAGACTCTTCACTGGTTATTAAACTAGATAGTTTTAACAATATCTGAATTTTTAAAAGTAATGGTTTTTCCAGACGTTTTTTCTAAAGATAGTTAAAAAAAACAACTTCAAAAAGTGATGCCTGATAATTAGAAGCTGAATTTTTTACTTTGTCTCCCTGTCACGGTCTTTGTTAATTGCATCCTTAATTTATCAGCTCACTAGATGGAAACCAGAATGGAAAAAAACAAGCTAATTGTAGGAGAGAAAGAAAACGAAGATTGACAGAGAAATTTCCAAACCTGCCACCTTATTTATTACATTTCCTGAAAAGCAATGGAATGTGACAAATGTGGTCAAAGCTGGAGGTAACTGTCTTTCTTAGACTGTGGCACTACATCTTTCTCATATATTACCTTAACATTTGAATGCTTCCGTGCTTTAGCTGTTTGTAAATATTTAATTATACATTTTACGATGACTCTAGAATAATGTAAGAACTAGGAAAAAAACCTGTTGTTGTCTGTCCCATCACATTTTGGACCAAGCACAGTTTTTGAGTGGTCTTCATTTGCAGCTCCATGTAATCTGCAATAATTTATTTATACGGTGACTAGAGAATTAGAGACTGTCTGAAGAACCTCCTAATATAGAAATATGTGCAGTTGATTCGTTTGTTGGATCTAGACTTGCCTTATTGGGAAGATGGGTGGCATATAAATTTAATATTGACATTGAGTCTTTATTGATTAGCCCTTGGGCCTCCGCAAAGTGCAAAGTTCCAGAAACAAATTATTACTAAAATTTGGTAAAAGCAATTTAAAATGGAATTAGTTCTCACCTGCTCTTTGAACAGTAGATGGAAATCCAAGTTGACCCTTGGATTGCCCAAAAATCTCAAATGGAAAATTGCTGCCCTTTCCAAGATAAAAGATGAAGCTAAATTTAAAGAGTATTTGAATTTCATTTTTAAAATATTATTTATTTAATCAACTTTATGCTCTTATCAAAAATTCCCCATTGTCCCATCTTCTATACTACCTGACCATAGTTTGAAAGTACATGATACAGCAAATGTTGCACTGAATAGCAAAAAGACTTAGATCTCAAAAATGACTTTATTTGAAATTTTATTGTGATTGTCGATACAATAGATTGCAAAGAAAAATATGATCGAACGTATGAACTATACAATGTAAATTATGTATCTTCTTATCCTTTTTTTTTCTAAAAAATTGTAATTTTATGAAGTTTTGGGAGGACCACCATCATCGGTATGGAAGCTACTAAAATGTTATATTTACCCTATATCCCTTTTCCTATGTATACTTTAAAACCAATAAAATTGTTTTACAAAAAATATATGTTCGGACTGAAGATATGTGAATAATTTCTACATATTGTTCTTTGATGGAAAGATAAGCTCTAAACGGAACAAATAGACAAATGTGGTCTTCTCAATTAGTTAATAAATATGTACTGCTGAAAAAGAATTGTTACATATTTAATGCAAGTGATTTTTGAAAAGTATAGGGTCAGTTTTGGTAGGCAGCTCTGTAGAAGATACTTAAAGTAGTAAGTAGTAGTAGTAAACCAAAATGAGAAATCATACTTAAAGTAAACCAAGATTAACATTAGACCAACAATCAAGCAGTAAACAATATCCCAATCAAGCAATTCAGACAAGCAATCAAACAGTTAACTATAGCCTAATCAAGGACAACCAAAAATGCTCCTACCAACACTGATAGAGCAAGTTGCTTGTATATAAAGTGATGATGTTACGTAGGTGGGTAATGAAATGTCTGCAAAAAAACAACCAAGCTCAGAGAGCACCTAGGACTCCACATATCAAATAACCTGGAATAGAGTTGTACCATACTGTAGGAGAACAGATGGGTTTCATGTTCTTAAAAGATAATTCTTTATAGAATAGATTTTTTTTATTGGCCAAGTTGATTGGACACACAAGGAATTTGTCTTTGGTGCAGATGCTCTCAGTATACATAAGGAGAATAAAATACATTCATCCAGGATAAAAATATACTTAGTGATAGTCAAGGTTATTCATAAATTATCAAATCATACTAGGAAACAATAAAAACAATATAAATTGAAAGATACACATAACATGGTTATAGTCATAAGTGGGGAGAGATAGATGCTAGGAAGGAAGAGAAGAATAATTGTAATGCATTCTTAGTAAATTATTGACAGTGTTGTGGGAATTAGTTGTTAAGCCGAGTGATGGCGTTCAGGGAAAAATTGCCCTTGTGTCTAGTTGTTCTGATGTGCAGTGCCCTATAGCAGGGGTCTCCAACCTTTGCAACTTTAAGTCTGAAGGACTTCAGACTTAAAGTTGCAAAGGTTGGAGACCCCTGCCCTATAGCATCATTTTGAGGGTAGAAGTTGAAACAAATTATGAATGTGTGGAGTCTGTAGATACTTTCACAGTTCTCTTTTTGACTTGTGCACTATACAGGTCTTCAGTGGAAGGCAGATTGGTAGCAATTGTTTTTTCTATAGTTCTAATTAACCGTTGAAGTCTATGTTTGTTTTGGTTGGTTGAAGAGCCAAACTAGACAGTTATGGAGATGCAGATGAGAGACTCAATAATTCCTCTGTAGAAGTGAATCATCAGCTCTTTGGGCAGTTTGAACTATTCATATTTAAAACCCACTGTTTCTTTGAAGTTTTGGCATACTTAAAAAAGCAAGGGCAATTGCCACATCAAAAAGAAGGAGGATTAAATTACTTCCTTTTTAAAACGAGACACCTGTAGTTAGAAGAAGAGGAAGGAAGGACATTGGAGTCAATGAGTGAAATATCTACTTTCATATCAGAGTGACTTTCACATTCAGACTTTTTCATTTTCTAATCACAGACTGAGAGATAATTTTTACAAGTTTAATTATTTTCTCACTTCATTTGCTGCCTCTCAGTTGTAAGAAAAATTATCTGTCTGAGAGTTTATATATAGTATGAGTTCATCTATTACTTGCCTCTCTATCGTCAAGTGTCAGTGCAAATGAATTTGGAAAGGGATACCTGACATTACTGAGCCCCGGCTGAAGGGAGGGTGGGGTGCCCTTTTTTTGATTTTTGAATGGGCATCGTCTGAAATTGAAAAGGCAGGGATAGAGGTGAGCTAATGATAATCTCTTACAGTTTTCAGGGACCTTCTCATGCTCATTAAATTTGGTTCTAGAGATCAGTTGGAATTGTTACTGTTGTATAAACTTCCCTGCTGCATAGCAACCTTCCTCCCTGAGCTCATTGACTCTATTTGGGGGTTGATAGTTGAGTTTCTCAGACTTATAGCTCTGGGGGACTTTAATATGTCTGAGGTAACTCAGGAGTTAATGGCTTTTAGGATCCAGAACCCAACTCAGGATAGTGGACACACTCCAGATTTGCTGTTCCTATTGGGGAAGTGGCAATATAATCTGAGATTGGGAGCTTTCAGTGTTCTCTTTGTCATGGTCAGATCATGCCTTGATATCTAATGGGATTGCCTAGCACCACTGACAATTGCAAGGAGGCTGGACCTCGGTGACTGATAGACCTAAAGGGTTTTAGATGGAGTTGGGGGTTGTCCCTATTGATCTGCTGCAAGTCAATCCAATATCTTAATTGCTACTTGGAATAAAGCTGAGGCCTTGGATTGGATTGTACCCAGTGTTGGGATTCAGCCAGTTTGCACCTATTCAGGAGAACTGGTTGTTAACTTTCTAAGCAGTTCAGAGAACCAGTTGTTGGAAGAAATCTCATTTTGTTTTTTCTCCACTTTACAGGGCTAATCCTGTAAGAAAGGCAGGAAGGGAACACTGTGGTGTTGTTTCTAGCCTAATCTTTATTGCTTTGTTTACAGAAACTTGCCTCTCCAGTTAACCTTTATTACATTGTAACAGCTAAGGCAAAGCGCCCATCGATGTGAGTGATGTTGAGTTAGCCACACCTACCCAGTCACATGACCACCGAACCCCACCTACCCAGCTGGTCATTAGGGCAGAGAACTGGTTGTTAAATTATTTGAATTTCATATGGATTTTATCACTGCCTGTGGTTTATGAAAGAGCTGAAAGAATTGAAATGGGAGAAGGGATGTCTAGAGGGTTTTATTTTCTCATCCTGCCTATCAGATTAATTGGGGAGTGATTTTTTCCGCTTTGTATATTACTCTAGTTTTGAAATTAATTAAGGGGCATTTACGGAGAGAAAGAGAAAAACAAATGTTATTCTGCTGCTTTTTAACTGTTTTGTTCTCTTTGTGAGTCTTTACTTTTAACCAAGTCCATTAATTTTTAACCTCAGTATTTCTTAATGTACATAATTTTTTTCTGTTCTGTCATTTTGTCAGTCTCTGTGTTCAGTTTTTAATTTTTCACCTTTCAGTCTTCACACTTTTAAAATTCATTTTCCTTACCTGCTATCCGGAAAAACAAAAACAAAACAAAATTGCTCTTTATTTCTGCTTGTTGTCAGGGTTTTTTTTTTTTTGGTATTGACAGAATTTATTTTTATGTTGGAAAAGGGATTTTTCTTCACTGATTCAGCACAATTTCTCTAGCCAACTCTTTGCTAGAAAACATGAAATTTGCCGTATTAATTCCACATTATCTCTGTCTTCAATATACATTTCAACAAGGGAGAAGAGAAAAGATTTGGTTAGGACAATCAATCATGCACCTATGGGCTGAACAACTCAACCTATAAAATAAAATAAGGGTGAAAACATGCATTGTGATTCTCTGCCCCAAAACTCCCCAAAGAGATATATTTTATATGAAGAGAGATGAAGGATTTATTATAAAATGTCACAGCATGAAAGTCACACACTAGAGGGAACAATTATAGCAATGGCTGCTGCTGACACTAATTACCATGGCATAATATTTAAAATGTATTAACTTCTGTTTGGAGCTTAAATGAGAAAAAATATTTGTCCAGGTATCTTGAATGTCAGGTCAGCATGTTTCTTTTTCTATTATATTCAGATCAACTATCATAATCTTGGATAATCAAAATTTCAGTTTTAACTCAAAGAAGAGACAAAGCATAGTTCTCTGTTGTGTAAGAAACATTTGCTTCTTTGTTTGGGGATTTTATAACATTCATCACTATTCTGACAATTCTATCAATTGCTAATATAGGCAGTAATATTTAACAGTAACTGCTTGAATGAAATTTCTGGAAATGGTACAAAGTTATAGTAGCTCTATGTCTTACTACACTTGGAACTGTTTCTGTTTTGCTTAAATATATCCTCTGGCACAGGTTATTTGGGTAAAGAGATTGAAAAATAACTAGAAATTGCACTTATTTTCAGTGCATACGCACTGAAAAATGTTATTGCCTGATAGAGGTTTCAAATTGATTTATATATCTGTTCTTCTTTATTGGAATCACAATAAATTGAAAGATGCCACCTTTGGTATTCAAATTGGGCCAAAATAGGAACAATTGCTTGCCTCTAGCTTTTTCTCTGCAGGGGATCAGAGTATGAGTCTAACAGTTTGTCTGATAATAGACTCTGACATATAGGACTCTACTCATGGCCATCTTATAAAAGCTAAGGTGACATCATGGATTTTATTGAGCCATGGTGGCACAGTGGTTAGAATGCAGTACTGCAGGCTGCTTCTGCTGACTGCTGGCTGCCAGTCGTTTTGCAGTTCGATTCTCACTGGCTCAAGATTGACTCAGCCTTCCATCCTTCTGAGGTTGGTAAAATGAGGACGCAGATTGTTGGGGACAATATTCTGACTCTAAACTGCTTAGAGAGGGCTGTAAAACATTGTGAAGCAGTATATATATAAGTCTAAGTGCTATTGCTATCATGTCATCTTTATCCAAATTATCATTTGTATTAATTTATTTTATTTATTTATTATTTAATTAAATTTGTATACCGCCCTATCTCCCCGAGGGGACTCAGGGCAGTGCACAGAAATATAAAACAAATATAAAACAATACAATAAATAACAGTTTAAAATAGAATTAAATTGGGGTTCTGTGCTAAAAATTTGAATTAAAAAAGTTAAAATCAATTAAAAACTATACCCATTAAAATTAAGCAAGGCCGGCTTCATGAAATAGATGTGTCTTTAATGCCCGCCAGAAGAGGCGTAGGTCCGTGATGGTACGAAGATGTCTTGACATTTGGGATATTCTTTACCTACTTTTCACCTTGCAAATACTGATTTCTCTGCCAAACTGGTATAAATACCAGGCAAAAGTACACATTAACTTTCTTATTACAACCCTGTTAATCCCTATTCGGGGATTAAATATTTCTGGATGGAGCTGATCATTTACTGACTGGAGGCCCTTCTTGATGCCTACATGGAGTTTGCAGCAGATTTTTTTCTTTGCATCCTCAGAGAGAGAGATATTTGCTGCTACCTGAGATGAACTCTCAGTCTTCTGAATGGCAGGTGAGAAACTTCAGCACTAGGCCAACATGCCACTAAGACACAAGTAGACATTAGCAATACTTTTATTTTCAGAGGATTCAGATGAAGAGTGAGACTGGGTTCATGCATTGCACTGAACCATTATTTATGAAACCATGGTTTATTGAATAGTCCATACTATTTGTGTTGGCAGATCATGACAAATGGTAATACTTAGTTCAACCCAAAATGAGGCAAATCACATTATGACTTAGTGATATGTATGAGCTCTACATGTTTGTTATCTCGGTTCACTAAAGATGATACAATTCGTGTGGCATTTTGTATGGAACAGCAGCATGGTCCCTAATGGAAAATTAGATATAGTTACTTCAGCAATGATAAAACTTATTAGATATTACTGGATTCTGACTCCCATTATTCCTAATTACTGGAAAAGATAAAGCCAATAGAAATTATGCCCACATACTCTATACCCCTGGTTTCATTTATCCAATTAGGCACAGAACTGAGAAGAATGCTTCTTGGATGAGTTTAGTTTTCAGAGGCTTTGGGCACGAAGAAGCCTATTTTCTACTGAGGTCTATTAGTCAAGCCAGTAGCATTTGATTACCAACACATGGTGAGTGCAGATGTTAATACACAATGGGAATAAATTCGTCATTTGAATCAATAGTTCAAAGGAAAGCTCTCCGGGGGGTATGAGTGTTTGTGAAGGTAATTCTGTCAACAGAAACATAGGTTTCTAGGCATAATTACATGGAAATCTCTGCTGAATTGCTTGGTATCTCACCCTGTGTAGGATATTTTCATCTGAATTCCAAAATTAATTGCAGACTGAATCTTAGCTGTTTTGTGTTAAATTGCACAGAAACAGGATAAGCTGCATTTTGCTAGGTTTTTTTTAGTCAACCAAGAAGAATTTTCACACCTCATTAATAAATATAAATGAGAGGTAAAATGAAGCCTTTAGAATGCAGTGGTAATACTTCAGGGTTTTTGATCACTCATTATACATGGGGGCTTTTATGAGATCACATTAGCTTTACTGTCTTATCACACAGAATAACTGAAAATTGCTCAAAGCTGCTGCAAATGATGCAGAGATTATCTGAAGCATAGCAACTCCTCTCGTCTTATGTTATTCAAACCTAATCCAATTTCTTTTTCTCTTTTTAAAAAGCCTTTTTATGAACATAATACTTTCCTTTCAAGTAGGGATGGAACTGCAAAGGATTTACTGTGTGATGGGAGGTTGAGTTTAGAATAAAGAAATGCTTTTTTTCTATTATTATATCATGAAATGGACAAGTTTCATGCCATTTCCGAGGTTAGCAGAATAAAGGACTGGCAGCATTTTTTGTTAGCAACAGCATCAGTCTTACTCTTCTTGCATTATCTTATGAGTTCAAAAAGGAAAGAAATCAAGAAAGAAAATATGCCTGATTTACAGAGAGAAAATGAAGGCAGGCAAGTGTGATGAGAAAGTGAATAGCAACAGGATTCTGAGCTAGGATTTAGGAGTCAACAGAGGAAACATCAGGAAGGAAAGAGCAATTTTGCGGGCATAGAGTGGTAGTTGACCTGATTGCAAGAAAGGAGGAGAAGAGGAAGGCAGACATTGCTTGAGGATCCTTGGGGATGATGACAGATGCATGACTGCATTCATCCTTCAAGTGGTAAGCTTGCTCTCCAAAAGTAGACAGCGCCAGGTCAAACAAATGGATGCAACAAAAAACAAAGTAAAACAAAAACACCCTTCTAAATTTGATATATTTTTACATTTCAATGTAATTATTTTTTTAATTAAAACAACTGAATTAAGCACCATTTGCTGTATATGTCTGTGGAGATTTTCAGTCATGCAGGTCATTGTTGAAAGGGTATCTTTGGGATTCACTGTATATGATTTCCCCCCCACAGATTTAATGAGTTTCCATTCTTCCCACATTACACATTAATAATTTGCTAGCAACATTTGGAGAAAGTACATATGAAGCTTTCAGGACATATAATTTTTGATCCCCAGCATTTTCACACAGTGACTACTATTTTGTAACATTTGGAAATTTAACAAGGTTGCCAAATTTCCTGATGTCATCAGCATCGTACAAAGACAAATTTTAAAATAGCATGAGAGTGAGATCTCAGGGAACTACTATAATCCTTCTAATGTCCTTTATTTTACAAGAAGTTCCCACCATCATAGCCACAGGAGAAATTTAAATATATGATCTCTGTGTTCTGTATCCTAATTTGCTGCCTCTATTGGCCATTCAATACTAAATGTGTTTTCTTCTCTCCATCTAATTCTATAATGAATTGCTGCACTCATAACTTGACATAGCTATTGCAATTCAATCTTCATGGTCTGCTGTTAAAGTCAGGCTGTCACTTGGAAGCTACAGCTGATTTAGCTTTTAGTGGTTGGAGTACAGTTCTTTGCAAGATGCACTGGCTTTAGGTGCAATTCAAACTTTGGTTATTATTTATGAAGCTCTTCATTCCAGAAGACTAGGTGGGCTGCCCATCTTCATTTATATCTGCCCATTCCACAAAGCCCAACAGGATGAACATGCTTTGAGTGCCAACTTATTGGACCTAGGAGATAATTCTTCCTTGTTGCAGCACCTGGCCAAGGAACCCCAATTTTGCTATACATTTGTAAAGTGCTAAAAACTTTATTTTTGCCCTGGCATTGGGCCAGGGTATAGATGAACCCCTCATTAGTAGATACAGGATTGAAATTGACATTGACTTTAGATGTATTCTGTCTGTCTGTCTGTCTGTCTGTCTGTCTGTCTGTCTGTCTCTATCTATCTATCTATCTATCTATCTATCTATCTATCTATCTATCTATCTATCTATCTATCTATCATCTATCTATCTATCTATCTATCTATCTATCTATCTATCTATCTATCTATCTATCTATCTATCTATCTATCTATCTATCGGCCACCCATCTTGTCCTATGTTTTTATTTCTGTTTTGAGCAGGTTTTGTAATATTAATTTTAACCTGAAATTACCTGAGTTGCATTTGTGAATGGGTCATTCATATGAGTGAATTAATGGATGGATGGATGGATGGATGGATGGATGGATGGATGGATGGATGGATGGATGGATGGATCCATCCAGATCCATCCATCCATCCATCCATCCATCCATCCATCCATCCATCCATCCTGCAGTTTCCTTTGATTGTAACCATGTTTCAGTTCACATATTTCAGCTATTGTGGTTCCATTTTATTTGTGTACTTCTATTCACACTAATGTGTATTTCTTTATTTACATATTTAAATATGTATAATTTTACAAACAGTATCACTTCATTTGCAGTGAATTTAATGGCTTATAAAGATTTAGGTGTTTAAGATACAAGGAGTTATGTTCCTCCCTTTTCTGCTTTTCTACTTCTGCATAAGGAACAGATCAGTTTGTTAAAATGGCAATTATAGACTGGGCACCCCTCCTATATCAAAGTTGTTGTGCTATATTTCAAAGAATGTTCCTCTAGTGTCTTCACACCTTGAATGATATCTGTGTTTTCATTTTTGTTATCTTGAATCATCCATAAAACATTTATGTCTGAATTCTGGGGTTTCTGAAAGTACATGCAGCATGCACTCACATTGCATTTGATTAATATTCTATGTAAGATCTGTGTAACCTTATTTGATCCAAAATTAGATTAATGTTACCTAACTAGACATGGATGTCTATATAAAGAAGGAGCCCTTATTCCAAAAGCTGGCAAGTTCTGCAGTTGTGAGTAGGTGTGCAAATTTTGTGAATTTTGCATTTTAGTTTAGAGCTGATGAACACAAGGTGCCCAGATCAAAGTCACTGGTTGAAACTGAACTGTGCACAAAAAAATATCATTGTCCACAGAAAAGGGAAGTGCTTATTAAACTGCAGAACATTGAGACTAGAAGGGATTTATTGGAAGATGGACTCTTGTATTCACTTGAATGTGTGCGCACATTTTGCTTGGTTTCATCTCTGCCATTGATCAAACTGTCAATAAGAATCAGCTGTCCTGGTTACACCACTGAATGTTTCTGGAAAGCTAGGCTGGTGGGTAGCTGTGTGTGCCCTGGCAGGCTGTGATTGTTGGGTGGTTGTTGAATGATTTAACAACTGCTTATTTAAACTGTCAGTCAAGTCTGCCTACAGAAAGTAAACAAGCAGTTCACACATTTCTCCCACATAGTTTAGCATCGTAGTTGATTTTACTGAAGGGAAGTAGTACTTTGCTTTTCCATGCTAGACAGAGCTCCATCATTTAAAACAGCAAAAAGACATTTCTGGTAGCCTGATCTCACTATAAAATTGGACCTCTTGAGACTAAGCAAGTCTCATTCCTAACAGATTTCAGTAGTTTCAGAAATCCCATTTGAGATAGCTTTAAAGGATTACAGTTTAAATATAAGCCATTTATAAACCAGTTAAGTGCAAACTGCTGAAACTAGGAATCTCTTCAATGAATTATACGTACTGTTCAGCAAAATGTATGATGTGCATAGAATTAAACCTTGAATTATACAAAATGTATTTTTAAATAGTGTTCCAAAATGCAAATGTACCAAATGGTCCATCTGGGAGCAAAAAGAAAAAAAATGCACATTATCAATTGATACATTAAATTATTGTATTTTTACTTTGCCACATGGATCTTCATTCTTAATGTATTCTTTCCATAGTTTTTGTTAAAAATTCTTTACAAAAACTTTTATTCAACTAATTTAGTCCATAGAATATTGAAGCTCTTAATCACAGTTTACAAATCCCTAAAGACAAGCATGTTTTCTAGGCATTTGACAATTAAAATATGTAAACAATGAGTTTCTCAATAAAAGTTGAAAGAATTTTGTATTATTAGCTCTCTGGATCATCTGTGCTGCTCCAAAATAATTATCTTTTCTATTGAGAAATAAAATGAAATTGTGCTTGGTTGACAAGCAATTGTCAGATATAATCAGGAAGCAGCAAACTGTTATTTAGGCATGTATGATTCCCTCCCCTCATTTTGTATTAGATTAAGTCAAGGATATAGTTTGATGATCCTAGACAGCATTGGTTTGCACAGTTGTCAGAGAGGTTTTTATTTAAAGCAATTCTTTAAAAAAACAAACTACCAGTAGAATTCTAATTCTAAATATTGTAGAGAAGGTTTAATTGTTCTGGAATATTCTCAGATGGCAAACTGATTAAAGACAAACTCAGTATTGTAGTTTCATTCCAGGGTTTAGTTGAATGAATGAAGGATTCAAAATGAAGGCGCAGCTCTTCCTAACTTTTCTCTACTTCTCCATATATATATTTTTCTTCAAGAGTGATCATACAGTCTCCTTCAGATTATTGTGGAGCTTTCCTCACATAAGGATAGGGACAAGATTCCATTGCACAGCTTGGTTAATTTCCTAGGACTATCTCTAAGAAGCCATGAGGGACAAAAGTCAAGAAAAGAGAACGAGAGGAAAGCTACAATTGTCCAGGGTTGTAAACTTTTCAATAGTACTATAAGATGATGCACTGGACTCTTTATTTATAATTGAAATACTGGCAGCATGTAAAAAATAGAATCATAGCGTGTAAAATTGAAAGTCTCCTTGGAAATCTTATAAACTAGCTTCAAGTTTGCTTATACTTCGGAACGTATTATACTCTGAAAAATATGGTAGTTCATCCTGTGATGTATTGTCTTTCAAATTCCTAGTGCTGGGACATTGCCATGAGATATGGAACAGCTGTCCAACCTGATTATGACATCACCAGCAGTCTACGTGTTATCCATTTTGGCAATCAACTTTGGAGTAATATAACAACCTTTGCCTTGTTCACTTTCTAAATCATATTTCAGTAACAACTCATATGAAAGATATTCTGATTGTTCTGTTATAAACACTATACATTCAATCAACACTCTAAATATGCCACTTTGTTTCTGTAATTAATTTTGTACTACGCTGTTTATGTGAAGATACTGGAAAAAACATAATGTCTGACCATTCCAATGACAGATCCTTGAAAGATCTCATTTTTATTTTGTTAAAGATTAAAACTCACAACCAGTATCAATTGATGTCCCTTTTGTTTCTTTCTTTCCTGCCATGATCCAATGCTTAGGATAGAAGAATAGGCCAGCGTATATGTATTTGATGCATGAGAATAACAGCATATATCAAATTTGTTCCAAGAACTTAGCTATGTACATTGCTATCTAGATGGGGGGAAATGCCTGTTGGTGGTGTTAAGTTATTGTCACTTTAATTAAATTGTCCCTGGTTATTGGTTTACCTAAGCCACGGGTTTCAAACTTGATCATGTCATGTGACATATCGTGATATTTTTTGCCTTTGCAGAGCCAGGGTGGGCATGGCCTGCATGAGCCATCAGTTTGACACCCCTAATCTAAGACAAGAAGTTTCACAAGCCCAGATTTCCATGTGGAGTATACTAGAAAACTGAATTGTGTTCTATCATGTGTTCCAATTGGCTGCCACATTGTTTCTTTTGAAGTAATTTTCACCAGGAAGATTTATTACATGTAGGAGTAATAAATACCTGCTCTTTCTCCATTCTAAAATATTAGGGCAGAGAAGAATAAATGAGATGGGACACTCCCCACATCCTAGCCAGAATAATAGCCAGTCATTGATCAGTGCTGAATTGGGGCAGCATAAAAGCCCCAGTAAATATATAAAATAAATAACATGATGGGTTATTAGCTCAGAAAAGCTTTTACAAGTAAATGGAAAGGCACAATGCAGATAAATTGCTCCTGTGCAATCTTTATGATATTAAAGTCCATTTATCTCCATTGAATGTAACATTTTCTGTACCATTAGGATAGACTTTCACTAAATATATATTTAAGAATATACTATGCAGGAGAAAGATTAAGGCCCTAGGTTTGTGTCTATTATTAATATTAGAAGAGGAGAATTTCCCTTAAGAGTATTCTATAGATATTGGATTTTTCTTCTGTTAAACTGTCACTCAAGTGTGTTGTTTAAGCCACTAATCTAACATAGCAGCTCTTGGATATATATAAAAAAGTTATAATTCTATTGATCTAGCTTCAAATCAATAGTGTAACAACAAGGTAGCAGAATAACTGTTTCACCAGGAAGCTTTGTGGTGAATCACTGCAAAATGATTCAGCTCCATTTTAAGCTGTGAGCATTGTAAGTCATCAATAGTTTCAATTTTCAGAGTGAAAACATTTCACATGATTATCTTCCCTGTTCTCCCAGGGGCTGATGGTTTATATGATCACATTATAAAAAACTGGGATCCTGCAAAACAAGTAACAAAACTACACATAGGAAGGTATGATAAACAAAATTTTAATGTTCATTTGCTTATTTATGCAATTTGGATAGCTGCCCATTTCAACAAGTTACTTTGAATCAATTCCAGAATAAGATTTATTGGAAGAATACACAAGACAATGTATGTCTCAGTGTAACACGAGTGATTCCGGGGAATGAGAGAACTGTAAGAATCTAATAACAATTCCATGCTAGAAATCAATATTTAACCTTTCCTTATTAAATATTAGCAATAGTAGGTGATGAATTTCTGATTACTGTATTGAAAGGTATCCAATAAAAGAAATTATGTCTTATATCTGAGATAACACAAGTTCCGCACATTACAAGTTTTAGTTTCTTTAGTCCATAAAATTATTTATTAATAGCAATTAATAATATGTAAGATTAATTATGCTTAATATAATATAATATATAAAATGCAATGTACTTACGGTTATATAATGAGATTAAAATTAACAAAATTGTTGTTTTCTGTCTCTGCCTACATTTTGGTACTAGTCCTATTTGTGTACTCAAAGTGTTGTCTTAAAAATATTATTCATGTCCTTCCTACATGAATAAAGATATAGGATCTTGTTAAGTATGGTATTGTGACCATATTTTCACCTTTATGTGTCATAATACAGTTTTAGAACTTAATATTATGTGTTGGACTGTGCAGTGTTTCAGATTCAAAATATTGGGATGGGATTTTGAAGGTTGAACACTAGAGGGATAGTGGAATAAAATAATTAAAGATTATAACTAGACAACAGGAACACTTCAGTTTGATTTATTAATACAGAATGGGGAAAAATACTTTCTCCTTTGGTGTATTGAAGGATATTTGTGAACAATGGACTCAGAAGTTAATTTTAAAAATGTCTGCTGTTAGAGGCAGACTGTTTCAAAGATGATACGAGCAAGCTTTATTGGATAGCAGTGTGTCTGATTTGAAAGTGGATCTACAAATAGGAACTGTGGGAAGGATGTGGAAGGAGATGCTGCATGACTTTCTTATAATGCTTTTATAAAAGAGACTGGTTAAATTTGTGAATAATTTGCTGATAAGAGACAAAGAAAAAAATGAGAAAAAAAATCATGTCCAAGAATTTGAGGGGATTAAGGATCAAGATAATCAACTGTCAATGAATAGAATAATTTAAAAAATCAAGATTTGAAAAGTGAAAGAAAGGAATATGATTTTTGTTTTTTTGAGTAAGGCTGAAATATAGTAAATATATTTTAGGTGACTTTTAATGGACTTTGCTATCTAGGACTGACCAATGAAGCTGTAAATATTTTTTTTGATCAAGATAAGGTGATAAGTTACTAAAATTGGTTGTACCTGTTATGAACGGGTATGTCTTCCTTCCTTCCTTCCTTCCTTCCTTCCTTCCTTCCTTCCTTCCTTCCTTCCTTCCTTCCTTCCTTCTTTCGTTTTCTCTCTCTCTCTCTCTCTCTCTCTCTCTCTTTCTCTTTCCATTTTTCTTTTCTTTTGTACACTTTCCATTTTTTCTTCATATTTGTTTTCGTTTGTATTAGTTATTACAATTTTAATTGTAATGCTCAATAAAATTACTTTAATTGATGATTTACATAGAGTTTATTTCTGACTTTCAGATTAACATTTTAGAAACACTACAATTTTTGCCTTGTCTCAGGATGGATAATAAAATGTTTGTTGATCTGTGAAATGCATCAAACTTGATGTTTCATAGCATAACTATTTTTAGATTGTGCACTGAGTAGTTCCTTAGGTGCATGTCATGTACAAATGAGTTATGCTATGCCGCAAAGACAGATTGGGTCTTCTGGGTGAAAATAGATGAAAAGTACTGTTGATGGTTCACTTGCTGGCCTAATCACTAGGGTTGCAGTCTTCTGAATCTTTGAGTTTAAATAATGAGCTGTTTGTTGCACACGAAGGCAATCACCTTACTTTGAGCCACAATGTTTAATCGACTGATCAATCAATTTTGATTGACTAGAAAGGTGTGTTATTTTGAATACAAGCAATTTACTCAGTCTGCAGTTGACAAGAATTGTCATAAAACATGGATTTCCTTTCTCCTATAGGAAGGACCATCTGTTGTAAATACATTGTATGAATGGGCATGTAAGTGTATGAGAATTCTTAATCAAGCATGCATTTCTCATTTTTAAAACTGTAAATTAAGAGAAAATGGCAATTTTGATATATTTCTTGCTACTTAAACATATAGTTTTAAAACCATCTTAGCAAATTAAAGCTGAATAAAGAAGCTTCTCAAAATTACTGGAATTGGGTATGCCTACTTGAATGAAAAGGACAGTTTAATGACATGATAGCAGTATTCCAATATCTCAGGGGTTGCCAAAAAGAAGAGGGAGTCAACCTATTCTCCAAAGCACCAGAAGGCAGTATATGAAGCAATGAATGGAAATTAATCAAGTAGAGAAGCAACTTAGAATTAAAGAGAAATGTCCTGCCAGTTAGAACAATTACTCAGTGGAATGATTTGCCTCCAGAAGTTGTGAATATTCCAACACTGGAAGCTTTTAAGAATAGATAGGACAATCATTTGTCTGAAATGGAAGGGAGTTTCCTGCCTGAGAAGGGGGTTGGACTAGAAGACTTCCAAGGTCCTTCCCAACTCTGTTATTATTAAGAAGAATGTGAAAATTGTAATACAGCCAGTGATGTTCTATGCTCTTTGAGCAGGGCTAATTTTATGAAGACATAACAAATCGATAGGACTATGAAACAATTGTGAGTAAATCTGAGAAAGGGCATCAGCATACATGGAAGAGAAATACTATTCATGCTGGCAGTATGTGTATTTTGCTTCATTGTTCTTTGTCAGTTATTTTGAAGAATGTAGTTAGTACATTTCTGAAGATTGCCTGGTTTTGATTATGGTTTGGATAACAATTCATCTGAATTCCATGATTTCAGAGATGAGTTTTCTGGTCAGTAAAACAATCAAACCTTGAGATTCGGACTATTATTTCAGGTATTAAGATTTTTTTTTTTTGAAAGATCAGGATTATAGCTTGAAAATATTGTTTGCACCAGAGGTTCCATGGCTATGATAAAGTTTCTCCAACTTTGCAGTCCTATATCCCTTAAAATGATAAATGAATTTGTGTTTTCTCCATGCATAAAACAAATGATTTCATTGGGCTTAAGGATAGATAATAAAAATGCACTGCTTAATGTTAGTGTGTCTGTATCTAGGTTATAGAAGCTTGCAGATAGGTAAAAATGAAACCTATTCATTGGAAAAAAAGAATAAAACAGTAACATTTAAAACCATGTTTTTAACCCAAATAATGTCTTTGCATAGTTTGCATTATCATAAAAATCTGATTTTATTTTTGAGACTGTCAATTTCATTTCTCTTACCATACTATGCCTATTTTCCATCAGAATTTGCTATTTATAGTACTGGTAGCAGCTACAGAAAATCCCAGGCCATCACAAATAATACGCAGCAAATGGAAACCAAATGCTTACTGTCTTTTCACTTAATTTTTGGTCCTCATTTTGCACACTGATCCATTCAGGGAGAGATACTGTCAGGAATTATTTTCAAAGAAGTGGCAGAAGAGACGTCAGTGAATTGCTTCTACTTGGCAGTAATGAATATGTCAGTTTTCAGTTTAGCATTAAGATGGGTTCCTTATCTAATCAAATTTTCCTATTTTCCCATCCACTGTGATTCTAGAGATGTAAAATGTAAAATGCAATCTTCACATCTTCATTAGTCCTTTTGCTACTGCTTTCAATAAATTGTTTTAACATAGGGAATATGTCTAAAATCTCATTTTCCATTTTACTATTCTGCAATTGCACAGAGCATGATAAAAATATTCAGTTTATCAGAAATGCTACTTAAATATGTTCACTGCATATTGGAGTCATAGTCGCTAAATACATGTGCAGTATTATATATTTCCATAGTTAAATACCTATATAATGTATTTCTTAGTTCAAAAACACATGTTGAAATATTTCCTGAGACAGCCATCTCCCAGGAAAATTACAAAGACGCATATATGCACAAAATCTTGCAGACATTGTTTTTTTACAGTACTGTTTTTTACGTAGTTCATATCATTGATAATTGTTCAGACAACCTTCTAAAAACTGGAACTCAAAATTTTTCAAAGCAAAAGCTTGCCTGTAGGTCTTACTGTATAGTGTGCCCAAACAGCACCAGTAGATTTTTGGCTTATTAAAGCCTGAAGACTTTTTTGTCAGCCTGATACACAATGTGCTCCATCATATAAGCACATGAAATTTGACCATGTTAGCTCCATTCATGTGCTATCAGTAATTTTAAATGCTATATGTAGCTTTATCTGTCTGTAATCTATTTACCGAAAAGAAAATCTTTATTTATGTGTCTCTGATAACATATCTATCATTTTTTTCAAATGTGTATCTTTATTGCCTCATCTATCTGAATGGCAAATGGATGGCTTTCTAACTTTTCAATAATTTGACCATTTAGATTATCTGCTAAATCTGTAATTTGGCAGGAAATAGCGTCGCTAGACAAAGGCATTGTTTAGGCAAAGACTCCCATGATGCAGTTTTAACTATATCAACAAGTAAGTCTTAATATTCTCAGCTGCATGAGATTTATTGCATTGAGCAATTCTGTATATAATATGATAAAAAATGAAAAGTGATTTTGTAGGAGCGGTCATGTATTTGACTAGACTCAAATTTTGTTTCTTTATTTCAGCTTTTCCTCAAATGGAAAAAAAAATTATGACTTTTTAACCAAGTGTGCATAATTGTTTCCAAATAACATTTCATTTGCTTGACTTCATTTTTTAAGCTGAATTATTTGATTTAGGCTTGCTTTTATATGCAGTATTAGTAGAAAAGTGATCTGTAGCTATTGTTTTATCCAAATAAAAGATGTCTTAATATATCAGGATAGTATATGGGCAAAGACAAATAATGTGATCTTCTGTAATCAACACATGGGAATTTGGAAAAAGTGCCACTCAAGATTTATGCTATCGTATCCAATGTGCCAACAACCACTAATACTATCTTGGCTGGTTTCTACCAAAATCTTTCAACTTTAATTTTTAGAGTCTGATACTTTGTGATCTTTTCTAACCCCTTGTCTTCCATTCTATTCCCTGGTATTGCTACCTCAGTTATCCACAGTTTCTTAGTTTAAATCACATTTAAATCTGGTTTGTTATAAACCAAGATTTTATCAATCTGATTTTGGAAAACCTACAATTTTTTTAGCCTGCTGATTTTCAACTTTTTTTTAACTCTAGGTTCCCACAGATTTTTCACGATAGATGTTCCAGTGAATCATTTTGGAGCTGTGTTATGTTGTTTAAATCAGTTTATGCAGTTTCTTGCATGAGTATATGACCTACCTACTGTTTCTTCTGTTTTTTGCACAATCTACACTTTGACTCATGTGATGATTTCTCAGTTCTGGCCTTGAATGTATTATTTATTTTATTTATTTTTATTTATTTAAATTTATATCCCGCCCTTCTCCACAGAGGACCCAGGGCGGCGCACAGGAAATTTAAAAGACATACAAAATATTAGCTCTGTTAGTTTCAATTGAGCCATCGAAATCAAGCTTTCGGTTTCTTTTCTTAAATGTTCCAATTGTAAACCATTGGCAGGATTATCTTTATTCACTTTCTCCCCAATCTTCGTAGAACTTGACCGTGTAATGCTTTTCCTTGCCCGCATTCTGTTAGCATTTTTGTTACGTTATTTTGATACTTACATTTCGTTTCCTCCACATTCAGTAGGATCCAAATTTCAACTTGCACCGAAGCTTTTTCTTTGCTGTCTTTTATGCAATCAGCTCTTGCATGCTTTCCTTCTTTAACAGTTTGTTTAACTTGAAGTAAACATCTGCCTTCATTTCTGCAATATAATTTATCATTATTATTATTATTTGGCTGTGGAATAACATTAGAGACAGGGACAGTTTGCTTTCCTATTCTTATTTATAATTTCCACAGTTCCAATTTTCCTAGGATTCTGAAACTGTTGAAGAAAAATATTCATAAACAAAGCAGAATAAACACCCATCGGGACATTAACTTACTTCCAGCAAGTTCTAATATCAGGTGGGGACAGAAATGAGAATTCTAATTTCTGGGTTTGTTAAAAAAAATAGTATGAATATAGAGTATTTCTCTTTTAGTCCTCATCTGACCTTTATCCAGTAGGATGTCTATAGCTTTGGGTAAAGCAGATTAAAATGGGCAGGTGTACTAAATATATTTAGATTTAAATTGGCTACTTTGAGGATGTGTGAATCCTAAACACATGTCAGTATGTCAGTTCCTCTAAGAGATATGTCACCCAACTGTCTAGATTCCAAACAGCTTCAAACTTTGGCAACACTGCAGCTACACTGATAGGAAGAAGTCAGCAGTCACAGTTCATTAGTTGAATGACATGTCCTGACAAGATTTCCTTTTTACACAAGCTGGTTGCTATAAAATAAGAGAACCCATCACAATCTCCTTATGATTATAAAAGCCAAGAGACTTCAAAGAGATAAATTGGGATCTATTATGATGGATAGTGGGTTATTAAGAGATTCTAAGCATTCTAGGTGAAGAATGGCAATAAAGGGGGGAAAAGGCTGCTGGAGAACATAAGACTGACTAGTTAATGGGAGATTAAATCCCCATTGATTCAGGAAGGAAAAAAATAAATAAATACAATCCTGTCAAGCAATATTAAAAATATAGGTCTGATCAATGAAGCTCAGCTATTTTATATCCTGTCCACTACAGTAGTTTTTTTTGTCTGAGATTACATTAATTAGTGTGTTTACACGACATCTTTCAATTCAAAAGGCAGCACAAATAATAACAGACACATAAAATCTATAACATGGAAGAAACTTTATAGGTCATCTAATCTAATATTCAGTGTAGGAATCTACCACATGGCTTGCAACCCATGGCCATGACCTGTCCCTACTGGAAAGCCTCTAACAAGGGTGAGTCCATACTCTTACTCTACAGTTGCTAGTCTTTCCCCAGTTGTCAACCTGAATCTCCTAATAAGATGAAGATACTGTGTATCTCCAAATTATTTGCTTTCTTACATTGTCTATGGACATGATTTCACTTTATCTTAAAGAGCAGATCTATGACTGGGGAATTCTTATGGGTGCATAGCTCCTCTAGAATCCCAGGTAGAGAATCTTTGTCCATCTTTTGCTGGTGAATCTGCACTATTACACATAGGCTTCTGCGTACAATTTTTAAAAACTACATTTAATCTGTGAAACCTTGTATGACTTGGTTATCAATTTTCTTTAGGACCTTCTCTTTCTAAAGGAATATGCTTGTCGAGGACACCATATTCAGGGCAGAATGTTTTAGGTTTAGGTTTATTGGTTTTTTGGTTTTTTATACCGCCCTACTCCCGAAGGACTCAGGGCGGTGTACAGCCAAAATAAAAAACAAATATATAAAAGTTAGAAAAAGCTTTTAAAAGGCATAATTAAAAAACATCATTAAAATATTGGCCAAAATGTGGAAAAAAACCCAAACTAACCCTAATTAAATAATTTAAATTTAAAATTAAAAAAAACATGCTTTATGCCAGCCTGGCTTGTTGAAAGAGAAAGGTTTTGAGACCACGGTGGAAGGTGCATAAGACAGGGCTAGTTCTTAATTCCAGGGGCAATTTGTTCCAAAGGGCAGGTGCTCCCACGGAGAAGGCTCTCCCCCTGGGTGTCGCCAGTCAACATTGTCTAGTCAACGGCACCATGAGGAGACCCTCTCTATGGGAGTGTACGGGCCAGTGGGAGGCTCTCGGTGGCAGAAGGTGATCTCGTAGATACCCAGGTCCTAAGCTGGTGGTAACCAACACCTTGAATCGTACCCGGAAAACCACCGGAAGCCAGTGCAGCTCGCACAGGAGGGGTGTTACATGGGAGTGTCGCGTCGCCCCCATAATTACCCGTGCGGCCACATTCTGGACCAGTTGAAGCCTCCGGGTGCTCTTCAAGGGGAGTACCATGTAGAGAACATTGCAGTAGTCCAAACGGGAAGAGATAAGGGTGTGAGTGACTATGCGTAGGGCATCCTGATCTAGGAAGGGACGCAACTGGTAAATCAGGCGAACCTGATAAAAAGCCCCCCTGGCAACAGCTGTCATATGATCTTCCAAGGACAGCCGTGCATCCAGGAAGACATCCAAGTTGTGAACCCTTCCTGTGGGGGCTAAGGTCTCACCCCCCATAGCCAGCGATGGAACCAGCTGACTGTAATGGGATGCCGGGAATCAAAGCCACTCGGTGTTGGAGGGGTTGAGCCTGAGCCTATTCCTCCCCATCCAGATCCACACGGCCTCCAGGCACTGGGACATATATGTCAAGGGCAACATTGGGGTGGTCTGGGGACAAAATGTACAGGTGCGTATCATCAGCGTACTGATGGAACTTTACCCCAAAACCCCGGATGATCTTGCCCAGCGGCTTCACATAAATGTTGAACAGAAGGGGCGAGAGGACCGACCCCTGGGGCACTCCACAAGTGAGGCACCTTGAGGACGATCTCTGCCCCCCGCCTTTAAGGGCCTTTCAAGATTTGTAGGGGAACATCTGAGTTTCTCAGTGATTTTCCATTCTAATTGAATAGTTTCTCTTAGGAAGTCCAGACTGTCTGTAATGCTGTCCATGAGGACTGTAAAAAACATTCTTACACGAGCAGATTAGTTGATTAACTGATGCACACTTATGGGGCAAACAGTAAGGTTACGTTTCTTATTTGTTTGATTGCTAAATTTATTTGATTTTGATCGGATTTATGGAATTTTTATTGTTACATTATTATTATGTTTTACTATTTTTGAATATATTTTATGTTTTATTCTGTGACTTGCTCAGAATTGTTTAAAATAAGATAGTATATAAATGGAATAATAAAGACTGTATGCTCAGCTCCTTTAACAGTTCTTCATAAAACCAGATCTCCACTGAATCCACTCCAGATTTTCCAAATCTATTTTATATAAGAGGGGGGAACTCAATTCTATTGTCCAGGTTCTTACTAGAACTATATTTCGTCCTTCTCCCCTACTTCTCTAGCTAGCAAACCAAAATCCATTCTTGTATATGTGAATGATGCTGTTATTCCGTCTATATCCTAAGTGGAACTGTGTCTGAGCCCTCTATGCCCTAATATCTGGCTGTCAATTCAAAATGCTGGAAATCAACCATGTGAAAACCAAGGTGGTTGTATTCACTAATCAGCATGCTAATCACTTCCACTTTTGGAAAACTGACAGCTACCAAACTGAGTAGGCGAAGACTTTTAAATGTTTAGTAATAGCTTCCTAGAACATCTTCCTTCAAACGCCACTCTTCAAATCTTTCTTTGCTATCCAAAAGTCTTCTAATGCAATCATTAGATATACAACCCATAGGACAACAACTGTGTATAAGGGCAACATTAAATCTTTTATTGCATGGTGTACAATGTTGTACCTATAAAGATTCCCATGTAATTAGAAGTTGTCCAATTTAAATTTAAGAACCCAACTCTTAGAAACTTCCTCAGTTGCTAATGTACTTCTCCACTTAGGGCTTGGATGCATTTCTGCTGTTATCTGCTTGGGACTCTGCTGCTTCAAATGTTGGTTTAAGCAAATCTGTGGGTGTGAATCTTTAGTCCAATTGGTATTGATAGATGAACATCAGTCTCCATAGAAGAAACAAATAACAGCCAACTTGGCTTACTGTGCACTCACTCCCTAAACAACGGAAATATTTCATGTAACAGAAAATTCTTTGTGCTTACTTTAGAACTCTGAAAAAAAATCACCTAATGGTGCAATGAGAAAGATAGGGAGGGGGGAGTGAGGAAATATTTGAATGGGAAAAAACGATGTTGAAAAGATAATGTGTGATTCCACGCATTTTTAGACTTGGTTAAAACAACTTTTTCAAATAGTGAAATGTATTCACAGGTGTGGATCTTTTATTAGTCCCCAGAAACTCAGAAAAACAAACAAACAAACAAATAAATAAACAAACAAACAAATAAACAAATCTATATAAATAAAAATGTAAAATAGTTTGTTCAAAGCCGCTAATCTCAGAAAGTACTGCACCGATCGGCACCAAATTTTCACACAATGTTTCAAAGGACTTCCAATGCAATCATATGTACATTTTGTGTGACTGCCACACCTGTGTCATGTGCAAGCAGCACAAACATAAAAAGTACGCACTTCTGAGGTTTTCATCACCCTGTAGCTCCTCCTACATGGGTGCTTCTTATGATGTGTCACGCACACGCCCCTCACATTTCCAACAGTCGTTTCCTCAGCAACTGACTAAGCCTCCAACATTCCCTCACACATGGCACACTTCCATGTGGCCCAGGCAGGCCTACTAGGCCCAAAACAAGATGCAGGGAGTGACACAATCCCAGGGGGACTAGGCAGGCCTACTAGATCCAAAACAAGATGCAGGGGGTGGCACACTCCCAGGTGGCCCAGGCAGGCCTATTAGGCCCAAAACAAGATGCAGGGGGTGGCATACTCCCAGGTGGCCCAGGCAGGCCTACTAGGCCCAAAACAAGTGCAGAAGTGTCCAGAGGGGTGGGTGGAGCCTCCCACTGCCACTACTACCAGTTTGGCTGATTCATATGTACATACATACATACATACATACATACATACATACATACATACATATATACATACATACATATATACATACACACATACATACATAATGATATCACATAAACCAAATATATACCTTTTGGTTTTTTGTTCCTGTACATGTGAATAACCTTCATGAATGTCTGCTACACAATTATGGGTATTTTTATGGAAATATACAGTATATATTATAGAAAGAGAAGTGGTTGTAAGTTAGAAAAAGGGCAAATTTATATTTGTCCTTATGTCGGCTGTAAAAAGATTAGAAACTACTTTTTAGGTGCTTTTTTCTTTTTTTCTTTTATGGCACTTTTAACTTTCTCTTTTATTGTTGTTTTCTCTTCTTTTTCTTACATAATATTAGCTTGCGTTAGGTTTTTTTACAAACATCTTTTAATAAAAGGATCTGAAAAATGAGCACTGCACAATCTAACCTGTTTTGCAAATCTTCCCTGCAATGCAGGACATTTAAAAAATAACTCTATTGGCTTCAAAAAACATTCAAAAGCGGCTTTAAGCATTCTTCTCCCTTAATCTGGATTTTAGCCTGTAGATTTACAGTAGAATAAGGCCCAAGGGGTGGAAGAAACTCTGACACAATGGATTGAACATATGATGAATTTTATATTTCAGCACCTCCCCCCCCCCCTCCAGTTATATAACTGGCAAGATTACCAGCATACAACTTAATGATGTGTTATGCATTTAATTCATAATAATGACTTAGAAAAATCAATGTGAATTGGAAGAGCCTGTGGCTCATTTTTAATGATAGTATGTATATATAAATCTCAGATAAATGGTAGTTCTTTAAATCCATCATTTATCCACTATGGGATTCAGAGTGACAACCTGAAAAAGGAAGTCTTTTAATAATAATAATATTTAATAATAATATTTAATATTTATAAAACCGCACCCTCTCCCCACGGGGACTCGGGGCGGTGCACAGGTAGAATAAAAACAATAAATACATACAAACAATTCTAAAAGCAAATTAAACATAACCTGCGCTAAAATTTCCCCATTAAAACTAAGCAATACTAATTTCCCAATAAAAACCCCAAAGACAGAGAGACTTATCCTAGGCCGGTCAGACAGAAAAAGTGAGTTTTTAATTTAAGACGGAAGGAGTGGAGGTCCGTGGTCGTCCTGATATCGGGGGGAAGGTCGTTCCAGAGGGTCGGGCCCGCCACAGAGATAGCCCTTCCCCTGGGTGTCGCCCGCTGACAATGTCTAGTGGACGGCACCCGGAGAAGTCCCTCTCTGTGGGAGCGAATCGGCCGTGAGGATGTATTATACTTTTAGATAAGTATAATATGATTATTGGATATAGAGTCCATAATTGCACTAAATTCCATCTCAAGGGAGAAAATTTGCATAGAATGGTCTCCATTCTTCATACAATTCATTGGTCATTCATAAACAAGAATGGAAACTGATTGGTTACTGATGTGAGACGTAAACTCAGAAGACATGATTCTACTTTAACTTTCCACATTAATGGAAAATTGCACACGAATGAAAAGTGAACAGGGCACTTGTTTTACCACAATTCCATGTTATGGAATATGAATGCAGTTAGTTGTCAACCCTGAACCAAACCTGGCTTGAGCCATCTTTTGCTCTTCATGGTTTCCACAAGGCAGAATGGGGGAAGGGAGGAGGAGAAAGTAGATAGCCTGGCTTGGCCGCCAAAACAAAAAGTTTTCCTGTGGGAACCAAGGTCATTTCAACAGATGGCTGAGAGAGGAGGAGTGAAGTACCCAAGCAACCGGCTAGCACCTCCATTGGACAATGTGACTGATGACCTGGAAAGGGAGGAACTTTAACTTTTTAATTTGCTGAAACTGTGGGAATTTTCAGTTGGTTTTCACCAGCTGTGCCAATATGATGTATCCAATAAACCTGTTCTTTGACAAATTTACCTGCCTCAGAGTTCTACTTTCAATGGGTGCATTACTCGCAATGCTGACATTAGTAATAAAACAAATTTCCACCATATGAAGACTATGTATGACATCCTTTAGTCTTCTAAACTATTTCAGCAAGTTTAGTGAAGAACAGGGAGTACTGTTGCATTAAAAATGGATTAAATTTGAAGATGGTAGTTGAAGTCATCGTAAGTATTGCATCTGATATCATATGGCTGTGATGGAGACCCTAAAGTGGCACATGGAGCCATAATGCCTGGCATGCATGACATGTTCTCTTCCAGGTTTCTGGTGCACATGTGTGCGTGATGATCAGCTGTGTATGGCAGTGCTGGAAACTGGAAGAGCTTGTCTTCTGTTGTTCAGCGTGAGCATGCATGTCAGCCAGCTAATTGTCACACACGCATGCATTTCAGTAACCAGAAGAGCAGCTGGCTGGCACTCATGCCTGCGCTAGAAACCAGAAGTTCATTTTCTGGCATGCGCATGCCCTCTGGGCTGCTCCTCTTCTGGGTTGTGGCCCTGAGAAGTGTGTGAAGTGCGCATGCGTGCGCTCCTTTTTTGGTACTTGGTGCCAAAAAGGTTCACCATTACTGTCCTATGGTGAAGTTACACTGAATATGAATTAAGTATTACTAGAGCAAATTACTGGAGCATAGTAATTTATGGAAAATGTTCTTCTCAGATATGTTTACTGTTTTGTGTGACAGTCCATTTTCATGATGCCTTCATTTACACTTTTGGGTTTTGTTTCTTCTATATAATTGAGTCATGACTAGAAGACAGCAGCATAGCAGGAATAACCTAATTAAGTGTTATATTACTAGAAGATTTATGAGGCTGCTACCTTTTCAGGTATGCTTTGTAGTTATTAATAGCATAAAATGTAAGTTGTTGTCTCACTAGGCTACAAAGCTGGACAATATTTTTAACATAAGGTCTTTTTAATCAATATTTTATATTTCTGAGGAATCTAAGCATTCAACCTAGATGTCATAATGCCACTTTGTTTTTCATAGCTTTCTCAACTCTGACCACTCAGGTCCTATGACATGCAAAGCAAAGTGCTCTAATCTGACATTTATAATTGAGATGGCAAAGGTAAACCATTGGATCTTCCCAGCTTCCTCACATCATAGAAATGTTTTCTGTAGCTTTGGAACAACAAAAGTCCTATAAAGCCTTTTGTTTTTTATTGATGTCACATAAACTAACAACAAGGAAGTAACTTTAGCAAAATCAATCCAGATTTATATAAGCCATATTAGGACCCTAGAAAGCTCCAAGTGAGTTCTAATTGGTTCTAATTCACCTGATACTGTTATTTGTTTATTGTATTTTTGTTTAAATCGTCCTGTGAGTTTAAGAAATGTGGAACCAGGGACTCACCTCATCTAATCTTTACAAGACTGATCCTGAAGGATAAATTTGGCTGAGAGAAAAAATCCTTTTAGTCACCTAGTGAGTTCTACTGAATAATCAAATGGGAATTTGAAACACATAGCACCACAATCATTATAATCTACAGATACAATTAAACTTTTAGCATAAACCTTTAAATTAAAGGTTGCTCCGCAGTTATGGAGAACGTGGGGAAGTTTTGTTCTTAAAAAGTTCAATAACTTTTCAAGAGTCAGAGACTCCACTTTTTTTAAAGGCAGCCAACAGCCACGGGGTGTGGGGAGGAGTACAATAATGTTGCCAGAAGAGCATGAAAATAGAAATTTTCAGTTTGGTGGGGTACAAAAGTTTGATAAAGAAATCTTTGTAAATACATGAAACATTTCTGAAACTGAAAACATCCCCTTTTCCTTTTTTTCATTTCTGGCAAAATACCTGGAAAATATAATTACTTTGTTTCCCATTAAATTCCAGTGGTGTAATTAAGAGCAAATTAGCGCAAAAAAGAGGTCTGGAGATTGCATGCAGAATACTCACCGTAGATTGTTCATATTGTGATGGCACAATGATTAGCAAGCAATATTGCAGGCTAATTCAGCAGACTGCCAGCAGTGCGATTTTCACAGACTCAAGGTTGACTCATCCTTCCATCCTTCCAAGGTCAGTAAAATTAGGACCAAGATTGTTGGGCCAATATGCTGATTCTGTAAATCACTTAGAGAGGGCTATAAAGCACTATGAAGTACTATATAAGTCTAAGTGCTATTACTATTCCTCCTGTGATGACACATTTCAACAAAGCTAAAATGAGAGGGACAGTGGTATTTCCTGAGCTGGAGAACCAGTTCTCCAGGCTGGGAATGCAACTAATGTTGGAGACATTTTGCATACATTCTTATCTGAAACTTAATTGGGGAACACTGGACTTCAGTACAGGACTGATGGTAACTTGACTCAGTATTTCACTATAATCTTTCCTATTACATTATAAATAGGGTTCTAATTGTTTCTTTTTATTTTACTTCTATATTTATTGTTATTTTGTCAGTGAGGTATAGAGCCATCAATACTTTCCTATCCTTTTCTCCCAATCAAACAGAATGAAATAGGCAGTGCAGAAATCATAATATGCAACATGGAATTAGAAAGTATGCAAAAATGCATCTAGATGAAAACAGGATGATTTCACTTGAATTGCTTTAGATAAATGACCTTGAAATAAGTATTTCTGTGTGGTTATGCCACTGGATCTGATCCACCAGCATCTCAGCTAGCTCTTCTCTACTGGTAAAACGTTGGACACTGGACCATAAAAATAGTAAACTTCTAAACATAATTAGAAGAAAAAAAATCTTTGTGGCCTGGAAGAAAGGGCTAATTTAATTTTATTGATTTAAGTGAAAGTGACTTTAAACCAAGGGAGACTAATATGAATAGTAAGCTTAATTGCAGATGCCTCAGTACATTATGTAGATAATAACAGCTCCCCTGTGGATAATACAGGATTTTGCAGAGAGAAGAGAAAATTATGTTCTCTCTTGCTATAATGAAAATGAGCCAATGTTGCATCTTATCCCTCAGTCCACAGATTGAGTTGAAAATGTTCTGTGCCCTTTGTTTTTACTAATCCCACCTTAATAATCACATATGAATGAGCCTCTTTGCACGTTAATATATTCTGACAAAATGAAAATGCTCCAGGTCAATCTAAAAACAATATTCAGAAAATGATGGAGAGAGAGAGAGAGAGAGAGAGAGAGAAATACTTCTAGGGAAAAAAGCCCATTATTAGTAGTATACTAGAGTTTGATGGCAAAATATATTGAATTATCATTTAAAACAGGGGTGAAATCTTCCCGGTTCGATTGAACTGGTAGGAATGATTGTCCTTGGTTCTGTGAACTGGTAGTAAAAAAAAAAAGTTTCCGAGGTCATAGCTGAGCCACGCGATCGCCAGAAGCTATTTTTTAAAGCTTTTTAAAGCATATTTTCCCTGCTGGTTTGGATGAACCAGCGGGGGGAAATGCTTTAAAAAGCTAAAAAAAAATTAGCTTAAAGTGAAAAAAAAGTTGGCCATGCCCACTTAGTCACCTGACACCCCCATCCAAGCCCACAGAACTGGGCAGGGGGGGGGGTTATTAGATTTTTCCACTGATTTAAAGGATCCTTTCAGATCCTATCAACATCTGATATATATTTTGAAGGAAGTCAAGTTTTTGGTTTTTTTAAAAAAACTGTGTGGCTGAATCTTTAAAGAAATGTTGCAACTTGAAACATTGATTTTTAGCACGATACCTCTCATTTCATTCTTGACTCCTCATTCTTGCATTAGCTACTATATTGGAGGTAAGGAATATGCTCAGCTCTCTGAGGGATTTTTGAAAAAGTATTCCCTTTTCTTCTCCTTTGCTATTCTACAGGCAGACTGATGCCCAAAATTGCTCCTTTCTACAGCCATCAAAGAAAAAAATTACATTAGACACAAGGGGTTTATATTAAGCAAATTGCTTACCTTATGCTGCAACAGAGGAAATTTGTCTCTATATTTGAAAGAAAGAAAATATATTTGAAATCTTAATCTAGGGTAACATGTTTTTTTAGTTTAGAAAGAGGTGAACAGCACAAACATTCTTATTATGGCCTTTTACAGAGTCCGTATTGTTACAGCGTGAAGATACCTTACTAAGCATTTACAAAAGTCACATCTTTGCAATGAAGCCTGCCTCTGATTGCTTGTTCACTTCTGAAGTGGCTGAAGTTGGCCGAAGCATTGCAGCATGAAACTCATGTTTTCCACCGAGTGCCAGAAAGAAATATCCCATCTGGACATTCTTGATCACTTTGGAGGTTAAGAAACTTCTGGACACAATTGGCCAGCTTCAGCACTCCTGTCTCCTATCTGGCCAATAGGTTCCATTATCTCCAGGTGATTGCTGGAAGAATTGCAAACTTTACTGGCATAGCCAGTTGAACATTTTGCTGTTCAAACATGGAAATATTTATCCTATGGACATAGGAAAAGTATTGCACTGTAGACAACCACCTGGCTACATTCTGCTTTTATCATAAAACTTTTTTTTTCTTGTAAAACCTGGAAAATCCCATGCCATTTTTAAAGATCTTGCCATGTAAATATTGTCAATATTTTGATTGGTAGAAAGTTTTTGAAATATCATGGTATGTTTTCCCAGAAGATACAGTAAGTGGCTATTCTAGCAACAGGATCTCTTAATTTGGGATTGGTCAATTTATTGTTGTGTGTGTATGATGGATTCAGCACACAGAGAGGTGTTTTTTCTTAGCCCAGCCTTCAAGATGATAATTAATTGTGCTAGAAAATTAGTTCACATTATTTTCTGCTAGAGTGCAAAACTATCACCTTCAATACTAAGATGTGGAAAAGTTCAGATTGGAAAGCAGCATTCTTTTTCCTATAAGTATTCTTTTTTTCTATTCACGGTGGTGCAGTGGTTAGAATGCTGACTCTGCTCAGGAGTTCAGGAGTTCGATCCTGGCTGGCTCAAAGTTGAGTCAGCTTTTCAAGGTCAGTAAAATGAGGACCCAGATTATTGGGGACAATATGCTGATTTTGTAAACTCTTTAGAGGGGGCTTGTAAAACACTATGAAGTGGTATATAACATTAAGTGCTATTGCTAACAACAGGTGGAAAGGAAATCACTGTGGCTACGATGAGCCTTAAGAGAAATGTCATGGATTTGACAAGAAAAAACAACAACACCCAACTTTGTTTCTTGCTCATAAAATAAACAGGCTTAGGTGATATCATGAGCGCTCCTGAACTTTAAAAACTTTATCTGGAAAGTAGAATCAAGACTTTTGATTGTTCTGTTTTATGTCTGTGTTGGGAATGCAAAGAACGAGATGGTAAGAGGCTTAAATTGTAGTTGCTACAGATTTTGAAATATTTGTACTATGTTAAAGGAATAGTTGTTATAGCAGAGAGGTACAAATATGGGCTGTCCAAAATCAGTACTGGCAAAAAAATCTGATGGTATAACTGAATAATGTTGATATGTAACTGGATAGAATTCTATCCTTGAGTAGCACATGCAGATAAGACACCAACTGGAAATATGCAAAGGATTAAAAGAGGAACCCGAGGTTCCAAGACTTCGTGCAGATCCTAAAACTCAAGGGTGTTGTTGCAGTACCAGGATCTTTCCAAGAATTGCCATTGAATCAAAAAATTTAATCCGTCCAAAAGAAGAAAACTAACTGCACAGAGACAAAGCCTAGAAGTAATTATATTCAGTTTATGTAATTAGCATAGTTTGTTAAACCATACATTATTTTTATGTCCTGGCCCTTCATGCTTTTTTGACATTTTGGAATGGCATGCTATTCAAAAGCCATGTGTGGTCTCTGGCTTCCCCAAAAGAGGATTCCCCCCCCCCAAAAAAAAGGGGATAAGAAGGAAAAGCTGAAACGTTGAAAGTAAGTGTGTTCTCCTACCTAATTCCGTCTCTTTCTTCTCAACCTTCTCTGAAAGGCCATAATCACCTTTCTAGTGGTTGCTTCCCTCTTCTTCTTACCATCAGTGCTGTTTATAGGCTGTATTTAGTTCTGTTTTTTCGTGAAAAGAAAAAGTGCAAGTCCTCTGGGTGGTTTTTTTTAAAGGATAAATTTAATAAGTAACTAGTGAATCTTCTTTCAGCTTTAGATTTGTTTCAAGGTCAGCTTCACATCAGTGCTCCCAAGTCTTACACTCTGGCTGAGTCTCCCTTCTTCTCAATTTCATCTCTAAAAGGGATCTGATAAGAAAGAAATATAGAGCAGTTTATACTAACTCACAGCTACTGAAAATGCCCTCTAGACATCAGCACCGCTCTATTGTTAATGATAAGCCCCTATAAAGAACAATAACTATTTTCAGAAATCTGTTGGGAGCATGTGTTTTTCCCCCCTAAAAATGATGAGCAGTTTCTTTTGCAGTCTAAATTAATACCATGTAGCTGGTTGCCAACCATACAATTCAGACAGCTATTTAACAGACTGTAAGAGAAAAGTTAGGATCATGCATGCAATTGACTACTTACTGATTATATGCCACATTATATGAAAACAATCAAAAGGAGCAATAGACACATTAATAAACATTTATTTATTTATTTATCAAATTTCTACACATCTTATCTCTCCTAAATCACCCTGGACAGTTTACAAAAAATATCACAGAATTATATAAAAACTTGACTAAAAATACAATTAAAACAGAGTCAAAAACAAGATTAGAAATGTACACGTTAAAAGTAATTTAAAAAAATGCATTAACAAGGTTAAAACATTAACAGGGCGGAGGGAATGCCCTAAAAGCACCAACCATCCCCAGAGGTGTATAACACTCTTGACCCCCATGCTAGGGGGACTCACACCCTGGTTAGAGCTTCTTTACACTCCTACCATCCGGAAGAAGATAGAAAAGCACAGCCAGCCGCACAAACAGGCTGAAGAACAGTTTTTATCTATGGGCTGTCACACTCCTGAATGCAAAATAACACCACAATTACTGTATTTTTTGGAGTATAAGACACACTGGAGTATAAGACACACCCAGGTTTTGAAGAGGCAACTTTTAAAAAAAGTAGGTAGCTAGATAGAGGGATAGAGAGGGAGAGAAAGAAAGAAAAATACAGAAATACAGTAGGTAGGTAGGGAGAGAGAGAGAGTAGTTAGATAGGTAGATAGATAAAGGGATAGAGAGAGAGAGAGAACGAAAGAGAGAGAGAGATAAATTCAGTAGGTAGGTAGGTAGGGAGAGAGAGTGTGTAGATAGGTAGGTAGAGGGATAGAGGGAGAGAAATAGAGAGAGATAAAGAGAAATACAGTAGATAAGTAGGGAGAGAAAGAGAGTAGGTAGGTTGGTAGGTAGAAGGATAAAGAGAGGAAAAAGAGAGAGAGAGAAATACAGTAGATAGGTGGGGGGGGGGGGGAGAGAGCATCCTGCTACCAAATACCTCCCACCGACCAGTTCGCTCCCACAGAGAGGGCCTCCTCAGGGTACCGTCGGCCAAACAATGTCGGCTGGCGACCCCCAGGCGGAGACCCTTCTCTGTGGCAGCTCCTGCCCTCCTGAATGACCTACCCCCCGACCTACGTACGATCACTGACCTACGCCTCTTCCGCCGGGCCTTGAAAACGTATTTATTCCATGCAGCCGGCCTGGTGTAGTTTTTAATCGATTTCAATCAATTTTATTTAGTAATTTTATTTGGTTTTAGAACAGGCCCCTAATTTAATTGACATTTTAATTGACATTTTAAAGTATTTTTTTTATTGAAAGAGTTTTATACAAACAAATTTCCCTCCCTTTCCCCCCCCCATACATGTAATGTAATTCAGCTACAAATAGTACCCCCCTTCTCCCACCCAACATAATATAGATTTCTCATAACATAACATTACCCCCTTGTCCCCATCTTTTAAGCTAATTCATATAAATCTTATACAAATATATTTCCGTCCCCTAACCACCCTAACCCTCCCCCACCTCCCGTTCCACCCCCCCAGACTTCTACTATACGCCACTCTAATAATTCCAAACAACCCATGTGTTATTCGTTCTCTTCATGTTGTTCCCCTTGCTTATTACCTTGTCAGTCTATTCATTCTTACCTAAAAGCTACATGATATTTTTTAAACCTTATTGCAAGCCCACCATATATGAAAAAATGTAGCATCTAAACACCCACACCTCCAACATTTTGGTTGAACATTAGGATACATTCATGATAATTTCTTAGGATCTAAATACCATCTATAAAACATTTTATAAAAGTTCTCCCTTAAATTCTGTAACTGTGTAAATTTAACATTCGCAATTTAACCCAATTTATTCACAATTTATTATGCCTGTTCACCACCCTGAGTCCCGCAAGGGAGAAGGGCGGTATACAAATTCAATAAACATAAACATAACATAAACAGAAGGTAGCTAGATATATAGGTAGATAGAGGGGGGGAAGGAGAAATATAATAGGTAGGTAGGTAGGTAGATATTTCCCGGTGTATTTATCCATGTGCTGGAGAAGGAAATCGCTGACAACCTGTAGCACCTAAAACTTTGTTTCTGCTGGCCCAGCACTTGATCAATGTAATTCTCATCAACCACTCTAACTAAACAGCTTTCCGAAAGGAAAAAAAAAGTTTTTGCACTCTGCAAACCTCCCCAAAATGACCCGTTGTTTTTTTTTAAAGGCGTGAATAGCCTTGGGGGTGGGGGGGGCTTGCAGAGTGCTCATGAAAATGGGCCTTTTTGTCAAAGAGAAAACACAGCATACTCTTCTACTTAGCTTTACACATGGTCAATAGTTAATTATATATTGGTGTAGTAGTTAGAATGCAGTATGGCAGCAGTTCAATCCTGACTAGCTCAATGTTGACTCAGGTCAGTAAAATGTGGGCCCAGATTGTTGGGGCCAATATGGTGATATTGTAAAACATTCAGAGAGTGCTGTAAAACACTATGGAGTGGTACATCTAATGCTATTGTTATACAAACTTCACTAAATTCTGTGGAATTTACTTCTATGTAGGTATATATCATTTGCAGAAACATTTTATCTCATCTTAACATTCTTTTCAATTCAGAATTCAGTATGAAATTCTTAGAGTTCCTATTAAAAATGCAAAGATACAAATAAAACACAGATTTACCAGTGCCCATCAATATATGTTATTCCACAATCAAAGGGAGAAAAAAAAATCTAATTTCTATTTAGTTGTTATTTTTAATACGAATTGCCTAAAAGAAAATATGAATGAGTGCTGCCAAGTTTTATTTGTGGTTGATGTCAGCATCCCTACCTGCAGCTACTGCATGTGACTTAATAAAACCATGGAAGGTGAAACTTTCAGAAACCAAGAAACATGGATTAGGGCAGGACATTCTTGAAGTCAAGAAAAGCTATCAATATGTTTGAAAATCAGAATAGATAATAACCCAGCAAGTATTATTTTAGGCGGGAGGAGACAAGGTACAAGAAGGCATAGAAGAAAAAAAGGAGATGATCTTTATAAACTAGGCTGGCCTTACATTCAGGAAGAACAGAACTCCATTTCTGAAAAGCATAATTTTCATATGAGACGTTTTTGTGAACACATGGAGGGAGAGACACAGATGCCTCTGCCCCACACCCAATGCCTGCTGATCACTTGGTTGCTTGCTGACTTACTATTGCAATGAACTATCCTGAAAAAAGGAACACGGTGGCTTAGTGGCTAAAATGCTGAGCTTGTTGATCAGAAAGGGTGGCAACTCGGCAGTTCAAATCCTTAGTAGTGCATAATGGAGTGAGCTCCCATGACTTTTCCCAGCTTCTGCCAACCTAGCCATTTGAAACATGTAAAAATGCAAGTAGAAAAAATAGGAACCATCTTTGGTGGGAAGGTAACAGTGTTCCATGCATCTTGGGCATTTAGCCTTGCCGGCCACATGACCATGGAGACGTCTTCGGACAGTGTTGGCTCTTTGGTTTTGAAATGGAGATGGGCACTGCCCCCTACAGTCATATGTGCAAGAGGAACCTTTACCTTATCCTGAAAAATGTGTGAGTTATCTAGTTCCTTCTCCATTATTGCTCACCTGTAACATTTCAGTTCTTTTTACTGCTTTGCTTTCATTAAGCTATTTAACTGACAACCATCAAAGCCAAACCATCACTGGGAGCTTAAACTGTTGCCACCTCCAACCCAGAAGTATTCTTTCAAGCTATTTTAAACCAAATAAGAACAATGCAGTCCTAATATATGTAACATCCTTCTTGGATACTTTGTTCTGTAATGACCACTTTCATATTTGGATTCAAAGCAGCCATTTGTGTTCTCTTGCATTAAGGAAGAACAGAACCTTATTTCTATATATCTCAGTATGAATTTGGACAGTACTAGGACATTGTCAAACTCAGACTGGAAAGTCTCTCATGAATGAAGGCAAACATATGTGTCCAGGATAATGTTGCAGGATTCAAATGGATCTTGGAAAGTCTCTGTGTCTTTGTAATATAAATCTAAATTGTGAGATGTGAAGCAGCTTTCAGCATATGTCTTTAATTCTACCATACACTTGCCTGTATCTCAATGTTGTGTTTTTGTCACCTTGGCTGCATTCTCTCGCTACTCATCCTGCTTGATATTCCTAATAGAATTTGGCAACCGATCCAATCATATTTATGTTGGAATGTAAATGTGTAAACCAGGGGTGGGCTGCTGGGGGTTCACAGGGGTTCGTAGAACCCCAAATCCCACTTCTAGCTGGCTCCACCCACCCCACCTCTCCCAGGAGTCCTCACAAGGCCCATTTTGGATGCAGGTAAGTGCAAGGCGCATATACAGGCTTGGAGAGGGTGAAAAATGGGCCTAGCAGAAGTTTGGGAAGGCTGGAAACAGACTAGTTTCAGGCTTCAAGAGGCCGCCGGAGCCTGGGTAGGAAAAAATGCCCCCCCAAGGTGCAGGAGACCAATTAGACCATGCCCACAATGGCCACGCCCACCGAGCAACCAGGCAGAGAACCCCTTGCTAAAATTTTTGAAGCCCACCCCTGGTGTAAGCTATATGTATTTCCACTGTGATTATAAAGTACAGCAGTCAAAGGATATTTCTGCCAATTCATGTTTGGAACATTAGGATAAAATAAACTTCATTCTAACAGTTGTTGGACAAAGAAATTGGAAGTTACTAACAATGAATTAGAAAAGCAAAATATATGATAGTTAGGACTACAAAATCCAATAAAATATTAGTGTGGCCTTTTGTCCTTCTTGCTTTTGGAAAGACAGTAACTTTCTGGAAGAATGAAAATATTTATTGGATTAGATTTACTTGATTATATTTATATTTGTTCTGTAACAAATGCAGTGGAAATGAATTCCCATTTGGGATTCCTTTCATCAACTGTTTTGGAGTCAGATGGTAGAGGCAGAATCATCTGACTAAAGCATTTAATGTCTTCCAAAAGATAATGGAATGATGTAAAGTGTTCTGAAAGAAAAGGAAGCTGCCAGCATGTTGTTGGTTTATTCCAGCAATATGTGGTGACGAAACAAGTAATTATTGATCCAGTGAAATTTATGGAGACATTAACATAATTTTAGACACTGATTCTGTGTCTGAACATAATCCTAAACATCCAACATATACATATGGGTAGAATGGGAGCTTGTTACAGATACTAAATACTAAATTTGGTGGTAGTTATTAATTTGGTGAGAATTGGTGCCTCAGCACAGATTTCTGCACATCAGTAATGACTATTTTTAAAAAAAGGTAATGAGAAAAAAATCTTATTTCTGGACATGTCAATACATTGACTGTCTCAAATAAATGTATTATTGAAGATAAGTATACAAAGATATATAAATATTTCACTATTTTATTTAGCCTTGCATAGATAATTTTTTGCACATGACTTGCAACTGAAGTCTTGGTGAAATTATTTTTACTTTCAACATGAAACATTGCTTTTGTGTGTCTGCCAAAGTGGAGAAATGAGTCACTGATGCCAGTCAAAATAATACTCAATTTGACAATATAATCAGGCATGCTTAGAAAATGAGACTAACAAGCTTCTCTTCTCAATGATGTGCTAATTCTTTGTGTGATTATTCAAATAAGCTCACAGCTGCTTCGCTATTTATTTATTTTTACAAGAAAAAGAGAAACGTATCTAAATCAAGATGTATCTTATTGATACATTGACATGAGCTACAATTATAAACAATTATAAATTAATTGCTATAATTTTCTACCTTTGTGTCCTTTAATATTTAGCTGGCAAGAATATCAGGTTTATAGATTTAGGAGTTTACAGCTACACAAATGTTCTTTTTCCTGTGACTATGACATAGTATTTATTGACTTATTGGTTTTGTGTACTGTTAACTATTATTAGTTTCTAGTTGTTAATTTTTACTATTATTGGCTTATGCCCTCATGGTGTTTATTTGTTTGAATTTCTCTATTTGTCTAGAGGATATTCTAGCAATACAGTAAACCATATAACTGGTACATTAACATATTCAAAGAGTTTTCATGAAGAACCTGGCTGTTTAATTAATGGCAACTATATAGTTTTAGAAGGGCTATGTAGAACTTAGAAGGACTATTGGGTTTCCTGGAAGCATCAAAGCAACACTCTGGATTTATATAGCATTTCAACAGAGAGAACATGTTTTCTAAACCTACTTATAAAAGGTAACTCAGAGTATGGAAATATCTTAGAGAAGTAGCCAGTCAAACTTATTAGAGAAGTAGAAGCATAGCAAATCAATTTTCTGAATTAAAATACTGCCTTGAATTGCATAGCCCAGGCTAAATTCAAATTTTGAGAGGCAATAATGGAATTATTCTATTGCATTAATGGAATAATTGGGTTCTTCACAATAATGATGCAGGATCAACCCACTTTTTTCTTTTATTAAATCTCTCTTACTATCTCTCCCCTCCCCCCCCCCATTCTCATTTATATGCATGTGTGTGCTGTTCAAGTTGCCATCTTGATGCTTGGAAGTATTACGATCTGCATGGGGAAAAGCAGACTTGGAGTCAACCCTAGCAAGAGTGACTGTAGGTTCTGAAGCTGACAAATTCCCATAGAATTCCATTTTTGATCTCAGATGCTGCCTTTTACAGAATGAGTCTGCAATTTAGGAAACCCTTTAGATTCGTATTTCCTGCTGGAAAATCAGGTAGAGGCTGTGGCCAGAAGGATCGTTATACAGTTTCATCTGTATGAAACTGTACAGTTTTTTAAAATCCATTCTTGGATTAGAAAGCTTTGTTGATGATCTCTCACACTCTGTCACATCCTGGTTAGGTTACCACAATTTGCTCTACATTTCCCTTTGCAAATAATCTGAGAGCTACACCTAATCCTAAAGACAGCAGCCTTAGCAATAATTTTTTTGCCTGGTTTGTTCATGCTACTACAAAAGCTGAATAGGTTTCCTATAGACTTCTGGGTGAATACAAAACCATGGTTGTTGTTTTTTCCAAAACCTTTTATGGCTCAGGATGTTTGCATTTTTGAGGCAACACTTTTCAAACAGAATCTGCTTTCCCAGTAAGAAAAGTTTCTGATCCCTGGGTTATTATCAGCACTCCTTCTCCGAAGCACCATACTCTCAGTAATAAGTATTTCACCCTCCATGCTATGGTGAAAAGTCTATCAGAACCTGGCATTTTCAGAAGATTTGGGGGATGGTGCAGAAGAGTGACTTGTTTCTGAAGGTGCTAAATAGTTGTGTGGTTGGTTATACTACAATTGTCTATTTTTCTTATTTCTTTGCTTTCTTTGCTGTAGGGCCATGATGGCAAACCTATGGCATGAGCCGTCTCTGCGAGCCGTCACCCAGCTTATTCCAATGCGCATGCATGTGCGCTTCCCGCTGGTCAGCTGATTTTCAGGTCACTGCTGCGCATGTGGGAGATGAACAAGGGGTGGGGAGGAGAGTGGGGTGTGTGGTATGCCCCCCACAGCTTATTTTTGGTCCCAGGAGCTTTCAGGAAGGCCTGCTAGGCCCAAAATGGGACATGGGATGGGTGCAGCGCTCCATCCCACAACTGATTTTTGGTCCCAGGAGGATGCAGGGATGCCTGATAGGTTCAAAATGAGGAATGGGGGTTTCAAGTGCATGCATGGGGGGAGCAGGGGGTTGTGTGCATATGCACAGGTGGCAGGGCACACTGCATTATGGGTGTGGGCATGATTGCAGCATGCAAGGACTAAAAAGGTTAGATATCCCTGCTGTCGGGTTTAAATTGATTACAGTACTGTAAGGAGATGTGTAAGCTGCTCAGAGGTGAAGTTCTGATCTTAAAATTATAAAAAGGAACCTTTTAAAATTGTTATTAATATAATAGAATGGACGATGAACCTATGGGTCAAGACACTATGAGGATCACGAATAACTTGGATGGAGGTTCAATTATTAAAAAAAGTTTTCAGATATAAAACAAAATTCTGAAGGATAAAATGTTCCCCAGTTTTGCCTTGGTAAACCTGCTGCAAGCTTGCCTAAGCAAAACAGGAGCTGAAGCCTGGAGCAAGTTTTGAGATGTCTAACGCTGCAGGTCCAGCTATCTGTCAAAATCATTGACCAATTACAGTCGTGCTGTGATTGACAGATAGCTTCCTACCAGCTGGTAACATCTGGATGGTGTGTGTTAGTATGTCTGTAGTTTTTGGAGTATCTATGGAAGTATGTTAGTGAAGTTCATAATTTATATCCATTATTTTAAAAGTGTAGCATTTTAAAAAATGCAAAAATACTGGGTTTGCACAGCTTGGAAAGGAATGCCTTGCAGTCCTTTCCTTTTGCTGTTAATTTTAAATGGCCTCACCAGCCTATGCTGATGGCTCTGGGAAAGATAAAAGGAGGAATTTTATACCCAGCAGGGAGACATGAGAGAGGTGTGGAGAAATATTGTCATACGGATTAGAGCTGGTTGAAAAGAAGCTGAAGTTTTTAGCTGAGAATGCTGGATTTTTTTTCTCTTCCCCCTTCAAACTACAGAGGTGGAAACTGAATGGCAAAATAGTCAGGGGAAAATCAGCAGTAGCTAACCATGCCTGAAGCTACAGCAGCGGAAGGAGGCAGAGATAACACATTCCCAAGACCAGGGGGAAAAATGGTGCACTAGCAGCTGTATGATGGACCAGCAGCACTAGACCTTCAAAAAGGCTCACTGAAGGGGAGGTAAAAAGCAGCCAAGAATATGAAGAGAAAAGCAGCCCAGCAGCAGAGGCCTAGGAGGAAGTTTAATAGCAGCAAGTGGTTTACTAGCTGGGACCTATTAAAATGCCCCTATTGCAGAGCAGTGTGGATATCACTTGCTCTACTAATGAAAAATTCTACTATGAGGTCTACTGAAGATGTTACAGAACAGTGACCTACTAAAGAATGCTGGAGACAATAAATTACTGCCAGGTACTAGACTGTCTGGCTGGTTATGAGATGGTACACTTAGGTAGGAATTCAACACTCAGATTATCTCCTCTACGCTCAAAATATAGACTCAGTTAGCTTCAACATTTATGCAACATAGCAGTCTGTGGAGAGATCCTATGCAGAAATGGTGTCAGGTACTATGAAGACACATCAATTAAAAACACTTGTAGCTACAATATTTATAGAGAAACTCAGAAACCTGAAGATAAAAGGTTAAACTAGATTAGCTTGCAAGTTAGTATCACCAAAGTATGTTTCTTCAACATTCCAGAGTAAGCAAAAAGTTGATTTCTATATGTTATTATTTCTTTATAGATAACATGTAGTTTATAACTAAAAAGGGAGAAATTGTAAAATTTGATCCTAATTAATCATTAAAAGGAGAAGAGTGCACACCTTTATGGTAAGGGCAAAGAAACAGAAGCAGGAATTAAGTTGGGAAATGAAATGAGATTTCAACTTGGAAAAGAAGACTGTGTTGAAGTCATTTTGTATGATTAACTCTAAATAAAGACACGAGGCTATGACATACAGTATATATATTTTTCAGCATTCCATACAAATTCTGGCATTCCATGCAAAATAAATGCTACTGTGTTAAAGATTCACATTAAATAAGTTGTTTTAATGAGCTGACATTTCACTCTGATGCAACTCTTCTGAATCACCGTCTAGGCATGCACTGTCCTAAAGGACAAAAGAGACTAGGAGAAATTGAACACACAATTCAAAAATATCAACTTTAATAAGAATAAAACAATTTTAAATATCTTTACTTCCATGGTTTGTTTAGCTGTTATTAAATGTTAAGGATTGTGAGTCAAGAATTCAGTTTAATTGAACTGGTATTTTTCTGAATAGTTACATTTGCCTAATGTCATCTTAAGTACAATTTATGTGTCACTCAGTTATTTCTCAGGGGCTAATGTGAGTCTTGCCTGATATAATGGCACATGATTTATTTCTGATTATTTGTGCAGATATTTAACCTTCTTTCTGATTATATTATTTATACAGATATTTAATTCTCAGTCATTCCTAAACTATAATCTACTTTGTCTTAGGGACTTTCCCTACTGCTGAGAACATCTGCTATCCACCTACTTTAATTTGATATAAAACTATATTGGCATGACATTTTATGTTCCCATTGTTGATTCAAATGGTGATAAGTATATGTGTAATATGTGGCTTCAATTTTTTTTGGTAATAAAGAGCTCTGATTTTTATTTATAATTTAGAACAGCAGCTCCCAATCTTTTGGGCCCCAGGGACCAGTTCTGTCGAGAGAGGCTTTTCTGTGGATTAGAGGCATGTGGTTTAGGGTGCTACTTCATCCCACGGATGGGGTTTTGCTTTTTTGTGCGACTCGGTTTCTGGCATACCACAGCCTGGTGCTAGTCACTATACTGGAGATTGGGACTCCTGCCTTAGAAATTGGGATAATAGTCATACGGCATATAATTTCAACAGAATTCAGTGGTGCCTGTAGATATACAGACATGTTTTTAAAAAACTAAATTAAATACATTTCTCAAAGGTGCTTCTTCGAAAGACAATTGGACTTTATTTTGCTTGAAGATGTTCACTTCTCATCTAATAAGCTTCCTGGATGAGAAGTGAAATGTCTTGAAGCAAAACAAAATCCAGTTGCCATCTGAAAAAGGTTGTCTACCTTTGGGACAATTGTGACCTGGACTGAGACTCTCCAGTTGAATATAACAACATATATTACAATAACTGAATTATAACCCTAAAATAGGATTATACAGTCAACTTCCCATATATTTGTTTTTCCTTTGTTGTTTTTAAATTAAAAAGGACTTCCACAGCAATCTAAACAACTGATTGTGAGCATGTGCAAAGATAAGTATACATAAGAGTCAAACCAGTATTCCTTATTTGTGGAAAGAGAACTGCTATTCTTTAGAAACAAAACTGGGTAATCGTTATTATATCAAGTATGAAATTAATAAAAAATATTAATTGGAAAAGCAGACTATGATGTCAATAACCTGAGAATGACCACTATGCTTTAAGATGGCTACATTAGGAAAATGCAAGTATAATGCATCATCCCTATACTGCTATAGAAATGCATAACTGTAACTATTTAATTGGGTTCATGCAACATGCTAATAATACAAGTTGATCTAACAGCTTAACACAATATATGTTGTTTAATTTTGGCACAGTGTATTAACCAATGTTGGTTTATCAAGAAACCCACGATAATGAAACCATGGGTTAGGAAATTGTAAATTGTAAATAAATATGAATTGATATTAATATATTAATTAAGGTTAATATATATTAATTGGAAGAGAGCATGGTCAATGGAGGTGATGGAACTGATATCCAGAAGATGATACAAAGACAAAATTATCAAACCCTGAGAACAGCCTGTACACCAGGGATTCCAGGCTGGAACTCTCCTTACCTGTCAACATCAACTGAAACCATTCAATGAGAAAGGAGGGGAACCACTATAACACCATGCTTCTCGCTTCCAGATACCATGACCACTCCAGAAGAATACCATTAATTATGAAAAACCAAACAGTTGCATCATCCCTATTTGGGCTCTTGATAGGCTTGATTGATACTGCTTTTGTGATATGCCTTGGCCTGAAATCCAGCTGCAAAACAATTAGATAATCCATTTTCTCCAGACCATCTTAAACTATAGTCTACTTTCTCCAGAACTTTAACTAAAACAATGTTGGGTAATTGGATGCCAACAGAAATGCTTCAGATGCTCCAGATCACCTATGCAATGATCACTAAAAAGACTGTGGTTATTCCATAAAATATCATTCAACAAGGGAAATTAGGAATAATTGAACAAAAAAAGTTGACTAGTGCTAATGCAACTTGCATCTGCCTTTGCACTCTACAAAGAAATCATTTTTCAATTATATAAAATATATAACCCATCAATGCAGAATTGCAATAATGACATCTGAAAAGAAAAAAACCAACTGTCGGACCAGCTCATTTTGATGTTGACTTCATTCACAAATGAAGTTAGTTTTCTAGTTCAGTATTTGCCCTTGAAGCTCAGTGGTGTAGGCAAATTAGATGACCTACAAAAAATATTATGAGTGATTTAACTACATTTCTTGCAACTCTCTTTGATTTTTAAAATACTTTGAGGCACTGAAGCATATTTTTATATTTTTGATTCACAGAGGACAACTTTGGTTTTGTTTTTGTTATTTTATACCAAAAATGCTTTATGCATAACATACTGTCATGGAAGAAATAGTGGTCAACATTTTTATTTTTCAAGGCAAACTTACAGTATCTCTCTGCAGTACATCAGGATGCCTGCTGGGTTGACGTTAGCAAAGAAAGGACATGAACCACTACTACAAAAGATAAACTCTGCTAGTAATAAAGACAAACTTCCTTCTAAGGTTGTGAGTTTTGCAATTTGCAATGAAGGAAAGAAAAGCTCTGGCCCCTGTATGAGAAGATAATTTGGCCCTTCTGAAAACCTTCTGAAGTTTGGGACTTCAGCCTTATGAATAATTATGAATAAACATAAAGAGTATTATGGTATTAATTGAATAAGAAGGATATGTAGATGTGAATTATAGTTATTATTGATGAAGCTCATCCTTTTTTTTTATTCCTGAACCTTTCATCATTCAGCTATATAGCATAAAATGCACTTTTACAACACAAATGCTTTCTGGAAGCCACATAAATAAAACAAGTGCAGAAATAATGGTTCAATTGCTAAGGGAGTATATAGCCCAAGGATATTTAGTAAATAAAAGATACACTTTGTCATATGAAGTTCCCTGTGGCATAGCCCCCTGGAATCTAAATTATAACAGTAAATCTATATTTTATTTACTCTTATAATTTATTTAAGGCATTTGACTGCCATTTGCTCTGTTCTAGTACCAAACCTTTTAGAGAATAAACCTTACTGAACATTTATTTGTGACTAAATGCATATAACAATGTCCACAGAGGTGAATGAATCAAAAGCTAAGATGGTAGTCCTGTCTATGCATATATGGACTAAGGCAGGGATGTCCAAACTTGGGAACTTTAAGACTTGGGGACTTCAACTCCCAGAATTCTGGATTAAGGGAAGGAGCTGTAGTTTCAAATGCCATGTTGACTTTTTTTTTGACACTGCCCTGTATACTGCATACTGAATATATATATATATGGATTACATGAAATTGGGCTACAAAAAACTAAAAAATCAATTTAAATTGGATCGATACATCATGTTTCCCTTTCTGAAATCCTGAAATGGAAACATGTAGTTTCAGATACAATGGTTATTTCCAAATACAGCAAATATTGTAGAATTATATTAAAATATAGTATAGTTCTTAGGCAAAATGTTATAATATGGATTTTAATTCTGCATGTGATTGAGGCTCAAAATATTTTATTTACAATAGTAAATTCTATTTTTTTTAAATGGAGGGTATACTCTGGATATTAAAAGCAGGTTCTTTAATTTTTTTTAAAACAAATGTATTTTGTTTTCTTTATAATAAGTAAATTTATTGTGTCCGGCATTAAAGACAAACATATACACCACTGTACAGAGTCCCCATATCTAAAAGAAGCAGAATATTATATTTCTCCAAAGGGAGAAATGGAGAAACATGTTCTTAAAGACAGAAAGCAGACTCGGTCTTTCTTAATAGCCCCCTGTCCTTTTGTACCCATTAAGAAAGATTGGGCCAACCTATCTACAAAACAAAAAACCTTCAGCTCCAGGGTGATGGGACATGACCATTTAGGACCTAATAAAATCAACCCACTACCATTTAGCAGAAGACATAGAGCTCACTACATCGCACAATTTCCTTAGGGCATTTCAGACATTGCACAAGCAGCATTTCAGGACCTGTATAAAAATCCTGGCACTCATCTAGCTAATTGTTCAGCTGACCCAGAACCACAAACCCTAGTGGTTCTGTTTATCAATAAATGGGCCTTCTTTCCAATCAGCCTACACCAATGGTTGGTTGCAAATATTTTTACTACCGGTTTGGTTGTGCTCCCGTGTGCACTCCTGCACACTTGCAACGCTTCTCTGCATGTGCAGAAGCTTCTGTGAATGTGCAGAAACATCCAGGCGGGTGGGTGGGGTCTCCCATCACTGCTACTACAGGTTCAGCTTAACCGGACCGAACTGGGAACAACCCACCACTGGCCTTCACTCTCCATGTTGTTTCCAGCATCTTTCTCCCAGCTTGGAACTGAACCAGATGGATTTTCCTTCTAACATTCCCAAATAGTAAGTAAGTTAACAAGTGCTTGTTACTTACATAAAATAAATAAAGCTGCAGAAAGGCTGCAAACATTGTAAAAATGGTGGTGCATGGTGGTGATAATCATAAATTTCCTCAAGGAAACATTTTTGACATGCACAAATTTCTAAAAATAAACATGCTTACACCTCTGTTTAGGTACTGCATTCAATGTACGCCATGGTATGCACAACGTCTCTGAGATATTGAAGACCAATGAAACTTGGTGATGATTTATACATTTGAAGTCCCAAGGCAATCACGAGCATTCATTCACACACATAACCTTTTGAGGTTGCTTTCATCCTATCCAAGAGATTTAGTTGATATTCTTTTGTGGCCTTTTTTTGAATATAATGCCCTTTAGGGCTTCACACTATCTGGACTGTTTAATATTTATAATTTTATTTAATGACAGTTGGTTGCCAAACTGCATATTAAGCAGACTGTCACTTAGGGCCAGTTCAAATAGTAGAAAACCTTCCATAAGGATACAATGGCATGGCATGGAGCAGCAGGCTATCAAATCTGCAGATTAGCCGATGATAGACGACAGGTAATAAGGCAGGGCAAAGCACTTTGTTTCCTATACTGGAGGAGCGAAGAGTCTCCTATACTGGAAGAGCGAAGAGTCTCTCCTTGAAGTGGCAGCTGCATCATTAGGAAATTTTGGCAAACTTAATTTATTTATTTATTTATTATTATTTATTTATTTATTTTTTCGATTTATATACCGCCCTATTTCACCTAAAAGGGACTCAGGGCGGTGCACAGAAGATAAAAACCCAACAATATACAAAGTATAAAAAATAATTAAATTAATTAAATCTGTGCTAAAATTTGGATAAATAGAATTAAAACCAATAAATATCAAATTTAAAATTATTCCCTAGTCTATGTCAGGCCGGCTAGATGGAAGAAATGTGCTTTTAACATCCGACGGAAGAGTCGTAGGTCCGTGATGGTGCAGATATCGGGGAGCAGGTCGTTCCAGAGTGTTGGACCCGCCACAGAGAAGGCTCGTCCCCTGGGAGTCACCAGGCGGCATTGACCGGCTGACGGCACCCTGAGAAGGCCCATGTGGTAGGAGGCGGTCTCTCAAGTAACCAGGACCCGTGCCATGGAGTGCTTTGAAGATGGTAACTAGCACCTTGAAGCGCACCCGGAAGACCACAGGCAGCCAGTGCAGCTCGCGCAGGAGAGGTGTTACGTGGGAGTAGCGAGAGACTCCCAAAAAACCCCGCGTGGCCGCATTCTGCACTACCTGGAGCCTCCGGGTGCACCTCAAGGGAAGCCCCATGTAGAGGGCGTTGTAGTAGTCTAGGCGGGAAATAACCCAAGTTGCGCGCCCTTTCCGCGGGGGCCAATGACTCACCCCCGATAGCCAGCGATGGAATTAACTGATGCCGGAAACCACAGCCACTCGGTCTTGGATGGGTTGAGTCTGAATTTGTTCCTCCCCATCCAGACCCGCACGGCCTCCAGACACCAAGACAGCACTTCCACGGCATCGTTGGGGTGGCCAGGGGTAGAAATGTACAGCTGAGTGTCATCAGCGTACTGATGGTATTCTACGGATGATCTCTCCCAGCAGCTTCATGTAGATGTTAAACAGGAGGGGTGAGAGAACTGAGCCCTGAGGTACACCACATAAAAGGGGCCTCGAGGTCAATTGAAAGAACAAATGTGTGTATTTATTTATTAAATCACTATGCTGCCCACCTCACTGATACAGTGCCAGCAATATGCATTACTGAGAGACACATAGCAATGCTTATGGAACAGAGATGGATTTCTGCTAGTAAAGAAGCATTTTCCTGGAAATGGAAATAATTCCCAAGACGTTTCACTTTTAGCTCATCAATAGTGAGCTCTAAATAGGCCATTCTGAGGATGTGGCAAAGGAAAAATGGGCCATTTTGGGGCTGGTGATTTCAAAACCTCATTTTCTGAAGCAAATCAAAGTTTTTTCCTGCTTAATAACAGCCTAAAGTTGGCACAACTAGTTTCCATTATACTGGAACAAATGGGGAAAAATTAAAAATCCAAAGATTCACTGAGGATAAAACATTGTACTGGATGATTTAACAAATGAAGAATAAACTACCACCAACTGTGTATAGGAATTTATTCTTCTTTGAAGAAAAAAAAAAGCAATCGAAATCATGCCTAAAATTGATGAAGATCTAATTGGGAAAAGTAAGTCAGTTTCTAACTTATGCAGAAAGTCCCAGCTTATTAAATAAGCAACGACAAAACAATTTTCAGATTACATGTGTTTTCATGAGATAATAAAATTTTTGTACAACCATACTGTTTCCCCGAAAATATGACCTACTCAGAAAGTAGCTTGATTTTTACACATGCTCCCAATATAAGCCCTACCCCCAAAATAAGCCCTAATTTTTACCTGTGCATCACTCCTGTGCATCACTACCTCCACTCATTTCTGCAGCCTGCAAGGCTTTTCTGAGGGCCTCTGTAGATTTTTAGATTTTAGATTGTATTAAACTTATATACTGCAGCCCTCTCCCATAAGGGACTCGGGGCGGTGCACAGGTGATTAAAATGGATACAAACATATATACAAAAATAAATGTCGTAAATAGTCAATATAAAATCCTATTAAATAAACAACACCCAATAAGAGAGCTCCGGAGCTCTGTTATTGGCTACAGAGGCCTTCAGGAAAGTCTTGCTGGCCTTGCAAGGTTCTAAAGGCCTCTAATTGCAAAAAAGAGGCCAGGGGTGACATGCGCAAGTGAAGTGAGTCAGTGGATGACACACACACACCCAATAAGATATGGTGCCTTTCTGGTGGCAAAAAAAAGAAGACAGAATACCAAGTAACACCCATAATGAAAAGAATCTGAGGCTTGAGTTTTCTCAAAGTTCCATTTTATTACAGATGTCATACTGTCACATCTGGGAAAACCCAAATCTGAATGTTCCCAGGTTTTCCCCACCCAAATGAAAGTTGAAGTCGCTGCCCAGCACCCATATGTCCATCACAAGGTCCAATCAGGCATCATCCAAAACTGGAGATGCCTCCCAGTCATGTGAGGTAAGTCCAGGTGCAGGTAAGTTGGTCTTGAATCCCATTTTCCCACAGTAGAAATGTGGCAGGCCTGAAGGCCCAATGTAAAAGACGGCTTGCAGTCTGACAAGGGTTTTATTTTTGGGGAAACATGATATTACAGTTAGTCCTCAACTTACAACCATTATTGAGCTCCACATTTATGATGCTAAACAAGACAGTTGTTCCATAGTTGATAAGTGAATGACTGCCATTGTTAGATTAGCAACATGGGGTTACCTGCAAGACCGCCTCCTGCTACCAAATACCCCCCACCGTCCAGTTTGCTCCCACAGAGAGGGCCTCCTCAGGGTGCCGTCGGCTAAACAATGCCAGCTGGTGACACCCAGGGGAAGAGCCTTCTCTGTGGCAGCTCCCACCCTCTGGAATGACCTACCCCCTGGACTAAGGACAATCTTGGACCTACATCTCTTCTGTCGGGCCCTGAAGACACACTTATTTTGCACTGCTGGGCTATCATAATTTTAAAGGGATTTTAATAGTGATTTTAGTTTGGGATTTTAAATATTGGCCTATTATTTAATATTTCTTTTAATACTGTTTTTTAAATTTTGTATTATCATTTTTATTCTGGCCCTGAGTTCCGAAAGGGAGAAGGGCGGTATAGAAATCAAATAAAAGTAAAAGTAAAAAAAAAGTAATGTAAAGTTAAGTGAATCTGGCTTCCTCATTGACTTTGCTTGTCAAAAGGTTGCAAAAGAGATCATATTAATTCCACCCCCCCCCACCCGCTGAATTTTGATCGTATGATCATGGGGATGCTGGAAGGGCCATAAGTTTGAAAAAGGTCATAAGTCACTTTTTTTTTAATGCTGTTGTAACTTTGAATGATTATTAAATGACTTATTGTAAATCAAGGACTATTTGTACTGGATTGTGTTATTTCTTATAAATGTTGTTATCATTCAGTCATAATATAATATATTTTATTAACTCAAAAACCTTTTGAGTTAATAAAATTAAATGAAATAATTTAAATAATAGTTTGGAAGTCAATTAATTGTCCCTTTGCCCTTCCCCATCATTTTGAATGGAGATATCACATTAACAAAATATCTCTAGGTTGCTTCGGAGTTCATGGATAGATGCTTAGTATTATACTGTATGTGTAATTATCCTGTCTACACTGAATAGTGATACCACATTAACAAAATATCTATATTTGCATTTGAGTTCATAGACAGATGCTTAGTATTATATGTGTAATTACCCTGTCACAAAGTTAGCAAATATTGCTATCTCATAGACAGTTCTGCACACAGAAATAACATATTCAAGAGTTATAGTCATCTAATTAATTAATTTGTTACCCGCCTTTATTATTTTTGTAAATTATTCAAGACAGTGAACATATCTAACATAGCAATAGCATTGAGACTTATATACTGATTCATACAGCTGTCCCTAAATGGTTTTACAGAGTCAGCATATTGCCCCCAACATTCTGGGTCCTCATTTTACCTACCCTGGAAGTATGGAAAGCTGAGTCAACCTTGAGCTGGTGAGAATGGAACTGCTGAACTGCAGCTAGCACTCAGTTGAAATAGCCTGCAGTACTGCACTCTAACTACTGCTCCACCTCAGCTCTGAGGTACATATCTTCCTTCTCCTATTTTCACCCCAGCTACTCTGTGAGGCGGTTTGGGCTGAGAGAGAATGACTGGCTTACAGTTACCCAGCTGGCTTTCATGGCTAAGGGAGGATTTGAACCCATGGTTTCCTGGTGCCTTGACCAGGAAAGCAAAAAGACTCTCTTTTTGCTTGGAGCTTCTTTATTCTTTATTTACAAATCCAACACCAGAGGCAAACAGAATATAGCCCAAATCAATCTAACCTATTTCACAGACTTGATTAGAATGTATATTTCAAATGTGACTTTTTTTAGTGGCATGTATCTGTGGTTCATGAACATGGATTATGTTTTTGGTTTGGTTTTTTCTTCTTCTTCTTGTAATTGGTTTGCATTTGTGACTATCAACAAGGCAGACAGAACATTAATCAAAATGCATGCAGTGGTCTCATAATATTTGTAAACTGATGATGAATGTATACAGAATGTGGTTTTATCAGCAACTGTCTTAATTTGTTTATTTAAGCATCTAAAGAAAGCTTGCTTTCTTCTAAATGAAATTAAAAATGAATGATCTAATCAAGGTAAAAGAGAGCATTTTGCTATTTTCTCTGCAAGCCTGCAGAAAAAAAACATTGGGAAGTTTTATTAACCTCCCTTCAAACTAATATATTTGGCACCCCAAATTACTTGGGAGGTGAGAGCTTCCTCATGCTGACCTAATTATAGGATTTATATTCTTCCTAATTATGTCTTTTACTCCAGATTTGATTCATTCCAGGCAATAGTGTCTGTAAGCAAAAAAATAAATAAATTATCACAAACTAAATAATATTATAATTTGTGTTACATAATTTACTAGTAAGAAATGTTCCATTCAAAAGTTATTCAAAATACCTTTACAAAAGGCACTAAAAATCTTTAGCTAAGGGCTGTAGCTGTAGGATTTAGATAAGATAGAAGTATACTTTAAAATACAATGAATGTATATTACAATTATCTTCTTTTACTCCTTCTACATAGGGGATGTGATGAATTTTCTCAGAGTGCAAAAACGAATGAGTATAGTTGCCAGAAAAGAAAATTGACATTATTAATAATATAATTTGGTGAATGACAGTTCTTGGTTCCTTCTTTTATCATGAGTGATGGAAAAGATGATGTATTGTACAGAAAAAAAGAAGTGCAATGATGACCATAATCACTGAGATTGGCTATAGTTTCTCCTTAACTTGGTCCTCAAGAAATTGGGCCCCCACTTCATGTTTTTTAACATTTATTTATTTTTAATCTGAGACCTGTAATGGTGAAAGGAAGGAAAAGAGATTTCCTTTCTTTAGAAGTCCTCAAACTTCACCTCAAACTTAATACTCCTCTACTGCACCATTCTACTATCACTTTGATGTAGGGGTAAACTACTGTGTTGTTTTGATGCCTTTGAGTCAGTATTTACTTCTGGTAACTACCTGGACTAGTTCCTGAAGTTTTCTAGGCAAGATTCCAGATGTAGTTTGCCACAGCCTCCTATTTAGGGCTGAAAGGGAACGAGGGAATGACAGCTGGCTTCATGCCTAAAGATAGACTACAATTCACTGTCTCTCGGTTTCTAGTCTGATGCCTTAACTGCTATACTGAACTAACTCTCAGATTACTCCAGCAACCATAAAATAAGAAGAATGTCATGTGGTTCAAAATAAAGTGATTTATAGAATGTTTTTCTTATCAGGCATACACAAGGTAGTCCGCAAGCCAGATATATTTATAGCCACCATATTCTTGCTTTAGCTACTAGGTACAAAGTTCCATCTTTTTATGTGAATACATAAAAACAATTTTTGCCACTCAACTCAATACATTACTTAAGTCAGATCCAGTCTTCAGCTAAACCAATGAGTTATTGTAATTGCCCCAAATGTGAAAATTAGTTGGAAACAGATGAACTATTTTCTAGACAACCTCTGGACATCAATAATAACTCCAACAGGTGTAACACTTCTACAAAGTTTCATTTCAAGCAGAACTTAATATTACTCCATCAAGAAAGATTTCTCCACACATTGAGATTCTTGTTTCTGTCTTCTTCTCCATTATCATATTCATCTTGTTTATTACCAGCCATAGCAGAAGGCTTCACCTTAAGTGGACTTTGAGGTCCAAAGTGTCCAAAAAATAATGGACTCATTTTTAAATGCACAGTAGTGAAATTTGGCAGAACTTTGGTTGTTTTGGATGATGTTGGATAAACTGGTTATTCTGTTTGCTGTTCGGAATAACAATTTACTTTAGCACCCATTGCAAAATATTGATAAATTTGATACTTAAAAAGAAATAATATTTAATTATGAAAATTAACTGTTATCTTTGCAAATATTATGAATAATGGTATATAATGTAGAATATGTAAATTACGTAGAGATAAAAAATATATAAAGTGTACTTAATTGGTTAATTGGTATATAAGTAGTAAAGATTCTGGATTACTCAAAGCATGGCTTGACATTCTGTAGCAATAATTTTAAGTTAAAACTGGTGTATCAAAAATCTAGTGTAATCCCATGTTCCCTAGTTGATAAAAGCAAAGATTTTTGAGAACTAGCCAAACAAATAAACTGATTTGGTAGCTTTTCATTGAAATTGTATATTTATGGGTTATAGAAGTAGAACTAGGCCTAATTAAGTTTCTGGATAGTGAGGTGGGAAGAATGAATGCTTTTAGGAGCAGTTGAGCTTTCATTAACACTATGTAATATATACCATTTTAACTTCAAAAATTAATTAAAATTAAATCAATAATTGAATTGCTTTCTTTGGTGACATGTGGCATGACAATATTCAACAAGAAAAATACTCTGTATTGTTAAAAAGCCACTTCAGATCTTGTATGGAAATAGCATAGCAGGAAAAAAAACACCTTCTCTAAAATTCTATTAAGCAATGACATAGATGGGGCAATTAGATGTGTGTCTTTTATTTAAGCAGACTTCTGGATTCTTTTTCCAGCATACATGGAGTATTTCTCATTCTTTTCTCTTCACATCTTCCCAGGAGGAAGAAGAGAGATAGGAAGAAAACAGCCAGCAGTAATTGCTTGGGAAACCATTACAGTCTTTGCTTCAATGCAGAAATACAGAAAGCACCACTTTGTCTTCAACTAAGTGAGTTGAATGGATTCTACAGCCCCATATCTACTCTACACATTTTAATTTCTTGAAGGTGTGAAGCAAGGTGTGGTTCTCAAGCGAGAAAGTTGGTGGATATTCTGGGCATCTTGGTCCAGAATTAATGATGCCTGTCACCCTTCATTATATTTAGATCAATGACTAGGGGCTGCTAATTTTCTAAGCCGGGGGAAAGTTAATACAGGAGAGTGAATCTTACCTTTCTGAATTCTTAGTGGTAAGTGGTAAGAATGATATGCCAAACACAAGAATCACATTATATTATTGAATTTAGACTGTAAGAGGGAATGGTAATGAAACATTTCTTGAAGAATAGACTTCCACTCCCCTGCAGCCTGCACTCCATCTGTTTAGAAGATTAATGGGAAGAGAAGCTCGGGGTGAACCAGGGATGAAGAACAAAAAGTTTCTAAAATCTGCTAGTGTAATCAAACCTAAATGTCTAATGAGTTTGGATTTCAATGCAACAGTGAGGTTTTGTTGCTTCAGATTAAGATTAGCAATTAATGTACTTATTTTTTTCAATTTGTGTTCTTTGATAATAAAATATCCAAATTCCACTATTGAGTTTAACAACTGGATGCTAGCTGCTGTATCTCACCATATAAATATACCTTTGACTTATCACATTATGATGAAGTCATTTATAACCCCAAGGACTCCGACTAAATTTTCATACGTAACAGGTTTTGAGTCTTCCCAGATATCTAAAATAGATGGTACCTAAAGTTGTTTCAAAGGCCTTGGACAGCCAAACTCCATCTCAAGGTGGTACCATGTTTTGTCAGATTTAGTCTTTATTCTCCTCCAGCAGTGGTCTGGGCTTCTCTTCTTCCACTTTATATCCTGAAAGGGAACGAAAAAAAGAGGGATATCTAGAACTACATGCATGTGCATTAGAGGTGGTATTCAGCCAGTTCTGACAGGTTCTGGAGAACAGATAGTGGAAATTTTGAGTAGTTAGGAGAACTGGCAAATAGACTGTCCCTGCCCACTCTGCCTCCCATCCTCCCAGCTGATCTTTTGTTGCCCTGAGCAGGAGAATGGAGCTGGAAAGCAGGATAGTGGGGTGGGTAGAGAATGGGGATTTTGCAGTAACCTTCCCCTGCCATGCCCACAAAGCCATGCCCATAAAACTGGTAATACTTTTTTTTGAATCCCACCACTGATGTGCATGATCTGATCTAAGGCTCTAGCCAGTATCTAATTCAAGGCAGTGACCAAGCCTTTGGAAAAACCATACTTCAGAGTACAGGAGTAACCCACAATTTTCCTCTGAAACCACACATCCAGTCCCCAGGGCACATTGATCCAATAGGTCCTTCTTTCCTGAATCATGAAATATCTACAAGGTTAACAAAGAATAGGCTGACCATAACAAGGGATATATCCTAACTCCAGCTCATGTTCAAGCTGTTCCCAAACTAAGGTCATCACCAATGTTTGACTTCCACTGCAAGATAGTTAGGTTAATGGGTGCCATAGGAGCCATGAGGTGGCTTAAACCATTTTGGTTTGAATCTAAGGAAGGCAGACTAAAGTTTTACACAAACATAACTTTGGGGAATTCCACTGCCAGCCTCACCCCAACTTTGAGCTTCTTATGTAAGGAAGTCACTATTCAACAAGGAGTACCAGGAGCAGCACTCCCATCTGATCTTTGGACTGGTACCCCACCTACCCAGCAGAGTCTCAACACAAGTTATCTGCAGGCTAGCGCTTCTAAAAGCCACTGGAGTTTCTCAGATGTCAATAGCTACCTTGTTGCCCCTGCTTTAGGGTTACAGCTGAGGCCAAACCTGAAGCCTATATGGCTATATTTTTGAAAGAACAACTTCCGTACACAGACAGAGTAATGCATGCCAAGTTGGAGCATGTAAAATATGACTAGGGGAACTTATCTTCTCCCTGCTGAATTTTTCACAATTATCCTTTCTTTGTAGAAATTGCTACAAAATTATTAACTAGAGTTTATTTCTATTATGCAGCAAATGTGACCATGAGTATGTGTGACAATAACAGTTGTGTTGAAATTTTATATACTGTATATGGTCATAAAGGTAAGAATTATATTTCCCAAACCAGCTAGCTTAGAAGAAACATCAATTTGCATGTTTTTAATGGAAGAGAGAATCCGCTCTTGTGACCTTTACTTACTGTAGTGACTGGGTATTATAGAAAACCTTTTTTTTTTTTCAATTTGGGTCAGCCTGGAATTCAGGTTTCAAAATAATTCTAGTCAATTGGCAGTATAAAGTGCCGTGTGTTTATAGCTCTAGATGTGTCAGATCATAGGGGAGAGTTATTCAAGAGTGTGGGAATTAGGTTGGGAATTATTTTTAGCCATGTGTCATAAAACACACTTTCAGAAAAAGACCTCTCATATATAGAACTTTATAGTTTGCTGAAAAATGTGTCTAAACAAAGAACAAAACATGTGCAGTCATGAACTGAAGTGAAATGAAATAATTAAAATTTGAAAATTAATACCTGGGTCACTATGTCAAATCAATCCAATAGGATACAGAAGCTTTGCTTTTTGTTTTCTTATCTTAATATTAATATTTAATATTTTATAATATTTAATATTTATAAAACCGCACCCTCTCCCCAAAGGGACTCGGGGCGGTGCACAGGTAGAATAAAAACAATAAATACATACAAACAATTCTAAAAACAAATTAAACATAACCTGCGCTAAAATTCCCCATTAAAACTAAACAATCCTAATTTCCCAATAAAATCTTAAAATCTTAAGACTAATCGATCTCAACTGGGCTTATCTCCAGTGCTCATCTAATCTTTCTCATTTACTACTTTCACATGAAACTTTCCATATAGGAAATTTACATTTTCTTCCTCCCTCTCCCCTGATTTAATCTGGTTGTGCCATGACTACCACATATGGTCTTCGAACATTTAGGTTACCGCTAGATAGCATCAAAGTGACCCACAGAGCTTGAGTTCCTGCCTATGATCATCTAGATTTTTGCAATCAATGATCATCTTGGTTTTGCAACCAAGACCTGATAGTTTTATTTGTGCAGAAAAGGTAGAAGAAAGGCTATGGAAGAGGGAAGGAGGAGGGAGGGAAGGAAGGAACTTCAGATTTGGGTTCTGCATCAGTATCCTGTTGTTTGAATTGAAGAACAAGATGGCCTATTTCCCATCATATATATGACATCATATATATGACCACTAGGTTAAGAAATGAAGAAGAATCTCTGCAACATACAGTTATTTCCTCCCGCTCTTTCTGATCCTTCTGACTGAGAACTGCCTTGTAGAAGGATTATTTCTGTAATATAGAAAATCACCCATACCTGCCTATTATTACAACTCCTATTATGCTATTGTAAAGAGATGAGTCATCTGAAGCAGGGAATGCACTTCTGAAGTTCCATGTAACAAAGAGTTGGATTCAAATGTATGCATCGGCTCATCGGCTCAACAACTGATAGAACCATAGATTCATCCATTCATTCAAGTTATTTTATTTTAATATTTTACAACTACTATTCTTTGTGAATTATATTAATCAGAAATCATAGTGAGATTTAATACTTTTTTTGCATTTAATGTGCTCATGTTTCACAAATGTATAATGGAATCAGGGGTGGGGAAATGTACTTTTGTGGGGAAATCATAGGAGGAGTGTGAGGAAATGTTTGAAAAGACCACCAGCTTTTAAAGAGGGTTCGGTCCCTCGAAATTTACCATGGATCTAAAAATACTGTTCCATTTTCACAAGCATGTTTGTATCAACAGTTTTCTCTATATACATTTATATCTTTAAAGCCCTGTATGGCATGGTCCAGACTACTTAAGGAACTGTTTCATCCAACTGGGATAGGCCTGCCCCACTCACGCTAGCAGAGCAGGCACACTGCAGGATATTCTGGCCAGCAGCAGCCAGTAGAAGGGGCATTTTCCCTCATTGCTCCTGCTCTTTGGAACATCTTTCCCCACAGAATGAGGTCTGTTCCAGCCTCCTGACCTTCTACAAGAGATTGGGGTCTTGAATGGGGTGGGGAGAAGATCCACTTTGGGAGTAGTTGATAGATTAAGAACAGATTCCACATCTCCCCCTGGTTATCCTACTCCCTCTCGCCTTATCTTTTATTTAGGATGGAGAATTTGTATGGTTGTATTGTTGATAGGTTTGATATAATTTTATCTTCTAATATTGTAAGCTGCCAACAGAGTTATTCAGTTGTAAGATCAGGAGCCAATTAGTTAATTAAACAAACAAACAAACGAATGAATGAATGAATAAAACATGATTTAGCTGTGAGCATCCTTTTTTCATATCTAAACAAACATGAAAGCAGAGATTCCAGTTATATCAACCTCCATATGCTAAATCCATTTACACTTTGCAGACTACCAAAAGGAGGGGAGAGACAAGAGTGGGAAAGCAAGAAGAGCATTTCAGCTGATATTAATACAGAACTCCTTCCTTTATCTAGTTAGTTTAGACCTGTGATGGCGAACATGTGGCACACGATCCACAGGTGGCATGTGAAGTCATATTTTCTGGCATGGCAGCGATTGGCATTCCTCAGCTCCCGTCAGCTGATTTTTGGCCTACCAGAGGGCTGTGGGAAGCTGTTTTCACCCTCCCTAGGCTTCAGGAAAGCCTCCAGAGCCTAGAGAGGATAAAAAACAAGCCCAACGACCCAACCGGAAGTTTGGGAATGAACTTCCAGTTGGCCCATTGGGCCTGTTTTTCACCTTCCCTAGGTTCCAGAGGCTTCCTTGAAGCTTAGGGAGGGAATGAAAAACAGCCCAATGGGCAAACTGGAAATTCATTCCCGAACTTACAGTTGTGCCGTTGGGCCATTTTTCACTGTCCCCAAGCTCCAGAGGCTTTTAGGAAAGCCTCTGAAGCCTGGGAGGATGAAAATTCCCTTTACACGGGGGTTGCTCACGTACGCACAGTGGGGGTCACTTATGCATGCGCAGGTGGGAGGTTGCTTGTGCATGCGCAGATCAGTGGACACATGTGTGCACAATAGCGATAGCACGGGCGCACACAGTTTTGGCAAGATTAGCCTATCACTATCACTAATTTAGACCCTACATTATGCTTCAGATGAACAATAAAAACACTTATTCTGCCAAGATTTTTATAATTCCTGATTCTTCTTTCTGATTCAATCAGGTGCTTATATTATAAGAAACATGTCTTCTTTTTTAACTGTATCTGCTTGAAATTGTATGTTGCAGCCAGTTGACCCACCTTTTGAATATCCATATTTGTATCGGAACAGGCTTCTGTACACTTCTTTTTTTCTCTTTTTTATTCTTCTGTAAGAAATTGCAATCCTTTTAAGATAGATAGTCATCTCTGCATCAGTGTCACCCATCTCTGCCCTTCTCTACTACATGTCAGCTTAAAAGGTAAGAGGTAATCAACACCCCAGCTAATTCAGTTTTTTCTTTAACACATTTTCCCTTTAGTTCTCTGTTTTCTTTGGTGTTTACTATTTAGTGATCTAAGGGCAATAAGCTACAAGACAGTAATCATACAAGTGAAAAACACACTCTTTGTCTGAATGTCTGTCTGTCGCTCTCTCTCTCTCTCTCTCTCTCTCTCTCTCTCTCTCTCTCTCTCTCTCTCTCTCTCTCTCTCTCTCTCTCTCTCTCTCTCTGTTTGTGTGTATGTAAAAGAGAGAAACAGAGTGAGACCAAGGGACAGAGAGCAAAATCATACAGTGGAAAATGATTAGTGAGGGCCTTCTAATTCTGGTAATGGAAGGCTTCTTCATTATTTAAATGTCAGTTTGTGGGGTATTTCTGTTTTTCCTACATGCTTAGTCGTCTTGTTTCCTATTGTAGTAAACTATATGTTCATGTTGCTGGTTGCTGTAATGTGAAAAAATAAATATGCAAAGCAAGTGGCACTCCAGGGCCCACTTATCTTTGTCAGGGAAAGCCAAACTAGAGAAGCAAAGGGAAAGAAATGAAAACAAAAACAGTCTAGAAAATGCTGCAATGTGACACATGTTAATTTTATTTTGGAGAGCAGACATTTTTGTTCATCACAAAATAAAATGAGAGGAGAAAAGGAACTTTTCCACTGAAAAAATTGTAGCTTGCAAGAGATATTTCTTAAAACTACTGTGCTCCACTCCCAACTCTTTGACTTTTTGATGTCACTCATTATGAGTATTTGAATCCAGCTTGCCTGATGGATAGTGTAGATCGGTTTAATCAATCTGTATTTGTTGTATCCATATCTATCCATCACCTAACAGCTATACTTTCCATTCTCAAAAAAGTGGAGGGCCTCTGGCAGGAATTATGCTAAGATTTACAACAGAAAGCACAGCCATAATAGCACCTTCTGACCAGGGATGGATTCATATATTGGTTGGCACTGGTTCACTATGCATGCACTGTGCACCTCTGTGTGTCGGCTGCATGATGCTGGCATGTGCGCAGTTGACTAAAAATTGTTCTGCATATGTGCAGAAACATGCCAGTAAAGTCATAAGAGAACGGAGAAGCAGTTCAGGGACATGGCCAGCCTGTATCACTGCCTGTTCTGCGACCCAGGCAAACAATTCTCCTACTAGTTTGGCCAAAGTGGGCTGACCCACTTCTGCTTCTGACTCATTAAGCAACAAAATTAGTTTAAAAAATTCACTTAACAAAAATCAGAAAAGCACCCCAAGCAGGAAAATACTTTGCATGGAAAGAAATCTAACAAATTGCAAAGCAGATTTCAATATGGCATGGATACTTTGATATATAAAGGTAAAAAAAGGAGTCCCTGAGATTTTTAGTAGCCTAAGTGTTGCTGACTATAAGAAATGGTGCTCATATTCATTTCAAGGCCATTGAGCCAGCATTATCCGAAGGCTTTTCAGGTGGCCAGCATGATGTGATGGAGTGCTGTTTTGTTTCCACTGAAGTGGTACCTATTTATCTATTCACATTTGCATGTTTTCAAACTGCTAGGTTGGTAGGAGCTATGGAAAGTAATGGGGGTTTATCAGGGGTGAAATTCAGCAGGTTCTGACAGGTTCTGGAGAACCAGTAGCAGAAAATTTGAGTAGTTTGGAGTATCAGCAAATACAACCTCTGGAATTGGCTGAAAATCATAGAACCAGTAGTAAAAAAAAAATAAAGTTCACCACTGGACCTCATCCCATTGCATGGTCCTCAGGTCTTGAACCTGGATTTCCAGCTTTCCAGCATACAATGAATGAATGGATGAATGGTTGCAGAAGTTGATGGAGTTGGCTGAAATGCAAAAATGACTTGTTTGTATTATTATAAAAAAACAAAAAGTTGTGATTTGATGTTAATGCCTTATTTTACTGTAACAGAGAGTCAGAAGTCAATGCTTCTTTTTCTTATCTTTTCTCACTTCTCTTCCTCCCTTTCCCACTTCTGCTTTTCTATTTACTTTTGTATTTTGTATTTTACAATATTTCATAACTCAATAAAAATGTTACACTTAAAAAAACTGTGCTTCAACAGTCAGATACTTCTTTTCATATGTATGTATGCCAGAACATTTTTCTTTGAATACAAAGAAAATGTTATGAACCTTAACTTCCTGATTGTTAAGGAATATCATCTGCTTTCTTTTCTAAGTATCTTCCTGCATTATTTTTATCAAGAAAACTCAAAATAAAGATTTGACAATAAAAGTTTGATTAAACCAAAAATTCCTCTGGAACAATTTACCAGACAAAGGAATTTAGAATTTAGCTTTAGTGCCCTTGAAGTATTTAACCTCCTCTCTCTTTTTTTTTTGCATTGTATTTTCTTCCTCAGATGTTCACAAAACAGCTTTATGAGTTCCTTACAGTTGGTTTAACTCCAAAGTGAATTCTTTTTAAATAAAGACCAACTAGTTGGAAGTAACAAGAGTAAATGTACGGTAGAGATTTATAATTTTCATGCTTTATCCCATGTTACACAGATTTATGAGGGAGTTCTGATAAATGCAATAGGTCTTTCTTTTCATAGCCCTGAAGTCAATGTTAGGATACTTTTCAATATTTTGGAAATAGCAAGTGTCAGCTGTTTACTCACCTCAAGGAGCCATAGGTGGATTTGGGGTTACCACCCCAGGATTCATTGTTTGGTAACTGAAAATCAGAGGCAGATTTATCCTTTTGTTGAAAACCCAATATTTGCTCCAGTTATTTAATTAAATTCTCTGCAGTACTTATCAGAATGCTATTGGAATGTTTTTATTCTAGTTTAAGAAGAAACCCAATATAAGTATGAATTCATGTAACAGCAGTTTAGAGCAGCTATTAAAATTATTGTTTGAAGCTTTATGTCATCCAAATGCTATAATTCCAGAGATAGTGGGGGTGAGAGGGAGAGGGAGAAGGAGGGAAGGAGGGAGGGAGGGAGAGAGAGAGAGAGAGAGAGAGAACCATGTTACTATGCTTCTGACCTAAAAATATAAGTATACTAGGAATGATGTCACTGTATTTGCAAAAAGTGGCCAAAGTAGGCTTAAAGTAACCTAAAGTACAGTGTATTAAAACCCCTCACTCAAAATTCCAATACAAATCTTATGTGACTGAGTAAAGACTAAATATTTTCCATTGAATTGAACTAACAAATATTGAAGGGGGGGGGAAATGGAAACTGGAATGGTGGTGAATGGTATGTAGCGCCTAAAATTGTTCCAGGCGGCCTAGCATATTACAACAGGGATCCCCAACACCCAGGCTGAAGCCCACTACTGAGCCTTGAGTCTTTAAGAACCAGGCTGTGGAAGTGGTGGGTGAGCGACATGCATCCCCACTTGCACAAGCAGCGGGTGAATGCAGAACTATCCCTTTTGTCCCCAATTGTCGGTCTGCAAATGCGAAAGGTTGCAGAAATCTGTATTACAATTTTTCTCCCTCCCCCGCCTCTCTCTCTTTCTTTCTCTCTCTCTTTTTCTTTCTTTTTTGTTTTGATGTTCTTCCTTTTCTCCTCTTCCCTCTCTCCCTCCCCTCCCTCTCCCCTGTTCCCCCTCCCCCTCCCCCTTCTCTCCCTCTCCCTCCCCCTCTCCTCCTCCTCCTCCTCCTCCTCCGCTTCTTCTTCTTCTTCTTCTTCTTCTTCTTCTTCTTCTTCTTCTTCTTCTTCTTCTTCTTCTTCTTCTTCTTCTTCCTCCTCCTCCTCCTCCTCCTCCTCCTCCTCCTCCTCCTCCTCTCTTTGTCTTTCTCTCCCTGTCCCCCTGTCCCCCTCTCCCTCCTCCCCCCTCTCACTGAAGTTAGATCCATTTTCCAGTTGGTATGGTCCAGCTAAATTTTTAAATAACTTTTCATGATATCATTTGAAAGACATTTTCTTCCACTTCAAGCAAAATCTTCATGGATTTGTTCTGTATACACCTATTAAAAATTTAGTAGGAGAGATAGAAACTATTTTGGTACTGCAGAAATAAAAGGGGATAAGTAGTTTATTGCCAAGAAGGCACTTTAAATCATGTCTTTACTCAAGAGCACTTTAAACTATTTTTTCATTGATTTCTCCTTTGTATTTGCTTTTTTCTAATCCGAAAAGTAATCTTGGATGTTTGTAGAAATAATTATGTTTGCTAAAGTTTTGCAGTTACTGTAGATGCCCAGGACCAAAAATGACCTATAGATTATCATTGTTTCCAATTACAGGAAAATACTTAAAACAGTTATAGTCTTAGACAAGATATTGCAAATCAAAATCCATAATTGCCAGGAAGAAAACTGCCCAACTGGTGGGATGGTATACAATTCTAGCACTTAGAATTGTATACCATCCCACCCTGATTTACAGAAATCTCTGGCCAATTTACAGAGTCAGCATATTGCCCCCAACAATCCCCATTTTACAGACCTTGGAAGAATGAAGTGCTGAGACAACTTGAGCTGGTCAGGATCAAACTCCTCAGTTTGGGCAGAGTTAGCTCACAATACTGTATTCTAACCACTGTGCCATCATCCAATATGATTCCATATTGAATTGCCTTGGATCTCTTAGGTATAAAAAGGGAATTACTTCTTATAATTAACCACTGTATACTAAACACATTATTGTGATTTTCAACTCCCTAAAATAATATACCGTAGGTGAATAATTGGGAGATTTTCCTGCACAATATCTAATAACTATTCTCCAAGACACCTGAGGGTAGGACAAGAAGCAATGGGTGGAAACTAATCAAGGAGAGAAGCAACTTAGAACTAAGGAGAAATTTCATGACAGTTAGAACAATTAACCTCTGGAACAGCTTGCCTCCAGAAGTTGTGAATGTCCCAACCCTGGAAGTCTTTAAGAAGATGTTAGATAGCCATTTGTCTGAAATGGTATAAGCTTCCTGCCTACGCAGGTGGTTGGACTAGAAGACCTACAAGGTCCCTTCCAACTCTGCTATTTTATTGTATTGTATTGTAATCCCCTCATCCAAATCATTGCTGAAGATGTTGAATATCACTTTATCAAAAGCTTCGCTTTTGATATGCTTACTTCCAGAATAAGTCAATGTTGCATTTGCTGATAATTTTCTCATCTGAAAGCAAGCTTCACTATAATTTACTTGCCTGTTGTATTTAGGATTGAAGACAGTGGTGGGATTCAAATTTTATTATTACCAGTTCTCTAGGCATGGATTGGGGGGCATGGCAGGGGAAGGATACTGTAAAATCTACATTCCCTCCCCAGTCCAGGGGAAAGTTATGGCAAAATCACATTTCCTCTTATCAGCTGGGACTCAGGAGGCAGAGAATAAATGGGGGTGGGGGCAGTTAGAGGTGGCATTTACCAGTTCTCCAAACTACTCAAAATTTTTGCTACCGGTTCTCCAGAACTGGTCAGAACCTGCTGAATACCACCTCTGACTGAAGACCTTGGTATTGAAAGAAACAAAGTGCTAGTTTCTCCTATTCCTTTTCTGAAAACCTCTGTATACGGAGGCAATTTGTATATTTACCTTGATTTATTTACCTGGAATGTTTTCAGAAGGTTATATATTTTCCAAAGCATAATTCAAGCCCACTTCTTTTTTAAATACCCTTAATACGTACACTAAGACTATTTCAGTTGATCTAATCCCAACTGTCAGTAGATCATGTTCAAAAAAGTGAAGTAAGGTTCTATATTTAGGCAAGAAAAAAAATTTCACAGGTACAGTATAGGTGGTACCTTTCTCAATAGTAGTGTGAGAGGGATCTTGGAATCCTAGTGGACAACCATTTAAATATTATCCAGCAGTGTGCAACAGCTGCAAAAAAAGCCAACACAGTTCTAGGCTGCATAAACAGAGGGATAGAATCAAAATCACGTGAAGTGTTAATACCACTTTATAATACCTTGGGAAGGACACACTTGGAATACTGCATACAATTTTGGTTGCCACGATGTAAAAAAGACGTGGAGACTCTGGAAAGAGTGCAGAGAAGAGCAACAAAGATGATTAGGGAACTGGAAGCTAAAATGGTTGCAGAAACTAGGTATGTCTAGTTTAATAAAAAGAAGGACTAAGGGAGACATGATAGCAGTGTTCCAATATCTCAGGGGTTGCCACAAAGAAGAGGGAGTCAAACCATTCTCAAGGCACCTGAGGGCAGAACAAGAAGCAATGGGTGGAAACTAATCAAGGAGAGAAGCAACTTAGAATTGAGGAGAAATTTCCTGACAGTTAGAACAATTAACCTCTGGAACAGCTTGCCTCCAGAAGTTGTGAATGCCCCAACCCTGGAAGTCTTTAAGAAGATGCTGGATAGCCATTTGTCTGAAATGGTATAAGGTTCCTGCCTACACAGGGGGTTGGACTAGAAGACCTCCAAGGTCCCTTCCAACTCTGCTATTGTATTGTATTGAAAAAATGAAAAAAGAGAAAAAAGGAATAATTTTCTCATATAAAGTATATACAACTTTACCAATTTATTGCCATTTCTTGAAATAATACAAATAAACTCTTAACTCATATCTCACTTTAGTCTCTATAAATATATCTATAAATTCTCATCATCCACCCTAATTGGGAAATGTCCATTAAGGATTACCAGAATTATCCACATATCTATAATAAACGATTGTAAACTCACTTAATTCCCTTCCTTTATGTTCTTGAACAAATCCTGAAAACATCACCAATCAAATATAAGCCATAAAAAGATTGCCATGAATAATAACAAATATTTCAAATCTAATCAGATAAATTTAAGATATAACAAATACTTCAACTAAAATAAATAATTTCCCATGTAACATTTATTATTTTAAAGGATTTAATAAATTAACTGTCTATGGAGATTTTCGGTCATTCAGGCCATGGTTGTCCCAAAGGTACTTTCCAAAAGGCAACTGGACTTTCTTTGTTTTTTGTTTAAAAATATTTTTTAAACAAAAGAAGCTTTTTCAGGTCGGAATGAATTGTGGAGAATGGAAAGATTTATATTCTTTGCAGTTATCTGGTCCTTAGCACTCTTTCTGAGAGTCCTTGAATCCTTGGAGGTTTATCAGTCTTCAAAAGAGTGACTTTGCCTTTCAAATGCAGATGGACTGCTAAATCTTGTCTTGTTCTCCTATGTTGTGCCATGCCTTTGTAAAGTGGTCATTTTGTTTCCCCAATGTACCGATCTCCACATGCATACATCACGTTGCTCAGTTTGTTTCTGGGTGCTTTATCCTTGGGGAGGACAAGCTTCTGCCTTAGTTCTGTTCTAATTTCTGATCCCTAATTATATTTTCTTGTGACTTTCTCCGGTTTGGCCTAAGTTATTTACCTAGCCTGCAGTCTGTATTATAAATTGTTTTAATTGGGTTTGTAAGGGATTATGTCTTAACTATTTAAATTTTAGCACAGGGATAAACTATTTAATTCGATTTTAATTATTTATATTTTGTATTTGTTTGTTTTAAATTTCCTGTGCACCGCCCCGGGTCCCTTCGGGGAGAGGGTGCGGTTATATAAATTTTATAAATAAATAAATAAAATAAATAAATACCTTGAAGCAAATAGTAAATAGAGGTTATCAAATTCCAGAATAAGCTTCATGTTCACAAAATACGTTGGTCCTTAGTAATCACTTCAAGTGACAAAAGAGAAGGAGCATATCGTTAGATCTTAACTTGAAACAACAAACTAAAAAGTTTCCAACTTGTGAATACCAAATGCCTGTTCAGTTCTATTAATTTCATCTAAACACTTATTAACAGTATTCTGTAGCCAAAAGAGCAGTAGCTTGTCAAGCATAAAAAGTGATTCTCTGCATTTCCCACCAATGCTGCAAGTGCCAGTTCAAAATATTGTGACACATAAGCATGATAAATTTTCCTTCCCCTGCCAATATCTTTGCATGGAGGACAACACAACACAAAGCAAAAAAGGACCAGCATATAAAATCAACTTTCATAGGAATTTGAGAAACAATGGAGCTAGATAGTAATATTGCTTTCAAAACCAGCATTTCACATCTTACAGGTACAGACATAAACATATTCAGATGAAATGTCAAAGATCATTGTTGGAATATTTTCCTTATATCTTCACAATAGGTTTAAAATGAAAGATCAATGAATAATTGTATGGGGAGTAGTAATACCATTTTATAAAATAAAAATGGTTCCTGTGATTATAAAAAAAAAAGAGTGCATCATATAGCAAGGAAGGAAGCATATAAAGGAAAACATATATCATATATAGAAAAACATATACACAGATAAAATGCCTATGTGTTTTATTCTAGATAGGGAAATATTTGCAATAAGGTAATGCATTCCATTCTAATGCTAATGATTGACTAAATACTTAAAATAAAATAAAGTCTATAAAAAGGAAGAGTGAAGGGCAATTCACCATGGACGGCACCCAATGTTACATGACAACCTTGGGTTGAATAAATATATCAACTGATTGCCACATATGTTTTATTGGATTCTCAGCTTGGTAACAAACTGCAAGAAAAGAAGATGCCTGATCCTTCTGACACCATTAAACCACTGACTTTATTGACTGAACATAATTATGCAAAAACAAATCAACAACAAAAGCCACAGGAATCTTAAAATTAGGATATTCCTTTTACATTAATCTCAAAACAAATACATTATGTTTCTCAGACTATCCTACTGGCAAACCATCTGTTAAAATATGAAATATAAAATAGGCATCTTTTGAGTGACAATGTACATTATATCTGCAAGCCTAAAGTCCTTTATTTTCTGTCACTTCTCCTACATGACTTTTATTCTAACATAGTATAGCATAGCATAACATCATCCTAAGAATAAGGCTAGATCATTAGAAATAATTGCGACAAGTTCCACAAATAAATATGGTGGATAACAGTTTAACAACCAGACTGTTAGAACTCAAAAGAATTATCAGAGGTATAATTTATCTTCCTCAAGTTGCTTTTACTTCATATACAGTATTTATTTAATAAAGGTTGATCTTCTATATCTTTTATCACTGCTGAATAGAATCTGTTCAGGGAAAACAAACGAACATGAATTCCTTATTTTTTTGAAAAATAACAACTTTCAAACCAGGTTATATTACATTTTCGTTCCAACAACAGGCTCCAACACACTCCATATTTGGATTGTATATGTCTATAGGGCTTTGAACATTATGTGCTATTGTGATACCTGATGTTACACGTTTAAAAGCACAATACCTTCCTTAGTTAAAATTCCAGGAATGATCAGACAATATTTTTTACAGTTTAAAAATCATTTCCCCCAAAGAACAGACAAAATGACAAATATTTGTACCAAAACCTGTTATTCATGTATGGTTATACATACATGTGCATTACACATGCAGTGTAAATATCTGCTATATATTTTTATAGCTTGATTAAAGAGCATAATATATAAACTACTTATATTTTCTTTTTGGTAATTTGTCAAATGCACAATATCATTGCTGCTTCCAAAATGTATAAATTAAGAAATAGTGTCGCACTGCCTTTGCTTTTATAGACAAAATGTATTATGTTTCTATTCCAACTGAAACCAACTTTCTGTAGCACATAATTCACATGAGTCCTGTGAAAAATGTACAGAGCAGCCATAATTGGACATGTCCATGAAGTCACTGCACAGAGCGGCACTTTTAGTTTTATATTGTAATGCTTTTTCATTCAGTCTCATTCTTACAGAGATAGGGAACCATGGCCCTTTTATGACGTACGAACTTTAACTCCCAGAATTTCACACATCATAAAAGAACCATAGTTTCCCACCCCTGTTTTAGTGGGAGGTGTTGCAGAGCCTTACATTGCGAAAATAAAATCTCATGTACCAATGTAACAGGATGATGATGATAATGATGATGATGATGATGATGATGATGATGATGACGACGACTACGACATTATCCATTCAGTCATGTCTGACTCTTGATGATTCTATGGGCCAGGTCTCTCCAAGTCTTCCAATCTTGCACTACCTCTTTCAGTTTTCTGCTCTGATATAGCAGTATAGAATAGTTTATTTATTTATTTATTTTTATTTTTATCACATTTATATCCCACCCTTCTCCACAAAGGACCCAGGGCGGCGCACAGGAATTTAAAAACATACAAAACAATAAATACAGAATTTAAAAACATATTAAATTATAATCCTATGCTAAAATCCAAATTAAAATCACCAATTTAAAACTATCTAAAATAGTCCCAACGGGAGTTTAGGCTAGGCCGGCTTGCTGAAAGAGATGTGTCTTTAGACACTGGCGGAAGAGGCGGAGGTCCGAGATGGTACGCAATTCAGGGGGTAGGTCATTCCAAAGGGCAGGGCCCGCCACAGAGAAGGCTCTTCCCCTGGGTGTCGCCAGACGGCATTGTCTGACCGACGGCACCCTGAGAAGGCCCTCTCTGTGGGAGCGGATCAGCCGAAGGGATGTATGGGGCAGGAGGCGGTCTCGCATATAACTAGGCCCCGAGCCTAGTTATATTTATTGGAAGGCTTAGCTAACTCTGGACTGTTACCTTTCTTTCAGGAGATCCAAAGAAAACATGAAGGAGATAACAAAATGGGAGGTTTGCCAGAATCAAGGAGGAAACTTGAGGAAACTCATTAGTTCTATTCAAATTTAAATGCATTTATCATTTTCACATAATTCTTCCATTTGAAAATCCCCAAGTCTGCATTGACATCTCATCTTTTCTATGAAAGCTAAGGATGTTCTCTTAATTTACATACACAAGTCAGGGTGCTGAGAAAGAAAATAAGTGCCTCAACTCACCCACTGCACAGCAAGCTGCATGGCTGACCTGAGACTAGAACCTGGTCTTTATCATCTATCTTTGACTCCTTTTCCATGCATTACACTGTCCATTAGGATCCAACTTTATTGGAAAATAACAGGTTAGATATCCCTAACAAAATTATTGTGGGTGAACAGGTTTAACAGTCTTAACAGGAATATAAAATTAGCAAAACAAAATGTACCATATTTTCAGAGTATAAGACGCACCCCCCCCCTAAAAGAGCGTGGAAATGTTGGTGCATCTTATACACTGCATACAGCCATTTTTGGCCTCCCAAAGCATTGCCCCTGCATCCTATTTTTGGGGGAAATGGGTCATTCCTTCCCTCAGCCCCTTAGCCCCCATTCTGCAGGCTTCAGCAGGGCTGGGGGAGGGCAAAAATGCCCCTGTTTTTGCAAAAAACGGCCCATTTTTCATAAAAACAAGGGCATTTTGCCTTTTCCCCAGCCCCTAACCCTAACCCTAACCCAGTGCTCCTGGGGGCTGGGGAGGACAAGAACTTTTTGTCTTACTTACATCTTTGAAATCTTGGTGCGTAATACACCGATGAGTCTTATAGTCCAAAGAATATGGTAGCTACGTATCAATGAAATACTTATTTTAAAAACTTTGTGTTTCTATCTCTCACAGTGCCTTTCTGCCTTTTAATCTTGCAGCTCAGCATTAGCAAACAAACAGGACTGTATGTGATGGGGAGGCATTTTGTACTCATTTGCTCACTCTCCAAATCTTATCGCAGCTCAAACTCTCCTCGGTGGAATTAAGATGTTTTGCTAATGTATTGGCCTTCTTCAGAATTGTTGGAGATAAGGCGATATGAATCCATTATATGTTTTGAGGTTAATGTTTACTGGTTTTATCTCAGTTGCTGACCTGGATTACAGATACAGTTGGCACTTTATCATTGTATGTCTGCAGCTGGTTCCCAGGTATAAAGATTAAGCCAGTCGTGGAGCCTTTCAAAGATATTTCTGGCTGTCGTTTTGTGGCATCAGCTCTAAAGTTTAGTGGATCACTTTTGTTGCCATAACAAGCCAAAGCATTTTCAGTGAAAGCCTTTTAGCCCACTGAGAATTTAGCAGACAACTGCTTGAGGCCTGCTGATAAGCTAAATATGGATCTCCAACCCAATGAAAGCAGAACAGTAGTCATTTCACCAATTATCCAGCAAGGAAGGTGCTATACAATTCACATCAAGATAAGAACACATTTATTCTTACATACTCTAAAAACACTTTAAGGGTTTTAAGAGACAAATGTTACTTTGGGGAAAATAGTCTATTTTTCTGCTCCATAGGGGAACAACAATTTTCCTTCTGCTTTATGTAAGGATTATGGCAGGTAGATTTTTATACTTAACAGTCCTCCAATATGAGATGCATTATTGTGCAGCAGTTAAAGACAGCAACCTCCAAATCTAGAAGCAAATCCTGTTCTTTTATCTATAGGTCTTATCAGCAAGATAAAAATACTAATTTAATGTGTTGTGTTAGACTCTAATAACAAACTGGTAGTACAAACTGGTACTATTAGGGCTAATACTAGTAGTGCCAGAAAGAATGAAGCAACTGAGTCAAAGCCGAAAGGACACTCAGCTGTGAATGTATTTGGCAGTGAAAAGAAAGTCTGATGCTGTAAAGATCTATACTCCACAGGAACCTGGAATGTAAGATCCATTGAATCAAGGCAAGCTGTACGTTGTCAAACAAGAGATGACAAAACTGAACACTGACATCTTAGGGATCAGTGAACTAAAATGGACAGAAATGGTTGAATTTAATTCAGATGACCATAGGTTCCCAAGATCACCACAGAGGAGGACTACAGCCAAGAAATTAAAAGACACTTGCTCCTGGGAGGAAAGCTATGGCAAATCTAGACAGCATACTGAAAAGCAGAGACACCACCTTGCCAACAAGGTGGTGTCTCTGCTTTTGATCACCTTGGGCTACAAGGTGATCAAACTGGTCAGTCCTAGAGGGGATCAACCCTGACTGCTCCTTAGAAGGCCTAATCCTGAAAATGAAATTCAAGTACTTTGGCCACCTAATAAGAAGGAAGGACTCACTGGAGAAGAGCCTAATGCTGGGAAAGATGGAGGGCAAAGGAAGAAGGGGACGACAGATAATGCGGTTGCTGGATGGAGTCACTGAATCAGTCAGTGTGAGTTTAAATGGATCCTGGGGGATGGTAGAGGACAGTAAGGCCTGGAGGAACATTGTCCATGGGGTCACGATGGGTCAGAAATGACTTTGTGACTAACAACAACAACAAACAAACTGGATGAGACATATATAGAGGATTGCTCTTGACACATTTCAGAGATTTTATCTTTTCTTGCAAAAATAAAGATAGACTATGTGGAAAGGGATTTGATAAGATTCCAGAGATTCGATAACTTTTCAGAGATCCAAGGGCTACTGTGGGTCACATGGATAAAATATTAGGAGTTCTTGATGTAAGCCTAATACATAAAGCATGAAATATTTGCTAACAAATGTAATACTCCTCAGAAATTGTCTTCCTATAGTTGAAATGATTCCATTTAATTTTTTCCACTTCCTTACAGCAGATGAAATACCAATTAATGCATACTCCTTTAATTAATGCATATTTTGAATGCAACCTGAAGAGATGGGGAAAGCTTGCTCAAGGCACCCTTTATTTATCTCATAGGGAATTGATATATGACAGAAATATAAGAGAGAGAAAGCTAGCAGAAAGCGGAAGAATAAAGAATTTCCTGCAAGTGATTGAGTAGCTGTGTGAAGTTGAGGTAGATGCCCAGATATCAGAACTTTGAAGAAAGTTTCTTGTATGCAATGGAACAATGAAACAAATTCTTCAAAGAATATACCTTGAATTGATGACATCTCATTTCTTGTTCACATATATGCATTGATTGCTACTTTACCCCTTCCAGTTTGGTCTTATGGGGGCACCTTGAGAGAGAAAGGAAGAGAGACAGAGAAGGAATGGAATGGCTGATAACCTACAGAATTCTTGGCAAGAAGAAACCTTATATTGGGCTAGTCTTTCACTGGTTGAAGACCATGAAACCCATACTCCAACACCTCCAGAGGATACCAAGTTTGAGAAAATTGGTGCATATACTGGAGAACATGATTGTAACAGCCTTATAATGAAGTAGAATGATGTACTAATCTCAGGTTAATTAGTAATTTTTAAGCAGTTGTTTTATCTAGCCACAGGATTTGTGCTTTTATATCTATATATCTAATTTCTGTTGTAAAAATAACAGAAGCTTTTGGATTTCTTGTCAACTGAAACCGACACTTTATCAGTTGCTTTTTTTTTTTTGCCCCACAACTGAACCAGGACATGAGGTATCCTCATTCTTCAATTACACGTTTTTGTAGGTTTTAGTCCTGTAAAAATTTCTTCACTATGTGAAAATTTTCTTTCTTCATGAAAAGGCTCCTAACACAACTTCTGGATATCTTTTGAATTTTCTTTAGCAATATGTTGACTTTTCACTGCAGTGAGAAATGTGTCTTAATGGTTGGGCTACATTTTTCCTAGCACCTTCTGTCCCTCTGAAGTTTTTCCTACTAACCTAATTTCTGAATTTGTCTTTATGACATCTTCCCCTGGATTTCAACTGAACAGTAAAGTTTAGGAAAGCATTTTTAAAAAGGATCATCCGGCAAAGGCAAGAAACTTAAGGTAGATCTATGGCAGTGTTTCTCAAACTTCTTAATTCCACAAAAACTGGCTGGGAAATTTTGGGAGCCTTAAGTCCACACAACTTAAAGTTGCTAAGTTTGGAAAATATTAATTCAGACCATCACACATGGGCCACTTCAAATGCAGTTAGAAAATTATTTGCCAATATCATATTGATTCTCACTGATCTCATAGTGCTAAGAACAAGAAATCATCAGCCCTTTATCATATTTAACAGTTTTATTACTTTGTGCTGCAACATACAAAAAATATACAAAAGAAGATAGTAGGAAAAATAGAGAAGGGAGAAGGGAAGGGAACAGTAGGGAAAAGAAGGTGAAAAAAGAAGGCATTGACTTCTGATTCCCTTTGGTGTAGTAGAATAAGGCATTCATATCAGTGGTGGGTTTCTACAGGCTCGCACCTACTCGCGAGAGCCGGTTGGTGAAATTTAGAGAACCGGTAAGAGGGGGTTCCACCGGCGTACCTGGAAGTAAATCTGGCCCGCCGCTGCCAGTGACCCAACGGGAAGGAAAGGAAAGGAAGGAAGGAAGGAAGGAAGGAAGGAAGGAAGGAAGGAATGAAGGAAGGAAGGAAGGAAGGAAGGAAGGAAGGAAGGAAGGAAGGAAAGAAAGAATGAATTTATCATCACAATTGAGTCTAAAATTTTAGTTGCTAAGCAAGAGCATTATTAAATGAGTTTCACCACATTTTAAAAGGTGGCCACTCCCACCCTGTCACATGATTGCCAAGCCACGCCCATAAAATAGGCCACACCTACAGAGTAGGTTCTAAAAAATTTGAAACCCACCACTGATTCATATCCAACCTCAATGTTTTACTTTTACATAATACTGTAGTTTAAATTAGCCATTTCTATAACAACAAATCTATCTAATTGGTAAAACCCAAAATCAAAGTTTCATTTTTTTAAAATCTCAAGTACAAAATCCAGAAGCAGTTTCCAAGTAGAAATAAAAATATATTTTTTTCTTTGATCAAAGCAGTCAATAGAAATCATCACCCTTCTACTTAAATCAATCCTTTCAGAGGCCAACAGCTGTTCTTTTACTCCTTCTCCTCCTCCTCCACATAAAAAAGCCAAAGGAAGTGAAGAAGTCCAGAGCTTTGTCTGCAACTGGTCCATAACCACCCAGAAGAGGGGAATAGATAGAACCTTTTTGATTTCATATGTGTTCACTTTACCTGGCCTGAGGGGAAGATGCAAAGCCATCACCTCAGCTTTCTTCTTAGTTGTAGCATATATAGGCTGGTTAGAGTGTGAGGCAAGAATTCTCTCTCAGGAAGAAACAGCGTGTAATATCTACAGCAGGGTTCCAGTGTTTCTAACTGCATATTGGCTTCAGAAGTAGTCTTACTCTGCAGATGGGCTGGAAATAAATTGGCTTAGCTGCTGAAAAGAGAGAATCAAAGGAATGTGAAGTCATTCTGTAAGTTTTGTGTGCATGTTTTGTAGAAGGGCATTCCCACACACCATCCCATCATCTCAAAATTAAAACAACCTAAAATGAATTATTTTATAGCATAGATGACAGCAATAAACAAAGTCCATAATGGTCAGCCTGGCTCTGCTTAAAAAAAAATGACCAGCAAAAAAGGATGTATTGGGTGGCAAGCGAGAAATATACATCCTTGTGCATCACGTACCTCTAATGTGGAAGAAATATGCATCCCCAAAGAGCATGCATTTTGTAAAGGAGCAAACAAAATAACATTTATTAGTATCAGTTACCCTTTTCTGTTCCTTTTTTTTAGAGTACATTCGGGATATTTACATACGGAATTCCATATATTACACAAAGTTACAAGTGACATTGAATGTAAATTTTCCAGTACTATTTTAAAGCCCTAACCAGCAGCAACTATGACAGCAGCATCCATTAGACAATGAAATAATATAACCGGCAGCATGGACACAGACCAAGCTGAGATTGAACTGACAGCTCTAATTTATACACATACATACACAAACTGCATGGAAAAGCATTGAGCAGTTTTGTCCTCTCTCCCTGCCAATTTACTGCCTTTCCACAGTGTGCATTGAGAAGCAGCACCTCTTTTCACCACACAGCTTGTAAACGGCTGGGAACTGGGAATGAAGGAAAGAAAGAACCTGTCTCCATAGCCCAAGAACTGTTGAAGTGCTCTGTATTGCTTAATGTGAAAGTAGTTCTTTGTTTTACTCCGTGGCATAGGAATACAGGCACTTGTCCTGGTTTCTTCCCCCCTCTCTCCATTGTTTTATCTTGCCTTGCCTTGCCTTGCATTGTGGAGAGAGATGGACAGTTGCCTCGGTTTCCATTCTGCTCACTGAGAAAGGAGAAATTGTTTCACATCAAGCAATGTGGAAAGACGGTGGGAGACACAGGACAGATCTAAGGGAGAATCCAGATGGGTTAAAGCCAGAGGTGGTATTCAGCAGGTTCTGACCAGTTCTGGAGAACTGATAGCGGAAATTTTGTGTAGTTCAGAGAGCCAGTAAATACCTCCTCTGACTGGCCTTGCCCTCATCTATTCTCTGCCTCCTGAGTTCCAGCGGGGAGGAAATGGGAATTTTGCAGTAACCTTCCCCTGGAGTGGGGAGGGAATGGAGATTTCCCCCCACATGTCCACCAAGCCACACCTACCAAGCCATGCCATGCCCAAGAAGCCACGCACACAGAACTGGTAGTAAAAACATTTGAAGCCCACCACTGGTTAAAGCCTTTGGTTTTAAAGGCTATCCAAATCTTTAAATCATGGTTTTCTTGCAACATTTCAACAAAATTCAATTATCTACATTTTATAACTTCTAAGAGAAAGAGTCTCCACAAATGCAAACTACGGGTAACAAAGTACAAAAAACAGCTTGCCTTCAGAAGTTGTGGGAGTTCATCACTGGAAGCTTTCAAGAAGAGACTGGACTGCCATTTGTCAGAAATGGTGTAAGGTCTCCTGATTGGGCGAGGGGTTGGGCCAGATGTCCTACAAGTTCCCTTCCAACTCTGTTAATGTATTATATTACAAGTACCATATTTTTCGGGATATAATATGCACCTTTTTTCCTCTAAAAAGAGGCTGAAAATCTGGGTGCGTCTTATACATCGAATACAGCATTTTTGCCTCCTGAACACTGCCCCTTCACCAAAATGGCCACGTGCATACTCTTATGGAGGTTTCCAGAGAGCTCCTGGAGGCTGGGGAGGGCAGAAATGAGCAAAAAACAGACAGGGCATTTTTGTCCCCCAGCAGCACTCTATAAGCCTACATAAGGCTATACATGCTATTTTTTGACCAAAAAATGGCCTGTTCTCATCCCCGCCCCCCCGGAGCACTCTGCAAGTCCCCCCAAGGCTATTCATGCCTTTTATTTGAAAACAAATGGGCCCAATTTTGGCGAAAAATGGGCCGTTTGGGGGAGGTTTGCACAGTGCAAAAAGGGGTTATTTTTCCCCTTTCGGAAAACTGTTTAGTTAGAGTGATTGATGAGAATTACATTGGTCAAGTACTGTGTCTGCAGAAACAACGATTTGTTCCAAAGGTGGTCAGTGATTTCCGTCTCCAGCACATAGGTAAATACACCTGGAAACATCTACCTACCTACCTACCTACCTACCTACTTTCTCTCTCCCCCCCTACCTATCTACTGTATTTATCTTTCTCTCACTCTATCCCTCTACCTACCTACCTATCTACACTCTCTCTGTCCCTACCTACCTACTGTATTTCTCTCTCTCTGTCTCTTTCTCTCTCTATTTTTCTCTCTCTATCCCTCTACCTACCTACCTACCTATATACACACACTTTCTCCCTACCTACTGTATTTCTCTCTCCGTCCCCTCTATCTACCTATCTACCTACTCTCTCTCTCCCCCTACCTATCTACTGTATTTCTCTCTCTCTCTCTCTATTTTTCTGTCTCTATCTCTCTACCTACTTATCTATCTACACACTCTCTCTCCCTATCTACCTACTTACTGTATTTCTCTGTCTCTCTATCTCCGTCTCTACCTACCTACTCTCTTTCTTTCTCTCCCTCCCTCCCTGCTGTATTTCTCTCTCTTTCTCTCCCTCTCTCTCCCTCTATCTACCTACCTACTTTTTTAAAAAAAATGCCTCTTCAAAACCTGGGTGAGTCTTATACTCTGAAAAATACAGCAATCCTTGACTTATGCCTATAATTGGCATACACATTTCCATTGCTAAGCAAGGCAGTTGTTAAGTAAGTTACACCTGACTTCATGTCATTTTTTGCTATGATGTTTAATGAATCACTGCAGTCCTTAAGTGAATTTGGCTCCCTGCATTGACTTTGCTTGTTGGAAACCAGAGGAAAAAATCACAAATGGCAATTACATTACCCTGAGATGCTGCAATTGTTGTAAATACAATTTCCAAAATTAGGTTTCCAAGCACCTCAATTTTGATCACTGTGGAGATGCCATAACAGTCGTAACAGGCACTAGTTGTAAGTAAAATTTTCAGTGCTTTGTAACTTTGAATGGCCGCTAAATAAATGTTTGTAGGCTGAGGACTACCTATATGTTTGGTCAATGATCTACTGACCCAAGTGAGTTTATAACAAGAATGAAAAATGGAAATAATTTACAGATATCAAAAGCCACCTTCTCCATTGAATTTTTTAAAAATGACGAGGATAATGAATGCCATTAAATGTTCTATTTAATCAATGAGATTTAGTAGAATATAGTAGAATATAGAGTTAATATAGTAGAAAGAAGTTTAATTTCTTGAAAGCTAGTTATGATCAAGGACCCTTTTGATGGTTTTTTTTCTCTCTCTTAGTAAGAACAGAGTTACCCCAGCAAGAGCTTTAGTATCAGAATTCAGTAATCAGTTAAGTTTCTAATGCAATACATTTCATTCTAACTCCTATTATTCACTGCTTGGATGCTGACCTTCTGAAAAGCGTAACTCCATTGTGCGATTTGTCATTCCAATAATATAAATATGAAGTCTACAGTAAAGAAATTGTATTTAATAGAAATTATAATTTGATTGGTTTTTTTGAGTGTTCAGAAGCAAATTCCAATTATGTATCTTATTATTTTGAAAGAAAGGAAAATAATTGCATGAAAGAAGCAACCTGCTGATTTGTCAAGGCTCACATGTTTTGAAGGTCTGCAGAATTGCGACTGCTTCAAAAAATAATTGTGCAATCCATTGCAAATAACACAGAACTATTTTTTTTATTTCAAGTAAAATAAACTCTACATTCTTAACAATTGAAAAACTTTATTTTATTATTGAATTTCATTTTGAAAGAAAACAATCTTATACCACTTCAAGCTCCCCCACACCAATCCAATTGTGCACCTTCTTAAAAGAATGAGGAATTTCACACATTACTTCAACTTCTTTTACTTACCAATACTTTTCTCCTAGTAGACATTTTGGCAAGACATTTTTTAATTAATTATCTTATACCTTCAGAATCCAGGTATTCTCCAAGGCAGACTAGGGCTTGTAAATCAGTTGTAGTCTGAATCAATACATGTAATCAATTCTTGAGGCTGTGCCTGCCCATTACAAAATGTTAACAACCAAAGATTGTATTAGATAGACTCTGGAAGGGAAAAAAAACAAAAATAAAAGAGTGTTGTGCTCAACCTAATCTACTCTTGTCACCTAATGTGAGATTATGGTGGAAAGAATGAGCCTTTTCTTTCTTTCTCTCTGAAGCAGTAGAAATAGTCAAACCACCTCTATGCTCTGGGTATAAAAGATTGCTTTTTGGGTGTTTACCAGGTGTGATAAAAAAGATCAGGAAAGGGAAAGCGGAAGAGCGGTTAATTCTGGCTGTACAAGATGAAACCTTAAGAACAAATGGATACAAAACCAGATCTGAGAAGATAGCAACAGACAGCAAACGCCCCTCTGCAAAGAAACTGAAGAAACAGTAGAACACTTAGTTAGTTACTGCACGGCAATCTCACAGACTGACTACAAGCAACAGCATGACAGAGTAGCAACAAGAGTACATTGGATTATCTTCAAGAAATGTCACTTGCCTGCAAGCAGGAACTGGTAGGATGACAAAACAGACAAAATAATAGAGGATGAAGCAGCTAAATTGCTCCGCGACTTTAGAATTTAAACAGACAAACATCTGCCATATAACATCCTATACTTTACAATTGTCAATAAGAAAGACTAAAAAGGCTACGTGCAGTAACTGGAGACAGCAAAACAGAAGAGAAAGAACTAGAGAAAAGAACAAAATACAAAGACCTGTAAATAGAAATAGAACAACTATGGCAAAAGAAAGCAATAGTATATAATACGTAGTAATTAATGTCTTGTGTGCAATTACATAACATCTGGAGCACCACTTACACTATCAGGATTGACAAAAATCAGTCAATTGCAAAAGGCACTTTACTTAGAACAGCTTACATCCTGTGATGATCCCTCTAAGACTATTAAACAATATCTGTCTTTGGGAAGGATTCAGTAGGTGAACAAAATGCCAAATCCAATCTAAACATCTGGATGACTGTGAGACCAACCGTAATAGTTAAACAAAAAAATATGAAGACTTGACTTTGGCTGCTATTCAGACTAATTAGTGCTAGTTGTAGAAAGAATAAGAAGGAACAGTAGATTATATACTAAGCTCATGTAGGAAGATCACCCAAATTGATTGTAAACAATGACATAAGACACAAATAAGAATGTTTCAGTGGAATATTTGCAAAAATTATCAAGGGAAAATTATCTATGGGAACTTAGAAATGAAAAAAAAGTAATAAAAATGAGCAGGTTAAAATATTGTGAGATTTCCAAAGACAGACTGATAATGTTTGGCTCATAATGTACCAGATTTAACTGTGGTTGAAAAGAAGAAAGTGTGATAATTATTCTCATCATATCTGGGGATAGTAGAATAGAAAACAAAAAATTGGAGAACATGACAAAGTATCAAGATCTGAAAGTAGAAGTTGAAATATACTAGCCATAGTAGTCCCAGTGATTATTGGCACATATGATGCCAAACCAAAAACCGGCAAAATTTCAACCTGTCAATTACAAAAGGCACACTGCTTAGCTTAACAGTTATACTATGCTGACATATCACAGATTCCAGAACCACTTTGTAGGGAAGATGGGTGGCATAGTATACCTCTCCTGCCAACCTGATGGGATGTTGATGTAGATCAGGCATATCAAACTTGCAGCCCACAGGCTGGATGAGTCATGCACTGACCACACCCACACCTAGTTTAGCGAAGGGAGAAAAGTCATTATGCATCATATGATAATGTCCTAGTAACATAAGTTTGACACCCCTGATATAGATGTGATGGGGAAGAGGCAGTCTCTCAAATAACTCATTCCATGCCATGATGAGCTTTATCATTATCATTAAAAACCAGAAAATAAAAGGAAAACAACATGTGACATTAGAAGTAAACTAAGATAATAAAATGGAGATCAGCACAAATTATACTAAAATTGTCAGATGTGAAGAATCAGGACCATTTGTAAGGTTGAAGCATAGAAAACGTATTCAAGCCTATACACAAAAATCTAATCAGATAAAGTTCAACACTAAATTGGTGCCTGATGAGGGCCCACTTAATTCAGGATGGGTTGGATTTGGAACACTTGTGAGAATGCAACAACTCTAAACTGATGACATACTTAACTCTGCCCCTTGGCTCTGCCTGCTGTTTTCCTACAAAATATGCTATATGAAAGTTCTAGGCATAAGATCCCACAATCGTGAGACACACAAGATATATATCGTTTGATTACATGTCTTAACTCTTGACAATCGCAATATGTGTTGGCAGGGGGGCAGAGGTCGGCCTCGAGGCCCCTCTTATGCAGGGTTCCTCAGGGGTCAGTCCTCTCGCCCCTCCTATTCAACACATATATGAAGCCGCTGGGTGAGATCATCCGTGGTTTTGGGGTGGGATATCATCTGTACGCTGATGATACTCAGCTGTACCTTCCCCCTGATATTAGAACGACCACCGACCTCCGCTCCTTCCGTGTAAAATTGAAGACCCATCTCTTTCGACTGGCCGGCCTTGAATAGTTCTCTCTGTCTTTTAACTACAATTATTTTAATGGGTTTTTAATTTATATTTTTAGCACGGGTAATTTTATTTAATTCTATTTTAAGTAATGTTTGTATTATTGTATATTGTTTTTAATTATGCCTGTGCACCGCCCCGGGTCCCTGTGGGGAGAGGGTGCGGTTAATAAATCTCAATTTATTATTATTATTATTATTATGTACATATCCACCCCAGACCACCCCAACGATGACGTTGAGGTGATGTCCCGGTGTTTGGAAGCCGTACGGATCTGGATGGGTAGTAACAAACTCAAGCTCAACCCGTCCAAGACTGAGTGGCTGTGGTTTCTGGCACCCCGGTTCAGCCAGATTACTCCAACTCTGGCCATTGGGGGCGAAACACCGGCTCCTGTGGAGAGGGTGCGCAATTTGGGTGTTCTCCTGGATTCCCGGCTGTCCATGGAAGACCATGTGGCGGCCGTGGCCAGGGGGGCATTCCATCAGGTACGCCTGATGCACCAATTGCGCCCCTTACTGGACCGGGCTGCCCTTCGCACAGTCACTCAGGCCCTCGTGACATCCTGACTCGACTATTGCAATGCTCTCTACATGGGGCTTCCCTTGAGGTGCACTCGAAAGCTACAGTTAGTGCAGAATACAGCCGCGCGGGTGATTACGGGAGCCTCTAGATGCTCCTATAAAACACCGATCCTGCGCAAGCTGTACTGGCTTCCTGTGGTCTTTCGGGTGCGCTTCAAGGTCTTGACGACCATCTTCAAAGCGCTCCATGGCTCGGGACCTAGTTATATGCGAGACCGTCTCCTGCCCCATACATCCCTTAGACCGATACGCTCCCACAGAGAGGGCCTTCTCAGGGTGCCGTCAGCCGGACAATGCCGACTGGCGACACCCAGGGGAAGGGCCTTCTCTGTGGCGGGCCCTGCCCTGTGGAACGACCTACCCCCTGAACTCCATACCATCACCGACCTCCGCCTCTTCCGCCAGTGTTTAAAAACACACCTGTTTCATCAAGCCGGCCTAACATAGCCTCTGCTGTGACTAGTATTAAATAGTTTTAAAATGGGGGATTTTAATTGGTTTTAGCGCAGGTTTGGATATTTAATAGGTTTTTAAATTTTGTATTTTGTATTATTTATATGTTATTTTAAATTCCTGTGCGCCGCCCTGGGTCCTTTTGGAGAAGGGCGGGATATAAATCAAATAAAACTCAAACTCAAACTCAAACAATCACATAGATTTTATCCATGACCTTCAGCTCCTAACCTGGTGTTTCAGATCTTTCAACAGTGCAATCATTGCCATTGTAACTTCCACCTCATTGCTGGTTGTCCTTTTTTTTTTTTCTTTTTGCCTTTCTCGGGTTTAGAGCCTCTTTAAAAGGAATAGATCTGTGCATGTTATCCAAAGTGGTATAATATTCAATTTTTTGTATGACTTAATTACTGGGTGAGTCTCGCATGTTTCTAAACCAAAATCTGATTTCTTTAGGTGTTACACTGTACCAGTCATTATGGATATAATCATAGATTATAATTTAATTTTCTGCATGAAACAGGTCATAAATATTGTACCACAAACTATAGTAATTTAGCACAAAATGTGAACCTAGTCACTGGTTATATTAATTTTAAGCATGTTAGCACTTAAGACCTAGCAGTATTCTGAAATCTTGGGAGGTATCTATCACTTTAGGGTTAATTTACAGGATCACTCTGCATAGGCTTTTTCAAGTCTTATTTTCACCACATTTGCATCAAGCATTAGCTGAATGGATCTTGTATTTGGGGTTTTTTTGGTCATAAGCTGTGGGGTTTCTTTCCTGAAAAAACTTCTTATGGTTGTATTTTTTTCTGGTTTTGTGTCTGTCTGCTGATGGATTGGCATCCCCTAAAAAAACCCATCTGTTTTTCCTTCCAGGGCATATCTGGGGAGAGTATAGGTTGCTGCCAAGCTGCAAGAAGAAGTGAAGCAAAGCTTGCCTGCATGATGTTGGCTTTCACCCAATGTTTAAATTGATCCCTACGGCTGCCTCTGTTTTGAAGAATGTGTGCAGATAATAAACAAAATAGAGATTAGGCAAGGTATAAGGCACTTTAAGAAAGCTGAGCCAATATCCACACATACAGTATGTACAATTAGTAAAAAGCTGAAAAGCAAAAGAAAATGCTCTTAGGGCAAATCCAAAGCATACAACAGCAATAGGTGTATTAACTTAATTAGAAAGAAATAATAATAATAATAATAATTTAATTTATATCCCGCTCTCTCTCCCCGAGGGAGAATGTATTCCCAATACAATCAATTCCAGATGTGCTAATTTTCTCCCTTTAATTAATCTATCGTTCATGTGAACTATTTGATTTCTTATTTTCTTTAACTATAAAGTTTTACAATTACCCATTGAGATACTGTTTGTAAACCTCTTTCTCACACTCTTTCTACAAATCTATTGAGTTGATTGTAAATGATGCTCTAATTAGCTAATGTAGATTATCCTGTTTAGCTGTATAGAAAATAGAAAGCACACGAGAAGGAGATGAAAGTTGTGGTGAAGGAACACCTGTCTCCTTCTGAATCAATATGAGCCACAGAATCAGTGCCTATGGATCTGCGCTAATGAAGGGATCAGAGTGGGATAGTTGGAGAAGAGGATTGAGGGAGATGGCTGCTAGCACAAGGAGAAACTTGCCCAGAAAGCATCTGCTAGAATACCCTTGCCAGTCCTAAATAAACATGCATGCAATCTCTCCCATTTACCTATCTCCCCCTAATCACAAAGGTGACTGGACTTTCCACTGGACTTTCTGGTTTTTCTTTGAAGACATTTTGTTTTTCATCCAAGAGGCTTCTTCAATGCTTGGATGAGAAGCTTCTTTGGCTTCTTGGATTACCATGACCTGGATGACTGAGAATTTCCATAGACATCTCCCCTAATCTTTACCTTTTTGGGTTCCCCTTTGGGTTACCTCACCATCCCTACTTTCCTGCCACCCTGCACCCCGCCTCCCTGTAGTTTGCCATCCTCAGGTGACCTTTGCTGTCTTCCCCCCGAAATCAGAACAACCACGGACCTCCGCTCCTTCCGTCAAAAATTAAAAACACATTTCTTCTGCTTGGCCGGCCTGGGATAACTTAACTGTTTTTAGGGTTTTTTAGGGGTTGTTTTAGTTTTAACATGGGATTTTAGCGCAGGGTTTTAGTTTAATTCTTTTTTAATACTGTATTGTTTATGATTTTTATATGTATTTTTAATTTCCCTGTGCCCCGCCTCGAGTCCCTTTGGGGAGAGAGAGCGGGTTATAAATTAAATAATTATTATTATTATTATTATTATTATTATTATTATTATTATTATTATTATTATTATTATTATTATTATTATTATTTTGCTGCTGACAGGCACTCAACCTGGCTCTTCATGAGGCAGCTGCTGTTGGTGTTCAGCCTCCCCAAACCCTGGATTTATTTTTCTTTTTAAAGTCCCTATCACTAGATCTTCAAGTTTGGGGAAAATAAACTTCAGAGAGATTCTCTATATCTTTGTAGAGTTCAGTGTTTCCTTTCTCTTACTTGCTTGTCAGCTCCCCACCTCTCTGCCCAAAGGATCTATGCTAGACTATTTTGCCATGAAGGCACTGGTAATAGATTATTGCGTGTATGTCGAAGACTTCTGTGTACATTCCTTTAAGCTCTCAAATGAAAGACAAATAAAAATGCAATAAATAAAAAGTACACAAAAGGCTGATGCAAGCCAGAGGAGTTGTTAAATTAAAATTGCCTGATGGAAAGGAGATAGAATCCTTAGAGATGGTAAGGCCAATAAACAGAAATATAAGGAAATAATAAAAGCGTTCTTGTTTAAAAAAATCAAGATGGAGTGAATGACTGCATGGATGAAATTCCACGCTTTGCATGCATAATGGAGCAATATCTCTGATCACTATACAAATATATTCCAGATAATATAAGAAAACATTACACATTCCTTATTTCACTGAACTTCAGAACTCTTTTCTGTTATTCTATTTATTTTTTCCTTTTTCTTCTTTCTTTTCCCATTATTTAACTTTGTTAAAAGCAAAAATATCTGTGACCTATTCCATGGATTCATAGTAAGTTATAATTTGAATAGCATACAATGAGGAAAATTATGACATCCTCTGGGAGATATAAATTTACAATATAACTTTTATATTTCTTTTGATTACATTTTTAAGGTCATTCTTCTGTCTTAAATTCCTTCTTTATTGGTTTTGAATGTTATTCTGTGACTATTTATATTTCTTAATATACAATTGTCCGTACTATTTATTTTGAATATAAAAATATTTCAGTCATTGTTTTTAATGTTCTAATTCATTTTATTTAAAATGTTCTATGCTAAAATTTCTCATTTGATACACTATCTTGATCATATTCAGCAATTTTGCAAAGATTGTTCTTGATTCTTAATATCTCCTTAATAACTCATTTTGTGCCTTTATAAGAGCATGGAATAGAATGGAATAGAATGGAATGACAGAGTTGAAAGTGACCTTGGAGGTCTTCTAGTCCAACTCCCTGCTTAGGCAGGAAACCCTATACCATTTCAGATAATGATTATCCAATCTCTTCTTTAAAATTCCAGTATTGGTGCATTCACAACTTCTCGAGGCAAGTTTTCCAACTTATGAATTGTTCTAACTGAAAGGAAATTTCTCCTTAGTTCTTGGTTGCTCTCTCCTTGATTGGTCCTTGATTGGTTTCTATCCATTGCTTCTTGTTCTGGTCTCAGGTGCTTTGGAGAATAGCTTGACTCCCTCTTTGTGGCAACTACTGATAATCTTCATGGTTAGTCCTTCTATAGGAAAATAATGAAGTAGTTATTCTTATTATCACTATCACTGGTCTTTGGCAGAAAACTAGCTTCTGGAGTATGACAGGTTTGCTGCTGTCTTTACTAGAGCTAGCAAGGCACATACATATAAACAATTCAAATAGCAGTGGTTTTATTATTACAATAGGCTTTGTACAAGACTATACTTGCATTCCTAGGCTAAATACAGTGAAAGAGAGAATTATTGATAATATCCATGGGCTCTTCCATTGGGAGATCATAGATCGAGACATGGCTTTTTTTAAAAAGAAAAACATATATTGAACATTTCATGACTCAGACCTTTGTTCTGGTCTAAAAAGAGCTTGCAGAATGCCAGATCAGGTTGACTGTTTTATTTAGGATTAATAATTTACCCAGGAGTCAATTTAAAGTCAATCTAATGAGTGGCCATTTCAGCCCTTCAAGTTAGATGAGATTACCGGTAGGAATCCAATGTCATGTAGATCAGCATTGCTTTTTTGCAAAGCTATAGTACTAGAATCTTGAAAGTCTGAATGGACTTCTTCTCTCCCTCCTTTTATTTTCATGAAAACCAGGGGGTTGCTTGTTTGAGTTGCTTACCAAGGTTACATTCCTGCCTTAGACTCTGTTCTCTTTTATCTGACTGTTGTTTTGGTAGCAACACTTCCTTCTGTCTCTCAAGGCCATTCCCTCTTCAGGCCATCACATAATTTTTTGATGACAACTTTTCCAACTATTCCAAGTTTTATTGGAAGACATAAATGTTTGTGAAATATAGTTCCTTCTGTGTATCTAACCACTCTGGATCTGATGAAGTTAAGTGCATCTCACAAAGCTTATGTCTTATAATAAAATGGTTATTTGAACAAGATGCCATCAGAGGTTTTTTTAGACTAACATAGATCTCCTTTAATATGATAAAAAGTTAATCATGCCTTGTACATACTAACTATAAAGAAACACATAGGTTTAGCTCATTTACATGCATGGAATTAGCCCTCCCCCCTTATTTGGTGATCTGTAGTTTTGGAATCATCTACCTGAGTAGAAAAGGTTTCCTATTCCTGGATTGTTACACAACGATAAGCAAAAGAACTGTAGGATGTTAACTTACCAAACTCAAAAAAAAATATTCAAGAATGTGATAACTTGAAAGAGCAGATATAAGTTTGAAGGACATCCAGTGCAAAACCAAGTACAACAAACATGAAATTAAAAAATATAGCATCTAAAATATGGGGCAAAAAAGGCAATTTTGAAATGGAACAAGAAAATGACACATAGAATGAGCACCAAAGAAGTAAGCAATCTAGATAAAGCCAAAAATGAGCCCTGAAAAACAATGAACAAAAATGAAACAACAGATTCTTCAGAGACCAGATCAACATGCCTGAGTATCTGCAAAGGCACAACCTGTGATTAATTTACAGTATTATAAGTGGACTCATCAAGAAATAAGACATCTGGAACATAATGATCAAGTACCAGGGTAAAGCAATAGATGCAATTTACATAGACCTCTGCAAAGCCTTTGATTCAGTGGTACACGACAAACTACTATTAAAACTATGCTCTTACAGCATTTCTGGATCACTGCACAAATGGATAACTGCATTCCTGTCAAACAGGCAACAAGTATTCAAAATAAAGAGTCCCCTATCAAACCCTGCACCAGTTAACAGTGGTGTCCCCCAAGGCAGAGTTCTAGGGCCCATTCTCTTTCTAATCTACATAAATGACCTTTGTGATTATATTATAAGCAACTGCATTCTCTTTGCTGATGACGTAAAACTATTTAGCACCACTGACAATGCTACTGCCCTGCAAAGCGACCTTGACTATGTATCAGAATGGTTGAACAATAGGCAACTTCAAAGCTCAACCAACAAATGCTCTGTCTTACACATTGGCAACAAAAATCAGAACCCCAAATACAAGCAGAGATCCTCAGTCTGACAGGTGGTCATTTGCATCCTTTTAGAGGGTCGTTGAAGCCTTTGAGGTTTATCTGGGTCTTCAGGGTCACCTGAGTAGTGCTCCTGGTTCCTGTAGTCTGCAATTTTTTCTCTGGAAATCCATTCCTACATCCACACCAATTAAAGAGTGTCCATCCCAAATTGTATAGCTAAAAGGCTGAAGAGATTCTTAGTCATCCAGGTCTGAGGACAAAGATAAATCTCCAAGGCTTCAGTGGTCCTCTAAAAGGATGCAAATGACCAGCTGTCATTCTGTATAATATTCATAGAATATAAATTGTTCCATTCCCTACTATCCTGTGAGAGCTGAAGAAGCTTCTTGGATGAGAAGTGAAACGTCTTCAAAGACAAAACAAGAAAGTCCAGTTGCTTCCTGAAAAAGTACCTTTGGACAACCATGACATGGACAACTGAGAATCTCTGCAAACTAAAAGGTCTCTGTATGAGTAATGATGAAGTGAGGACAACCTGTAAGTCGAAGACCTGAAGCATTGGTAGATGAATAAAAGAGAATTAACCAGCTGGCCAATACAAAGAAAGAAAGAAAATCTCCATCCAGTGTATTTTTCCTGATTTTCTTATTTGCTCAGAGATACAATGAAGTAGAAGTTCCCATTGATGGGAAATTTCTACCTTGGAAGATTTGAGAAAATCCTGTAATCTTTCTTCTGGAGCAGAAACTGACCTGAAAGCTGTCTTCTTAAGCTCTATTGAAGCCTATGTGGTGGTAGGCCCACAATGAAATAATGTTTAGCTTTCTACTTAAAGAGAAAATCTTAAAATAATTCACACACATAGGACTTAATTTATTGCTATAACACGATTTTGATTTGCTTGATCAGATAAAATAGAAACCGGTGGATAATTTCAGAAAATCCACAGACAATGCATCAATCCATGTGGTTAATAAAAATTTGGGTCCACAACATTATTCCATGAATCTCTATCAGCAAAGTGAAAAGTGTAGACTTTAAATATTGCAATACCACACTGTACAATTAAGTAAGCTGAAACATGTATCATTACAGTCCATGGTATTTGTGGGATCATATCCATGATAGTATCTCTTTGGACCATAGTCCTTTGCTTAACATTGTCTATTATTTAAGGTACACATATTATTTAAGGTACACATTTTCTGTGATAAATTTGTACGTATTCATTGCCAATTTATTTATGACCAAACAAAATTTCTTTATATCAAAAGACTCGCTGAGACAAAGATGATTACCGCATATGATAAATTATCACTACTGTAGCCATCCCATTGAAGAAAAATAGCTATGGCTTCTAGTTTTTATTTAGCATGTCATAGATCAGTCTTTTAGTTACAGCAGTTTTATTTGCTGTTGGGCTTTAGAGAGTTATGTTGTCCATATACATTTCTTATCTTCCTGAAAGAGAAAGAAAGTGGAATAAAGAAGCAAAATATTTGCTAACTCTAATTAAAACCAACAAAGCCTTTGGGAGCATGTGCTTAATTTAAATCAGAAATATAGGAATTTGTAAATGTAAAATATATTTGGGAATTACATTATTTTACATGATTCAATAACTTTATAATCTTTAACATTTATTTGGCTAGACATATGCCCTTTTCTTATAAATTACAAAGAACAAATAAACATTGTGGTGTAGGTGTAAAGTCTGCTTACTTCAATCTTATTAGCTGTCACACTGTGTTGGCCATTGGGCAAAAACACCAGAAAATATGTTTAGTCAGGGCATATTTTTGAATACAAAAAGAAAGATAACAATGGTTACTCAGTTACTGGTCTTCTACAGGTTTTCTCTGTATCTCTTCCATCCCTTTTTTTAAAATATTACGTTCTATCATTAAGTCCTTATGAAAATGATAAAATTGGAATGTTTCCAGGATTTCTCAGTTATTCTTAAATCTCTTACTATTATTATTCTGTAATTTTTGTATTGTTATACTGTTAATTTCAGATACACCTTTTTATTTCTTTTCATCTATCATAGGAAATTTGCATTCATTAAAATGTTTGGTTTTCCATAGATCTCCTCTGATTTTTGTCAATTTTCCTTTCTGAATTATTTCTATAGCCCTAGCTGATGTATTCACTGTTATCTTCTGGCTATTGTTCTGCATTTTCTAGATCCTTTTTTTTTTTACAGTTACTGGTATTTCTTCCCACAAATTACTCAAATTGCTTGAGTCTGACCCACAATCATCTTCAATTCTGAATATCTCAATACCAAGAATTTAATAGTCAGTCAGTATTTACCTTCTTTCTCAACACATCCTTCAATGTTCAATAGGGAAAGGAAAAAACTGTCATTAATCAGCCACCCCCTACCCCCTGAGCTACCCCAATTATGGAGCAACATCATTAAACACCCCTACATTAAAAATAAAATAAATTTTATAGCACTCATGCATACACAATCCAACCTTTTTCAGAACATGTATTTGTGTGTATTATCTAATAAAGGTAAAGGTTTCCCTCACACATATGTGCTAGTCGTTCCTAACTCTAGGGGGCTGTGCTAATCTCCATTTCAAAGCTGAAGAGCCAGCGCTGTTTGAAGTCTCCATGGTCATATGGCTGGCATGACTAAATGCCAAAGGCGTATAGAACGCTGTTACCTTCCCACCAAAGGTGGTCATTTGTCTACTTGCATTTTTTACGTGCTTTCGAACTGCTAGGTTGGCAGTAGTTGGGACAAGTAACGGGAACTCACTCTGTTACACAGCACTAGGGATTTGAACCACCAAACTGCTGATCTTTCGATTGACAAGCTCAGCATCTTAGCCACTGAGCCACCACATCCCCTGTATTATCTAATGGTTCCTCTCAAATTCTCAGACTGCTATAAAGGGAAGTGTGAGTTCTGAAAATTCATTGTAAAAAAAAAAGCATTGCAATTCTCTAACGGTTTTCTATCCATCTTGCTGCTATTCCTTTGTTGATTTAAAAACAAACACAATTTGTCAATTGTTATGGGGAAATCAGAGCATGCAGCTACTTTTGCTACCAGGCATGTTACTCATAGCTAGACGTTGTTTTTCCCATGTTGCCATGGCAGCACGATTGCACAGGATGGAGAGTGGGATTTAAGTTGCAACTAATGCATACAGGGACAGACTGACCTCAAAGAGAGGGGAACATAGTGGCTGGCTTGATCTCAGGAACTGGGACAGGAATTTCCACCAGTGAAAAAACAACTACTACTACTACTTATGAAGTCTGCAGATCAGCTGCAATTCAAAAAATAAATCCCAGATCGCTAGAGTTTAAAGTAAAACCAAAGTAGAATCAATGCACGAACTCAGCTCTAGAAAACAAATGACTGTATCATTAGCTATTGAGCTTGTGTCCAAATGATGCAAAACACTTGTGGGGAGGGGGTGTGTGAGGAGAGAAAAAATTTACTATCGACATTAGTGATATTTAATTCAAGTAAATTTTCAAAAATATGTTAAAGGAGTTGTTAAAGTTCCTTTAATTTCTGATCTCCCAAAATGATATCACATTTTCAGCATTCCCAATATGTCAGCAGTCACCCTGCTGTTTGGAAACCCTGGACCTGGTAGGGGGAGGGGGAGGACACACACAGACGTATTCATAAAATACAACATCTTTTACCTGCTGTTCTGAGTCCTCATAAAATATGGAAAGCAATTTCAGGATTACATATTTCAGTTTTTTGTTCAAGGCTATTTCTTTTCTCTGCCAATATAATGTTACTTTCTGTAGGTAATTAGTAATATGTGGATTCTCAGCAATTCACCATCCAATTGCTTCTTTCAGAAAGACTGTTTTTGAATCCAGTAAAGATACTGTACATTTAGATGGTAATTCTATTTTTCAAACATATACATACAGATTGTTTGGGAAATTACCCAAATATAACTTTTAGTTTAGGAAATATGTGTGCTACATCAAGGGTTTACAGATTTTTTAAAATTATTTTTAGAATAGAATATTATTCTTTATTGGCCAAATGTGGTTGGACACACAAGGAATTTGTCTTTGGTGCATATGTTCTCAGTATACATAAAGAAAAATAAAATAGAATACATTCATCAAAAATCATAAGCTACATTACTTAGTATTAGTCATAGGTTGCTGATAAGCAATCAAATCATACTAGGAAACAAATAAAACAATTTAAATTGTAAATGTACAAGTAACATGGTTATACCCATAAATGGGAAGATATAGGAATTAGGAAGGAAGAGAAGAATAATAGTAATACAGTCTTAGTAGGTAATATGACAGTGTTGTGGGAATTAGTTGTTTAGTAGAGTGATGGCATTCAGGAAAAACCTAGAAAAAGAAGCCTTTTTCTAGTTGTTCTCCAGGACTTCTCCAAAACTTCCTCCAGGAGTCCTTTCTAACTCTTCTCCAGGATTTCCTAGAATAACCATGCATTGTATAACAATGTCATACAACTCCTGGAGAGAGAAGATGTGAGCTGACTGGACTTTACCTGTGGCAAGCATTTCTTCTACTATACACAAATTCCTCTGGAACAAAACCCTCAAGTCAGTTCCAGCAGAATACCAGAGCTAGCATTCTATTATATTGAATAGGTGATTTGCCAGCCTTCTGTTGCTTAGTCCTTGGTCTCCTGGACCTCTGTGATGTGATTTCAGCCAGGAACGTGACTTTGGCCCTTTCAACATCTTCCAACAGCACTCTTCTTTGCTCTCCAGATTTAGTATAAAAAGACAAATTTTCTTTTCTTTTAGTGATTCTCCAAAAATCCCTTTTTGAAGAAGTCACAACACATCCCAAAGCTGTTATCTTTTTTTCTTCCATTCAATCATGTGAAAGATTACAAGTGAGTTTACAACAGCTATTTTACTGGGGGGGGGGGGGTTAATCCCACCATCTTTTGAGTTCTGTCTTACAATGTAAATTATGCTTTCTCAGTTGCAGCTAAATAATTTTAGATCCAGGACTTAATTATCTTCTAAGGTAATGTTGGAAGCAGCTGGCTAGTACTTTGCTCAGAAATAACAAACAAAATGGTTGTGGAAACAATATATAGAATAGAATAGAATAGAATAGAATAGAATAGAATAGAATAGAATAGAATTCTTTACTGGCCAAGTGAGATTAGACACACAAGGAATTTGTCTGGTGCATATGCTCTCAGTGTACATAAAAAGACAAGGTACATTCATCAAGAATCCTAAGGTACAGCACTTAATGATAGTCATAGGGTACAAATAAGCAATCAGGAAACAATCAATATCAATATAAATCATAAGGATACAAGCAACAAATTTACAGTCCTGCAGTCATAAGTGGGAGGAGATGGGTAATAGGAATTATGAGAAGACTAATAGTAATAGTAATGCAGCCTTAATGAATAGTTTGAGAGTGGCGAGGGAATTATTTATTTAGTAGAGTGATGGGGTTTGGGGAAAAACTGTCCTTGTGTCTAGTTGTCTTGGTGTGCAATGGTCTATAGCGTTGTTTTGAGGGTAAGAGTTGAAACAATTTATGTCTAGGATGCGAGGGGTCTGTAAATATTTTCATGGCCCTCTTTTTGACTCGTGCAGTGTACAGGTCTTCAATATATTGTAATTCCCTGCCTTAAGTACTTATATCCGGTATTTATCCATGCATTGTGTTAGATGTGACTATATTTCATGAAAATAAGAGAAAATCCAGTGAGTAATATTAATTAGGCAATTATCTCTAGGTATATTTGCAGTAGTTAAAAAACAGCAAGAACTGGTTCATTGCTTCACTTCATGTAGAGAAATTATTCTCATTGAAACAGATTAGGGGCCCCCTTGACTCTTCATTTGAGACAGAAGGGTGACTCTGAGAGGTAGCACATTTCTATAAGGCAAATTCATATGACCCTAGGAATAAACAGGGCTATCAGATCTGAGCTGCAAAAAACCAGAGGAATATTAGATGACTTTCTAGAATTTGATGCTATCTAGTGACCATAGCTCATAATCTAAAACAAGGCTCTCCAAATTTGGCACCTTTAAGACTTGTGGACTTCAGCTTCCAGACTTCTTCAGTTAGCCATACTTGTTGAAGTCTAGAAGTCTTAAAGTTGCCGAGTTTGGAGACTTCTGATCTAAAGCAAGGAGAGACAGGAAATAGGGATAGCTCATCAGATATCAATTGCAACAACTTTATATACAATGGTAGCAGAATAATGCATTGGAAGCAGGCCACTCCTTTGATGCTTGCAGCAACCATCTGTTTGCCCTCCTAAGTGAATCCTATTACAAAAAAAGTTGTTTCGTATTAGATTTTTCTTTTTCCTTCCCAATGCTTTTTCTTTTATGTTCTATATTATAGTACTCTATATTATAGCTCAGAGGTCCCCAACCTTTGCAACTTTAAGTCAAAGCTGGCTGGAGGAGTCTGGGAGCTGAAGTCCTTCAGACTTAAAGTTGCAAAGGTTGGGGACCTCTGTAATATAGCTGCACTATGCAAACCCTTCAAAAGAGTTCAGAACATTCAAGGAGATATCAAAAGCATCCCTCTGAATTGTTAAAAGTAGCCACGTCTTTTCCAAGCTTGCATGGCTGCTTTAGAAGTTGCTTCCAAATATCTTGGCTTGAATGGCACACATATCCATTCTAACTTGATCCTCCCCTGACCTGGAGGCACTTTAAAAAAAGCTGAGTAGGACTGAGAAATAGAAATGACCACTTTAATTACCTTTTTAAAGGGGTATTTTTGTATAAACCACTGGGTGTTGCAAATCGTCTTTGTTTGAAAAATATTGACAGTCCTAAATTTTACACAGTATTATAAATATTGGGCAGTTACAAAACTGCTCTTGGAAACCATTTTGGGAGCACTTTAAAAGACGAATGGAATAATAAATCACAGATAGTGTTTTTGATCACACAGGAGCACAGACATTTGTATCTTAACATTTGAGCGCACATTTCCTCTTGGTACTTCCTATGTGATAGAAATCGGTACAATCTGAAAATATATCTATCCAGAAATAAACTCATCCAGATTCAGGAAAGCAATAGTAGGATTGCAGCCTTATTACATAAGCTGTCCTGAGTTACTTTGGTTATTCAGATTGCCACATATAAATTTAATCTTCAATGTATGTATGTATATATATTCCAGCATAACGCCTCAAGCTATTTCAACCAAACTTGGTACACAGATGACTTACTCTCTGGAAACAAATACTGGGAGTAAGACAGCCCTAGGGTATGTGTGTGTGTGTGTTCCAGCCGATAGGAGAGCGAGTGTGGCATCCTAGAATGGCAATTGTTTGTGAGGTCAGTTCCTTTGCAGCTTCTTCTTGGAAATCAGCCATTACGTTTGCCTTCCAGTAGACCAATGGGGAAGTGCCTGATGGATTTGGGGCAATGTGCCAGGATCGTAGACAGGATGGGAAAGAGGAGCACAAGGGAAGAGGAAGGGAGAGGGCAGGGATGATGGGCATAGGAGGAAAGGCCCCTCTCAATGGCTCCCTGTCAGACAAATATTTTTTAAGTGGTTTTAGTAGGTTTTATTAATGGTTTTAGAACAGGTGTATTATTTAATATATTTTTTAAATATATATTTCATGTATTTTTATATTTTATATCACTGATTTTATTGCTGCCTGTACACCGCCCTGAGTCCCGGAAGGGAGAAAGGCAGTATAGAAATTTAATAAATTAAATTAAATTCTTTGACATCTATAAATACCCGGGCAATGCCGGGGTATCAGCTAGTAATATAACACGTCTCTGGAAATAGGCACAGAATTGAATTTACTTCTAAGTAAACATAAGATGATATTACAGTACTTTCCACGATCCATTAAAAAGAAGATATATCTCCTTTTGGGGGGGAATACTTTTAATAATCTAAGGGAAAAAAATTCCCACACACCTTCGAAAAGACCTGATCTTCAAATATGCAGAAGTAAAAGCACTCTTACATTTTGCTCTCATTACCTTTGCCAGCAATTTAAGCTTACCAAGCATAAAAACTGACACATTCTCTTATCATCTTGACATGATAAAACCTGCAAGAGAAAAAGAAGCTGACAGTCTCCTAGAAATCCTTCTACAGGAAGGCAGTGTCTTTTCAGCATGTCTGGTCATTCCCAAAGATACTCCAAACTAACGAGTTGACAGGATGGTAAAGCAATTTTCCCAAGTCTCAGGAGGCATTGTTAAATTTACACTTCAACGAAAAACAAAGGTGCTGGCTGTATTTTTTTTCACCCATTAATTATTACTGATCCATGACTTGACAAGGATTTCTGATAATCACCTTGCTTTGTAATACATATAAATATTAAAATACTGTTATTACTAGCTGAGGGTTCTTTGCAGTGCCACTGTAGATAATTTAACAGTTCTAGAAATCTGAAAGTGAATCTCTAATTAATAGTCAATAAATACAACATACTACATAATATTAGGAACTACATGCTACAGGCAATCAATTGATAAGCAATTGGAATTTTTTGGAGAATTTGGCCCATCAGTCAATTACCTGAGAGGGAAAAAAGGGGTCCAAGGATAGTACCTTGAATTCTATGAAAGAAAGATCAAGCAGCAGCTTCAAGAGTCTCAGGGGAAATGGGGGAATTTCAAGGGAGAATGCAATATTTGTTTATAGAAAACAGAGAAAAATATAAGCTTTTCTTGCAACAAAGAAAGTCAGAATGTTTGATGTTTCGTATCACAACAAAGAGGGAGAGATGTGTATTAGATATCTCCTATCTAGGCATGCATGCATGGCCTAGGAAGGAGCACTTTTTACACTAGAATTGCTTTCCTTGAAGTAGGAGAATAAAATAGAGAAAACCTGTGGCATCTATGGGTGGGTGATGTCACACTCTTGCTGGAAATGCAGTGCTTGTGGTGAAATGTTGTATCACTGTTTTCATTTGGATGAAAAAAGTCAATGACAACCTGATGGCATATCTAGAGAAATGCTGGACTGAAAAATAGTCCTTTGTGATGCAGGACTATTCCCATACATAGTTCTAATTCTCAAAATTGAGCATTATTTGGATCTTGCAATAGTTTGAGTAGAAGTAAGATGGAAGGCCCTATCAATTATTGCTGTTCAGTGTTCTTTGACTGGGGTGATTCATGGTACTCTTATACTTCCCAAAATCATGGTTCCCTTGGAGCTGTGACTCAGGTTATCCAGAAGGTATAACTGTATCACTCCATCTATATATACATACATACATCTATGCATACATATATCTATACATACATACATAAATGTAAAGGTTCCCCTTGCACATATGTGCTAGTCATTCCTGACGCTAGGGGACATGTTTGTTTCAAAGCTGAAGAGCCAGCACTGTCTGAAGACATCTCCAGGGTTATGTGGCCGGCATGACTAAACGCTGAATGCGCACGGAACACTGTTACCTTCCCATCAAAGTGGTCCCTATTTTTCTACTTACATTTTTTACATGCTTTCAAACTGCTAAATTGGCAGAAGCTAGGATAGGAGCTCACTAGGGATTCGAACCACCAAACTGCCGACCTTTTTGATCGACAAGCACAGCTTCTTAGCCACTGAGCCACTGTGTCCCCTGGACATACATACATACATACTGATAAATAAATAAAGGGAGACTAGTATAGATCTATTTCAAGCTATTTAGCTCTCATCAGCTAGCCATACCCTTACTGGGATTTGAACCTGGGCTCTCCTCCCTTATCAGTTGAGCCAAGGAAATAAGTATACTCCCTCCCATATTGGGGCATGCCAGGTGCTTTGACGTAACACGTACTTATTTCCTTGGCTCAGCTGATAAGGGAGGAGAGCCTGTGGCTTCGTGACTAAGGTTTATTTATTTATCAGCACAAATGCAACACAAAAATGGTTTCCTGCCTGGAAGGCTCCTAGGGTAGAGCTGAAAGGCAAAAAGGAAGCAGTATGCTCCCTCCCATATTTGGCCTTGCCAGAACACGTACTTATTTCCTTGGCTCAGCTGATAAGGGAGGAGAGCCTGTGGCTTAGTAGTTAATACAACTGTCTAACATGTAAATACAGCCCAGTTTCAAATCCCAGTAAGGGTTATGGCTAGCTGATGACTGCTAAATAGCTTGAAATAGATCTATACTAGTCTCCCTTTATTTATTTATCAGCATAAATGCAACACAAAAATGGTTTCCTGCCTGGAAGGCTCCTAGGGTGGAGCTGAAAGGCAAAAAGAAAAGCAGTATGCTCCCTCCCATATTTGGGCATGCCAGGTGCTTTGACATAACACATATATACATACATACATACATACATACATACATACATACATACATACATACATACGCACGCTTTACTAAGGAAAATTCAACAGCAAGACTCAGAAAAAAAATTACAGTTCAAAATTGCAAATTCTAATAAAACTACATAAAATCAAACAGCTTGTCTAAATTTATTTTTAAAAAATTCCATATTTACTGTAGATATGAATATGAAACATGGTGCATTAAGTGGTACTATTTGTATGGTGAAAGTTAAATGACCGAAAGAAAGGACCAAAGTGGGTTTTTGAAAAATAAATAAGCCTAAAAGACAGCTTTCTGACTGTCATTTATAGTAAAGGCTGGATGGTCATGGTAATTATAGGGTAGGGGAAGCATCTTAAAGGTTACCCAGAAACTGATTGTCAACCCACACTTATTCAGCAAAACTAATGCTATATGATCCCAATGCTAGGAGCCAGAAAGTATGCAGGCCACGGCAAATTGGAGCAACTGCATTCTACAGCCAGACCCATGGAGAGAACATACAGAAGTCTAACCAGATGGTGATAAGGGCATAGACTGACATAGCTTACAGAAAGGTTTTAAAGAATAAAAGGGGAGTCAAATGATAAGCAAATGCCTATTCCTGTCACTAACAGAAGGAAAGGCCAAGGAACAGTTCATGGTTCTGCAACATTACCTTCTTCAGATATTTTTCCCCCTGCATCTGGAAGATGTCTTTTTTTTATTATCAAGACATAGAAATCACCAATGCAAATAAGAAGCACTGAAAATGGGTGTTTGCCCAGTCTTAATTTGGAAATGTCACCCTGGTCTTTTTTTTAATATTGTTTTTATTTCCTCCTGATCAGAGGTAGTATTCAGCAGGTTCTGATCAGTTCTGGAGAATCGGTAGCAGAAATTTTGAATAGTTCAGAGAACCAGTAAATACAGAGGTGGGTTCCTACTGGTTTGGCCCAGTTCAGCTCAACCAGTAGTGGTATGCCAGCCTGGGCGCAGAACTAGCAGTGACCCAGGCTGCCCACTCCCCTGAACTGGTTCCTCTGTCGCTGCCGCCATCTTTTTTTTTCTTTTTTAGTTCTGTGCATGAGCAGAACAATTTTCATTGAACTGTGCATGCACGTCAGTGGTGGGTTTCTGCAGGCTCGCACCTACTCGTGAGAGCCGGTTGGTGAAATTTAGAGAACCGGTGAGAGGGGGTTCCACCAGCGTACCTGGAAGTAAATCTGGCCTGCCGCTGCCAGTGACCCAACAGGAAGGAAAGGAAAGGAAGGAAGAAAGGAAAGAAAGAAAAAAAGAAAAAAAGAAAGAATTTATCATCACAATTGAGTCCAAAATTTTGGTTGCTAAGCAAGAGCGTTGTTAAATGAGTTTCACCACATTTTAAAAGGTGGCCACTCCCACCCTGTCACATGACTGCCAAGCCATGCCCACAAAATAGGCCACACCTACAGAGTAGGTTCTAAAAAATTTGAAACCCACCACTGATGCACGTATGTGTGAAGCACACCCACGAGCAAACTGGCAGTAATGCTGGCCAGAACCCATGGAATTGCTTCCAGAGTCAAGGCAATGGGACCGATATTCCCTTATGTGTTTAAATCCCTGACCACCACTGAGCCAACAGATGTGAACTGAATTTCTCCTGCATAGCCTGATCACATAGTTTCATCACAAAGCACAGGTATCCAGCTAATGTATCTATATAATAAACAGAGATTCATATTATTGTCAACACACTGGTGCTGGTTGAGACACTGATTTCAAGTGGAAACCAAGTGGGTTTTGCTTGTATAGGCTTTTCAATATGAACCCCAATAACACAAAGCTCCTAAGCTCATGGAACCTTTTAGTAAATGTACAGAGATGGGAAAAGAACCAAGAAGGAATATACAATATGAGGTGGGGAAGAAGATGAACATTTCTCCACTTTCCTTACATGCATTATTTTTCCAGTACCAGAAACTGAAAAAGGTTGAGAAAATTGTGATGTGAAATTACCCGTACATTCCAAGTATCACTTACAATTGATTGAACAAATCAAACCAGTATTTTCTGTTGTTGCACTAATGATTAAGGTCGAATTATTTTATTTTGGACACATAATGCAAATACCTACTACTCTGGAAAAGACTATAATGCTGGGAAAAGTAGAAGGAAGGAGAAAAAACCAGCAACAGAGTGAATAATTCAGTTAATCAAACAATCATATACTTCATATATTTAAAAACCTACGTGGTAACAAAGAGGTATACAGAAAACTGAATTGAATCAAACTGAACTGAATTGATTGTACTGACCAGGCACAAAAAATATTTAGTGTATATTGCAAGGTGCACATTGCCTTTTTTATACTGTATGTAGTTGCTCTGTCAGTGGCATATATTAAGTATTATTATGCAATGTATAAAACGGTATTGAGAATAGGTTATCCATTGATAAAGGTTAATGCTGTTATCCATCTTCTGGACTGCCTCAAAAGAATCCTTCCTACTCGGCTTCATTTTAGATAAAACCACCGGGGAGCCATGAGCTGGATAAGATTTTATTCCTTTATGCATCTTCTTCTATGTTGACATTTTGTTTTGAATTTCTAACAAGAGTTTGCAGTAACTCAGTAAATGCTAAAATCAACATTTCCAAAGCACATTTCCTATTAACTCAGTGGAAAGCTTAATGATTTGAAGGCTTTCTAAGAAAAAGTCAGATTTCTTATTTATCTACCAAAATAACTCAACAAAAGGTCACAATGAATTTATAATAGCAGATGGTTCCAGTAGCCATATATATTGTTAAGGCAATGGAATGCCATATTTAAAACTATTTTATACTCTGCCAAAAAGGTCATTCAGAAAGTTAATTGTACCAAAAGCACTAATTGCTGCTTGAAAAAGCACAGCATAAAATGGCAGATCTACACAAAAAGGTACTTAAGCACATGACTCTAAGAATGTAAATAATCCCCACTGCTACCGGTATAATTAGAATGAATTTCAATTGAACATGGAATAAATAAGAAAATATTACAAAACTGCAAATAAAAGTTTAATTAAAATTTAAGAAGTGACGTTAGCTTAAACAAATTAATCAGATGACATGTCATGCCAAATAATCTTTCCAATGGTCTTTTAAAATGGGCAGCCATCTCTGCATCCAACCTTGATCAACCTGCCCCTGTAATATTGTCCTCCTCTCTTGAAATCTATAAAATCCTCCTTAGCGGTTGTATTAACCTTTCATGCTAAACTGTAATATGACTTGTTTTGCTTGAACTTCATTTGTAGTCCAAACTCAGTAACTTTTATTTATGAAACATGGTTTATGACTTAACATTATATATGAACTGAACCTCTATGGCTTCCTTAATAAAGCAATCTATGCCACAGTGTGATGCAGCCTGCATGATATGATAGTATTTAATATGCATGCTGCTACTTGGAAATTGGAAAGTGATAGAAACTCCATCGTTCCTTGAGTAGCGAAATATTTCTGAAATCATTGACTGCTTCTCAGTCCTCCCAATGGCAACCATTCCTTATTACTAATAAAAACAAAATAAGAAGTTAGCTAACTTGAAATCCAACCATGATTCACAGACATGGCTGATGGGATGCCATTTTCTCTTACCATGTAATTTTTGTCTGGATGTTACTAAAAGCATGTATTTTTCATACATATATGCTCAAAAATGCACAGGGAAGTTTGTTTCCCTTTATATGCCACACGTCTGTTAAATTTCATTATCCAATTAAAGCGCAGGTTACAAATACAACCAATAGGAAGGATTGAAAGAAAAGAAAGAAGAAATCTTTCTCATATTATTTAGTGTGGAATACAAAAAATGTAACTGAAGGGGCGGTGCTACTTGAAATTTGGAATTTGCTGTGGATGACAAGCTTTTTCTGGTGTTAACTAAATGGAGCATGTAACACCTGTTCTAGCAAAGCTGTGCTGTCTTCCTTAGATTTCTGGATAAAATTCAAAGTTCATGTCATCCTCAATTGCTTGGCTGTGGCTACCTGAAAGAACGGATTCATTGTGCATTATTAATCTGAAGATCATTCTCAAAAGAATTGCTGCATGTTTTTACCCACAAGGAGGGCTGCTTGAAAACAGTGACGATTTTATTTATTTATTTATTAATGTCAAGTCTTTCCATTGCAAGTTCCATTCCCTCCCTCCCAAGTCACATACCAGAAAAGATTAATGGGTTATTTTTTATACTTTATAGTCTTTCCCATTAGGAAATTCATGATTTCATTGCCGCAACATATAGTCTATCACTATAGTTATTTTAATTTTAATAATTGTCAGTGAGTTTATCATGTTTGATACAGGAGTGTGTTCCTACAGTCACTACTGCCAGTTTGTTTTTGGGCAGTTTGCACATGCGCTGCATGTGCATGCACAGTGCAATAAAAATTGTTCTGCGCCTGCACAGAAGCAAAAAAACAAGATGGTGTCACCTATGGTGGCACCCAAAGAACCAGTTAATGATATGGCAGGCTTGGGCCACTACTGGTTCCAGCAACCCAGACTGCCAAACCACTAACGATTCAGCTGAACAGGTCCAAAACCGTAGGAACCCACCACTGCTCTGATATCACTTTTGTTTCTTTATTGCTTATTGTGATTATTGTTGCATCTTGAATCTATGCTATTACCTACCATGGGCTGGTTGGCCATGCATTAAACAAATGCATTAAAGTGAGTAATACAAAAAGGGGAAAAGTACAGACAACGGTCTTTGCCTGACATGTGGACAATGAATCAAAATTAACAAATAACCTCGAGATCCAACAGACAAAGGAAGAGGTCATCATCTGGCTGGGGAAAGAGGGCTGAGAGTTCCAAAAGTTCAAAATAGGCAGGTTTTTCTTACTGTGAAACCAAGTGAATATAGTACAGACCAACTCATGCTCTTTTAGTCATCTATTTTGGGTTTCCTTGCCCACCTGTAGTGTGGATGGATGCTGGAAAATAAGATCTGAGATCTGGAATATACACCTCTGGCAAGAATCCACTGGGTGGAAGGATCATTGGAAACCCTGCATCCCAGTTGCCTGGGGTTGAGGGTTAGCCTTTCTCTATCTAATGAATGCAGATAAACATGTGGTCTGCTCTGGTGAAAGGTCTGTTCTGGCTCGGATTAAATTTTTCATCCTGTAAATTATATGTAAATGCACAGACTGTGGATCTGGGTCTTCTCCATCATAGTAGCAAGAGACCCCCACCCCCACCCCCCGTGTCAAGTATTTGACTTTTATTCACACACTAGAAAGATGCGATTGATTTTTGAGTTTCTCATCTCAAGACCGCAACTAAGACTTCAGATGTTGATGAGACATGCCAAAGAAACTAAATTATTGCTTAGTGTGGCACTTAATATGTTTTTATCACGATGAAACAGTGTTTCTAAACTTAGACAACCTTGGAGTTTAATTCCCAGAATTCCCCAGACAACCAATTAATATAGAGTACCATGAGCATAGTGGCTTGCACTTCAGAAATTCTGTAGTGATGGTAATTTATTAGTTTGTACCACAGCACCTCATATGGCAAGAAGCTATCCATAGCTAACAATGGGTAAAATGTATGTATCTTTACTGGATGTTAAAGTCAATTATTTTCCCTAAGGATTAATATAACTTGACAAATTGTTCTAACCAGATTAAAAATCATTACAGTAGCACACATTGGGGATATTACTTTTTAACCTGAAGCCATACATAAATTAGAGTTTATGGAATTTATTGATTTATAGAATCCTTTAATATGCTGGCTTTGCTTTCAAATAATCCTTTATTTATTTAGAGCATTTCTACATTGGGAAAATATAGTCTTGTCACTACCAAAACAAAACAAGCATAGAAATAAAATTTTCACCCGCTAAAGCAGCATCAGAATGGAAACAGAACCAAAGCAATGAACTTTCCCAAAACTCCAGATACTATTAAAAGGAGGGAAAAAAGAGATCACCTTGCAAACAAATACTGCAGTTGTTGTGTTGACTGAATCCTGGCTTGCTTAAGCTTGTTTTCTAGGTTTTCACAGCAAACTGAACTAAAAACTAATTACCCGGATGGTGTTGGCACAACATACTAAGTTAAAATTTGGTTAGCTTGTTTGTGACTCAATGAGCCATGCAATAACAATCACAAAGGAAACCATTTTCTTCATTTCATCTGGTGGAGGAAATTAAAAAAGCTTTTGAAGATGATATTAAAATAAAATAAAAGTCCACATGAGTGTTTCATATACAACAGACAAATACCCATTTATCTGTAGTTCTCCATGGAGCTACTTTATTTTACTTCTATTTCAATCCAGGTTGACACCAGTCCTGATGAAAGTAGGAACCAAATAAGACCAGCTGTCATGTAAGCCAATACCCATTTAATCATATCATTTATGGGGAAAAAATTAGGTGCTACTGCTATAGGTTCAGAACTATTAATAGCAAATAGGCAGAAATTTGGAGCTAACGGGTTTAGTGTTAAGGAAATTAAATATACTGTAGGAATGGAAAGCCCCCAGAAGGTAAATTATTCCTATTTATTCTGTTTAAAATTCTCCAATGTTATTTTCACCAAAATGATTCAAAATTGCCTGGCTGAAAATTAGCAGTCATTAGTTTTGATGATTAATTTTGGGGGGTTGGAAGAAGTTAAGGCTGCAGATGGAAAGAGCTTTCTTATGAGAAGTGTCAGATTTTTATTTCCAGCCTTATTTATTGGGGAAAGGGAAAAAACCTGAAGTCTCATATTATTCAATTGATCACTGAATATTGGCGTCCAGATCTTGCCATGAAAGTAAATACAAATAGGATGCTGTGAGATTATTTGCAAACCACTGGTGATTAGTTACCAATGCCTGTAAAGAACTGATAGTCAGTTTAAGTTTGGATAATGTGGTACAAGTATGGACCATTTGTCATATAATGTTTGCAAAACCTTCCTAGTTTACAGTACTTTGGAAAATATTCACCCCATGTCATACAAATCTAGAAGAAAAGTTAAAAAGAGCATGAAAATTACTATTATAAAAAGATGAAATACAACTATGCAAAATAAATTATCTCAGATTGCTATTGTTTTTTCAAATAGACTGTTGCTGAGTGAAATGTTTTGACTTATTGCTTTATCTAAAATATAGTGAAATTAGAATCAGGAACACTTAGAAATAACAGTGCTTCAAAGGATCGAAATTATGTTGAAATGAATAATATGGCTAAAGATTAAAGTGTGAGTCTTAACTGAAACCCAGCTAAGCAGTATTTATAACTCAAATCAATAAACCTAATGGAAACCTACTTTTGCTAAGAACTCTGCAAAATTATAGGTAATTTCCTACAAGGTCTTTATGCTGTTATATCAGAATTGATTTTGTTGTAGGAAGGAAATTTTATTGCATTTGTTTTACAGATATTCATCTCTCCCATCATGTGGTTGGGTGGGCAATGAACATCATACATATTTAAGCTTGGCACTGTTTGAAAAAGAGACAAATTAAGATGGTAACAAAAATAAATGAATCTTTTAAAGGAAACATCAATGTGAATTGAATGAATGGAAAGGAAAACTTTAGAAAGAGGAGTGTAAAAGTACAATGAAAACTTGCCAAAATCGATGAAGAGGAAACATGAACCCTGAACAGCTAGCTTTCTTTCTTGCCTCCAATGAGATCTCTCCAATAAAAAAATATTTTAAAATAGCAGCCTTAGTAAACCATTATGTAAGAGTCATAATCCCCTCCTTTTTTTAAACTCTCTGAAGTATTTTGATAAAATATTCAATGACATGAGGATAGATATATTTAAAGTCAGTTCTTTTTTTCCTCCCCATTATTATCCTGCCATTTTTCATATATAGAAAGTAAATATATGGTGTCTATCTTTCTATAAAATACTAATCCACTCATAAAGCAGATATCCCTTTTGTTCTGAGAAAGTTAAAGATTCTTTCCAAATAAACCTAAATGATCTGAAATTGAATATTCAGCATAATGCAATACTTCTGATACACCCACACATTTAGCCATATTTCTGAATCACAGCTGCAAGACTATATGAAGATGCATTTTAGAAGTCATGAAGAAGCATTAAGTAAGGAAGGAAAGTAAATGGCAGTCTAAGGCACTGAAAGACATGTTCATGGTATTCAGTAGTATTGTGTACGGGATAACCTACGAAAAATGTTCAGCAACAGCAACTGTTTGCTAAAGGACAATACACCATAAGGAAAGGTGGAAGAATCTTGCATGTGGTGTTAAGCAGGATAATCTATACTTATTAGGAAAGCAGGAGAATAGTTGTTCATGAGCACTTACAAACACTCCCACACATTATAACTGTGTACATTTATTGCATAGATTGGGGCATGCCAGACCTAGCTGAAGGATTTAGGATAAAGAAATGCAATGTGTATATAGATTGCATTCTTTATTAAGGAGGGAGAATTCAGGGATTATTCTGTGAGTAGGAAAAACCTAAGGCAAACAAGCAGAGTTATACCTAGGAGACCTGAAAGGTGTAATAAAGGTATACCTCCTGAGCAGTTAGAGTAGGTAGTATTTGTAATTAGACAAATAAGTATCAAAAGATATGATCATGGTCATTGCCTAAAACAAGAAAAATCAAGATAAATGGAGGAAGGTAAAGAGAATGTCAGGCAGACAGGTGAACCAAACTGAGGAAACTAGTGAAAAGAGAAAGTGAAGGTATCCAGCCAAGAGATGGTGAACAGGATGTAAGGAAAAAATAATGAGACAGAGTACACAGAACCATTAGAAAATGAAATTAGGAGCAGTTCCAGCAGCAGCAGTAGTAATGGTACCAGTAGTATTTGTAGCAGTGAGAGTAGAAACCGAAGCAGGAAGCGTGTAAATTGACCTAACATCTAGAATTATTTTAATTTTTGGCAGGCTGGCCCTTATCAATGTACTTTAATTAATTTGCTCTTATGCTAAATAGTTATTCTTTTAGTGTAACAATTATTTGCTATCTTGTATACTCAGAGTTTCAAGGTAACAGATAGATAGATACTCAGTACCAAGTGGAAATTAATAATTAGCATAACCAAATTGATCCCATAATATAGGCCACCTATTTCAGTATTATCTTTTGAAATCCACATTAATAAATTGACTCAGCATGAGTAAAACTTTATACAACTTTTTTTAAAGCTTAAACAATAAATAAATAAGTAACTTAAACAGATTTTTAGGATAGTTGACACAAAACTCTAATTTCACTAATTTTAATTAATATCTTATTCAATTTGATACAATTCAAAATGCACAGGCATACTTTTAAAGTACTACATTACCTGTGTCTATGTTACCTTCAGAAATTTTTCTTTCGAACATTATTTAGATATTATTGTAGGACTACTGGGGGAAAAAACTTGCTGCACTCAAATATCCTCACCAGGGACTTGGCACCTTTTGATTTTTCTAGGTTCTCTAGGAGAAGGAAATGTATCCCAATAAAAACATGCATGCAGATTTCTTCTCTCTAAAATGATTTAGGAATAACTTTGAATCTGCCCTTTTATATGTTGTATTCATAGATTGTGTAGCAGCCAGAATATCACAGTTATGAAAGATAATCCAGAGAAGTTTGCTGAGTGACATCTGTCATGAGTTCTTTTTTTAACCTGTATCCAATTAGATTGACTCAGACACAAAATAGTATTTTTATATCTCTCTATAAGGGTTGGGGAAATGTTTTGTTTTTAAAAAAAATATACATTTTGAAATTTACCTTGTTTTCCATTGCCTCTATTCTATATTATATCCTGCTGCTATTTTCCCTTATTACTACACTAATTGCAATTCAATTACCATTTCAGTACTCTACTCTATAATAATAATATTTTATAATGATGTTTTCTTTGTACAAACACTGTTCGGTCTTAATTCCTTTCTGAAGAATTTATCTTGCTTTTTTCTTCTGTTCCTGGCCAGCATGTAGAGTACTTGCAACTTTCCACACTGTGCTTTTATACATGCCCTTTTTCTTGCTGTGCTTCTATACTTCTTTTGCTGTGTGGACTATTCTCTTCCTTTGAAGGAAAACCATTTCCCTTTGTTTGGCTGCTTTTTCTCTTTTCTGGTCACTGCAGGGCTTTCAAAACACACACCTCCTCCCATGCCTGTTTCAAAGTCGCCTCTTTCTTGACAACCCTGCTAATGTTGGGAAAAGAACCAAACAGGAAGGGAAGAAGGCAGCACCGATGTCTGTGATTTTTCTTTATATCATCATGTATATTTGTATCTAATATTACTTTGCTTTTTTACAAGTCTTCTATGTTAAAATGTCCTTTGAAGTTTTTCACAATTCCAACTTTAACTAGACTTTAACTAGCCTTTCTACTTCTTATACAATTTATCTGGAGTCATATTTCAATGGTACACCATTTTGTAAAAATTCTCCCTTAAATTTAACATGAATTTCATCCCAGGCATGATTTGGCATGATCGCTAATACTTCAAGTTTAATAATAATCTAGCAACTCGTGTTCAGCTACCACAGATTTTGCAAGTTGTTCTAGCTAGCAATATTTTTCACGTTCTAATAGTCAAATGTTAACATTAGGTTTTGTATTTCCAATATATTTCTGCCATAGAACAATGTATTATTGAGATTTATAAGCTTCGTAATAACTTTGACAAGAAGGAAGAGAATCAACAAACATTATGTAGAATCTTCAACAGTCTCACATGAAAAATCATACCCAGTAGGTTGTTTCACAGAAATACTGATAAAACTTAGCTGCCTTGAAACTCCTTCAAATCAGACCAACTGGTAAAGTGCCCGTCATTAAATTTTACACTAACTAAAAAGATCAAAGTAGCAGAGTTTGGCATGGCTTCTTGAGAAGTAAGGTGTCTGCTTCCTTAAGTAGAACCAGGAATGCTAGCTTTATAAGAATATGGTCCAACCTCCGTTTCCTCTTCCTCCCTACTGACAGATGTTCCTGTGATGTTTTTATTTGGGTTTCTCCTGCTGCTTGCTGTGTTTAGTCTTTTCTTTGACTTATGGATCAGCTTTTGTGGAATCTTCTGACACTTAACCCATGAACTGTCTTGGACTCCTCTCAGCATTCTTGCTGCCTCTGAACTCTTCAAACTAGATACTGGCATAATTTAAAAGCAAAAGCCTTCTCTCTGAACTTTCCAAGTTTTTATTCTTTAAACTGTTGGCCTTTATCTCTGTCTTGGTTATTAGTGGAAGATTAACCAAATGCTAATAAGTGGTCCCTGATTTGTAATTGCCTATTTTTTTGTTTGTACTAAGAAAACATTGTAGGACATGGTAGAAATATACAAAATTATTGATGGCCCAGATAATAAGGATGCAGTTATGTTTTTTCTATTTGACTCACATTATTAGAAGTAGAGGTCATTGATCAGTTAGAAGCAAACAGAATCAGGAAACATAAATGAAGGATTTAAAAAAAAATATCAGGCATAATTTATGGCTACCAAGTCTGGACCATAGAAATCTAGATGGCAACAAAGATATACAAAGCATTTATTTATTCAACTTATATTAAATTTAAATAATTATTTGTTGATAATTAGTGGACATCCTAACCTGTGTACACTACATCTGGTAGACCTACATAGTTTAAATGTAGGAATTATTTAGTATTATATGGGCTGAACACAAACTGATTTAAAAAGGAACTAAACAAATTTATGGAGGATAGCAGAAGCAATAGCAATATCACTTAGACTTATATATACGGCTTCATACTGCTTTACAGTCTTCTTTATCTGTTCTCCTCATTGCTGCTTCCTGACAACATTTGGTGTCATCTTTTGATTAAGACACCTTACTTCTGTTTCAATGTAACATAATTACGCTGATGATATTTTAGTTTATCTTTTTTTAAACAAATATTGTATTTTTTTTAATGTTGTTTGGGTCCATTATTACCTCAGAAGAGTTAAGAATCCGTGCTGTCTTCTCCATTGAGTTGTGGGAAGCTGCCATGGACAGTTTAAAAAGAAGATTGTGTGATCATAACTGACTTGTGGGACACATCAAGAGCACATGAGTTACCCAACAAACTTGCAACCTTCCCTGCAATGTTCCCTATTGATTTTCCCCCTGTAAGCTTCCTAGGAAGGAAGCTGCAAGTCTAAATCATACACTCCCACTTCAGTTGCAGTCACAAGATCCCCATTGACTTTCTCCTGGCAGCCTTCCCAGATTTCCTCACTGATTTCTGGGAAAGTGTCAGGTAATATTGACCACAAAAGTACAGCAGATCATGTGACCACAAACGTACAGCGCTGGTGCTGAACTGTAGCAATTTAGACATGCTTGCGCAGCAAGAACTTTCCAAAAGTCATTCCCATTGAGAATAATGGGCCTTGGCATTCTATAATTTGGCTTATTTTAGACACTGTTTGAAAACGTTTTGTCCCATGACACACCATTTCACCCAATTAAGGGTTACAGACACAAGAACTTTAGTCATATACAGATATGCTTCTGTTTCATTTACTATGAGGCATAACAACAAAAATACTTATAGATGAAATCAGCATGCAAGTACAATAATGAGGTATTTCTTTTTTAAAAAACCTATGATCCAGTTGCCACTGTGCCCAGCAGATAAAGGAAATTACCTGGAGTTACCTATAAACTTGAAGTTTTCGTAGGTGATTTCAGCTTTAACTGTAGAGAGAAGGAAAATTTAAAAATGGACTATAAGAATACCAAATTCTACTTTTATTTTCTGTCTACAGTGCAAATATCTTCTACCTTCAAGAGAAATCAGAAAGTTGCTCAGCTTTTAATGGCTACTGTGATGTTTGTCTAAGTGTAAAAAAACCAGTAGAATGAATTAGAAAGATTAGTCAAAGTTAGATGGAACTAAAACATGAAGCATTTTATTTCTTGAGCAGTTCTCTGGGAGATTTTTAATGCTGTCTGAAAGCATTGTATTTGGTTTATTATATATAAATAAAATCAATATTACAAGGACAAGTTAACTCAAGGGAACAAAATTGCATAAGGAGTCATTCATGAATAACGTTAAGTAAATGGGTACCCGTCAAGTTATTTACACATTGTCAAGTAAGTAAAACCATGGATACTTTTTATTATTTTGTTAATTTATGTTTAAAATTGGAGTTATTTGGCTGATTTCACACATGCTTGATTTAAGAAGAAGAAATTGAGAAGCAGGTGCCCCATCTCCATTAAATGCAAATTAATAGCTTCTTAGACAGGATAAACCTGAAATGAATCTGGGACTTCTCACAAATTATTCTGACTCACAAAATATTTTTGGTAGACATGTAGAAAGTTGCAAAGTTCTGTATTCTTCAATAAGCATAATCTGTTTTCTATGCTTGCTTGGAAACAAATGGACATTTGTTCCCCTGGACTAGAAAACATCCCATATGAGGAAATTTAGCACGAATTTTTGGAATACCTGTGTCAAACAAAGCAACAGTCTTCAATCCTAATATCTCCTAATATCCATTATTAACACATTGTGTCAGCTGCCAATCTTCACTTTCTTTGAAGCTCACTAGCAACTGGCTTCCCAAAACATCAGAACAAAACCTGATTGGACTACTCTCACATGGGGGAGGGTTTTGCACACTGGGGATTGTTTTCAATATACAATTTTCACATGGTTTTTCTTTAGCGTTTGCCTCATTACACCACATTCAGCATCTCTAGTAAAAGTATCTTTTCTCTAACACCTATGTAGTCAAAGGTTGTTCTTTCCTGGGAAGGAAGCTGTGGCCAGTCTGATACATAGACTTTAACCACCTATTTCAAGACAATGATTTCAGTAAAATAGCTAACTGAAACTAAGTGAGTGAGACTGCAAATCTATTAGAATTCATATTGGTGGGTTACATGTATGTGTTCTGCTCGGCTTCATTTTGCAGATTGACACACCTTTCTTTTGAATGTACTATTTTGTTCCAGAAACAGGTGTTGCTAGTAAGTTGTAAATTGCAAAAATAACTTCTGGTGTTACATTAGATTGGTTTACAGAGATGAAGCATGTGTTCATACTTTGCACATACTCTTATGCCCTGCTGATACAGAATGTATAACTGCAAAAACTATTTATGTTGCTTTTATCAATATGTAGATCACACATGCATGTGCTCTATTAACATTGAGCTTTCAAATTATGGTTTGTAGAATCTGGACCAGTAGTATATTTATATATATTTTTAATGCCAATGTTATTATTCATTCAATAATATTGTGTTATTGTCATTATTGTGACTGCAATAATATTTTGCAGTCATAAAATGCAAGGAGTCCCTCACACTCAGCAAAGAACAATACACTGGTTGCTTTTTTCTTAGTTTGTACTTGGCAGGATGCAAAAACAAAACAAAATGAAATAATCTGTTGTTTGAACTTGCTTACTGGGTAGGTTTGCCACACTGATTGCTATTTGCCATCCAACTTGCAGATAGATTGGCCAAGGAGTGATTTTTAACTTATTTGGAAGCAATAAATTGTAATATAATTGTATAACTTTTCAACTATGTACCAACAATATAGTTATTTCTGGCATGTCGAAGCAGAAAGAGAAACCAAAAACTATTGCTGATAGTCTTGTCAGTTTCCTACATATTTCAAACTCTTGTAGTTATTCCAAGAAAAACTGCAAAGAAGCTTAAACCTGACATATAAAACTTCTTTGCATATTATTCAATGAGTTACACAACATCATAAAATTGATTACAGAATAGACAGCATTATACCCTGAAGCTCATTTCTTGCTTTTTGGTGGGAATGGCATATAGAATGCATAAAAAGAATCCCATTATCTAGAATAGTTCCCCAGACAGTTGGAAGCATTTTGGAAGAAAGATTTGAGCACCACATTATACACTGACATTCCAGATTGTGTGAGTTACCATTACATGACTTTAATTATGAAGAAGCAGCTTGTCTTAATGATCATAGCCAGCAGTGACTAGACCCAGGTTAAAATAATGAGGTAAAAATATGAGTGGAAATATTAATTGAAAAGAGTTGCTTAGTGACATTTTCATGCATGGTGACATACAGTTTCATAATATTATAAAATGACAACATTAGGTTAAAGGGAAAATATTATTATGCAAACTAATATATATATTGTATTATGGAATGGCTTTAGGATGGGAAGACAGAAAATATATGGATTGTATCTTTCAGGGCAGCAGAGAGGAGGAAAGGGGCATATGTCACTGAAACGTTTCTTACTTGAACCCTAATCTCACTCAAAAGTACATAATTTTTGTTGATGTAAAGATCAGGCTTGATGTTGACATGTCAAGGGCCACATTCCAAAATGAGAAGAGCCCAAAATCCACAGGAGTGAATAGGTGTGGAAGCTCAGTCTTTTAAGGATGTATTGAGCCTTAAATGTCTCTAAAATAACCTTTTTTGTCCTTAAGTTGTCTCTAAAATAAACCTTTTTGCCCTTAAATTCTGGATGTCCCCACCCACCATATGTAAAATGTGTGCAATCTGGAGGAACATAAACATTCTGTAAGTGTTGCACTCCTGTGGGACTTCCATTACTAAAGGTTTTCAAGAAAAGAGAAAAATATAAACCTTTTTCAGGGCATGTCCAGAATGGCATGAGAACTCCCTAGGCAGGGAATTGGCATAGAATTTTCAAGGCCCCTTCCAACTCTATGATCGAAATCTCACATCTTCCTGTTGATAAGATATGTAATGAATTAAAGGCAGCAAGTGTTAAAATTAAGATATTTCTCAACACTATATAGACCATTCCCTGAAAAAGGTTCTGCTATAAACAGAAGGAAAAAATTGGTTTCCTTATATTGGCAATGTAACATGAGGTTATTATTGTTGTGTGTTTAGGAATGACTTTTACCTGATTTCCAGATAGGAAAATGTGCATGCACTGAATGGTCTCTTTACATAGAAGATCAAGGTAAAGGTTTTCCCTGTCTAGTTGAGTCTGACTCTAGGGGGCAGTGCCCATCTTCATTTCTTATCTGAGGCAGCCAGCATTGTTCAAAGACACTTCTGTGGTCATGGGGCCAGCATCATTATGTGCTCAAGTGCATGGGACACTGTTACCTTCCCACTGAAGTGGCACCTATTTAGCTACTCATGTTTGCATGCTTTCAAACTGCTTAGTTGGTGAAAGCTGGGGAAAGTAATGAGAGCTCACCCCATCGCAAGGCTCTCGGGTCTCAAACCTGGGCTGTCAGCCTTCCTGTTGACAAGCTCAGTGCCTTTAACCACTGTGCCATCATGCCCCCTTTACATAACTAACTCAGTAATGAACCATTTGCAAGCAAACAACCAAGTTCAGAGAGGACCGAGAAATCCACATTCTTTTCGGCATTTCCTCATTTTCTGCAAGGTAAAAAAAATCATAAACTGATGGAGATTTGTAATGAGCAGCCTGTTTTGAAATAATATTCTATTATACTGATGACATTTACCTCAGTTACTCTTTGCCATTCCACTTCAAACAAACAATTTGAGGGCTTGTATATTGTTTGAATTTGAATAGGCTGGGTAAGAGAAAAATCAGCTGAAATTAAATCTAGACTTGTTCTTGATTACCATGATACTCGAGTCATGGATTGAAATATAGCCTGCCTTGAATTAGATTACACTGCTGATATAAAAAAGCAGATCTGCAGTTTGGGAGTGCTTTTTGATCTGCAACTGTCCCTGGATTCAGAGATAGTGGCTGGATTTAGAAGAACTTTCACACAAGCCAAGAGCCTCCCTGAGCCAGTCAGATTGGGTGATGTCCCATCTTGATTACTGACATTTTCTGTTCAGTCACTGCTGGCTACAATCCAGCAAGACAGCAAGCTGATGGCTGTCACAGTCCAGAGATAGGGAAAACTTTTTGAAAGAAACATTCCTTTGTTACCTATAACCAAAGATAGCAACTGTAATGATTTCCCTTGAGCAGAGTGAAGATATTGGCTTCACTATAGACCAGGGGTTCCCAAACTTGGCAACTTTAAGACTTGTGGACTTCAACTCCCAGAATTTAAGACTCCCACAAGTCTTAAAGTTGCCAAGTTTGGGAACCCCTGCTATACACAGAAGTATCCCCTTCAGAATTATTCTCTGAAGCCCCTGGCTCTTCTTCCTCTTCCTCCTCCTCCAAAGATGAATCCGGCAGGGCCAAAACAGAAATGACTCTATATGCGTGATTACTTTGAAAAACTTGCAGGAATTGAAATTAGTGTGAAATTGAAATAACGTGGAAGCTAATAAGTTCAAAGTATTGGAAAAAAAACTTGCCTTGATTGCTAATTGCTTATCAAACTCAATTTAAGATGAAGGTATTAACCTTAAATTACTTAACTTTAAATATCTAAGGTAACATTACTCCTACTATGAACTTGTCTGATTACTAATTAGCTTAAAAATAAGTTTAAAAAAAACTTAGGCTGGTATAAAACAAGAAACAACCCAATCATAACCTGCAATAATTGACAAGACAGTGAATCCTTAAATACTACATGTTGAAAAAAGATAAAGAGAAAAGTTCAGGAGTTTGGTAATTTATTCCTATGAGGAATTAATGCGTTGACTAAATCCATTGACTCCTGAAGTGTGGTTTTTGAGCAAAGATCATACATGTGTCAAAAGCTTTCAAGATTCCATTGGGTAAATGATATTCATCCATTGCTGATAATAAATATACATATAGATGCACTTCACTGGACAGCTACAAACATATTGTGATAAATCTAGAAAGTAAGCTCAAGGTTCTGAAGACTACAGAAGTTACCTCATGAAATCTGTTCATGAAAGAACAGATACAGAGTATTGTAAGTCAATGAATGGCTACACCATTATGTTATCACGAAACATTTTGTCCTGAAACTGTGACCAGAGTGATCTAGATGGAAAATTAGATTGTTGACACATGGTAGGCTGAACCACATAAGATTTTTATGTTTGAAGCTTGACATATTTGATTAGGAGGCATTTAAACTGAATTCTGTGGCGATTTGAGATTGAAAACTGGAAATAGTGATCTCACATTAAAAAATGTGCTTTAAAAAAAACTGGGGAGGGTCTATTAACTCATTCTCTGGGGAATTTTTTTTTAAAAAAACCTTTTAACTCATAAAATCCAAGACCTCCTTTGTTTATAAATGTTCACAATTTGGGAAATAAATAGCCAACTGTATAGAAAACAGCTTGGTTAAAAAATAAGTAGAGGAACTAATAAAAGCAATCTATTATGATATGGGAATATATTTATTGAGATGAAAAACTAAAATCCAGTATAAACTGAGTTTGGGGAAATAGACTAAGAATAAAAAGAACTGATTTATCCCTGTTCAAAAGAAAATGTAAAGAAATTAAAGAAAAATCAGTTCCGGTTTTGGCTTCAGGTTCTCTAGAGAGAATATGGCATTTGTGAAGAGCTGATAAAAACAGCAGGATTGAAGCTTGACATTGATAAAACATAGTCAGAATGTATCAATTTACATGGAACGGGCTTCATTTTCTACTGTCAGATAAACTGCATTCTGTGCTTCTAAAGAAACTAAGTGATGGTTTCACCAAAAGTTTAATGCTTTATTTAAAAATACTAGACTATTGGTGAAAAACCAGAAAAAAGGCAGAGGGTAAAAGAACTGGTTTTTAAAGGAAAGTATAGTGCATCAATTTGATTTAAATATTTGGTGATTAATGGATTGTAAAATCACTGATCATTTTAGCACCATAAAACGATACTGTAGTCAGTATGGATTCAGCAAGAATAAGTTATTGATTGATTAATATATGCCATCAAGTCACTGTTGATTCTTAGTAACCACAAGCAGTAAACCAATATTCTAAACGACAGTCTATCCCTAACCCTGTTCCATTGATACACTCATCACCATTGTAACGAAGTCAATCCATCCATTCATGTGACTTGCTTGCTTACAATTATTTATTCATTTATTTGAATTCATGTAGCTGCTCGTCGCACTGTCATGTGACTTGACATGACCATGATTGCTACTCATCCCCATCTTCTCTTTTCACCTTTCTCAGCATTAGAGCTTCTCTACAGAGCTAGTTCTTTATGTAATCTGGCCAAAAATAGGATAATTTGAGACTGCTCATTTGATGATCCAGTTGTATGTTTTCTTGGCTGTCCACAGTGTTCTCAGGAGTCTTTTGCAAGTATTGTCCTATTATCTTGGATCATTTTATCACAATTTCTTTCATAGATTATTGGCATGCTGTAGACATAATGCATCAACTTCAACCAATATTTGGCAAAGTACACTATGACACTGTTATTAGTTTAAGCATCCCTTTCCAGTTTGGACTGGATGACATGTCTACTAAATGGATCAAAAGGTAGGGTGAAAATGATACTTAAATTGCTTTCATCAATTGTTTCTCATTATATTGTACTAAGTTATAAAGCAATGTGGCATACAGTTTGATCCCTGGCTCAGTGCTTTTTACATTTTCATTAGTCTGCAGATGAGACAAAACTGGCTCATATCCTAGAAGATGAAATCAAAATGATCTTCATGGCTTAGCAATGGGCTGAAAATAAGATAATTAAATTTAATGTAGATAAAATAAAACTTAGGAAAAATTGAGAATTGCATGAGATAAAGAACACCTGACTTGGTAATAATAAATATGAATCTTAGAAAGATTGCTGATCACCAAGTTAAATATTAATCATGTGTGACATTACTAAAAGGCAAATGCAATTTGATACTACCCTACATTTTGAGATTTCGAAAAATTGTTTTAAGCTTATGCAAAGAAAGGCAGGCGAAGAGATGATTAAGAAATTGAAATAAAAGTTTGATCTGTATGTCCTGGTTGGTGAGAAAATAAACATACTTCACTAACAACTTACCAAAAACATGTCTGCAGAGAGGCGCTTCCCTTTCATTGCTAATGCATTGCTAAGATTGATTGAAATTGGGATGAAGTGTTTCCAGCATAAATGCAATGTTTTCCATCCTATGTGGCAGAACTTGTGGCCACTCTATGTCACAGTATAGCAATCTGTTGGGCTCCAACAAGCTTAGTTTTAGTCTGCCTCTCCAGACCACTCCTTCCCTCAGTGGTCACTTTTGCTGTTGTGACCAAAGGGACTAGACATTTCCTTGGCTCAGCCTATTTCTTCTAATTTGGGGAGGAATATCAGCCTCATGCAGGTCTTTCAGGAAATCTATATTCCCAGTGGGACACAAATCTAATTTTGTTTTTTGTAGAATCTGCCTCATGCAAAAGGTTTGGCTTACATTAGGGATGTACATGTGATATATGGAATAATGCTCTGAACATTTAAGAAAGCAGAATGCTAGGGATTTTAGATTAGAACCAATTATGCAGTGACCTTTACTGAATATGTTCAGGCAGAAACTGGACAGCCATCTGTTGGGAATATTTTCAGTGATTTAAATTGTCCATTCCAAGTCTATGATTGCATTATTCTGCCATGTGATTGATTTGAAAATGGAACAATTTTCTTTGCTGAATAAATGTATTTGCTACTATAAGATATACCAATGGTGAAACCTACATATAAGATGCTTGGCATTTAAAAAAAAGCAAGCTAAAAAATACCACCTCACAGTGCTTTACAGCCCTTTCTAAGTGGTTTATAGAGCCAGCCTATGGCCTCCAACACTCTGCGTCCTCATTTTACTGACCTTGGAAGAATGGAATGGTGAGTCAGTCTTGAGCTGGTGAGAATCAAACTGCTGACCTGCTGGCAGGTGGCAGTCAGCAGAAGTAGCCTGCAGTACTGCTTTCTAACCACTCTGACACCACTGGTTCTTAGACCAGTGAAGAGAAGACCAAAGCCTCAGCATCAATACAAAGTTAAACTAAGATGTTGCCTACAACAGTGGTCCCAAATCCTTTTGGCATCAGGGACCACTTTTATGAAGACATTTTTTCCACAGACAGGGGAGGGGGATGGTTTCTGTTTTGCTTGCTTAGCCACAGTTCACCTCCCACTATGCAGCCCTGTTCCTAAGAGGCCACAGACAGAACCACAGACGGTTCATGGCCTGTGGATTGGGGACCCCTTGGCCTACAGAGCATTTTTTTTTAGAAATTTTGCAATTGATTCTTCTCTTTACACAACATTTTTTGGATTTAAGGAATAAAATTGAACTGTGAAGCTAAAACAAAGGTCACAGAATATATTTCCCTGTGTTTATGAAATTAGGTGCATTATTTGATATTGTCCAACTAGTAGGAATAAAATTTTCTGCCTTCTCCAATATCACCCAGTTTGAATGTAATCTGTCCAGAAGCTAATTTTCCCATTCCTATGCAAACACTGTTTCATATGGGAGGTATGACATGTTGATCTAATTATTCAATGAGTATCAAAGATACAGAAGCTCTTTTCTGTTGCTGGCAAAAGGCAAAATGCAGCCGAACTAAAGAAATAGCTTGTCAGATTTATAATCCTCAAACCATTTTTCCAAAATATTTTTATTGAGGCAAATCTGTACCTTTTTTTATCTGGGGTTTAAACTGATGCAATCTGAAATGCATTTAGCTTAGGAAATACATTTATTTTTATTATTGCTATAAATCTCAGCTAGGAGGTTTTAGGTTTTTCTACCTTTCAAACTTTTGTTTAATTTCTTTCTGTAATTTATTATAATTATTTTAACATTTTATTGATTTAATTTATATAACTTCTCCCACCCTCTTATGAGATGTGACACTGAGTGGCATACAATAGCCAATAAAAATAATACATATTTAAAAACAAAAGTTTAAAAATGGAAAACTAGCATTAAAATGGAAATGATTAAAAAAAAAAATATTCAAATCAGAGGTGGTATTCCACCAGTTTGGACTGGATCGCCTGAACCAGTAGCGGAAATCACGAGTGGCTCAGCCCAGCCATACCACGCCCTATGGCATCCCATTTAAGCCCTTTTTTTCACCAAAAGCACATGTGCGGAGGGATCTGCACATGCACCAAGGTGGCACGTGTGAGTGAAGCGAAGCCCATGCACACGCTCACTCCCATTTGCAAATCAGTAGGGAAGGTAAGTGTATGCCACCCCAGATACAAACCCCAAGCAGAAAGAGAAAGTAAATCCATCTCAGTTATGGAGTCATCTAAACAAGGCTCCAGTTAAGTAGGCTTGATAACCTGCTCTTGAGGTTCTTCTGGAACATTAAAAAATATGTCTTTACTGTACTCCTAAGATACACTTATGAAGTAAAGTTCTGGATATCTCATTGGATATTTTATTATTTAACAGCAAATCTATTTTTTCCATAATTTTTCCCTTGGAAGTTACAGTAACTACTTTGTGCTATCTTTGTTTCCTTTTTGTAAATTTTGTATCCATAAAAGCAATTAATATCTTTGATTAGTTTCATCAACTACTACATGGGACTTTATGGTGTCATGGTTGCTAATAGAATATAATCTATATAACATTTCATTGTGTGTTCTTGAATTTTTCTACTGTTTATCTGTTTATTTTAATTTTTTTTTTGTCTTTTTGGCCTTGACCTCCACGGAAAGTACACATAGTCAAGAGAAGACCGAATGTCCTTGCCTTCTGGAGGCTGAAAAAATTAGTGTCTCATTCATTGTAATTTTAACTTTTTACAATTAATATATGCTCTTCAGCCAAATTTTGAATTCTTCTCCAGAGTTAATTTTATTTAACACTTTTGAAAAAGATTGTCCTCTCTTCTTAGCACGTTCCCAAGGGAGTAAGAAAAGCAGAAGAGCAGCTGCCTGGTACACTTGCACACGCTGGGCCGCTGCTCTTCTGGTTTCCAGTGCGCACATGTGCACTGGTCACCTGGTCTTCTAGTTTCTGGTGTGCATGCATGCATGAAGACCAGCTGGCCAGTGTGCATGTGCATGCCATAAATTGGAGGAGCAGCTGCCCAATATACATGCCCGTGCCAGAAAGGTGATCTTCTGGTTTCCAGCAAGCACATGTGCACTGGCCAGCTGGTCTTCACACGTGAATGCATGCCAGAACTTGGAAGACCAGGTGACCGGGCTGTATGTGCACATTGAAAACTGAAAGATCATCTTCCCAACACACACATACGCATTGGGCGGCTGCTCTTCCAGTTTCAAGAGCTCCCACAACGTGTGAAGACCACCTGGCCGGCACACCGGAACCCAGAAGAGCAACAGGCGATGGCTCATGTTCCTGGAGGGATGGTTCTGAATGCCACTTCCGGCATACATGCCATAGGTTCACCATCACGGCCCTGTATTCTAAAGACCACAGGGATTTTAGTTTTCATCTTAAATGGAAAAACAAAAGGCAGGCACTTAAAGCTTTTCCATTTGATTACAAATACTATAGCACTGTCTGTGTGAGAACATCACCTGATGTGTCCAAGTAATATAGAAAGGAAACAGTCATGCAGGGCTCTAGTTTTATTTGAGAAAGTACACAAGATATTTTTCTTTGTTTTTAAAAAGTCCCTTCCTTTCTCTTTAAAGCAGGGGTCCCCAACCCCTGGCCGTGGACCGGTGCCGGTCCGTGGCTTGATAGTAACCGGGCCACAGTGAGCGGCGCAACTCTTAGAAGGGGCCGAAGAGGAGGAGGAGGGAGGAGGGGGCAGCCCCCTGGGCAGAGCACGTGTCGGGGGCGGGAGAGCACAGGCACAGCCGCTCACACCGTTGGGGGCCCGAGAGGGGCGAGTGAGCTGACTCACACCCACGTGAGCGCATGCGCCACCTGTTCCCCCTCCCCCCGCTTCCCCTCTACGCCGGCTGAGCCATGGCCACCAGTCCGCGGAATTTTTTTAACATGAAACCGGTCCCTGGTGCCAAAAAGGTTGGGGACCCCTGCTTTAAAGCATGCCCACCACAATTCTCAGGAAACTTTCTGAGATGTGCTGCTAATAGGTTCAGATCTGTCAGATTGTTGGAGTGATGCAAAGCACCTCAATGTCACCTCCATAGTCCCAAGTGGCTGTCTTGCACAGGCCTCACAAAGTGATGAATCTAGGCAAGGCATGTAGAATTAGACCCTCCATTCATTAGCAGCCAAAGGAAAGGCAAGTAAAGAAACTTATTACCATAACTAAGCCCAAAATTTCTGTTTGGGCTTAGTTATGGTTAATAAAAACCGCTAAATAAAATTGTTGTTAAGTGAATTTGCCCCATTTTATGACCTTTCTTGCAAATACCACGGGAATAGAAATAATAGAGTGGAGTGGAGTGCAATGAATGGAATGGAATGGAATGGAATAAAATAGAATAGAATAGAATAGAATAGAATAGAATAGAATAGAATAATATTTTCCCCAATGGATACCTCCAATTTGAAACAATGGACTATAGATTTTCTTAGTTGGATATGTAAGAAATTTAGGATAAGTTAACACAAATGAAATTTAGGATATGTTAACACATATGATACCATCTTGTCCATTTTTTTCCCTTTTGGGAATAATGTAACATATATAAATAGATTTATGGCTAAATGTTTTTAAGTTCAAGGTGTAAGTATATTTTGAATTACATTATCTCAGAATTGTGGGATTTGGTTTTTGAGGATTTTAAGTTATATTTGGTCTTTAGGAATAGCTTAGAGACATATTAATTGTAAAAAAAATGTATTACTGGTTTGAACATCAAGATTGCATTCAGGAAATATGTATTTTCCATTTTTGAAAAGGCTATAATATCTACTAATCAAAAAGTATAAATAATGTTTCTCTTTAACATAGATACCATATATTTTATCATAATGGGCAATTGTTAATGGATTATTTGATATTTTGTAGTTAAATACCTATGCAACATACCTAGACTACTTATATTGATTGAATATATTAGTGCTTAATTTTGCTTTTTTTGTTTGTATTATTACTATAATTTAATAATTAATTAAGTTATCCTATATATACACGAGTATCTATTATTACATATCACTACCCAGAGCCTCCCTTTGTGGGAGATGGATGGTTTAGAAATGTGAAATATAAATAAATAATAAACAAAAACTAGAGCTTTTCATTTAATTTTCTTCTTCTTTTTAATTAACTTTAGTTTCAGTTCCTTTAAAATTATAATAATTTTTTTCATTTATAATATTTAAAAACAAATAAATGAATACTTTTCTTTGAATATAGTTTTTTTTCAAAAAAAGGTGCAAAGAGGCATCCCCCGGAAGCTGACAAGGAACATAGAAAGCATAGAGAGTTGAATAGGGGTGTCTTTATTATTTTATTTTATTTTTTTTACTTTATTTATTTTACTTTATATCCTGCCTTCATCATTTTTCCAAATAACTCTAGGTGACAAACAAACACAATACTCCTTCCTCTTCCTATTTTTCCCACAACAATAACCTTGTGAGGTGCATTGGGCTGAGAAGAACAACTGGCCCACAGTCCCCCCAGCTGGTTTTCATGGTTAAGGAAGGACTTGAATTCATGGGTTAGCTTGATTCCTTAACCACTAGGCCAGACTAGATCTCAGACCAAATTGGATTTTTTACCTGCCCTTTTACTATGCCATCATGAATATCATATCTATGAAAATGCTATTTGTTTTGAGCAGTATATTTTCTTCATCCCCTGCCTAATATGAGACATAATGAACATGTACAAACACACATACACAGACACAAACTTTTGACCAAAACTATACTAGAAAAGTGTGTGCGTTTTACCGTAGCATCTGCTTTATTGTATATTACATTGCACAGTAAATTTGTATCGTTTTGCTGTCTATCACATTGTACAATACCTTACAAAAATGGATATGATCAGAATACTCAAACTATTTTTCAAATGCATCACAAGTAACAATAAATTATCATTAAAACACTATAATAAAATGGAAAAGAAAAAGAAAAAGAAAAAAAGCACAGACATCCCAATCTAACAATAAATATTAAATTAAGACTGAAAGAAACAACTGCTGAAAATATTGCAAACATGCTGAATTTACTGAGTTATGGAGTTCTATTTTTTTTTAAAAACCAAATATATGTGTTCTATCACTGAACATCTGTAGATACCCAGAAAAGTATGATAAGATGTTATCTCTGTGTGAAGACCTAGGAAGTGCCATGAACCATCTCACAAATGCTAAATTGCAAAGCACATAATCGCAAATTAGCCTAACTTAATGTGTTGCACATATCCTACCAAGAGTGCTCAGCTAATAGTTCAGTGTTTTGTATGAAAAAGTCTAATGTATCATTCAAGGATGTCTGTTAAAAGAGCAAATCTTATTTCCTAAAACCACCTGCATTTATCTCAGATAAATGAGTAGCAGGATTTTTAAAAGGCATTTTATATGTAGCATTAATGTTCTTGTTCTTTATGGATTACAATTATCCAATTAACAACCATTTATATTTATGGTTGTTCAGCTACCTTGAACTTTACAGAAAGTAAGAGATGTTTTATTCTAGAGAATAACATGTTTTAGAGTATGAAAATATTTGATTGCAGTTTCTTTTCCAAGGTGATTTGATTGAATCTCCAAATCAAACTAACTTTTCAAATTAAAGAAGCAAATAAGTTACAATGATTGAGTCAGGTTTGGTACATATCAGTCAATTCAGACAGTTTGAAAGCTTCTTGCATATTTCCAAAAGCTTTTGAAATCAGTCTATAGGGCTGAATCAAATCAATTTGACAATTCAATAAGGATATTTGAGTTCATTTAAATGTGAATTAAATTCATTAAAACTAGATTTTTCTAATTCATACAGGTCTACTAAGTCCCCTTTTAAATAAAAGAAATATTGAAATAAAATAATCAAAATGAACTGAATAAGATTTATTTGTAGAAATCATATATTCTACAAAATAAAATATGTTATGCAGTATCTGCAAGAAAATTTTTGTGTGTCTATTAAGTAGAAATCAATACTGATTTAATACCTAAGAACAAGGGGCGGGGGAGAATTGATCCAGTCATTAGTTACTTAATCTGGGGGGAAAATATTAAATTTCTCGAAAACATTCACACCAATCAATAACTTTTTCAAATAGCATTCAACTAATATACTGTTTTCATATGCTTTATCATTTTTATTGGTTTTATAGTTGTTGTATCAGTTAGTGTTGGGTAGCCACATAAATCCTTAAAATAAATACTTCATGAATATTAATAAAAATTAATTAGAATAAAGAATCTATAATTATCTGTTATTAAGAGATTACTTTTCATGGGACTTAATTCTCTAAAACTGGTTCCAAATGTTCACCATTAAGGTTGATGTCACTATGTATTATAAAATATACAGCAATAAAAATATATATCATAATTAATGCCACCTGTTCTTTTTATTCTAGTGTCTCTGAATTTGCAAAAATATATTTTACCTAACAGATATCTAATTATTTGAGAAAGGAATAAAATACTGGATTAAACATAAAGACATGTTATTCAGGTGAACCATGATCCACAAAATCTTTTGCAATTCTATGTATTTTACTGCTGTATTTAAGTTATTTCAAGAGACAGATATAGAAAAGAAGTAATATATTTCAGTTTCATATTTAAAATAATGATTATAAGCAGTCACAAGGGAAGAAGGGAAGAGAAGATGTTCACCCTGGTCAGAGGAAAGCCATTGCCTACAGGAGAAGAAAATGCTCAGTATATGTTGTGCTGGCAGAAGTTTGAAAATACTCTTTAATTCAAAATAAGAAAGGTTGGGCTCAGCACTCAGCAATGACGTGAAACAGAATGAGGCTGTGCCAAGCACTCATATCTTTTCACTTGGGGAAGCCAGAAATTTTGGATCAAGTCCCTAATTTCATAGTAAGGTAAAGGTAAAGGTTCCCCTCACACATATGTGCTAGTCATTCCCAACTCTAGGGACTGGTGCTCATCTCTGTTTCAAAACCAAAGAGCCAGCGCTGTCCGAAGATGTCTCCGTGGTTATGTGGCCAGCATGACTAAACGCCGAGGGTGCACGGAATGCTGTTACCTTCCCACCAAGGTGGTCCCTATTTTTCTACTTGCAATTTTTACTTGCTTTTGAACTGATAGGTTGGCAGAAGCTGGCACAAGTAATGGGAGTTCACTCTGTTACGCAGCGCTAGGGATTCAAACCGCCAAACTGTCAACCTTTCTGATCAAAAAGCTCAGTGTCTTAGTCACTGAGTCTCATAGTAAACAATGCAAAATCTGTTTTGTGAAATTCATTCTCCCTCTTTCCCTCCCCCCTCCCCCCTCTCTCAGAGACGTACTATGACACTCAGTATGATGAAGCAAAATTGAACATGTACCTCTAATTAGTTTGAAACAGCTTGTCTTCTGAAGTGACTATCGCCCATCTCACCCTGAATATCTGGATAAGCCAAAAATCTTTTGGGGCTGAAGATGGATCATATCTGTTGGGGATGGGTGTTAGAATAATCAAGATAGTGGTCACAACCATACACAATTGAAATTCCATCCATTTTTATGTTTGTCATGGCCACTCTCTTGACTAAATATGTAATGGCTGCTACAGAAACATTAGCTTAGCCTTGAAAAACAAGGCACCAAAAAAGAAAGAAAGGAAAAATAAAGTCCCACCGTGAATCTCTTTGCATAAGAGGGAAATCTTTCAACATGCTATCTTTATTGTCTACATCATTAAAGTAAATTTTCTGTGTCTCTTTCTTGATGTAGTCTTCTAGGATGGAATGATACAGTGAGAATGTTGTACTACTTGATAAGATACAGGATTGTATTTAAATGAGTAGGCATATTTATAATTTACTTTGTTGTTTTATTGTATTGTTAACTTTGAAAGCTGTTTAGAGTCAAGCAGAATGAAGCTGCATAAAAGTTTTCATATTTTTTTTAAAAAAAAATAAAAAATATAAAATCAAGCATGGGAGAGTTCTCTCCCCCCCCCCATTCCTATTAAAAATGAAAATATATCACATAACACAGAAGATTTGAACCATTCCCATGTTATTTTTATCTTTTATTTTTCTTTCCCCAACATTTGGCCTTTCAATTATTAAAGCAGCAAGGAGTGCTAGTTTTCTAATTAAATTTAAGCACATTTTAAAGTGCAGCTTCATTAATTCAATTAAATAGAATTATAAATTACCCATGATATTTTGTTCTGCAAAATATATAAAGATAAACATCCTTTAATTCTTATTGGTATATATTCTACAAGTTGTTAGCTCTTTGTTTAGGACAATTTTGCTTCTATAGCATTTACATGCAAATGGGGGGGGGTTGTTATCTTTTGTAACCAGATAACACTTCCGTCATCCTTTATATTAGATTTTTTAAAGTTATGTAATATAGTGCATATAGAAAGTTTACACATCCCTGTTAAAACATCAGTTTTTGAGATGTAAAAAAAAAAAAAATCTCTTCTGAATTTTTCCATCTGTAATATAATATATAAGCGGTACAAATCAAGTGAAAAACATACTAACAATTTTAGGAGAAAAAATAACAATGAAAAACTTACAATAATAATAATAATAATAATAATAATAATAATAATAATAATAATAATAATAATAATAATAATAATAATAATAATAATAATAATTATTATTATTATTATTATTATTATTATTATTATTATTATTATTATTATTATTATTATTATTATTATTATTATTATTATTATTATTATTATTATTATTATTATTATTATTATTATTATTATTATTATTATTATTATTATTATTATTATTTAATATTTATAAACCGCCCCTCTCCCCATAGGGACTCGGGGCGGTGCACAGGTAGAATAAAAACAATAAAAATATACAGACATTTCTTAAAAACAAATTAAACCTAACCTGCGCTAAAATTCCCCATTAAAACTAAACTATACTAAAAACTACCCAATAAAGGCCCAGAGACAGAGAGACTATCCCAGGCCGGCCAGACAGAAAATATGAGTTTTTAATTTAAGATGGAAGGAGCGGAGGTCCGTGGTCGTCCTAATATCGGGGGGAAGGTCGTTCCAGAGGGCCGGGCCCGCCATAGAGAGAGCCCTTCCCCTGGGCGTCGCCCACTGACAAAGTCTAGTGGACGGCACCCGGAGAAGTCCCTCTCTGTGGGAGCGAATCGGCCGTGAGGATGTATGAGGCAGGATCCGATCCCGCAGGTAGCTAGGTCCCGAGCCATGGAGCGCTTTAATAATGTAGTTGCATATATATGCATACCTTTAAATTAATACCTTGATGAAGCATTTGTTGATTTGATAACAGTATTCAGTCTTTTACAGTAGAAGCCAATCAGCATGGCACATCTAGCCCATTTTTCCTTGCTAGTGTTGTGGAAGCACATTGGTGAAGAATGAAGAATATTGCAGGCTAACTCTCCTCAGCCAGATGTTTAATTTTGACCAGCTCAGGGTTGACTCAGCTTTCTATCCTTCCGGTAAAATGATGACTCAGATTGTTGGAAGCAATATGTTGACATTGTAAACTGCTGAAAGAGTGCGGTAAAGCACAAACTTATATACTATAAGCTTAAGTACTATTGCTGTTGCTACTGCTTGCAAAACGACTCCAAATCTGTCAGATTGCAAGGGCATCTCTTGTTCACAGCCCTTTTCAGATCACCTGTTGTGGCCCAGCCGATTCCGGATGAGCTGCTGATGGACTCCTCTAGTGAGGAGTCCTATGAGTCTGCTCTGGAGGAGGTGGGTGACCTTGAGAGAGCAGAGAGCCCGGCTGGTCATCAGAAGGCCCCTGGGTCTTGGAGTAGTGGGGAGGATCAAGGCCAGCTTGTCCCTAATGCTAGATTGAGAAGGGCTGAAAAAAGGAGGCTTCAATTGCATCAGAAGCGAACTCGAAGGATTTGAATTAGTCCCAACTGTCTAATGACTGGCCCCTCCCAAGAGGGTTTAAAAGGAAGTCTTTGCTAATAAAGTCCTTGCAGAGAACAACATTGGATTTCTAGGTTCGTGTTTATTCGTGTTGATTTTCAGGTTCATGTTTACTCGAGTTAGGAAGCTTCGTATCTGTTCAGAGTCATTCAGGCAAGCAGCCAAGAGAGTTAGTGGCAGGCAGCCAGTCTTGTGTTAGTCGGAGTAAGGGGGTCAGAACATCACATTTTCAGTTGGATTCAGGTCCTGAATTTGGCTGGGTCCTTCCAAAACATTGGTATTCTTTTGGTGAAGCTATGCTTTTGTTGATTTGGAGGCATGCATTGGGTTGTTGTCCTGTTGAAAAGTAAATTGCTTTTCATCATCAGCATTTTTGCAGAGGCTTGAAGATTTTGTTCCAAAATTGAGTGATATCTGGAACTGTTCATAATTCCCTCCACCTTGATTAAGCTCCAGTTCAGCTTAAGAAAAGCAGCCCAAAAGGATAATGCCACCATGCTTCACTGTGGGATGTATGGTGTACTTTGGGCGATGCACAGTGTTGTTTTCGTGCCAAACATACTTTTTGAAACTATGGCCAAAAAAATTCAACCTTGGTCTCATCAGACCTTAGCACATTTTCCCACATGTTTTTGTCAGACGTGATGTAGATTTTTGCAAAAATGTGCCCAGATTTGAAAAAGACTTACATCTTGACACCCTGTCCATTCTCACCTGGGTCATGTAGGTAGGTGCAGGCACTAACAAGGTCTTTTATTCCACTGCTAAATCAGGACAGATGGCCCTCCAGGGGTGTTGGTAAACCTCCACTCCACTTTTCCTCCAAAAACATACAGCAACAGTCGATGTAACTCTTGTTAGGTAAGTGGCTATCACTAGCAAATTCCTTTTCTGTGACAAGGATAAAACTGCTTCATCAGCATGTAGCACTCACTGATCTACTTGCAGGTGAGGGCGTTTTGGAATGAACTCAGATAAAGACAAATATCAACCTACTAAGCATTCTACACCTGGGACAAAGAATCCAGGATCATAACAGTCTCACTAAATATGGAGCTAAAGTACTCCGCCTGTGCCCAAAGAAAATTTAATTGTCTAGAACCATGATGGCAGACCTGTGGCATGCATTCCAGAAATGGCATGCAGAACCCTCTCTGTGGGTATCTGCACCGTTGCCAGCTGCTCTTCGGGTTTCTGGCATGTGCATACGCATCGGCCAGTTGGTCTTCCCATGCACCGGAGTGCTGGAAACCCAAAGACCAGCTGGCCAGTGCAGGTTTCTGGTGCCAAAATTGGATGTTTTTCATCTTATTATTTCCTTTGATGGTAAAAGATGCAAAGAAGGAAGCTTCCATGCAACCACACAATACTATGTCTCAGGAGTCTCCAACCTTTGCAACTTTAAGTCTGAAGGACTTCAGCTCCCAGACTTCTCCAGCCAGCTTTGCTGGCTGGAGAACTCTGGGAGCTGAAGTCCTTCAGACTTAAAGTTGCAAAGGTTGGAGACCCCTGCTATATCTAATGTGCTGTGTGCGGAGATGCCTATAAGTAGCAATTGGGCCTATTTATACAGCTCTCTAGTGGTAAAACAGAAAACAAATATACAAATACCTTTAATGTGTAAAATAATTGAGAACAGATGTAATTAGATATCCAATTAATGTAATTCAAATTAACAATGTTGAAAATGTTTCAAATCTGAAATGTTTCATATTCAGCACTACCCATTTCAAGTTCCAATCTTATACAAAGTGTTCCCGCTCTGTTTTGACCAGCTTGGAAACTTTCCAAGCTTAAAATTGCCTCATTTTGAACTCACAACACATTTGAAGTTAAAAGGGAGCTGTTTTGAGTTTGAAATGCTTCCAAAAGGGGTAGAAAAACATTCACAATGTTTCCCATAAGGTCGGAACAACTTGTTTCAAGATTGAAATAACTGTTTGCACTCAAAGTGGCGTGTTTAAGCTTCAAATATTTTGGAGTCAAAATATTTAATCGCCACTTGTGGTATAAGTATTTTGTTACATGGTAGCAAGATATGCTTTCTAATCTGTTTTGCAAAGCAAATGAAAATGCAGATTTTTATCTCTTAGGAATCAAGCGTATACAGTATTAACTTTTTTCAACCATTATATTTTCTTGTCTATTAGCACTAGTTGGTTCTCTCGTCTTCTCTCCCTCTCTCTCTCTCTCTTGCTCTGCCTGGTCTTAAAAGTAGCAATAATATTCAAAAGACAGCATATCACAAGCAGTTTAAACCCCAGGACTAGGAAATTATTTATTTCCTACTCCCAAGGAAATAAAGTTATCCCTTTCTCCTTCCTTCCTTGCTTTCCCTCTCTTGCTTCTTTAATGGAAACATCCCCAATTTTATTAATACTCATCAAGGCTTATACAAAATTATAACATATATGTCACAATATGAATATGAACATAAAACACTCATAGTAAAATCCCTCTAATGTTATATAACAATAATGCATAACCCAACAACCAGAATAACAATTTGCATAGAACAACTACCCAAACTAATCAACACAAAACGTAATAATTAGCACTGTTCACCATCGTACCAATCTTACAAAACTAACACTGCATGACCCCAAATTCACTATCAGAAATACAATAACTTGCTTAGTAATTATTCAAGGGCCTCTGTAATTGTTTAATTTTTAATGTTTTTTAGAAGGCAGTTAGGAAAAGTGGGAGCAACCTGATAACCAAAAGAGGGTTGTTGCAAAACACTGAACCCATTGCAGAGAAATGTCTGTGGAGATTCTCAGTCGTCCAGGTCATGGTTGTCCTAAAGGTACGTTTTCAAAAGGCAACTGGACTTTCTTTGTTTTTGCTTGTTTTTGCTTGTTTCACATCTTACTGAGCCGTGGTGGCAGCACAGAGGTTAGAATGCAGCTAATTCTGCGACTACCAACAATTTGATCCTGAGTGGCTCAAAGTTGACTCAGTCTTCCATTTTTCCAAGGTCAGTAAAATAAGGGCCCAGATTGTTGAGGGCAATATGCTGACTCTGTGTTCTGACCCAGGCTGTCTTAAACAGCAAGAAGCAGAGTGTCAACTAGCTAAGACCATGACACAGAGTCTTGGTCCTGTCCAAATGCCTTTTATTTACATGACTGTGAATTCCTTTCATTCACAATCTGCAAGGCTTAGCAACAGTCTTTCAGTCTTTGTTTATCAAATACAAACCTTATCTCATTTTGTGAGGTGCCAAATAGTTTCCAAACACAGGGCAAGGCCAAACCTGGCACAGAGTCTCATGCAATTTGGCCACTCAGTAACTAAAAAGTGTGCCGTCACTGGTCTAAGGTACACTATTTCATAGGGATCTCCCAGCAAAGATCCAACCGAGTCCAACCCTGCTTAGTGTTATTGGAGGAGATAATTAAAAAGGAATATCTGTACACTAGGCTGGTTTGGATTGGCAGGAACTGTATTTGGAAACACACTGACAACAAATGCAGTCGGGACATTAGCATGAAATGATAATCATATCCTATAACAGCCCAGACATTCTGCATCCTCTGAAGTTTTTGAACCAATTTTAAAGGCAGCCTCTTGTTCATATAATGGTGTTTCCAGAATAATCATGATATTGATTATTCCACTATGATAGTATTGAATGTTGGTGTTTACTATAACAGTGTTGTCAACATAACAGAGTTGCCTAAATGCCATCATTTTATAAATAACTGAAAGCTGGTCTTTACAGATAGAGCATTCTCTGGTTTATTAGCTCCAGTTGACTGTTGCTCTTCCACAGTTGACAAAGAAACCAGAAGATCTTCCAAGCTTCCAAAGCAGAGCAAACCTACCTCAAGTCGGATTATTTGATTTCCTATTCTCAAAAAAGTTCTCTTGTCTGAATCAAGCTTTTGTTTATTTGCTTTCATTTATCCCAAGATTGTCTTCAAATATTGGTTGAAGTGTTTAACAGCCATCCCTGCTTGAATATGAGCAGAGGGGATGCGTAAAGAAATGGCAGAAGCTAAATGGGTATACATGTATATTGATTTCATTTGTTAATGAAGATGTTACTTTCTGTCATCCATATTTTGCCTCTATGTACTTTGTAGACCAGGAGGCTGTTTTCAGATTGTTTGCAAGTTGATAAGAAAGCCCTTAATGCCTGCTGGGGAAGTGCTATACTTCTGTGCAGAAGTATTTCATCATATACATTGTCAGGGAAAATAGCTTTTGCTGTACGCTTGCATAATGTACTCCAACAGCAACACTATAGATAAATGTTTCATTTACATTCTTCAAGGGAAAAAAAAGGACAAAACATTATGACTAATGAAGATTGATGGGAATTTTCTGCTACTCTTCCTCATAAAATCACTTGCATAAAATCCTGTGGCGCTGTTATAAATGATAGAAACAGGTGTAACCAGAATGGGAGAACACTGATAATCATATTACATTTTTTTATTATATCCAAGATGATGCTTTTGAAGGCAGTCATTAAAAAATTCCCATCTGTTCACACCATTTGTCATGCAGGCACTAAAGTGTCTGAGAGCAAAATCAAAAGTGAGGTGCACGAGGGGGGAATTGATTGGAAATCTCGCTGCTGCGGATGCCATTTTCAACCTGCTAGTTTTGCATTTTTCATTTAGTGAGATGCAAGAGAGGTTTGAAATTGGTGAGACATCTCATTAGGATGGAGTCTGTTTTCAAGAAGGTAGAAGGAAATTAAATGCCAGGTTATATTTGTCCAGGTTTTTCTCCTTCTCTGTTTCCTATAAATCCAAGTTTAAATGAGGAACACTTTTTATATTCATCAAAAATAACAGGGTCAATCCAGCAGAAGCCTTTCATGGATGAGAGAGCATCCTCTGTCTCTAGAAAGCTTTTGAATGAGCAGAGGAGATCAATTGAAAGGGAGAAAGGTTGGGTATCCAGCCTTTTATCCAAATCTTACTGTTTTACATGACTCCAAATTTTCAACAGAAGATTGGAGAACAGAAATACATCTTCCATTCTTATCGGCGGTATCACTCAAAACAGACAAGTATTCTCATGCCAATGAAAAAATCATCTGGAGTCACAAGAAATTATTTACTTGGCCACAGACTTTTTTTCCCCCTGTGAAGGCTTTTCTATGTGCAAAGGCTGTGCTGATCTGAGACGTCAGAAGCTGAACCAATTAATTGTCAGCTCAGTTCCTCTTCCAGAAGAAATTATATGAACAGAGATGCTGCTGCAGTATTTTGTAGCTTTGGGGTGATGAGAGGATATTTTGAATGTACAAAAGCTAAAGCTACCTGTACTAGAAAGAATCTAGGATTGAACAGGTTAACCAGCAAATAACCATTTCTAGAGATCATGGTGGACAATGGCCTTAATGAGCTACATGTTGAAAATTCACTCTAATGACATACACAGGGTACATTTGCAATTCCAACCTTTATTGTCAATGCGCAACATGTGCACAATGAAATTGAATGAGCCTCCCTTGGTGCAGCCCACCCAAGAACACAGAATGTATCTCAATAAATCAATAAATAAAAAAGAAATTCCTAAACCCAAATAAGTAATAAACTAGCACACATTTACACACACACACACAATATAATAACACACTGGTATATACATATTGCATGTTACACTGGCACTCTAAATCTATCACATTAAGCCTGATTGTGGTGTTATGTTGCATTTTGAATGCACACTCAGGTCTATAGAAATGCAAATGCATGCTAGGTAAATTCCATTGTTGGCTAGCAGCGAACAATGATCTCCCATAGTCTAAGAAAAGCTCAGAGTATGACTGATGCACATGAATTAGGACATGAACTTCAATGACCAAGAATCACCCAAGAACAACTGGAATCCCACCTAAACTTCTTTGTAAATTGTAATAATTTTGAACATTTATGAAAACTAGCTGGTCACTGTGCTGAGATGCTTCTTCTCCCACCGTATAATTCGTTTGTTTGATAATATTTGCTTATATGTCTTCCACTATCTTTTCTACACTGGGAAATCTTTCTGGAATCACGGGGCTGTAAGGCAATTTTTGGTATCTATTTCAATGATGACTAAATTATATACCTTTTCTGTTTACATTAGTTGATTAGTAATAAATCAGAAGGCATCTGATATCACCTTTTCCAACTAACCAATTTATTTATTTTTTTAATTTTATTTTATTCAAATTTATACCCCGCACCTTCTCCAATAAGGACCCAGGGCAGCGCACAGGAAATTTAAAACAATACAAATATAACAAAAATACAAATTTTAAAAAGCTATTAAAACCATACCCTGTGCTAAAATAGTATAAAATCCCCCTAATTAAAATCTATCTAAAAACAGTCAAAGACGGGAGGTTATGCTAGGCCGGCTTGTTGGAAAAGGTGCGTTTTAAAACGCTGGTGGAAGAGGCGGAGGTCTGAGATGGTGCGCAGTTCGGGGGGCAGGTCGTTCCAGAGGGTAGGGCCCGTCACAGAGAAGGCTCTTCCCCTGGGTGTCGCCAACCGGCATTGCCCGGCTGACGGCACCCTGAGAAGGCCCTCTCTGTGGGAGCGGATCGGTCGAAGGGATGTATGGGGCAGAAGACGGTCTCGCATATAACTAGGCCCCGAGCCATGGAGCGCTTTGAAGATGGTTATCAAAACCTTGAAGCGCACCCGAAAGGCCACAAGTAGCCAGTGCAGCTCGCACAGGAGAGGTGTTATGTGGGAATGCCTAGAGGCTCCCATAATCACCCGCACGGCCACATTCTGGACTAGCTGTAACCTTCGAGTGCACCTCAAGGGGAGCCCCATGTAGAGAGCGTTACAGTAGTCAAGCCGGGATGTCACAAGTGCTTGAGTGACTGTGCGGAGGGCAGCCCGGTCCAGTAAGGGGCGCAATTGGCGTATCAGGCGTATCTGATAAAACGCCCCCCTGGCCACGGCCATCACATGGTCCTCCATGGACAGCGGGGAATCCAGGAGGACACCCAAATTGCGCGCCCTCTCCACGGGGGCCAATATTTCACCCCCAATGGCCAGTGTTGGAGTTACCTGGCTGAACCGGGGTGCCGGAATCCACAGCCACTCAGTCTTGGACAGGTTGAGCTTGAGTTTGTTACTACCCATCCAGACCCGTACGGCCTCCAAGCACCGGGACACCACCTCGGCGGCATCATTGGGGTGGTCTGGGGTGGATATGTACAACTGAGTGTCATCAGCGTACAGGTGGTATCCCACCCCAAAACCACGGATGATCTCGCGCAGCGGCTTCATATAGGTGTTGAACAGGAGAGGTGAAAGGACCAACCTTGGAGGAACCCCACATAAGAGGGACCTTGAGGCCGACCTCTGTACCCCTGCCAACACACATTGCGACTGACCAGAGAGGTAGGATGAGAACCACCGTAATACGGTGCCTCTCACCCCCAACCCCCCCCCCCCAGTCGGTGCAATAAGATACCATGGTCGATGGTATCAAAAGCCACTGAGAGGTCTAATAGGACTAGGATAGAGGAACATCCCCTATCCCGTGCCCTCCAGAGATCATCCACCAATGCGACCAATGCCGTCTCGGTGCTGTGACCGGGTTGGAAGCCGGACTGGCATGGGTCTAGATAATCAATTTCCTCCAGGTGTCGTGGAAACTGTTGAGCCACCACACTCTCTACAACCTTCGCTAAAAAGTGAAGGTTGGAGACCGGACGGTAATTTTCTAACAATGCTGGGTCCAGGAAAGGCTTCTTGAGGAGGAGCCTCACCACCGCCTCTTTCAAGACGGTAGGCAAGTACCCCTCACTCAAAGAAACTTTCACAATATCCTGGAGCCAGCCTCGTGTCACCTCCCAGGATATCAGTACAAGCCAGGAGGGACACGGGTCCAATAAACATGTGGTGGCCTTGAGTCTCCTTGACAACCTGTCCATATCCTCGGTAGTAACAAAGTCAAACTCCTCCCAAGATGGTGTCTCAAGAACAGTCTCGGACAATCCGACCGGACCACTCTCAATGGAGGGCAACTCATTCCGAATCCGAGTGATTTTGTCCTGCAGATATACACCAAATTCCTCTGCTCGACCCTGTAGAGGGGCTTCCCGCGGCCTCTGTTAAAGGAGGGAGCGGGTCACCCCGAACAGGGCGACAGGGCAGTTATCTGCGGATGCAATAAGAGTGGCACAATACTCACGTTTAGCCACCCTTATCGCCACTAAGTCCTAATATGGGCTTTCACTAGTGTTCGGTCGGCTTCGGAGCGAGAAGATCTCCATCTGCTCTCTAGGCGTCTCTTGCGGCGTTTCATCACCCTCAGTTCCTCAGTGAACCAAGGAGCCTGGGTGATTCAGCGCCACATGAGAGGCCGCAAGGGCGCAACTCGGTCCAAGGCCCCCATGGCCACACTAAACCATGCGGCCACTAGGTCCTCATTCGAGTCGCGGGGCAAGGCCACAGGTATCAGTCCAAGCTCCCTCTGGAACCTTTCTGGGTCCATCAGGTGCCTGGGGCGGAACCATTTGGGAATCTCTGGTTCCGCCTCCCCGCGGTGGCGTGTAGCGATTGGAAAGTCCAGCCGAAGGAGAGCGTGATCTGTCCATGACAAGGGTGAGATGACTAAGTCCCCTATTCCCAGATCACTCCTCCCCTGCCCCGAGGCGAAGATTAAATCCTGGGTGTGTCCTCCCTTGTGAGTGGGGCCAAGAACTACTTGGGTCAGGTCCATGGCGGTCATGGAGGCCATGAAATCCCGAGCTACCCTGGAGGCCTCGCCTACTGACGGCAGGTTAAAATCCCCCATGACCAACATCTGGGGGTCTCAACCGCTGCCTCGGCTACCACATCCAGGAGCTCGGGCAGGGCTGCTGTTACATAGCGGGGAGCCAGGTATACAACTAGCATGCCCAACTGTCTCCCCAGGCCCCATTTCACAAAGAGGGACTCACACTCGGTCGTCTGAGGGATCGTGGTCTCCTTCGGCTCAAGACCTTCCCTAACCATAATCGCCACCCCCCCACCCCTACCTAGGGCCCTAGGCTGATGAAAGGCTCGGTAGCCCGGTGGGCACATTTCTACGAGGGGTAATCCTCCCTTGTGGCCCAACCAGGTTTCCGTTATACCCACCAGGTCTGGGTCCCCCTCTGACACAAGGTCATTGATGAGGGGGGCTTTTTGAACCACAGATCTGGTGTTGCATAACATCAGCCTAGGGCCCCGGCTCTGTGATCCTTGACCTCCTAGTCTGCAAAGGGAGCTTGGGGGGTTGGAGCGCGTGACCGCCTGTAACCAGCGGCCACGATCCTCCAACAGGTAATGCACACCCCGTCTCCCACCGCCTCTGCCCCTCCCCAGGACCGATCTGATGGGAAATCCCTCTGTGGAATCAAAACCTCCCCCCCCTCCTCCATTTCCCTACTTCCACCAGCCGGCCCTATAGCTTGTCGCCCACCCGCCTGACTGATCCCCCTTCCTCCCTGGAACCCCCTAAAAGCCGAATTAAAAATTTACAAAGAAACCCCCTGAGCTTGCGACTTGCCCACCTCTCTGGATCTAACAATCCATCCTTGAGGTGGGCCCCAGATAGACAAGGGGGCCACAGCTGCGAGAGGGGAGACTCTTGCAGACAAAGGAGATCTGTCCTCGAATATGATAGCAGCATGTAGACTGGCCCTGGCTTTACAAGGAGGCTGCCTAAGTTGGTACATTGCAAGTCAAATTCAAAGTAGAGGAGAAGTATATAATACAGTCAGATGGTATAGTGGTGCATATAATACAGTCAGATGGTATAGTGGTGCATATAATACAGTCAGATGGTATAGTAGTGGATGGATGATCCTGGAGGAGTGGAAAGATCTATTATCTCACCGTCCATTGCCAACCCCGCAGATGTTTTGCCGGAGATGTTTTACCGGAGGGGGGTAAGCTTTATTAAAAAGCATAAGATGGAATTTAGAATTGTATTAAAGGGACAACTTTATTCAATGTTTTTTCCTCCTTCGAAGAAGCATGAAACAGTTTCCAATTGGCAGGAATTCTCCTCTTATTCTGCCATTTGATTTCTATGATTTCCTCCTTCCCACCTATAGCCATTGACATCTAGCCATCATTCACCTGTCCTCCCTAATCAGTCCAAGGAATGGCCATGCCATTTCTTCCACACTCTGGCCAGTTGCTCCCTCTCACACACACATGCTCCATCGTTAAAGATTAGGGAAGAATGACACAATCTGGAGATCACTCCCCCCCCCCCTTTGAGGCCTCTCATTGGCTAACTGGAAAGATCACCATGAAAATTTATTGAGACACAAGAGAATGCTGACTGTTGAAGCTCTTTTATTCTGAGTGTTCTGAATTTTTTAAAGCAATTGTCTAATAATAAATAAATAAAAGAGCACAAATAATAGATTAACATGTTGGGTAAAAATGCTTATATAAATCCAATGTATTTGGCAAAGTATAAATATATCTTTCTAATGCCCAAATGCTACAAAATGCTGCAGCACCATCTCCAGATAATTACTTCTGGAAGAGGAACTGAAATTGAGTTAATTGGTTCAATTCCTCAAGGAATCACAGGGCATCTCAGATTAGCACAGTCTTTGCACGTAGACTTCAGAGAGAATAAAAATTAAAAATGGTGTATATAAATAATAAATATGCAAACAAAGTCATAAAAATATTTCTGTGAATTTTTAAAACACAAGATGGAAAAGGACAAACTGATTTGACACCTGGGAAAATAAGAACCAAAAGCTGATCGACTCAATCATTACAACAATATCACCAAAGCCTCAACATTTCAAAATCTTATTTTTACTTTTCCCAACTTTGTTACAAAATATTATTTGGACTTTAACTCCCACAGTTGCTATCAAGTATGCTGTGGGCCTAGCTAACATAGAGCAATAGAGTATTCTGCTGTTGTTTATTGATATGCTAAATAGTTTCTGAAAACTGTTTCTGTGGAAAAAATAGATTTGAAATGTCAGTAGTATTACTTTGACCTGCATGAATAATACCAGCCATCAAATTTGGGAAAATAAATAGATTCAATCATTGACATGAATGATTTATTCATCTGCAAATAAAACTAATACTTACAATGTCTTTAGCCTTACTTTTCTATCAGTGGTTCCAAAATATGGGGATGAGTTTTGGAAACACTGATATAAAGCAAAGGACAGATGCTATTGAGTTACAACCAACTGCAGAAAATTGTTTAAGATTTATGCCAGTTTTCTCAGTGAAAGAAGTATTAGCATCTGTTACTTGTAGCTTAAAGACACTTGAACAGATTTTTGGTTCATTACTAGGAGATGTTTTTGAAAGACACTTTGAATGCTCATTTTACAACTAAAACCTTAGAAACAATCAGTGCTCAAAAGTTGAAAGTCAAAGTTGACTTACAAAGTGCATTATCCTTTATCAATCCTAGAGCACATAAGATCAGACTCGGGTTCTAGGAATTGCTGCAGCATTGATATATAGCAGTTCCTGGTGTGTGTCTCTGTCTCTGTCTGTCTCTCTGTCTGTCGGTCTGTGTCTGTGGAATATAACCTAGAAAATGTGGAAACACTCTTAGTTCAATTACTGGGTGAAAGAAGAGCAAATGCAAGTAAAAATGGACATTAATTCAATTTCAAAATGAATCTTGACTTTTTTCATAAGGTCAGCAAAGAGAGGTGCTGAAATGGGCTTTTTAAATTCTCCACCAAATATGTAGGTAATGATTCTCCAGAGCAAATAGAAACTCTCCAATAATTTATAAATGGAAGGACTCTCTTTTCATGGGTGACATTAGGATAGCTATCACAAAATATTAATTGAAGGAATTTCCTCATTGTTTGTTCTTCTCGAATTTAATTCAAGTGTGGGGAATTAGGGAAGCGCAGATTGCATGACATATTAATTAATAAATTAAGACTGTAGATTCATGTATAGTCCTCAGCTTTCTTGTAACTAAGGCTGAAGAATCAGACTTTATTGTTTTTTTCCCCTTTGTAACAATTTCCTGAATAACTTTTCTTTCATTAAATTTAATGAGAACAAGAAGACAACACAGAGGGCAATTTCTATCTTTGGCACTAGGCAAACATGCTACATTGAGAGGGGGGAATGATAATTAAGGCAAAGTCCCACCAAATTAAGCCATTTGTGCTATTTGATTTATTCTTTCATCTTTCAAGAAAAGGAAAAGAAGAAAAAGGAGAAAGAAAAATATTGAAAGGCTAAAGCAATGAAGAATTGGGCATACCTACACCCAATAAAGTTTGCAGGAGATTCTTTTTACTCTTTTCACCAGCTTTAGGTAGCAGAGATGAAGAGGGTATATCTATCACAAACAGTAAATTAAGCTTGTGAAATTCAGTCTTGGGATCTTCATTCTACTTTTCACTGAATTCTAAGATGTTTAGACAAGGCTAATGTCCTTGGTGAAAGTGAGATCAATAAAGAGAAACCTCTGTCACTTAGAATCTAAGAAAAACCCTTAACTTCTACATATATTTCAAGGTGCATAGTATTATGTTTATCTACATGATATTCAATGTCTGTATAATATTAATTTTAATGTCTACATAAATGGGACATCTAGGATTTAGAACTGCACTATTATAAGTACACGACTGATACAGCTACAGATTCCAAAAAAAGCAATTGTGGTCCTCGGTTTGAGAAAAGTTAAAATGAAGCTTACTCCAAAGAATGATGAAGTACTATTTATACTACTGTAGATACTGTAAGCTGAAATTAATACAGCTTTAAGAATTTGGTCTATGCTACGTTGGGGTGCGTTTCCCCCCCCCCCCCCCCCGAAGAATCCTATTTGGAAGTGCTCCTCGAGGCAGATTCTATTTCTGGAAGCCCAGCCAACGCGTCAATTTCTTTGGATGCAATGGAATTTATCTGCAGCCACCTTTTGTAATTTTGGTGCAGCCTCATCTGTAACTATAGATACATGGTGAAAAGAAAAGAAGCATTATAGGCAAGGAACTGCTTTTATGTTACACATGCCTTCAACTATACTCCAAACACAGCATGCAAATAATTGTACAGCAAAAAATAATGTTACAAGTATGAGAAATTCTTAGCAAATTCTTCCAAGGTCTTGTGTAGATATTTGCACATTGATGCTACATATTTGATGGCAAATCTTATTGTGTTCAATGATTTTATTCTCAGGAACAATGAAATCAAAACACAAATGGTAAGTCAATCCCCACGGACATAGCAATAGATTACCAGCTGGTGAAAATTCCCAAACTTTCATATATTCCCAGGGACCTGGATGAATGTCGCTTATAGCAAAAGAATGGTGAAAATTGTAAAATGGAAGTGAATAAGTAAGCATCATCAGAAGGTTTACGGGTTTGTTGTTATTTCATTTTTCATTATTTCCTTAAACACACTAAAAGTTTCAATAATATTTTAGCAAGCAATGATGCAGGATCTTCTATTATTTGAAGTTTTTTCTTTAAAGTATTTCCAGAAGAAGGTGAATATACACGTCCCAGGATAATGTTTCAGGATCCAATCTGCGTTGGTCACTGGGACCAGAGCAATGGGGCAATTCAGCTGGTTCTATCCGGTTTGGGTGAACCAGTAGCGGTGGCGGCTCATGAAACCCAGAGGGAGGATGCTTAAAAGAAGAGCATTATATTAAAATATAATGGTAATGTATAGTATTAACATCACATTTAGAAAAAAAATGTGTATGTGCAGACATAAAAATACAGACATTACATAGGTACAAACAAAAGCACGCTATGCCTGAGAGAATCTGTTGTATTGATAAATACAGTCAGGCAATATTTCTTGTCTTCCAGAGGAAATAACTTGATCCAATTACAGAAATGCAGCATTCAGAAAGGGCAAATCCAATAGGATAAAAGCAAAGGGCTGCTGCTGATGAGCATTTCTGTAACAGTTCATAGAAAAAACCTTTCTGTTTGAGGCTTCTCCTATTAAAGCACAAAGAATGTGCACTGCAGGCAATTTCCTGCCACAGTTCTGTCCTTATTGGATGAACTTTTCTGCATTTCAACCAGTGGTGGGTTTCAAATTTTTTAGAACCTACTCTGTAGGTGTGGCCTATTTTGTGGGCGTGGCTTGGCAGTCATGTGACAGGGTGGGAGTGGCCACCTTTTAAAATGTGGTGAAACTCATTTAACGCTCTTGCTTAGCAACCAAAATTTTGGACTCAATTGTGATGATAAATTCATTCTTTCTTTCTTTCTTTCTTTCTTTCTTTCTTTCTTTCTTTCTTTCTTTCTTTCTTTCCTTTTTCCTTCCTTTCCTTTCCTTCCCGTTGGGTCACTGGCAGCGGCAGGCCAGATTTACTTCCAGGTATGCTGGTGGAACCCCCTCTCATCGGTTCTCTAAATTTCACCAACCGGCTCTCGCGAGTAGATGCGAACCTGCAGAAACCCACCACTGATTTCAACCTACCAAACAAAAGTGATTGCAAATTGAAGGATTTTAGAAGTGCACCCCCCCTGCTTTTTTTTTTTAAGAGAGAGATTTTTTGTTAGTTAGAACTTAATCTCTGCCCAATAAAGCTGAAAGTGGATTCACTCCATTGTGGTAAAATTGTTTTTATTGCTGCTTAGTATCAATAAGTTTCTATATAACAGTATTTATGGGAATGTTCTTTGCTGTCATGATACACTGGACTCTGGGTTGATACAAAGGCAGCTAAAGCTTCATATAATTGTATTCACTTATTAGAAGATAATCTTTGAATATTCGTAGTCTTACCTTTATATGTATTGTACTGTGTCACATGTATTTATTTATTCTTCTAGGTCAATGTTAGTGAACCTTTTTGGCACCGGAAAGCAGGGAAGCATTGAAAACAAAAAGAGCAACTCCATGCCGTGCATGCGCAGGAGCACTGGAAACTGGAAGAACAATTCCCCAGGTGGGGAAGCACATGCCAGGAAGTTTCCAGTGTGTACATGCATGCCGGTCACCTGGGCTTCTGGTTTCAGGCTCATGCAAAGGAACCTCTGGATTCCATGCACATACCAGAATCCAGAGGTTCAGCTTCCTGGTGCACACATGCATGCCAGGAAGTGCTCTTCTGGTTTCCAGTGCTCCCACATGCGCAAAGAGCAGCTGGGCAGTGTGCATGCATGTGCCAGAAACCATAAGCTCAGCTTCCTGGTGCACAGATGCTGTTCTTCTGGTTTTCAGTGCTCCCGCATGCATGAAGGTTGGCGTGGATGAACATGTCGGAACCCAGAAGAGCAATGGGCAATGGCTGCATGCTCAGAGAGAAGACTCTGTATGCCATTTCCGGCACACGTGCCATAGGTTCAGCATCACTATTCTAGATCAAATTCCTCTCCTCTCTTCTTCTTTCCTCTTCTTTCCGTCAAACTCACAGGCTTCTGATAGAAATATGAAAATTGAGGGAGCATATACCACCCATAGAGGTGAGAATGGATTTTTTTTAAATTTGATTCATTCCAGGTTTTGGATTGTAATGCAGAATAGACTCTCTGTGTTTTTAGGATTGCACCCTAGATAGATAGATAGATAGATAGATAGATAGATAGATAGATAGATAGATAGATAGATAGATAGATAGATAGATAGATAGATAGATAGATAGATAGATAGATAGATATTGTTTAATATTTAATAATTAATTTCTGTGCAAGGGTACATAAACTGAAGATTATATTCTTTCTGGAATTGATATCCTATTTACATGTTGTTGACATCACATTATTAGAATCCCATGAAAGGAGACCATGAGCATATTGACTGACAGCATCCCCATTATCAACTTTTGTACTTTCCAAGCAATTTCTGGGGGAAAAAATGTAGTTTCATTCTTTTATTTAGAGTGTAGTTGCATGTGGAATAATTACAATGGTAGCTTGCAATTTTAGAGAAGATCTTCTCTTCAGACCTTTCTCTTCCAAGACGTAGAATTGCATTCTCTCGTGTATTTCTTGTCAATCCAAGATGCCTGAGTAAAGCCAGAGAGTTTCAGAAATTTTCTCATCTCTATTTCTACAAAGTTGCTTTTGATGTTTCGTTCTGTGGGAAGATTTTAAGCAATCCAGATGCTTTTATTGTAACTTACGGAAGCTAAAGCAGGAGATCAATGTCAAACCTTCCCGCCTGCATAAGCATTTAGCATTCACAGTGTATTTCGGAGTGTTTTGAACTATTTCAAAAATGCTATCGTAAGAATAGTAACAGCTATCTAATATCATAATTTGAAATAATTTCCCATATATTTGTTACAGTTTTCATTGTATTTGTACTTTGATACAAAATGTAAATTCTCTAATTGGTAGCATAATTTCATTTTAAAAATTATTTAAATAGTGCTTTTATAAAATTATTTCTCTAAAATGCCTTGTTAGCTACCCTGGGACTACTGTTATCTGGTTAGAAAGTATAATGTATACATCATTAACTTTTAAGGCATCATTGCTGTGGGTAGATAACTTGAGATTTGCTTATTATAAAACAATGTTCTGTTAATTCTTTACAGAAAATATTAAAGACAAATCCTACATATGAGGAAATTACTATTATTTTCCCATCCCAAAATAATATCTCCCTCCCAGTTACAGTATAGCACTGCTTGGTGGATTAAGGATAATGCATAAACCTTCCTGTATGCTAGTAAATTTAAGATTTTAACTGAAATATCTTATTTGAAATGTTTTATTTTCCCCAGCATTATTCATAAGAGCATATTAAATATTCCAATACTTTAAATTCTCATTATGTCTCTCTAATAAGACTACATAATAAAATATTTAGTATAAATTAAGAAATTCAAATTTAGACATTATTGAATGAAAAAAAAATGAATTAATTTTTTCTTTCAAACCTCTTTGTATTTCTATTAATTTAACTAAATTACCTTAACAAATAAAGGAATGTGTGTGTGTGTGTGTGTGTGTGTGTGTGTGTGTGTGTTGTATGTGTTTCAGCATACGTCTGGAATGTCTTTAGCAATTTTAACCAAACTTGGTACACAGATAACTTACTCTCTGGAAAAAATATTATCAGGGTAAGACACCCCTAAACCCCTCGGTATGTGTGTTCTGTTAAGATACTGCCTGTTGTACCTTAAAATGGCTTCTACTGTGCAAACCAGTGGAGTTGACATGGTAATGACTTCACAGTACTCCTCAAGGGGGTTCCCTTTGGTAAGGGGCAAAATCCAACATTAGAAATTATGTTTGGTCTGGATATTCCACCACCACCCCTAAAGAAATACCCAGGAAACACCGGGTTATCAGCTAGTTAGTATATAAAGAAAGCTAATTTTGAAACAAAATTGTTTAATGTCTGTGAAGACATTCTTTGAAGACGTTTCACTTCTCATACAAAAAGCTTGTTTAGCTCTGATTGGATGGTGGGGAAAGGAAGGATTTATACTCCTTGCAGATAGATGGTCATTTGCATTCTTCTAGAGTCATTGAATGCTTCAGTTTGACATGCAGGTAACACAAAAAGTGTAAAATAGAAATAGTAAGTGTGAAAAATGGTCATAAGTCACTTTTTCAGTACTGTTGTAACTTAGAACAGTATCTATGGTAGAATATAGTCAAGATTCCCAGGAGGGAGACTCCTTATCTCTTCATATTATTTCCAAGAAGTTTCTTCTGAATCCAAATATATATTTTTTCAAGATTTTCATGTGAGACTTGAAAATGAGAATAGGCTAGAATACAATCGATTCCCTTTAATTTCTTCATTTTAAGAAATTTGCCATCTTTTTGAACATAACTTCACTAGGTAACATTATGAATTCTGGAGTTTCTTTCATATGTCTGGAAAGTGCCACACATTTTACAAGGAAGGGAGAGAGAGAAAAAGGATAGGAATATATAATTAATTTGGAAATCCTGTATATATTCATATAATTTAGTTTAAGAGAAATGTAGTTAAAGGGATTATATATTTTTTGATAAAAATTATTGCTGGATAATATTCCCTAACTTTATTATGTAATATTGAAATTACAATGCAGTTACAATGCAAATGGATGTTCTGTTAAAACATACCAGACCAGGCAAGGACAGATCATTCTGAAGAAGGTCCATCTATGTCCAATATGGTGAACCTATGGTACACATGCCGAAAGTGGCACACAGAGCCATCTCTCCAGACATGTCAACCATCACCCCTTGATGTTCTTGGTTCTAGTCCACAAATGCACACTGAACGGCTGGTCTTTGCATGTACATGCACACCAGAATTTGGAAGATCAGGTGGGTGGCACACATGCATGCACTGGAAACTGGAAGCTCAGCTGGGGAGCTGCTCTTCCAGTTTTTGGCACTCCCCCGTGCACTCCCATTTTGGTTCGGCAACACTGATCTATGTGGTTACTAAAAATTGACAATGACTTGATGCCATATAATAAATCAGTCAATCACTTATATTAATAATTTACATTAATAAAAATGACAGCTTAAACTCAACTGTCAAGATTTCTTTTAAATGACTAAGTTGTCTCCTAAGTATATCTCCTGCAGTTAGGATGCACTGAAGACTTCTTGCCACATGTACTAGAGTTTTTTTTTTAGCAATATGAATGGTTTATTATCTAATTTACTAACTTGCCAAACCAAGAGTTTATGGTATGGATAGAACTATCTGACCATATTAACTTTAATAATAGTAGAACAAACATGAGGTGATCTCACATCAATATCCCTCCGATCGATCCGCTCCCACAGAGAGGGACTTCTCCGGGTGCCGTCCACTAGGCAATGCCAGCGGGCGATGCCCAGGGGAAGGACCTTCTCTGTGGCGGGCCCAGCTCTATGGAACGACCTATCCCCTGACCTCAGAACAACCATGGACCTCCGCGCCTTCCGACAAAAGCTCAAGACTTACCTTTTCCAACAGGCTGACCTGGCCTAACCTACCTTCCAGCCTTTTTAGTCTGTACATCTAAATTGTTTTAATTGGGTTTTTAAGGGGTTTCGTTTTTAAGATTTTAGGTTTTTTAACGCAGGGATAAATTATTTAATTTGATTTTATATATTTATGATGTATTTATATTTGTACGTTTTTAATTCCCCTGTGCACCGCCCCGAGTCCCTTCGGGGAGAGGGAGTGGTTTACAAATTAAATTTTTTATTATTATTAAATTTATTATTAATATGCTTATCTTCAAAAAATCTAAGTTTCCTTTTTTTCAATGTTTTTTCAACACTGAAAGAAGATTTGTTTTAACATTCCTAATATGTAGACCATCATAATATGTATTATTTTGTAAGTCTGTTGCCATTTGTGCTTCTTCTGGACCATTAAATGCTGTCAAGACATAAAAGGATGGGAGCATAAAGCCTGTGTATTTTTAGCCAATGGTGAATTATATTGGAGAAGTGACACTGTGCAATTAGCAAATCTTAGCAGCAGTGGTTAAGTACCATTAAAGAAGAAGAATTGGAGGCTTTTTAGAAGCCACTGCTCTTTGTGCATTAACAAAATTGATTAAAGATATGTGTGTATAAATTCTGGCACCTCAAGACAAGAAACAATATGAAAGCACAGCAAGTTTGTTGTATAAGCGGGTGACTTTCTTCCAGTGTACACACTGATGGTATATCATGCACTTTTTTGCTACTATAATGTAAATAAATGGACAGCTCTAATTTCTAATTTCTTTTTTTTAAATAATTTTTTATTCAGAACCACTGAGCTCAGTGAGTTGAGCAAGGCAATCCTTTATATACCAAACTATACCATGCTATGCGATGTTATGCTATGCCACAGTACGCTACGCTATGCTACGCTACACTATACATACCTAATGAGAAGGAAGGACTCACTGGAGAAGACCCTAATGCTGGGAAAGATTGAGGGCAAAACTGGAAGGGGATGACAGAGAATGAGTTGGCTGGATGGAGTCACTGAAGCAGTAGGCGTGAGCGTAAATGGACTCCAGAAGATGATAGAGGACAGGAAGACTTGAATAAACATTGTTCATGGGGCCACGATGGATCAGACCTGTTGTTCTCAATTAACAACAAAATACCCTACCCTACCCTACCCTGCCCTACTAAATTACACTATACTGTACTACACTATGCACACAGACACTCACACATATTTGCCTTGCTCAATATATTGTTCTGGGAAGGTTGGACCAGCCATGGAGTCAGTCAACTTGATTATAGTGGAAAGGTTGTGCTAAAAGGGGCTGATTAGTGACAGATTATATTGGAGAAGAGCTCCAATATAATGATTAATGGCAAATAATTGTTAAAAATAAATTATGGGAAACAATTGGATTCTGTGTTAGTAAAATATGGGGACACATATTTTGGCCTTGACTGATATGCCTACGGCTCATCAAGCACTTTAATTCCACACATAACAAAGGTACTATCTGCATTCACTTAAACTTGAATTGATTATCACCAATATTAATGGGCACAGAAATGAAACTTCGTAGATAAGGAATAATAGCCTTTTAAAAAATGCTTGGCGAGTGTCTTTTCTCAAATATTGTAATGCGGCTTTTTTCTTCTTCACATGTTCACTCTTGCTGTGATTTCCCTAATTTCTGAATGCAATCCCTTTTTTGAAACTGCCACAAGCAAGAGTACAGAACTCTGAAAGTATTCATTGGCATTTTTCTTAAATCTTGGTTCTTAGACTTCCATGTGTTAAGGGTAAATCAGAATCCCTTGAAATGATAAAATATGGGGGGGAAATAAATTATACGCAAATTCTTGGCAATAAAGGAAATTTAATTAAAGTAGAAGTGCTGCTGTCCTTAAGCTAGTTCTAAGATATTTTTTTTAAAAAAAATTGATTTTCTTCCTTAAATACATAAAGTCTGAAAATCATTTCCTATGCCTCCAAATTTAATTCACAGTTATATCTTGAACTTATTATATACTTGATAAGAAGTTCATGTTTTTCAATTAATCTTATGCAGAAGAAAGTCTTATTCTGGCATTTATTACTTGCTACATACCTAAGTTATTAAAATATTAAATATTAGTGTTATTAATAATTTTAAGGGTTATAAGTTTGGGATTTTTCCCTCCCTCTAATCCTTTGTAATGTGGCAGTTTTGTGATTCATATAATTATTATATGGTTTCAAAGGTTTAAAGTTATATTTTAACATTTAACATTTTGATGTTAAAATTGAAGATTATTATTTGCAACAAATGAAATATGAATGAGAACATTTCATTTATTGCCTAATTATTCTAGTTCTCTGGTGCTCAATATAAAAGGATATATTAGCTCCAAATAATGACTGTCTTATTAGATTGGTCAAACTTTCTAAAGCATTTCTTATTCCTAACCATAATAAAAGATTGATTGATTGATTCCCAATTCCCTTTTTTCCACCTTTTTTAAACATCAAGCTAAGTTGTGGTTTATAATACATGATTTAAATGTAGCTTCCGTCTAGATTTTGTTGGCTGTTGAAAGTCACATCAACGTGTCCCATTCTATATTGCCTGTGTGTCATGATATCACATGCATGCCCCAAAGGGGTAAAGCTTACATTCTGATGCCATGAGAGTCTATAGACAGGGTTGAAAGGAAAAAAAATAAGTCTTGTTTAATATAAACAAATCAAGAAAGACTATCACATGAAGTCTATCACATGAAGTCAGAATGCTAAACGGGAAACTCTGGAACCCCAATATAAGACAAAATTCAGGTCACTATCAGAGCAGTGTTTCTCAACTTTGGTAACTACCACTTGTGTTGACCCAATCACAGAATATTTAAAAATAACCAATTTGGTTTACACCCATCATACACCCAGTTAATTCCTATATCCAGTTTAGATGCCACTCAATATAACTAGCAAAATATAGTCTGAAGTTTATTTATTAAACATCAGTAAACAAGAAAAATTAACAGTGAAAAGTGGATCAAAAAGCCAGTAAGGCAGGGCTAGAAAGAACAAAAGGTAAGATATAAAAAGGCAAGCACACTTAATATCTGCAATTTGCAGATATTTGCACAGAAATCTCCAGAACTACTAGAAACAAACTGTGGCTAATTAGCATAGACAATCCAAAAGAATGGTCTTTGGTTATTCCAGTCTGTTATTCCAGTCCGTATTCTACTGTATGAATATAATTGCTGTAAAATTATGCACCATGAAGGAAACAATTTGATAGATGAAAGTGATCTATCCAATAGTTGGATGGTGAATTCTGGAAATAAAATCCACAGAGCTGAAAGATGTGAAAGTTGATATCCTTTGCATTAAAGAGTTCTGGACAAAATACCTCTGGGGATTATATTATTTTATTTTCCTATCCCTTAATTTTCTCTTTGGGAAAAGAAAATTGACCCCAATAATGAAAATGGGATACTTCCATTTTGGGTAGACTGTGGAGCCTCTGACTTCCATGCAATGTTGAAATAGGGCAACTACAGAATCTATAAATAGGTATGTCTATTTATTAAGTTCAGTCCTAGATCCTTGACAATAATTAATTTGATAGCATGCCTATGTAGGGAAATACATCAGTCATTCCTTTCGTAAATAGGTAACCATTGCTGTTAACAATGATATTATGTACACTCCAATAACTTCTATTTGTATAATATATACAAATCCCATCCTATATAGGAGATCGATATTTAAAAATCTGTTCCATTATGTATCCCACTTCAGATAAAGGCATAATGGTTCAGCCTTTTTATAAGATTGATTCCAAAGGAATTGAATGACTTCTGCCACAAAGGAGAGGGGTTCGACCTATTTTTCAGAATAACCAGAAGGCAAAACAAGAAACAACGGATGAAAAATACTCAAGGAAAGGAGCAACCTGAAATTAAGGAGATACTTCCTAACAGTGAGGACAATTAACCAGTGAAACAGCTTGCTTTCAGAAGTTGTTGGTCAGGGGTTTCCAGTCCCCAGTCTGTGGACTGGCACTGGTCTCAGCATGCCAGAAACCAGTCTGCACAAACAAACAAAGCCCATCCACTTCCATACAAAACCACAAGCCCTCCAATCCATGGAAAAACTTGTCTCCACAGAACCAGTCTCCAAAAGATTGAAGGCCACTGTTATAGTTGCTTTATCGCTGTCTGCAATGGTATTGGATCTCCTGCAAGACCAGGAGGTTGGACTACAGGCCCTCCAAAATCCCTTCCAAATCTATCATTCTGTATTATTCTGTATTCTGAACTGAGACGCTTGACCATTATTTTGGTTGCGTTTGTTTCCTGGCAAAGGATCACCTCAGATTTCGGACTAATTTCAAAAATAGCACAGAACTTCTAAATCACTCTGAGAGCCTAGAATTTTTCAAACTCATTGGTGTTTTTATGTATTTCATATCCTGGTTTATGGGTTCTTTTTCTGTTATTAGGAACTCCTCTTGTAGTTGTGTCTGCTAAATTGCAGATGTAAGGAAACTCAGGTGTGCCCTCAAGCTACAGTCAAGAAAGTCAAGATGGTGATCATGAGGTCATATTGCAAAACATATAAAGGCCAGATCTTCAATTACGTCGCCATGGTTTCTATCTTGATTTTTTTGACACAGCCTGAGGGAACATCTGAGGAAAATATTGAGAACGTATTATCACCTGAAGTGCAAGCTCTTTCTTTTTGTTTTCTAAAAACAATGATTTGCAGTCTTATGATGAGCATAGTATGTTCCTTATAATAAAGTAATGCTTTTGCTTCTAGCATGTTCTGTATGAACTAATTTCCAGACAGTAATGAATGCAAACAAATCATTTATATTTGCAGCACAAAGTAAACACTTTTGGTGTTTTTTTTCTCCTAGAGGAACTGGTTGAAATTTCTTTCACACACAGTTGAATGAACAATTGAGCAATTTCCTTTGGTAATAGGCTTAATTAATCAAAGAAAGTATGGCTGCCAATGTGACAGCTTGGAGAGGGTTAGTTTATTCTCTTGAGAATACTGAAGACTAATACAATTTACCTGAGTTTTTATCAATGAATGTTGTGCACATGCATCTATTCCCAAGATTATTAATGTTTAAGATATGACGTCTTTGACTTTTTCAAATGAATGAAAGAATGAACAACATTTCAATCAGAATGAAAGCTTATTCATATTAAAAAACAACATAAAATAAGAGTTGCTATTGAAATGTTACAAAACTGAATTTACTTAGCCGTTAGTGAAAAAAAAGTCCTGAATGATATCTTTATACCGTGCATCAGCTTGAGCTGAAAATATACTTACCATATTCACTTTAAAACATTTAGGTGTTCAGTAATTTATTACTTATTTTTAGACATTCCTTTGGCATTTCAAATTTTAAATTAATGGGTAAGTGATTTACTGCTTTAATGTACCAATCCTCTATCCATAGAATGATAAAAACATGATATAAAGCAAATAAATTTGGCTTAGCATTTTGTTTCTACAAGCAGCAATGATCATATTGTGCAGAATTTCTGCTTCAGAATGTCCTGTGATTGGTCACTTGAACTTTAGTTTATGATTCATGATGTAATTTAAGCTCCAAAATGGAATAATCTCGGAACCATATTAAGCATATATCATGAAGCTGTGGAATTCTGCATATCGGACAAATTTACCTACAGTAAGTTTTCCTAATACTACTAAGTAGTACTTAATAAATTTAGTTAACTTTATTAGACATTTCTTGGATCAGTTAAAAATCAGTAATTTATAAGGTAATTTCATTGTTCCCTGTTGTCTCTTCATTCTCCATTCTCATTTTTCTTTCCACATAAAGTCCTGTGTACTTATCTGTTCCAAGTCTTTATTTCAACTATTTGTTTTAGCATCACCAGGAAACTTAACATAAAAAATCTGTACATCCAGGTCACTGAAGAACTACTTGTATATGGTGAGCCTCTTTGCAGAATAGTTAAAAATATAGCAGGGAAAATTTTCTCCACATTGTCCAATAGATGCTAACAATCCACCTACTTTTCACATGCTACTTAGATTTAATTACGGTAATTTGGGGTTTCTTTTATTCAATTTATATCTTACCTTTCAACTTTCCTACATATTAGTGCTGAGCAGAGAGCCATTGAGCTCTTCATGGTATATTGCCAGAGCTTTAGAAGTAAGGGAAGCACTCAGCTATTGGTGCTATGTTCTTGGGTGCCTTTTACATGTGGAATTTTGGTTGCTGTTGTAGTCAGATTTTCAGGCATGTGTTCCAGTATTATGAAAAATTATCTCTATCTGCCTTCCTTCTCGTATTTTTCCAAACAATTTGGCCTTCAGAAAGCTACTGATATAACAATATGGGATGGTTAAGAGCTATTAGCAAGTTTCCACTTGGATTTCATTGAATGTGATTCCTGCCCCTCTTTCTCAGGGGAAAACAGTATATTTGAATTATTAAACAGGTTCTTTCTTCATTCTTCCCTGTACTTTCCCAAAACTAAAAGAGATTATATTTTAAAATTGTATTAAGACAATATAGGGAACAGGATTTTTCTGTCCCAATCCAATCCAAAGATGGATTTAGCACTATCCTTGACCAACCATATCTTGACTGCCATGGCAAGATATGAAACCTCACAGTGAATGTGCCTGTGGCTGCAGGCATATAAGTGATTCTAATGGCTAAAGTCAAAACCTTTGTGCTTTTCTACTCCTTGACTGGTGTCCTTCTGATCAGCATTTTTTTTAAATCTTAGCAGTAAAATGCACTACCACTATTCTCCTTTAGTAATTGCAGGAATTATTATGAAGCAATGCATTTGAGGAATAACAGTCCACAACTTTGAAGAAGGTTAAAAGTACTGTTTCAATTACAGTGCAAAGTGTTAGGATTGATCCTTTGAAGTATTCTCATAATTTGAAATGGATTTCCACATATTCTTATGAAATACTTTGGCTTTTAAGTTAAGACTTAGTTAAGACTTTCCATTTTAGAAATGAAAACCCTTTTTTACCTGAAAGATTCTATGCAGGCCAAATTAGATCTCTTTCTATAAATTTTTAATGAAGTAACATTTACTGTATTTTATTCATGTGTCTGGATTTACAAAGAAAGTAGGATAAGTAGATTTTTCTTTTTAAATCTTGCAGTGTGGGCCTCTTGCCTCCCAAATCTTCCCTGCCTTGCCTCTCTGCTTCTTATTTTAAGCAATTTATTGAATTGGTTGCTTCCCAAATGCAAAATAGAAACGCTGATATTAATATACTAAGTAAATAGCAAGCACATATAAATAAAGTATCTACATATCTGCTGATTGTATGAATAAAGGTAAAGGTTTCCCTTCTCCAGTCATCTCTATAGGGTGGTGCTCATATCCATTTCTTAGCCGGGAGAGACGGAATTAACCAAAAACATTTCTCTGTTCATGTGGCCATCACAACTATATGCCAAGGCAGATGGAATGCTGTTATCTTCCCACCAAAGTGGTACCTGTTTACTTGCATTTCCACGCTTTTGAATTGCTAGGTGAGCAGGAGCTGGGGCAAAGAGAAGGACCTCACTCCATTGCACATCACTTGGATCTGTTTAAAAGACTGTGTTGCAGACTGGAGAAAAGGCATCTTTTGGAAAACCATGGCTCGGATGACTGAGAATCTCCATAGAGAATAGTTCAATTGCTTGGATGCAGCAATTATTTGGAATTATTCTCAAAACTGTATTTGGAAATGGCCTGGAAAAATTGGCCATAGAAAGAAAATACCGTGTTTGCCCCTTCATCTAACATTTTGAAAAGCTGTGTGTGTCCTGGCTTTATTATTCTTTTGTTTACAAATAATTCAAGGCACTGAACATATCCAGCACAATTTACACTTCCTAATTCCCCCCACACCCACAACCCTGTGTGAAACTATCCCAAAGTCAGCAGCTGGCATTCATGCTTAAGGCAGGACTTGAACTCATAATCTCCTACTTTCTAGCCTGGTAACTTAACCACTAGTCCAAACTATATAGCATACTTTGAACTATATAGAACTGAATACTCATATACTGTATATTGCTCAGAATGTTTCCATCAATGGAGTTTGACTTTCAAGCAGGGCATATAGGCACTTAAGATATAATGGTGAGAAATAAAGGTTAAGTTGCTGTTAGAACAGCACTGCTGTGTGTGTGTGTGTGTGTGTTCTTTTCACTTAGAGAGTCCCAGAAGTTACACCAGGATCTAATTGTTTTTGTCATTTCATCTATCATTTCTTATGTTTCATCAAGGATCAGGAAATCTATATTGCTCCTTGATAGCAAAATGCACACTTGTCTCTCTGGGGGAGAAAAGGCTGCTAAAATAGCTACCATTCTAATAAGGCTAAAACATTGCTCTGCTAGATATTATTTTCTTCTTTTAAAACATAAACAGTTGTCATGAATGCATCCTTCTTATCACTGGCTTTTTGATCATTGAGACATTGATATATTTGTAAGGTGTGAACCTGCCTTAATTTAACAAAAGCAAGCTTTGTGGGCGATGCACTTGCTTGCAGAAATTGCTCTTCTCTGGATCTGCTTCCAGATACACAAGTAGGCAAAGGCATATGGATCTCCAAGTTTAGAGTGGTTTAGGAAATGAGTAGGGCAGATTAGACATCAGTGGTCTCTTGCTATTGGAGAAAAGTTGATGACATTTGCATGCATCCACTTTTCCTGGGCCATATTTTTAACCAGTGATGGCTCTTAGTTTGCTTATTCGCACTTCATAAAGAAGAGAATCCAAGGAAGAATTCAGCAGGCATATCCCATGCAAAGTATAGAAATGGTTCCTTGGTTGCTGTTGTTCTTGTTCTTCTTGTTGTTCTTCCTCCTCCTCCTCCTCCTTCTCCTCCTCCTCCTCCTCCTCTTCTGCTACTTCTTCCTCCTCCTCCTTTTACTGCTGCTACTCTTCCTCTTATTTTAGAATGCCTTACTGACTTGTAACTAAAAGCCAACTGATTGAAATAAAATACAACAATCTAGAAGAGCAAAGCAAACCATCAAACTATTCTAAAACAAAACAAAGCAAAACCAAATTGAAAGGGGTATGCACAATCATTCCTGTCCCAAGAGTTCAACAATTTCCAACATAAGAGTAGGAGCCACACAAATCATGATGGTGGATGATGGATGATGGTGGATGGAACTTCCGCCAATATCTTAAGACATACTTTTTCATCTTGCCGGCCTGGCCTAATTCGCACAACCATATTGAAGACTGAACGTTAATTTGTTTTACACTGGATTTTAATGGTCAAAGTTTTAGGGGATTTTAGCACAGGGTATTGTGTGTTTAATTAATTTTTAGTACTTATTTATTACAATATTTTATATTTTTTAATTTCCTGTGCACCGCCCCGAGTCCCTTCGGGGAGAGAGGCACAGTTTTATACATCTAATAAATAAATAAAATAAATGGATCATTTCAGAACACAAGGAATTTTAACAAAGTAGACACACTTCCAGGTTCCTGCAAGATGACATTCTTTAATTGATGAAGCTGGACTACACCAGATACAGATACACCTGAAGATAATGTAATGCTAAAAGCTGAAATAGAAGCAAGGAAAGGAAGCATTCGTACATTTGTCCACATAGCCATGGAAAGGCAAAAAAACCCCATGAAAAATAAGTACATACATTCAGGGATTTATGGAAGCTTTGAAGAACCATCAGCCTGCTATAATATGCTCCAGATGATTCTGAGGCAGCGATCACATTCATTGAATTATAGAGTTCAAAAGGATCTCAAAAGCTAACAGTGCCTAATTCCTGCCACTGCAGGAAGCTCAGTGCTTCATCCCGAAAGGTGACTCTTACTTTGAGAAACAAATAGCAGGCATGAAAGGATTCAAACTAGGCTAAGAAATGGCTTGTGTCATTTTCATATAGAGTGATTTATAGCAAGGTAGATTCAAATGCTAGATTATGGAGAAGAGTGGGATTGCCAACAGGAGTTCTGAATTTTCTCTTTTGAATAGTGAGGGAAATGTCATGATCAAACAAGTCCTGCCATTTCATGCATCCACATTTTTCCCCTGACCAACTCTAAATACAGAAGTTAGACAGCATGGATAGATTTCAAGAGGACTAGCAAGTGGTCTGCCAAAATATTTCCTGTGTTCTGGTTCCTATACAGCTTTTACATGCAGAATTGTTATGCCCAATGGCCTTCTTCTCTCTCTCTCTCACTTCCTCTTCCCTTCCTCCCCTCCCCCCCTGGCTTCACTAAACTTTGATTATTTTAGAATGTTTTTAATGGACACCTGCTCCATGACAACTCAGGCTATACCAAAAGAGATCAGATACAGATATAAATTTTTCAAGTATTAAACTTAAAACATGCTTTCATATCATATGTTTAAGGAAAACCACCTCCTACTGTGGTCCCCACCAAAGTACCACTGTTTTTCTTATAGTTGTTTCAGATTCCAATTATACACATTTGTTCATCTCATTGACAGTGGTACTCTTCTTTCTTCTTTCATGGTATTTAACCCATTGGAATGATCAATTAATTGACTTTAGAAGGGCACGGTAATATGGATTCAAAATTATGTGATCTGCCAGCATTTGTTACAGTTCCTGTCAAATAGCTGTCAAAGGCTTAATGTACCATGATATTTATTTATATGACAGAGAGAATAGTCATGATTCTTTTGGATCCAATGATGCTAAGAATCTGATGAAGGAAACATAAAACCAGAATCTATATGCTCATCATTGCTGACAAATGTTTTTCTACTGCTTGATTGCTTCATTCCTTTTTCTTTGGGTAGTCTATTTGAGATGCATTAATGGTAACTGGAGATGTGGTTAGTGATAAGATATAATATGATATGATATGACATATGCGATATGAGATGATGATGAGAGATGGTATGTAATATGATTTCCCTTTCAACTCTTTTCCATTATTTTGTTTCTCACTTTTATTTTGTATTAACTCTAAATATCTTAGGAATGGAAAGTGAAGTAAAAATTAAACAATAAATAATAAATGGCCAGAAGAAGAAAATTTAATTGGAGCAAAATTAGCAATTACATTTTAATTTTAGGATTAATTACTTTTAAAAGCAAAATGTTATTAGCATGAAGCATGAAGGTAAACATAAGCACCATAATGTTAAAAAAGAATGGGAAGCTAAGTATATAAGACCCCTGGTGATGCAGTGGTTAGAATGCAGTATTGTAGGCTAAGTCTACCAATTGCGAGCAGTTTAATTCTCACAGGCTCAAAATTGACTCAGCCTTCGATCCTTCCAAGATCACTAAAATGAGGGGCCAGATTGTTTGGGGCAATATGGTGACTAAGCAATAAACTGCTTAGAGAGGGCTATAAAGCACTGTGAAGCAGTATATAAGTCTAAGCGCTATCACCATTTATGAATAAAATTTGGTTGGAATTTTAAGCTTATGAGCAGTCATAGTACGAGGTTGCCTTGAGACTTGAGAAATTTGTATGAGACATTTAGATGCTAAAATAGTTGGGAATTTTGGGAAAAGTGAGGAAGGATATCATTTAAAAGGGATATTAATAAAACAGAATTTAAATGGTATGAAGGTTTGCTCTTTACAGACATATTATACTTTAGGGCAGGGATGTCCAAACTTGGGAACTTTAAGACTTGTGGACTTCAACTCCCAGAATTCCCCAGCCAGCATAGTTGAAGTCCACAAGTCTTAAAGTTCCCAAGTTTGGACATCCCTGCTTTAGGGGAAAGAAAATGAGAATGCAGCTGTCAAAAATAAAGGGAGAGAAAAAAGGAAATTGGAAAAAGGAAGGAAGGAAGGAAGGAAGGAAGGAAGGAAGGAAGGAAGGAAGGAAGGAAGGAGTTGTTTGTTTGTTGTGCCTGAGTAAGAGTTGACTTTCTGGCAACTGCCTAGACAATTCCTGTAACTTGAAACTTATTTGACAAGATTTCTGAAGCAATTTGCCATTGCCCTCTTCCTAGGGCTGAGACACAATAATTGGCCCAAGAATACCCAACTGACTTCATACCTAAAGTGGGACTAGAACTCACAATTTCCTGATTTTTAGCCTGAGGTTTTAATCGCTACAGCAAACTGGCTCTAAATGTTTTTAAATCAAGCCTCATCCAACATTAAATATGGATGACAATAGCTCGTGCAAATCAGTTTAGTTACCCCCAAAAGTAATTTAAATAAAAATTGGAACAAGACTGACAAAAATAGTCTGCAAGACAGTTTTGCACAAAGAGCAAAATGCCTTTACTTGCAAAAAAACAAAAGAGCATCCTGCTTTCTGAAAAAATAATAATGAGAAGAATAGAAAAAGAAGGCAGAAAGCAAAAACAGTATTTAGAAATAAATGGCTTTTACTAGTTTTGTAAAAGTCATACCCAATTGGATTCCTATTTTCAGAGCACTGATGGACCACTCCTTAACAGTAATTGGTCTGGGATATATTTGCTAGCATCTGTAGTACTGAGCCAAACATGTGGCTTGTCTGGACAAAGAAACACCTTATCATTTCTTCTGTAGTCTAATTGGCCAAAGTGGTTTTTGAAATAATGCAATACAAGAATGTATACAAAACGTTTGTAATCCTTGTGAACGCTCATTGAATTGCAACTAAGCACTTATCAAGCCTTAAAATAAATCAAATAGAGTTGCATGCATAAGAATGGTGACGAATCTAAACAGGGGCACTTTTGCATGATTGCCTGAGAAGTAAACACAGTGTTCAGTGTGCTTGATTTCTGAAGAAACACATGCAAAATTGTTCTAAACTTAAGACAAGCTCTCTGCAAGAAGCTTAGTTTTATAACTCTTACTACAAATACATGACAAATTTCACAAAAAGTTACATGCTTTTGATTTTCCAAACAGTTTTATTTTAACACATTTCTTAGTTATCACAGTAGAACTTTCCACCCCTGGCTTATTCATATATTTTTTGTTCTGAATTTTAGCCTTTGGACAAAATAGGAAATGTTGAAATGCAGAAAGAAAATAATTCATACATAATTTACAAGCCCTATGCAATAGAAGACCTTAGAATTCCAAAATGTTTTGAGTAAGCTTATATTTTTTAAACAGATCAGCAAGAAAAGAAATACCCTCCAGGGCTTCCCTAGAAGAAGGGAACTGCACAAGAACTTCCATTTTTGCTTGCTTCATCACATAAGAAACAGTTGGCAATTGGGGAAACTCTAAATATTTCTAATGGGATGGAAAAAAAGTACATTATTACTCAATTTTGTCCTATTATGCCAATATTGTCAAAAATAGCATTTAATATGGCAAAAGCACTAGTAATAGACTGCACCAGGAGTGGGATTCAGCTGATTCAGACCGGTTTGGGCTGACCAGATGCTAATTTTACATCTGGTTCGTCGAAACAGTACTTGCAAGGACTAGTTGACCCTGCCCACCCAACTCCGCCCCTCCCAGGAATCTCCACACAGTCCATTTTGGATGCCACCTTAATTGGGGCCCTAACAGGGTGTTGTGGAACAATTATAGATACTAATCCTCCTGTCTCAGTTGATGCAATGGGAGAGCCTGGCTGGCTGAATGGCTAAAGGCTCTTGCCTGATATGCAATACAGCCCCGGTTCGAATCCCAGTAAGGGTATGGCTAGCTGATGAGAGCTAAAAAGCTTGAAATAGATCTATACTAGTCTCTCTGATTTATTTATTGATCAGCTCATAAAACTAACACACATATTTAAAAAAATCACACAACGGAACTCATGGCTTTCTTTCTAGATGGTCTCTAGTGATGAGCCAAAAGGCAGAAAAGGAAACAGTATGTCTCCTCCCTTAATTGGGGCCCTAACAGGGTGTTGTGGAACAATTATAGATACATAGATAGATAGATAGATAGATAGATAGATAGATAGATAGATAGATAGATAGATAGATAGATAGATACATACATACATACATACATACATACATGCTCTATTTGTTGTTCAGATTATTACTGTCTCTGAGCAATGACAAGGCTTGACTTTTTTTTCAAAAGCTTCTTTTTTTTTAACTTTAAACTACATTGGGGTTACCTTATTTTCAAACAGAGAGCATTTTCAAATAAAGAGCTAAAACATGTGACCTCATAATTCATATATCCAATGTTCCTAATATTTGAGCCTGTTTCTTTTTAACAGAGAAGTAACTTGGTAGCAGCTAACAGTGTAGACAGTATCTGGTATTATTTTGTTATTTTTCTTATAGACGCATGCATAGGCATACATCCCATCATGTTATTTCCTGTCAAGACACACAACATTAAGCAAAGTGGAAAAAAGAATAAGAAGAAATTGTATATTGAAGAAATTTAAGGCATGCAATAAGAAAAAGAAAAGTCTACTTTAAATCTGCAACATTCACTATGTCTTTCCATAGTTTACTGTCCAGGAAAATCATTCTTGCCTGCTTCATCACATCGAAATATTGATTCATACATTAACTTTTGTTCTTAAAAGGTTTGATCAATTCCATCCAACCACAGCTGGAAATAACCTGTTTGGCCTAAAGCTGCATTGATTTTCTCATTTTCTTATTTATTTTTTTATTTCTATTTTATTTTATTTTTCAGAGTATAAGTTGCACTTCCCTCTCCCCCCAAAGTGGGCAGAAATGTCTGCGTATCTTATACAGCAAATGCTGCCAAAGCCCACCTGCCAGTCCCCATCCTTCAGCCATTTTTCAGCCTCCGCACACTGCATTTTTGGCCTCTGTACACCGTGTTTTTGGCCTCTGCGCATTGCGTTTTGGCTGGTTCCAGGTGGTGGGTATTGGTGGTGACGGCGATTCCCATAGCCTGGAACTGGCAGAAAGTGCAACACACGGAGGCCAAAAACAGAGCGTGCAGAGGCCAAAAACACAGTGCACAGAAGCAGCGATCGGCGGAGATGTGCTATGACGATCCGGACAGCTTGGAATGGGTCTAAAATGGAGCATGCAGAGGCCAAAAATGCAATGCATAGAGGCCAAAAATGCAATGCACGGAGGAAAAAACACGATGTGCGGAAGTGGCACTGGACTGTGGTGATCTCTGCAGCCTGGAACAGCTTATTTGGCGGTATTCTGGGAGGCTCATCTAACCACCAATCATCTGTTTGGGCTGAATCAGGCTGCAAAAATGTGCTGAAGCTGACCAGGCTGTTTGCTGTTTGCTGCAAGAACGCTAGTCAGATGAATACCGATGGATGCTGGTAGGCCGAGGCAGAATTTTTTTTTCTTGTTTTTCTACCCAAAAACTAAAGTGTGTCTTATACTCTGGAGCATTTTATACTTCCAAAAATACAGTATTTATTTATTTATTTATTTATTTATTTATTTATTTATTTATTTATTTATTTATTTATTTGTTTATTTGTTTATTTGTTTATTTGTTTATTTGTTTGTTTGTTTGTTTGTTTGTTTGTTTGTGTGTGTGTGTGTGTTTGTTTGTTTGTTTATTTATTTATTTATTTATTTATTTATTTATTTATTTATTTGCATAGGATTAAGGTGTTTGATGATAAGCTTCTTCTGTTGATTAGATTAAATGGCTTCTAAATTTGCCTACAGCTAAAACCTCACTGTGCTCAACATTTTCATACCAGTTGTGATTCCTTTTCATTAATTTCCTTGCGTGCTATCATTTGTACCATTTATTAAAGTTCCACTCTTTCACATATTATTATCATTCCCACACAAATATGCAAAATATTCATTTCATTCGTTTCTAAAATTATATTTTAACGATTAAATTAGTTAGTTTTGTATTAATTCTGTGTAACCGCTTCTTATTCTCTTTGACTACATTATTTACAAACTTTCTGTATCATACACTATTATAATACCCTTATTTTTTGCAACAATCATTATTATGTTGTCTATTCTGAGAAAGGAAGCTACAGCTTTCAAAGTTTTATACATGTAAAAGGCTTATAAGATACAATGGAGACTGTTCTTGGTTTGGGATGGGGGGTATCAGCAATATTGGGAGGTAAAATTCTTTAAGGGCAGAAAAAAATGCATGGATAAGAAGTAGAAAAATCTTATTTCACATTCAATGGCTGTGTCCCACTTGTTCTGATTAACTAATTCTTAGAATTCTTTGAGTCTTACATATTACAGTTTAAGACAATGGCACTCTATTCTACTAACACACTTTGAAATTCAGAAACTAAGAAGACTGAGTAGTTATATTGTTTTGTACTGCATTATTATATTCCTTTATTTTCTCACCAGACAAAGAAGGAAAGTGCATTATTAATTCTGACTTTGAATTCTTAAATGCATATTGAAGCATTATGCTCTTATGTATTTTTTATCATCCTTCTTGTGTTGCATTTCTTTGAAAACATTGTAGCACATGTCTGGTGCTGCATATGATGAGATTGATGCTCTCTACATGGGGCTCCCCTTGAGGTGCACCCGAAGGCTTCAGCTAGTCCAGAATGCAGCCGCGCGGGTAGTTAGGAGAGCCTCTAGGTTCTCCCATGTAACACCGCTGCTGCGCGAGCTGCACTGGCTGCCTGTCGTCTTTCGGGTGCGCTTCAAGGTGTTAGTTACCATCTTTAAAGCGCTCCATGGCACGGGACCTAGCTATCTGCGGGATCGCATTCTGCCTCATACATGCCTGCGGCCGATTCGCTCCCACAGAGAGGGACTTCTCCGGGTGCCGTCCACTAGGCTGTGCCAGTGGGCGACGCCCAGGGGAAGGGCCTTCTCTGTGGCGGGCCCGACCCTCTGGAACGACCTTCCCCCCGAAATCAGAACAACCACGGACCTTCGCTCCTTCCGACAGCTATTAAAAACTCACTTCTTCCGTTTGGCTGGCCTAGCGTAATTTTAATTTTAAATTATTAAGGGTTTTTTTAGGGATAGTTTTATTTTTATAGACGTTTTTAGCGCAGGGTAAGTTTAATTTGATTTTTAACTTTGTACTTTGTTTGTTGTAATTTGTTTTTAATTTCCCTGTGCCCCGCCTCGAGTCCCTTCGGGGAGAGAGAGCGGGATATAAATAAAAAATTTATTATTATTATTATTATTATTATTATTATTATTATTATTATTATTATTATTATTATTATTATTATTATTATTATTATTATTATTATTATATTGAATGGTTGAATTTTTCCCATTTGTATTCTCACCCAAATAGACTCAGTTAATGTTATTGCTAGGCCAGTCTTCTTTTATTCCGTAATAATCCTTCTACAGCTTAATTTTGCTTTGTTTTCAGGAAATATTTTGTTTTCTTGTATTAGTGAGGATGCCATCAAGACTATCAATTGTCTGCAATTAGTGTTATTTCTTACTGTAATATTTGCATCTCATCTATTTTCTTCTTAAATGAAACAACAACTTTGCCTGCTTATACAGATACTGCCAGTCTTATGACTGGCAAGGTTTAATCCAGTGATGTCCATGGAAAGGAAGGGGCCAGGATTTCACAAAGTCAAGATGAAATCTGTAACTGGGGACATATATGTTTAACATCACCTGCCTCCCATTTCCAGGCATATAGCACATCTGCACAATACACTTCATCTGCTCTTGTCCTATGCTCACATTGGCTTGATTCAAAGTTGGCTTAACAAAATCATTTCCATACTGAGACTTTAGCAATGACATGCAAGTATTTAGTTCATGTCTTTCCATTGGACACATCCTATCTCTCAGTGGACAAGACTTGCTGTCCTGCCTACCACCATCTCCTCCTCCTCCTCCTCTTCCTCTTCCTTGTTCTATATATAAAAAGGACTCTGTGTGTGTATGTTCCACTATAACTCTGGAATGCCTTGAGCAATTTCAACCAAACTTGGTACACAGATGTCCTACTCTTTGGAAACAAATACTGTGGCAGTAAGACACCCTTAACACCACTCGGGGTGTGTGCTCTGTTAAGATACAGCCTGTTGTGCCTTAAAATGGTGTCTACTGTACTGTCTTAAAATGACTTCTACTGTACAGAACAGTGGAGTTGCCATGGTGGTAGCTTCACAGTACTGCACAAAGGGGCTCCCTCTTGTAAGGGGTAAAAGCCAATATTAGAAATTACATTTGGGCCAGACATGTGTGAAGGTCTAATACAGGATTGGGATAAACAAATACCCAGGCAATGCCAGATTAACAGCTAGTACATAAATAAAAACAAAATTAAAAAAGTAACTGGCCTTTGTATAGATTAAGCCAACAAGAGATGCATACAAGAAAGTAATTGCCTTTTTATAACAACCTTTTCAAATAAGTTACATTAAAGATAAATTATGTATGATGTTTCAATGAAGCAAGGAAAAGTTGCATGAAGAATATATTACCTTTGATTAGTTATTATTCTCTGTTTTTAAATTATTGATAATGAAACATTACCTTTTATGATAAATTGTACAAAAGTGGGAACCAGAGTAGGAAAGGGAATGATATTAACAGTGGTGGGTTTCAAAATGTTTTAAAACCTCTTCTGTAGGTGTGGCCTGCTTTGTGGGAGTGGCTTGCCAGCCATGTGACTGGATGGGAGTAGCTTGCCAGTCATGTGACCAAGTGGCTTGGCAGTCATGTGACTGGGTGTGTGTGGCCAACTTGTAAAAGGTGATGAAACTCACTTAAGAATGCTCTTGCTTAGCAACCAAAATGTTGGCTCAGAAACTCTGGCACTTGAAGCACGAAAGTCTTAAAGCTGTCAAGTTACAAGACCCTTGCACCCCTAACCCTTTAGGGAAAAAACCCCAGGGGTGTTCAAACTTGACAGCTTTAAGACTTGTGGACTTCAACTCCCAGAATTCCTCCTCCTGCTCTTCATCTTGATGATGTGCGGACAGGCGGGGAGAGGGAGCTGGAACTGGTTCTAAATGGCACTGTAGATTTGTGGAACCTTTTCTATAAAAGAGCTTAGAACTGGCAGGAACCCACCCCTGGATATTAGGGATAAAAACTATGGAATGTGTTTTGTTTTGTTTCCAAGAACATTATCTATCTAAAATATTTATGAAGTCTACAAGGAAGAAATGCTCTACAATGCTACAGCAAAAGTAAAGAATTAAAAGTCAATGATGGACAACTTTGTTCAATAAGATGGTGAACATGTACGTGACTACATATACATAATTATACAGTTTGGTTTTGATGGACAATTAAGGTTCTTCAGACCCTGTTGTGTCGTATACAACTACCTTTATTGAAATTCATCAGAATGTCCAAAAGTTGCTAAAACTACCACTTCTAAAATTTTAAGTTATAAAACTGGAGAAATACATTACATGCAAATATCAGAGAAGCCTATGTTGACTTGTTGCCTTTTAGATGTGTTAGAATTACAAGTTCTGGAATCCCAACCAACATATCTGTGCTAACTGGATATTTCAATATATACAGTATTCTCCTGTGAATTAGGAGGTCATCAGGTTTAGAAAGATAGATGTAGTTAACTGTAAATTAAGGATGCATACATTCAATTCTCCTATTTTCTATAAAACTTAGTGGAGTGCCTAATGACTAATTCTGAGCCTTATATATTTCATGTAGTTATTATGAGAATAAGATATAAAACTTGTGATAGTGATAGATCATACCTGCCCAGCAGAAATGAAGGCAGAGGTTTGCTTCCGACCAAGTAAATTGTTGAATAAGAAAAGCATTTGTTCGTTGATTATGTAAAAGACACTGAATATGTAAAAGACATTAATGCAAGTTAAAAATTGAAATTTACTTTACTGAATGAACAGAAAACAAAACAAAACATGAATATTGAAATAATGTAATAAAATCACAATGAAAATGCTGGCAAGGAAAATCATCACATGGTCAATTTCTACAAAATATCAAGTGGAAAGTGGAGAAAGATAACGAGAAAACCAGGGAATAACTTGCAACTATAACATTTCAAAAAAAAGAAACATAAGGGTTAAATTTTGATTGCCCCCTAGCAAGCTATATGAATAATTGCAATCAAGGCCAGAATTGAAAAATTATCAAATGATGCAAAATGGAAACTCTGCAGAGAAGCAGAACAGAACAGAAAGAATTGGAGAAAATCACAAACTAGAAAGACCAAATAGAAAAAATAAAAAATAGTACCAATAGTAATAGACACCTTGGGTGCAATTCAAAAATATCTGAAGCATCATTTAAACACCATTGGCATTGACAAAACCACCAGAGTCAATTGCAAAATGCAGCTTTACTTGGAAGAGTAAACCTGCAGCTTCATCTTTAATATTATCAAGCAACAATATCTGTGCATCACAGGTCCTTAGGAAAGACCCAATAATGTCAATTCTAGTCTAACTGGCTAATTGTGCAACCAACCATAATAACTGAATATATTTACATGCAGGAGAACTTTAAGTGACTCTTAGCAGTTTACAATTGTTAAAACCTACAAAGCAGGGAGAGAAAGCTTAAGCTCTTAGAGAGACAACAAATTATAGTCCATCAATCCATTTAAAATTAAAAACATGATAGGATACAGGTCCCTAACCTTTATAGCCAATAGACATGTTTGGTTACTATTGTCATGGCCTGATGCAAAACAAACATTTATCATAAATCATATTCTCAATGGCTCCCAGCATGCTCTCTACCACCTCTCTGACACTCTACTACCTCAAAGCCCCACGTATGAAAACCGGAAATTGGATTTTCTTTCTGAGAACGTGTGCAAAGTGTATGCATGATACAAAAGCATACTTGGAAATAAAAAGCGCAAAATCATAGATATGAATATGCAGTAATATTACTTTATTTGGGAAGCCCTGGTAGGTATTTCTACCTGAAAAATATTGTCCAGGAATAATGATCTAACTCCTGTTTTTCTGTACCTTAATTTGATTTTATTCTGATAAATTAACATATTAACTTGTAGTTGGACTTTTTGCTTCTATTAGTCTATTGGTTTTATAAAGCTCATGAAAAATGGATCATCTGTAATGTTTACGTGTGGATCATTATATGCAAACTCTCAAGCAGGTCTTGCGTTATTTTATGAGAAATTTCTTACACAGTTGTTGTATGGTAAATGGAGCTCTTGGGAGAAAATAATTCCTAGATTACATTTTTATTTGACAAATATTTGTTTCAGTTCTTTGAGAATTTGAAAACAAAGCATACACGAGCAATAGAAGAGTTATAACCCATTCACTCATTAAATCAAAAGCCAAAAATCTTTGCCTTGGGTTTAATATACTGAGCTATGATTACTGAGTCATTCTGCTTATTTAATAGAAGCTACTAATTAACTATGTAACTATGTAAATAAGTTTAGTGTTGAAACTACAAGTCATAACATACAGAATACTAAAGAATACAATAAAATAACAATAACATAATGAAATTATAAAATTTATATACAACTAAACTCTTGTCATGACTTTCACCTGGGTGCATGATAGGGCAACAATTTGTGAGCCAAGATAGCTCTAATTGGATAACATATAGAATGTGTCCAAAATCCGTGATAATTCCTTTGAGAATCAAATTTGAGGAAGTTATGGTTGTTTCAGTGTTACTGGCTGCTGCTAGGCTGCTGAATTGTTGCTACACTCATGTGAGCTCCATATTCAACATTCTGTGCCAGTTTCCCAGTCAGTCTTGCAATCCCTTACACAGACAAATCTCACCCATAAGCAAGGAATTTTTTTATTTTTATTAAATTTATACCCCGCCCTTCTCCTTGTTAGGACCCAGGGCGGCGCACAGGCATTATTTAAAAACACAAAATACAATAAATATCAATTAAAATGTATTAAATTAATAAACCCGTGCTAAAACCCAATATTAAAACCCTTACCAAATTATAAATTTTTCTTTAAAAAGTCAGAAATGGGGGGCTATCCTAGGCCGGCTTGTTGAAATAAATACGTCTTAAGACGTTGGCGGAAGAGGCGGAGGTCCGAGATAGTACGAAGGTCGGGGGGTAGGTCGTTCCAGAGGGCCGGGCCCGCCACAGAGAAGGCCCTTCCCCTGGGTGTCGCCAACCGGCATTGCCCCGCCGACGGCACCCGAAGAAGACTCTCTCTGTGGGAGCGGATTGGACGAAGGGATGTATGGGGCAGGAGGCGGTCTCGTATATAGCTAGGCCCCGAGCCATGGAGCGATTTAAAGATAGTCGTCAATACCTTGAAGCGCACTCGAAAGGCCACAGGCAGCCAGTGCAGCTCGCGCAGGAGAGGTGTTACGTGGGTTTGCCTTGAGGCACCCATAATCACCCGCGCGGCCGCATTCTGTACTAACTGTAGCTTTCGAGTGCACCTCAAGGGGAGCCCCATGTAGAGAGCGTTACAGTAATCCAGCCCATTGACTGATCATATGGGTTTTAAAGAAGCAACAACTTTAAGGTCCATGAAGGAAGGCCTTGATAGTTTTTATCGCTTTATGTACCCCTTCTCTGGCACACAAAAATGCACATGTATCTGCATCCTACCCCATTGCCCAGCAATTCAAAATGCATACATAGTACTCTATCCTCAGATATTTTGGTTTTTCTATGAAATAATAATAATTAATGATGATGATGATGATGATGATGATGATGATGATGATAATAATAATAATAATAATAGTAATAATAATAATAATAATAATAATAATAGTTCTACATGCATTAGATGCTTCCTTTGAATGAAAGAATATTGCTCCTTTAGTGTTGTTGATAAAGTAGTTAAAGTTTCCTCTTTTTTAACAGAATTCCTTGATTCAATTGAATTGTCTAGAATAAGCTGGAATTGACAATAGGATCATCATTTTAATGAGGAACCTTGATCTTCCAAGGTTCTTCAAAGAAATGCAGATGATCATGGAAGAACTCATTGTGATGATTACAAGAAGTGCGCTCAATATATCAGAAGATGAAGATGTTCCTCTTCAGCAGAAGCAATTCTCCATAAAGTCATGTTTTGCATGTTTTGTTTTTTATGTATACATTATACATAAAATGCAAGGAGAAAACCATGGAGAATGTGCTGATTTATCTAGAAAACCAGTATTCCAGGTCACTTTAAGATGAGGAAAAAGAAGTGAAAACTTTGGAGTATTCTTAAGGAATGACAAACCCACCACAAATATTTTTGTCAAAAGTGCCCTTTGTTAAATGAAAAGCATCTATATTTGTCTTGTTACACATCTTTCTTCTTTAATAAAATGATGTCTTCTTTAATTTTAAAACAACAATAAAATAGCATTGTACCCCTGATCATTCTGTTTCTTTGTTAAGTAAAGAAATAGCTTTGAAAGAATGACCCAACAGGTCACGGGTTGTCTAGTAAAGTAATAAAAGAAGTATTAGATGTAAAAAGATTACGGCAAAATAAAGTCAAAGTTACAGCTAAGAACTTACAGTAAGTATTTTTTTCTAAGTTTAAGTGACATCAGAACAAGAAAAATAACTTGTTGCTAACTGTTAGGAACAGTTTTGCAAGAAGACAGTTCAATTTTTCAAAGTTGTAACCCTTAACTTTACCTGCCATTAATAATCTATCCCTGATCTTATTGTAAATGGGGCATTGCAGGACATAATACTTTTCACTTGATCAACACCACAAGAACCGAGTCATTGTTTGACAGGAAGCTTACAAAATGTCTGATTGAGATATATGGAAGGCATGGTCTGCAAGCAAAGGTATGTTAAAGCTCTTCTCATTGAATCTCTGGTTATATTAACCAGGTCCTGGACAGGCTTCTACATTTTTTATAATTGCCAATTGCCCTCCTTTAGCATAGAAAAACATCAGAATATCACTACTCATAATATACCGGGCAGTTGCCAGACAGTAAATAAGTGTGCTTTCCATTAAAAAGTACTTATGAAAGGTGATGCCCAGGTACTTAAAAGAGGGGCATTGTTCTATTTATTTGGATAAATAGCAAGCAAGAAAGGAAAACCCCCCAAGGGTAGATTATCAGTCTGTTCTATTGTCAACAAAATAGAATTTGGACTGTTTTAGAATAGAAGTATATGTGGGCTTGCTAGGTTGCAGGTTGTTTATTTTCTTTGAAGAGTTGTTTGATTACAGGATTCAAAGAGTTATAATAATTTCCTGCAGAATTTGTGTTAGACAAGAGGTCCAAAGATACCAAGTCAATTAAATATTTGGCTGCTGTTCAGATTAGCAACAGTGTTTGTTTCAATTCATCCAACTGTTTCAGAATTTCTTCCTGTTCACAGTTTTGTAAGGCTTCAAAATGGTTGATTAATTCTGTTTTTAAAGCTTCATTGGTGCCAATTTTTCTTGCATTTCCTCAATACAGGTAAATTTCTGACCACAGCTAGGTCCAGGAATTGCAGTTGTTGAATGAAGCAGATGTTAAGCAAGACATCATGTGATTGCTTCATTCAATGACTGCAATTCCAGCACTCTTAGTTGTGGTTGTTAATTGGGAATTACAGATACTTAAGTAGTTGCAGTCCCAGATAAGGAGTGTGGTAGTGGAGTTTTTCATCTAGGGAAGTAGATGAGATTTGGCAGCCCGTTGAGTCCTAAAAGGAGACAGACAATCAGCTAAGGAGCAAAAGAGAAAAGTTAATTTACTGGAATTGGGATCCAATATACTTTTTAGCCCCTATAAAGGGAGGGGCTACTAGAAGAAGGAGAAAGCACAGGTGGGGATTGAGGGAACAGTGGCTTTGACCTATTGCTGCATTTCCTACACTGGCACCAAAACAGAGGGAGAGAAAAAGAAAAGAAAAATAGCCCAGCAAGGGAGGAAGAGCCCAGCTAGATTAGGGCAATATTTCAGTGCTGAAGAGTCTTCCAAACAATGTCACAATACTTGGCTATGAGAAGCCCTGATTCTCTGAAACATGAAAGAGGCAGGTTACTGGTCCATCCAGTGGTGACATTTTGCAGAAGAATTAAGCTATGCTTGAGGACTAGGCCTGATTGGCTGGTAGTCAGTCCTTGTTCTTGCTAGGCTTTGGGGGAGTAAGTTCCTTACAAGCAAAGGTGGCTGCTCTGGGATGAACTTTCAAAACTCTTTCCCAGGCTTTCTCCCCTCTTTTCCCCATTAAGCACACTTTTTTTCCCAATAAAGAAACAGCAAAAAAGCTAGGGGGAGGAACAGATTTGTTGCTCTTTCTCCATCCCCATCGTTAGATACTAAATCTAACTCTCCACCTCTGCCCTCAAATCTCAACTATATATATTTCTGGAAAGAAAGTGGTAAAATCTGTAAGTGACTTACCTTGGTGAGTCACTGGCAGGCTGAAGAGTAGAGAAAAATGATGTCCCAGAGGTTTCATTTTTAAAAAAGAGAGAGAATAAATAAAGAAAACATTTCTTGTTCTTGCTTTGGTGAATGCGCTGAACAAAAATAATTCCAAGGCAGTTCTATCTGCATTACTATTACTATTAATCTTCTCATCATTCCTATCACCCATGTTCTCCCACCTGCCTCCTTACAATTTATGCTGCTTGCCTCCTTACAATTTATATTGATTGTTTCCTAGTATGATTTGATTGCTTATTTGTACCCTATGGTTGTCATTAAGTGTTGTACTTTATGATTCCTGATGAATGTATATTTCCTTTTATGTACACTGAGAGCACATGCACCAAAGACAAATTCCTTGAGTGTCCAATCACATTTGGCCAATAGAGAATTCTATTCTATTCTATTCTGTTCTGTTCTGTTCTGTTCTGTTCTGTTCTGTTCCGTTCCGTTCCGTTCCTGTTCCGTTCCATTCCATTCCATGGCTATGGGAAAAGCTGGGTCCAAAAAGGCATCAGATAAGCAATGAAAAGGACATAGTAAAGGAAATGAGATACTTCTGCTTTGGCCATGGCAGCTGAGGTGACTGCAAAAGACTAGTGCAAAACTGGAAGAGAACGAAGTTGGGTGAACTGTGTGGTTTTGATTTGCATGCTGCCTTGCCAAAGCAGGGGAACAGAGTACAAAAGAGTTTGGATGAAACGGGGACTCAGCTGGTGGAGGGAAGCTGGCGTGAGTGTGGGCAGACTGCAAGCACCCAAATTTTGATCCCATGACCAATGGGGATGCTGCAACGGCTGTAACTTCAGTCTAGTTATTTATTTATTCGATTTATATACTGCCCTATTCTCCCTGGTGGGACTCAGGGCGGTGCACAGAAAGATAAAAACCCACAACACATACAAAATATAAAATAGCATTAAATAAATTAGATCTGGGCTAAAATAGTTAAAATAGTTAAATATTAAAAATTTAAAATTATACTCTTAGTCTATGCCAGGCCAGCCAGATGGAAGAAATGTGTTTTTAACATCCGACGGAAGAGGCGTAGATCCATGATGGTGCGAATATCGGGGGGCAGGTCATTCCCGAGGGCCGGGCCCGCCACAGAGAAGGCCCTTCCCCTGGGAGTCGCCAGCCAGCATTGACCGGCAGACGGCACCCTGAGGAGGCCCTCTGTGGGAGCGGACAGGTCGAAGGGAGGTATGTGGCAGGAGGCGGTCTTGCAGATAGCCAGGACCCGTGCCATGGAGTGCTTTAAAGATGGTTACTAACACCTTGAAGCGCACCTGGAAGACCACAGGCAGCCACTGCAGCTCACGCAGGAGAGGTGTTATATGGGAGTACCGTGAGACTCCCAAAATCCCCCGTGTGGCCGCACTCTGCACCAGTTGGAGTCTCCGGGTGCACCTCAAGCGGAGCCCCATGTAGAGAGCATTACAGTAGTAATGTAGTCATGGTTATGAGTCCCTTTATTCAGTGCTGCTTTAATTTTGGAGAGTCACTGACTGAACTGTCACAAGTCAAGGACTACATGTATCATTATTTGAGCAGTATTGTCAAGGTTCTGACTAATGAACCCAAGAGAATCAGAACTCTGAGACTCGAACCCTCTTCAAAGAACTTATTTATTGGGTACATCATATCGGCATGTCTCTAAAGTAAAACCAACTCTAAATATTTCCTGTGGCTTCAGTATAATTAAAATAGTAAATAACCCCATTCCCAAGTGCCACAGGTCCTGTTAGTCAATTAGATCCATTGGCAGGCTCTCCAGATACTCCTTCCCCAATCTTATCCATTGCCAGTAGAGGTTACCTTGGTTCTCACGAGAAAGCTCTGTGTTGTGTCTAGTAAGGCATTCCAGCCTCTTTCTGCCCTTCTGTTGTGGCCCATTGGCTCCCAGCAGAGACAGCTGCAGAGTCAAATGAGAAGAAGATGGAGGAAGAGCCTGGGCCAGCTTCAGAGCCTTTGGAAGGCTCTGATAAGGAAACAGCATCAGAGAAAGAGGCAGAACTGGGGCCTTCTGTCCTCCCTCAGGTGGCGAGGTAGCTATCTTCAGGGCCTGAGCTGAGTGAGGGGGAGGAGCAGATGGGGTCCATCCCAGATGCACATATGTGCAAAAAAAGAAAAGAGAGGAGAGCAAAGAAAAACAGTAAGCCAGCTGTCAGGGAGAGGCAGATACAGATGATAGCCAATCTCTCCCTGGCTGGGAAATAAATAGTAGGGATTTGGAAGTGGATGGTTGTCACAGACAAGCATACAGAAAGCAATTTCTTGGATAAACCCAGGTTTGTTGGGGACTAATTACATTTGCTTTTCGGTTTATCCCTGTGAATAAAAAACTGTTATTGCCTTGTTATAAAAAGGGGTTGGTTTACTCGCGAGCAAACATCTTATCACTACTTGTGAAGGCTGGGTCAGAAAACCTTCCCCCTCTGAGTGGCAATTAAGGAACAGGAAAATGGTTGTTCCAGGTTCGATTCGAAGTTGACAAGTGTTTTGTCGAGGACAATAAAGCTGCTAGCTTGCTGTGATTTTTATCATTTGGAATGCTGCTAATACCATGAGGCAAGGGATCCTTTTTCCATTTCAGAAATTGGTTAAGGCATCAGGCTAAACATTGTACATAAGTTCAAGTCCCACCTTAGGCATGAAAAGCAGTGGGGTTATTTGGACCAGTCACTTTCTTCCAGGTAACCATTCAACAGTACTTAGATCAATCATATTACATTGTCATTGATGAACTAAGCAAAGTGAGAGTTGCTACGGTAGGCCAACATTCAATATTAACTATTGAGTGCAAAAGTGCTTTTCTCAATTTGTCTGTTTGGTGGAAGGTGAAGCTATCAGCTTTGCCTTGTATTTGATTGTCCTTTCTTATCTTAATTTGTTCTGAACAATTTTGTTTACTTTATTTGTCCAAGTATATATATTAATATATAATATATATTATATATATATATATATTATAATATATAATATATAATATATATTATAATATATATTATATATTATTATAATACATAATATTATATGTATATATGTATAATATTATAATAATATATATATTATTATAATACATAATATATATTATATATAATATATATAATGTATACTGCACAGGTAAAGTATATGTGGTACCTTGTTCAATAGTAGTAACTTGGAAAAGGGATCTTGGAGTCCTAGTGGACAACCATTTAAATATGGGCCAGCATGTGCAGCAGCTGCCAAAAAAGCCAATACAGTTCCAGGCTACATAAACAGAGAGATAAAATCAAGATCACATGAAGTGTTAATACCACTTTATAATGCCTTGGTAAGGCCACACTTGGAATACTGCATTCAGTTTTGGTCACCACGATGTAAAAAAGATGCTGAGAATTCAGAAAAGAGCAACCAATATGATTAGGGGACTGGAGACTAAAACATATGAAAAACGGTTGCAGGAACTGGGTATGTCTAGTTTAATGAAAAGAAGAACTAGGGATGACATTATAGCAGTGTTCCAATATCTAAGGGGTTGCCACAAAGAAAAGGGAGTCAAACTACACTCCAAAGTAGAACAAGAAGCAATGGGTGGAAACTATTCAAGAAGAGAAGCAACTTAGAACTAAGAAGAATTTTCCTGACAGTTAGAACAAGTAATCAGTGGAACAACTTGCTTCCAGAAGTTGTGACTGTTCCAACACTTTTTAAGAAGTTTTTAAGAAGTTGTTGGATAACCATTTGCCTGAAGTGGTGTAGGGTTTCCTGCCTAAGCAGCAGGTTGGACTCTTCCGACTCTGTTATTCTATTCTAAATAGGACAAAATTGGTGCCCTTGTTTTTGTGTTACTGAAAAAGTTGCTGGCTTATCTGCATAACTTTGCCCAAAGTTTCAAAAGCTGTTTTTAAAGAGTCATCCCTTGGGTTTATAGGATTTAAATATTCAAAAATTGAAATTACAGTTTGTTCAGTTAATAAGCATTGTCGAGCAGCAAAGCCTCTTGCGAATTCTTTTGGTGATTGCTTGACTTGCTCTTCCCCCATGAGGGATGTGGTGGGATCAGGGAGGGTAATAAAGTCAGGAGTTCAATCAGATAGTTTGATTTCTCAAATGGAAAATAAAGGACAGCTGTAATAATCATTATTTTTTCATTTCTGTTTCCAAATTCTAGTTAATCCCAGTTATTTGAAGTAGGAATAGAAAGGATTTGTTTTGCTATTTTTACTCACCATTTATTTTTCTGTCATATAGTCTTCAATTTTGTGTTGCTTTGTTGGTTTTGGTAAAGCCTGGGCTTGTACTATTGAGTTTCTTGCTCTTTGCCCATTGTTTGAGAATAGAATAGAATAGAATAGAATAGAATAGAATAGAATAGAATAGAATAGAATAGAATAGAATGGAATGGAGTGGAGTGGAGTGGAGTGGAGTGGAGAGTGGAGTGGAGTGGAACGGAATGGAATGGAATGGAACGGAATAGAATTCTTTATTGGCCAAGAGTGATTGGACACACAAGGAATTTGTCTTTGGTAAATATGTTCTCTTTTCATGTCTCATAAAAAGACATGAAAAGATACATTCGTCAAGAATCATTAGGTACAGCACTTAATGAGAGTCATAGGGTACAAATAAGCAATCAGGAAACAATCAATATAAATTGCAAGAATACAATCAATAAAGTTATAGTCCTGTTGTCATAAGTGAGAGGAAATGGGTGATAGAAACGATGAGAAGACTAATAGTAATAGTAATGCAGCCTTTGTGAATAGTTTGACAGTGGTGAGGGAATTATTTGTTTAGCAGAGTGATGGTGTTCAGGAAAAAATCTGTTCTTGTGACTAGTTGTCTTGGTGTGCAGTGCTCTATAGTTTCGTTTTGAGGGAAGGAGTTGAAACAATTTATGTCCAGGATTTTCACGGCCCTCTTTTTGACTTGTAAGTGTACAGGTCGTCAATGGATGGCAGGTTGGCAGTAATTGTTTTTTCTGCAGTTCTAATTATCCTCTGAAGGCCGTGTCTGTCTTTTTGGGGTTTCAGAACCAACCCACACAGTTATAAAGGTGCCGATGACAGACTCAATAATTCCCCTGTAGAACTGAATCAGCAGCTCCTTGGGCAGTTTGAGCTTCCTGAGTTGGCGCAGAAAGAACGTTCTTTGTTGTGCTTTTTTGATGACGTTTTTGATGTTAGGTGTCCATTTTAGGTCTTGAGATATGATAGAACCTAGAAATCTGATGGTCTCTACTATTGATATCGTGTTGTCTAGTATTGTAAGAGGTGGTAGTATGGGAGGTTGCTCCAAAAATCTACCACCATTTCTATAGTTTTGAGTGTCTTCAGATCCAGATTGTTCTGGTCGCACCACAAGGCTAGTTGTTCAGTGTTGCTATATCATAACTGAAGCTTTTATGATATTTTTAAAAAATTGTTTTCAGTTTTACAATATCTCTTGCAGAGAATATGTTTATGAAATAAAGCTAGATAACAATTAAAATGTGTAACTAGGCTGTTTATAAAATGGATGGAACAAATAAAATATCATAAGTTGCTCAGTAGGGAAGCAGCTACTCTGTCGCCATCTTAGCTCTCTATCTTTGTCTTTGATTTAATATACTGTGCTATAATAACTGTGTCATTCTGACATTTAATAGAAGCTGCTAATTAGGCCAATCTGCATGATTTAAGAGGCCCATCCCACTTACTAGAATAACTAATAGCTAGATGAAGTTTTCAATAACTGTTACAATGCTTGAAGCGTTTTATGCAGGGACATGGATATTCATCATCACAACAAGGGCCTTTTGATGTCAGGGATTGTTTCCTACTAAAATGATGGGAATCAAGGAAGAACTGGATTTGAGCACAGGGACATGGCCTAAAGGTGGAGCTCTTGCCTCACAAGCAGGAAGTTGTGAGTTCGATTCTAGGTAGAGGCACATGGAAGGTCTCCTGCTTGGGCAGGAATTGGCCTAGATGACCTGCAAGGTCCCTTCCAACTCTGTTAATCTGTTAAAGATAAGCTATCTTTGTCACAAAGATAAGTTATCTTTGTATAGCCTTTTAAAAGATCCACAGTTTGAAAGTTTGCATTCTGATCACTTTCAAAAATTGTCTTTTAAACATCCTAAAGCTATGAGACCTTTAAAATGTGAAATTCGAAAAGATTTCATTGGGTAAGCTTATTTTCAACTTGCTTCTTCATCTGAACACCAAAAGAAAATAACTCTTTACTGATGCCTTTCATTTTTGAAAATCTATTCTACTTCCAAGGAAACAAAGCTCAAAGTCTCTGAATTCACCATCTCCAGTGCTCTGTAGCCTGTCCATTTTCTTTCACTTTGCTTTCTAAGATTCAATATTTCTTCTGAGTCCATATACCATCTGCTGCTGCAAATTTGGTAGAATGATGCCACAGAAGGTAGAGGACTGGAACAAAGAACTTTATTTAGCAATCAGCAATGACTGCAACATCAAATATCTGCTGCTTTCGGCTTTAGTTCTCTGATGACTGCTGCCTTCCAAGCTCCTATTTGAAAATATTTCCATTTTGATGTTAGATATATACACATGGAACTAGCACAATTTCAGAACAATTTTTTTTCTGTAAATCATTTTTATTTCTTATTTTCTGAGGAAGTGAGTCAAACGCTCTGCTGAGGCACGGTGTAGTTATTTGAGAAGAGGCATCAGTGGTGTCTCTCCCAATGCCTTCTTTGTTATTCTTTATTATCTCCTCAGCACCAAAGAAAAACGTTCTGTTTTCAAGCCTGGTATCTTTGAGCAAAGAGCACTTTTCAATGTATTGTGTAAAAATGGAATATTGGCCTCCATCCAGGATCTGAACAACTAAATAGAATGGGGTGTATTTTCTACCTCAGCAGCATCTGATTGAAGTAGAAAGCTAGACAAAATCCAAGGAAATGCAGTAGAGGAATTTTGTTTTCATGAAATGGCTATTTTGGGCAGAGAAAGTTAAACAGGGTAGTAATCTATTTTTTAGGGTTTTTTTTCCCTTTCTTTCTCTGTCCATTGCTAAATCAAATCTACTTTTAAAAAAATTTATCTGTGCAAATAAAATCTATTTGAAAGTTCAGCTTCCTTCATAGCTTTGATGTAGTATGGTGACCTGCCATACTGACAGATTAATTGACAGATCTATATTTGTGATATATAATTGACATCTTATGGTCCAACTAGAGAATTGTATTTTTTCTTTTTGTGATTTACTTTTGAGCTGCTAGCTCTAATCTGCAAAGGTCTGTAACTTTTTCTTCTTCTTCTTTCTTCTTTTAATTATGTTTTAGCACAGGGTGGGGTTTAATATAGTTTTTAAGAGTTTTTGTATATTTGTATTTGGTTTTTAAATTTTCCTGTGCGCTGCCCCGGGTCCCTCTGTGGGAGATGGGTGCGGGATATAAATACGAATAGTAAAAATAAAAAAATAAAAATAATAATGCTAAATGTTTGCATTTTTTGTATTTAAAGCTTAAAAAGATAGTTACATTGTGTTCTTTTTTTAAAAAAAATAAAGTTTTTTTCAGAATCTCTGTTGAAATTAATTTATTTAGTAGTAGCAGCAATTACTACCAAGACATTACACTGTAACAGGTGACAAGACCAGTGGGATCAGTTGAACTCTAATGAGGTTTTGAGTTTTATTGCTGGGAGGGACAGAAACCACAGGACACAATGCAAGAATAACATTCTTTGTGACATGAATGATGACAGATGTCATTCACATAGATAAGGCTGATATTTCTATCAGCGTTGGCAGAAATGCCCTTATTATCTCTTATTTGATCACAACTTACATAAAAAATAAACAATAGGAAATTTTTCTAATTAAATTTTGGTGGCATGACTAGGAACAATCTAAAGTGTGTCTGTCACAAATGTGTGCTAAGAACAATATGCAGCCAGTGATTATCATTTTCTGATCTAGGACAGTGATTAAAAATAGGTACCACTTTGCTTAATTTTTTGAAAAGTTCTGGGTATCGGACATGCTCTTGTTAAGATATTTCTTGAGATGCTCATTATTATTTTTTTGCATGTTACAGTGAAACATATTTGTTGGGAAGCAGTCTCTCAAAGAAAAGATATTTCACTTAATCAGACACTTTGGAAAAATGGTTGTTGGGCCAGTAATGCCTACAGTCTGCTGTTTATTTGGCTAATTCATTTGCTTCCATTTTGCACATGATTCTGAATGTTCCCTTTAATCTTCCAGCTGGCACATCCCACTTCCATAGAGAGCTTGGATCCAGGAAAGAAAAAGTAAATTTAGGCACTTGAATGGTGAAATAACCAAACATGACCAGCTGGATAAGCAGGAAAAAACTGTAAATTAAACAGTAATCCTGTCAAAACAGAAGCAATCTAGCTTGGACAGATAGGGTTTTTTTCTGTTAAGTTCCCCATCAAGAAAAGAACAGCTTTGGAATACATTCTGTTAATTAGCGCTTGAAAAAGCCAATCAAACCTGAATTAAAAAAGATTTAAAACCCATTTACAAATTAAACCTATTTGAGAACTAATTTTATTTAATAACAACAATAAATATCATCCTGCAGCTAACTGAGGTCCTTGAGGCTGGGTTCTTAAGAAGAGATCCTCCAGCAAGTTCAGAATGCATTGTCATAGCAATTAACTCGTTTGAAAATAAATGAGATTTTGAAGATTTTTTTTTAAAGGAAATGGTGAAGCATTAGAAATGCCAGAAGTATATATATTCATCTTGTCCAAACACCCAGGGCTAAACGCCAGAGTGCCTGCTAACAATTTGAGGCAGGCAGCTAAACACTGTGTGTTTCTATATGGCAATTCTTCCACTGTATTTAAATCATGAGACATCTGCATACCAAGTAAATCAAAATAGAAGTTCTTTTTGTAGTGAAGCACAGATGCTGTTTTCTCTTCCATGAGGCTAAAGAGCAGTTGTATGGCAGCTCCACAGATCCATTTCTACATGAGTGTCACCACCCCACTCAAACCAGGGCCTGCTCTTTCTAGGCTTCTTGTTTCATTTCAAAAATGAAATGTCACTTGGGTAGGAAAGCAGCTGTTTGCAAGGACCATGTGGCTGCTTTCTGGTCTCTAGCCAGGAAACCATTATGTTTGGAGAAAATCTTCCATGGATTCCTAGACGTAGTATTCTATTTGGCTGTTATTCATAAGACTGTGAAAGCCCTCTCTACTACAGGCTGGACAATAGACAAGCTTCTGTTTATGAGACTGCACAATTTATAAATCCACTGAACCTCTTCAAAAAAATAATAAACAAACACTTTAAAATCTTTTCTGCTTTTTCGTTGTGGTAGAAAGCAAAGTTTTGTATCCAAATATATTTTGTATCCAAATATATTTTATTCTTTATACTGTTTCCAACTTCCCTTAAAATATTAAGAGTGTTATGTATTGAATAATATAGTTGTGTTAAGCCATGCTAAAGTGAAACGAACCTTTAGATACCCCAACTGTTAACTCCAACTGTTTTGGAGGAAAACTTAGAACATTCATATTTGGGTGTGGTTTTTAAAGTATTATGATTGGTTAAGGCCCTGTGGGTCCAGAGTATAAATTGCAGGCATTTGCCTGCAGTTCCTCGGTTCCAGTTTTGAGTCAATAGATGCTGTTGTAACTATGTTGGTCTGGTTCTGGCCTACAGAAGCCCATTACACAATAAACAAAATGGTCTAAGTCTAAGAATCAGTGTCTCTATTATTGACGGTCAAACCTAAACTAAGTTAATCAACTAAAATTAGCAAACTTCCTCAAATCCCCAAATATGTTACTCAGACCTAATCCACATATCAAAGGATAAAGTCTGAAAACATGAACAGAGTTAATTAAGTTAGGTCTCCCAGTGGAACTGCATGGTCACAACATACTCTCTCTCACACACACACGCACCACACCACACCACACACACACACACTCAAGTGTCACCCGAGAATCAGCACGTAAACACTTCCACATCCCGGATAAACTCCCTCTATAAGAGTCTGCCACTGAATCCCATTTCTCTGCAGCCTGCCCCTAAACTGTGTTTTAGGAATAAATATTTCTTCTGTCTGGATCTCATTTTTATTTATTCTTGTGCAGCCTGGCTCAAGTTGGAACCCCAAATTATTCTTATGACATTACCAATTTCTCAGAAGACTCCAGTCTACTTATTCCCTCCCTATACTACTATACTTTGTCCTATACCACATTTTGTCCTTGATCGACTTGATGTTTAATCTGTCTACCACTCCAGGGGAGTACATATTTTCAAGAACATGGAATGAAGAAAATTGTGACTTGCTTTTTAATTAATGAATCCCTAATGTTAAATAGTTTGGGGCCATATTCTGTAACAGCCACAAAGAGATTGGATACACAGTGATAAACCATCTGTTGGCTCCAAATGATGCCTCCCCTCCCCCCCCCTCCCACTTGCTGGTGGCTGTTATGCCACAGTCTCCAATTATCTTTTTTTTTCTTTTGGGGGGGGGGAGATATTTTCTCTTTCCTTTACTGTTCTTTGTGAAACTTTGTTTTTTATTTTTCAAGTTTTTATAGAAAGTTCCCACACAACAAAACCAGCCTCATCTAGGCAAAAAGGGACTGCTACATTTAGGCTTAAGAATGTGTGCTTTTATCAGAGGAAATAGCAGAGAAATAGAAGTGGGGGTGTCTCTCTACTGCCATCTATTGGTCGTCCAGATTTTTGTAGCTCAGATCTGGTTAAGAGCCAGAGAAAACAACTACAACCAATGGCAATCAAATACATAGTGGGGAAAATAAATCAATACAAGCTTCAAAATGTCTCAGACCTCCAGCTAAAATTAGAACTGTTATATGCTGCTAGAAAATGCAACGACATTTTAAAACAAGTTACTCTTGTTATTTTCCACTTTTGTTAATTTTAAAGAGTCAGCTCTTTTTCCACACTGAAGTTTTGTATCTAATGCACTTATTTGGACAGGGCGCATTACATTATGATAGCATTTATTAGAGGGAGTGATTAACTACTTTGGTTACCTAGTTTGTCAGTTACTAACTGCAGCATCAGATGGAGATTTATATATATTAATAGACTTCTACAAATAAAACACCAAGCCACAGGTGCAATTGTAATGGAATATATTCACATTTCCACTAAAGGTATATAGAAACCTGGATGTCATGTGAATTTAACAAAAGGATTTTATATTCAGTTCTTTTTTCTTCTCCTTGGAGATAGACTTCATTGGCTTAAGTACTGTCATCTCTTCCAGGTAGACAAAGCCAAGTAACAGACAAAGCAAGGATTACTGGAACACTATTTTTACAGAATGTTATAGGATATAATAAACAGAATCTTGAGAGCCTGTCAGAGTTTCCCTCTGTTTTCTCTTATGCCAATTAAGAAAGGATTATCTTGAATTTCTTTCTTACCTACTCTTCTCCCCAAGGCTAAGTTGATAGTTCTTGAGTCATGCATTCCTTCTTCAAGGCTATCTCTAAATTCTACAGGTGTTTATAACTTTCAGTTTTCTCAGAGTTAAGCTAGTTTTAATTCCTTAGCTTTATTTTTCTAGGAAAAAAAAAACCTTGTTATGTCTGTCTGAAGATTTTAGCTCTTCCCGAAAGATGATATCTATGTGCAAAGTTGTTGATCTTAACTGAATGAGATCTCTGATTTGGAAAGCTGTACAGGTAATCCTTGATTTAGGATTGGTCACTTAGCAACCATTCAAAGTTACGACAGACCTATTGGGAGGATTGAAAGTTCAGATGGTCACACACCCCTGCCTGTGGTTATATGACTGAACTTTGTGTTCCTAGCAACTGGACCACATTTAAGGAACTTTGAAGCATCCCACGGTCAAGTGACCACATTTCACAATGGTTTTTTTAAAGGCTTTTACTTCCAGTTTTCTGTACCTAGAGCAAGCCATTGCTTTGCTTGATAACCACAATGGCTGCTTAATGCTGTTGCAAAAGACATCATGAAATTGGGTCAGTTGTCTGACTGATCTGTTTACAACCATCAGAACTTACAATTGTGATGGGTAGATCACTTTATTGTTATAAATCAAGGACTGCCTGTGTTCCGTATCAGGCTAAAAGTTTCCAGATTTGTTTACCACATATATTGGTACACATTTTCCATTCTTATCCAAAGCATACTCTTAAAATTTTTCCTGGCACTCACAGTCACCAATTCGCGAAAGTTCAAAGTATGTAGCTCCAGTTTTTATTCTAATGATGTGTCCTTGACAGCTCCATTGTGTTAATACCTTGCAGAGCCAATAAGCACTACAATTAGCAAGTATTTGCCTTATTTCACTCAACCAAGATCACCTGGCAAAGTGATACTGCATCAGGCATTCAAATATGTTCTGTAAATTTAAATGTGAGCATACAAAAACTACTGGAAGTCTGCTGCTATCACTTCTTGGTGATAAGAAGAAGTCCATTCCCAAGATCTTCAAATATGGAAACCATGCATCACTGTAACACATAATATAGTTTTTAGCAGGCATGAAATGCTCTAATCATTGCTACTGGCTCGGAACCAGCTAGGAACGTGTGCAGAGCATCCGTGATGATATCTGGATAGGTGGGGACAGCCTCCTGCCGACACCTCTACTGGTTTGCCTCCTCTGGTTTGTAGAATTTTGATTTAGTGCAATGTGCAAATCTCCATCTGAGTTTATCAGTCATGCCTTGCAGTTTTGTCAGGCTTCTAACAATGTGCACATTGCTGCCACAAGATCCAGTTATTCGTGCTTCCTTCCATAGAGAATAATTAAATGAATGTCTCAGACCAAAATGCAAACTAAAATACCAATAATAAAACGCATAGTAATATATAAAATAATAAAGAATCAGTATATATATATCAAGGTATTAGTAACCACCTTTAAAGCACTCCATGGCAAGGGACCTGGTTACCTGCAAGACCACCTCCTGCTACCAAACACGTCCCACCGACCAGTTCGCTTCCACAGAGAGGGCCACCTCAGGGTGCCGTCGGCCAGGCAATGTTGGCTGGCGACCCTTAGGGGGAGAGCCTTCTCTGTGGCAGCTCCTGCCCTCTGAAATGACCTAGCCCCTGACCTACGGACAACCATGGACCTGCGCCTTTTCTGTCGGGGCTTGAAGACCTATTTATTTCGTGTGGCCGGCCTGGCGTAGTTTTAATTGTTTTTAGTAGGGGTTTTAGTAGGGTTTTAGGACAGGCTAATCATTTAATATATTTTTAACGTATTTTATGTTTTATACTACTGATTTTTATCGTTGCCTGTACACCACCCTGAGTCCCGAAAGGGAGAAGGGCGGTATAAAAATCTAATTAATAATAATAATAATAATAATAATAATAATAATAATAATAATAATAATAATAATAATAATAATAATAATTAATAATTAATAATAATAATAATAATGCAACAATATATATCATGCAACAATATATATGCAACAATATATATCAATATATCAATATATATATCAATATATATATCAATATATATATATATATTGATATATATTGATATATATTGATATATATTGATATATATTGATATATTGATATATTGTCATAGCTGGCTTCGGGGATTTTCCCGTGTATAAGGCATAGAAATGTTATTGCAACGTTTCGACAAGATCTCACTTGTTATCATCAGGCAGGCTTCATCATCAGGCATCATCAGGCAGAAGCCTGCCTGATGATGACAAGTGAGATCTTGTCGAAACGTTGCAATAACATTTCTATGCCTTATACATGGGAAAATCCCCGAAGCCAGCTATGCCAGCATACCTACACCCGTGAAAATCTACGAAAACATATATATATCACACACACATATATATATATGATGATATATATATCATCATAAACATATATATATATATATAAAACATATATATATCAAATCTACGAAAACATATATATATCAAATCTACGAAAACATATATATATCAACATATATATATCAGTCACAGACAGAAGCCTGATGATGACAAGTGAGATCTTGTCGAAACGTTGCAACAACATTTCTATGCCTTATACACGGGAAAATCCCCGAAGCCAGCTATGCCAGCATACCTACACCCGTGAAAATCTACGAAAACAAATATATCTTAATATATATATACCTTAAAACCCAATAGCTAATTCAAACCAATCCTGTTGCTAACTCCAAGAACGTTGCAGCATGTTAAGTCTTTATAGCTATAAAAATGCAATAAATGTAAAACTATCAGCTGAATCATTTTGAATATAAAGTAATTTACATGGCTTGGGTATTTTTTTCTAATACATATTGAATTCATCTTTGTTGAGAGTCAGACTAAAGCAGAAACGATTATGTACAATTGTCTCAGTCTTATCTGATTTGCACAGGATTGAAGTGTTACGGTGTTTGCCCTCTAAAAATGAGGAAGCAAAAGCATTAAAGCAAGCTGTGGGAAATGCCAATTAATACTTGCAACAAGGAAGTCAGAATAAATAAGCTTCTGAAAAGCATCTTGGGGCTTCTTTGTTGGAAAAGTCAATAAAGCTTTGAAATTTGGCCTAAATCATTCTGTGATCCTACTGTATATCCCAAATCCACTATTTGATGGCATCTTGTACTTTTTCAAGTCCTGAGGATAATAGATGTTCATGTAATCTGTATGAAAGCAAATTGTTTATAATGCTCTCCCACCATTCTGACATACAATTGTCAAATGATATTAATGAGAGCCATCCAACTGGAGCTAAATTAAGCCTTATCCGAACAAATAAAATGACTGGACAAACTTTAGCTTCAGTTGTCAGCAGCCCAGCTTCTAATCTCACAGCCACACTGTGGACTCTGCAGTCTAAAAAAAGAAAAGAGAGAGAGAGAGATAATAAAAAGACTGATTGCATTCTTTCAAGGGACCCAAGGTTAGGATAATTGCCTAATTACACCCCATGTAGTAATTGTGCAATTGGCTTTGTTACAAAATTCTTTTTTTTTGCATCCACTGAAATCTTAAAATTGCTATGGAATTTGGGGGACTATGTAAGAATGATATGGAGAAAATGGAAAAATAAATGTTTGAAACATTTAACTTTGTTAGGTTATGGATATCTATGTGTCACCTGAGAATTTTATACTACTGTACCAGGACTTTTATTTTTATAAAAATAATCAATTCCTTTTTAATGTATTGAGCAAAGCCTGAATCACCTTCCCAAGCCAATTTGGTTTTAATGACAATATAGCAGCATTATCAGCATAAAGCAACATTAAGTATCCATTTATCTCCCAGTTTGAGTTTTGTAGATCTTTCTTGGAGTCTTTAAGAAAATATAGCTCTGTGGTTGCTACAGCTTGAAAATGATTTGATTGCAAATAATCACCATCAGAATAACATAGGGTACTTCTTTGTCCAAATAGACATATGCCATTTTTCTTGCAAAATTTGGAATCACAAAATCCTAATAATTTTCTGTGTGACTCAATGCTTTTCAAGACCACTTTTGTTGTAAACAATAGAGCAAGCAGTAAAAATGGCTGCTTGAAAGGTATGCAATAATATGCTATTTTAACAAATACTAGGGGATACGGAATTGATTCTTAGAATTCAATCATGCTTCTAGATTTGTTCAATTTACCTTATGCATGTAAGTTAGAGTCCTTGATTATTATCTTTCTTTTCAGCATTCAGAAAGTTATAGCATCTTCAATTTGTAAGGAGCCATTGAGACTGAGTGCAACACCCTGTTGTGTGTGAGAGTTCAAATTAAAGCATCCATGAGAGATAATGATCTAGCATCTATCAATCAGGATACTTTCATTTCAATTCATGGATCCAGCAGGAGGATAAACTTCATGGCCTTAAAATCCTTTCTAACTGTGATTTTATGCTGGCTGCCCAGTGTCTGATTAAACTCATTTAGAGAAAGGGAACCTGTCACCTCTCTGGGTAATTGATTCCACTGTTGAACTTCTCTTACTGTTTTTAAGTTTTTACTAATATTCAATTTAAACCTGAATCCATTACTATACATTGAAGAGAATAGCTACTGGCTTTTTTATGTGATCTCTTTCAGGTATTGAAAGAGTTTCCTCAATCTCTTTTTCAAGGCTAAACATGTCAGTCGCTTTTAGTCTCTTTTTAAAGTATTCTGTTTCCTACCATTGTCAATGAATTTCTCTAAATCTATTCTACTTACTCTGAATCTTTCTTAAGATATAATGCCAAGATATGATTTGAAGTGAAACTTTATTATGATTGTAAAGTATATTTCTGTTCTGTTCCATTCTGCCCAATCTGAAAAATAAAGTGAAACTTTGTTATAATTATTATTAGAACTATATTTATGTTACTGCAGCCTTAAAAGAGTTATTGTCCAATAATTTAATCCTGCATTCTGTATTTATACATTTGATAACTCTTTCCTAAGTGAAGAATTTTTTATATGTGTCTATAAAATTTATTTTGTTGGCTCATTCTCTTTTCCATTAAAATCATCTTGTCTTCTAGGGCAGTGCCTCCCAACCTTTTTGGCACCAGGAACTGGTTCTGTGGAAAGGGGGTTTTCTGGAGCAGGTGTGGTTTCATGTGCTGCCTGCATCCCACAGATGAGGCTTCACTTGCATGCACAGCCCAGGTTCTGGTATACCACAGACTGGGACTGGTGCAAGGACTGGGCGTTAGGGACCCCTGTTCTAAGGTATAAGCTCTGACTTCCAAAATCGTGTGATCTGCACATTTCATAAGTATCTTATTCCACCTCCTCATCAAAATAATTAATAAAAACTCTGAAGAGGGCAGGATTAGAATAGAATACAATACAATAACAGAGTTGGAAGGGACCTTGGAGTTCTTCTAGTTCAACCCTCTGCCTAGGCAGGATAACCTACACTTCAGACAAATGGTTATCCAACATCTTCTTAAAATGTTCCAATGTTGGATCATTTACAACTTCTAGAGGCAAGTTGTTCCAATGATTAATTGTTCTAACTGTCAGGAAATTTCTCCTTAGTTCTAAATTGTTTCTCTCCTTGATTAGTTTCCATCCATTGCTTCTCGTCCTGCTTTCTATTGCTTGGGAGACTCCCTCTTCTTTGTGGTAGCCTCAGAGACTTTACATATATATCCATTTGAATTTGATGAGGCCTAATTTGTTAATAAACACCTCTTTGGATAATTGGGCTACCATCCAGCTCACAGTTAACTAGATTGCTAGTCAAAGTGTCCTGAGATGCTGTAACAATATTTTGCTGAAATCAAGATATGGTTACAGCTATCAAGAGATGTGGCTAAATCTGGTTCTTGTCAATTGCATGCTAACTCTTGACAATTACCACATTTTTATCAAGGTGTTTTCATTCTTATCTCTTTATGATCTGTTTTAGAATCTTCTTCAATGTTAATGTCAAAGTAACAAGTCTGTAGTTCCCTGGCTTCATTTTATAGAAAGTAAGGACTTTGACTTACATTGTCTGGAATATCATCACATTGTAATCTGTATTGTTTTGTATTTGTAGTATATATTTCTGTATAAACCTTATTGAAAAAAAATAGAAAAACGTATGAATGAATACAGGAGTACATGTATTCATTCATATACATGAATGTATATGAAATTAATATTAAAATAAAAATAAACTACTGTATAATCAAAGGATTATATCTGTTTTTGAACAGATGCTCTCTTTTTTATAGCATGAAGGAAAGTACCAGAATGATGAATTCAGTGGAGACACAATAAATATGGTTCTCAAAACACTGAATGGTTCTCACAACAAAACTTAATTCACAAAACAAAAATTGTAACTATATGAACTGAATGAATCTATAGCACTCATGCGGAAGAGTGTTCCAAGAAATTTGAAAAGAACACCAAAGTAGGACTGGTTATAACCTGTTGCTAAACATGGATAGGAATTGTAGTATTTTGGAACCATCATGAAGAACAAGATACCATGCATAGTGACTTTGGTTTTCTGGAACCTAAAGATAGCCCAACTTTGAGTATATGAATATGTTTGTGTGTATGAAACTTTTAATTCAGGAAGTAAACAATAATTTCTACATGCTCTGCATGTTGTAAGCTTTTGACTAAATAAGAAAACAAATAATACTTCAGGTGTTCTAAAGAACTTTTTTTATGATCCCCTCGTGACAATATTTTGCCTATTCCTCCTTATTTCTCAAAGAGAATGCATATATGTTAAATATAAATAATCAGCAATTTTATTCTGTAACACAGAATGCAAATTGGCTTTCCTTGACTGTTTCTATCATCTCATCATCCTTTTCACAATTTCCTCATAGAACTTTATTTGCGTGTTAGAGAAGAATGAAATAGGAGGTAAGTATGTAGTTTTCTTTCTTTCTTTCTTTCTTTCTTTCTTTCTTTCTTTCTTTCTTTCTTTCTTTCTTTTTCTCTTGCTTACTTTTTATCCCATCTTTATTATTTTTAATTAATAACTCAAGGCGGTGAATATACCCAATATTCTTTCCTCCTCCTATTTTCTCCAAAAAAAAAAACCCTGTAAAGATGAGTTAAGCTCAGAGGGAGTGACTGGCCCAGTGTCATTTTCTTCACCTGCATGAATGATAAACGGATTCTTTCTTCTTCCTTCATTTTTTGGCCGTATCTGAAAAAAAGTATTTTTTGTTGTTTGAACATCCTTCACCATCTTAGTTCACTCTGAGTTTTAGTCATTTTGACAGGTATAAGCTACTTTTCTGTGTCTTCTTGATGACTCGTCCCTTCCTGTACTCTTAAATAATGTGCTTTCATCCATGCTTCTGTTTGAATTATGATTCTACTTTCTCAAGGCTAAACCAAGGCATCTGAAAGAGCAACTTTGGCAAAAGAATGAATATTCTCTATACAATTGTACTGTTGTGAAGGTTCCAGATTTGCTGCAGCTCACTGTAGACAAATGGGCTTTCATGTATGATTTCCTAAGTTCTGACACCTGAAGAACAGATGAGAAAAAACAGTTGACTCCCTTTCTTTTAAAATAACATCAATATCTAAAATCAAAATTAGGTATATATATTTTGGGTACTGTTAGCTCCTTCCTTCTCCATTCATAGGCTCTCTGATTAGTGTTTAGCATTTACATACTCCAATGCCTGGTGAGATCAATGCAACACCATTAACAATAACTCAATCTTCTGCACTAAATGGCATTCTCATCATAAAGGTAAAGGTAAGGGTTCCCCTCACACATATGTGCTAGTTGTTCTCAATTCCAAGGAGCAGTGCTCATCTGTTTCAAAACCAAACAGCCAGTGCTGTCCAAAGACCTCTCCATGGTTATGTGGCAGGCATATCTAAATGCTGAAGGTGCACAGAAGGCTGTTGCCTTCCTATTTTTCTACTTATACTTTTACATGTTTTTGAACTGCTAGGTTGGCAGAAGCTGGGACAAGTAAAGTTACACAGTGCTAGGGATTCAAACCACTGAACTGCCAACCTTCTGATCGACAAGCTCAGCATCTTAGCCACTGAGCCCATCTGCATGCCAAATATGATCATGATCCCTTTTTTTTAAATGCAGCTCTGAATTTACTTCTAAAATTTACTAGAAAGATGCTGAAATTCACCAATATGTATATTTTAAAGAATTGTCTAGAACAACAGTGGCGGAGAGCACAACCATTTTATAAGGCAAAACATAGATTGGGCAGACTGACCTGAGGCAAATAGTAAAATTCCATAGGTAAGGCTGGACTTTAACATCCTTACCTTTTGAGCTATTAGGTCATAATTTGTCTCTTTACATCTGCCATGGGTTTTATTTAGCATGCTAAATAGCAATGGCTGACAAACCAACAATTATTGCATTATGCAAATAAAAAGCAATTTTTTTTTTTGCAAGGTTTCCTACTAGGCTTCAGTTTAACTGAAACTGCCCTGAATCAAGAACAACATTGAGTTAATTAATTAATTAATTTCTGCTCAATCTCATTCAATGAACTGATGTGGTGGCTAAAATTATTCGATGGATAGCACTAATTCAGTGAACAGCTGTTTTGCCTAGTAACTCAGCATTGCACTCAGCAATTACTCCATTAATTCTAAAACACGAGAGCAACACACAGTATTTGCAGGTAAATATTCCTCAATTGTTTAATGGTAAATATAATTCTTAGTACAACTGTTATATGATTAGATTCTTATTACTGGCCTATTTGAAAATTAAGAACTAGTAAGCACCTTTGAATATTTCTATGTTTTGGAAGCCATAGTCTTTAATAACAGGTTGTAAGGGGGATTTCTTCTGAATCCCTCTCAAGTTATGACATGCCTCTATTAGTGAGCTACATTCAGTCATTGTTCTCTGTGCTTTTAGAATACTCAGGTGCATCTTTTCTGCAAGACCTTTGTCCTGTTTAAATGTTATAGTTCCATTTTGTATTTTGTACTTTTATGTTCTAGTTCCTTTCAGAAACATTATAATATTTCTTTAAAAATTTTATAAATCAAGCAAATAAATATTTTTCTGAATGTTTAGGGTGGGGTAAAGTTACTTTACCCCACCCACAACATATAGAAAAATATTTATTCATTCAAAAATAAATATTCATTCAAAACTCTCAATACAATTATCATTTGAAGCAATTGCTAGAAAAGACTAATCCAGCGGTAGTCTATTCTGATTTGGAAAACAGGAATGAACAAAATAGAAACAAGGATCTGCCATGAAAGGATACCAGAAGAGCTACAAGTATAAGACATTCACTCTTCTGAGATGGTAGCATTGCCACAGGATGATTTTTAGATATCAGAATGACATCTTATTGGAGTTATATTTATATATATATATATATATAAATCAAGATGGTACCAGTGATTGGAGCCCCACCCCTTTGTTTGTACATAGGATGTTATAACAAAACTAACAGAAACTAATAATTAAGATAAGAAAAAGGAGTGCGAAAAGAGGAAAAAATAGAGAAAGAAATTGCAACTATTTACAATAGTTGTAAATATAAATTTAAATTGACCTTTTACTCTAAGGTTATAATATCACAGTTTCATTTTTTTTCTGTTTCACTCAAAAAGTGCAAAAAGGACTTCCAATCAGCTTTTAATGTCATAGTGGCAGGTTAACTCAGAAGCCACTTCCTCACCCCTGAGTTAAGATGCTCTCCAACAGAGCTGATTTCAAATCCTGGGGCTACCGGTTTGCTCGTGCTTGTGTGTGATGCTTCTGTGCATGCGCAGAAGCATCTGGGTGGGTGGGTGGGTGGGTGGGTGGAGCATCCCACCGCCACCACCACTGGTTCTGCTGATCTGGGCCAAACCGGGAGCAACCTACCTCTGCTCTCCACCTAATTCTGAAAGACAAATAAAGCATACAGATACTTTGTTTTTTGCTATCTCCATTGCTAATCTCTATCTTATCTTTGTACTGCCCATGGAAGTGTTCCAATTTTGTTTATTCAACATCTGATAAGCAAAATATTTGGTTGATTCCTTTGGTTTTGCTGCCTTCTCTTTTCTGCACATCAATAGCCAGTTGGAGAAAGATCTGCTTGACGCTGCACCAAAGCAAATGGCTAAATCTGGCTGCAGGACCCTATCCATTCTCTATAAGTTCCTTTCTTTATGCTATTTGGTCTTAGCCATAGCTAAGTTCAGAGTCAGAAAGAATCTACATCTCAACCAGCATTTTTACTTAAGATATTACTGTCCTTCCTTTTCTTTTCCTGATAGTCAGCAAGTGCAAACTCTAAATTATCTTGTCCTCTATTCAATATGCAACAGTGGTTGTTACATTTAATTGTTATGCTATTTTTATCTTTAGACTCTTGAAGTCTAATACATGAAGTCAATTTCATAGAATTCTCTATTGGCCAAGTGTGAATGGACACAAGGAATTTGTCTATGGTGCATGTTCTCAGTGTACATAAAAAGAAAAAAAAAGATTAAACAGATACATTCATCAAGGATCATAAGATACAGAACTTAGCCATAGTCATGGGTTACTAATAAGCAATCAAATCATACTAGGAAACAAATAAAACAATATAAATTGTAAAGATACAAGCAACATGGTTATAGTCATAAGTGGGTTTCATGATTATTCCATTTACCAATCTTCCATTTTATTGTCAAACTATTTCAAGCTCCAGCAATTACTTTTATTTATATTTTACCTATTGTTGTGTCTACCTATTGTTGTGTCTAACTCTGGCAGTGATAGCTGAGGCTAACCAGATGATGGAGGAGAAGGACGAAGTCTTTTTCAATAGTCAGTAAACATCTAACAACTTCTGCTCACCTGACTTCATCTCTGTCATTATGATTGGACAAATTATAACAGAGTTTATATATCTTGTAGCTGTCACTGGATAGGGTTAGATTAAAAGAGAAATTTAAAAGCTAAATATTGTCTTGTCTGATTCATGGAAAATGAAATTTAATGTGAAGAAAAGCAAGGTTATACAACTAGGTAGGAAAAAACCAAAGTATAGATTAGGTAAAAGTTGGCTCAAAAACAGTAATTGTGAGAGGGACATTGGAGTCCTAGTGGACGATTACTTAAATATGATCCAGCAGTGTGCAGCATCAGCCAAAAAAGCTAATACAATCCTTGGTTGTATAAGCAGAGGCACAGAATCAAAATCATGTGAAATATTAGTACCATTTTATAAAATCTTACTGAGGCCACACCTGGAATACTGCATCCAGTTTTCTTTATCACATTACAAAAAAGATGTTGAGACTTTAGAAAAAGTGCAAAGAAGAGCAACGAAGATAGTTAAAGGCCTGGAAGGGGCAGGGGGAGGAGAAATGTTTGCAGGATTTGGGTTTGGCTAATCTAGAGAAAAGAAAGAAAGACTAGAGGGGGCGGCATGATAGTAGTATTCCAGTATTTGTGAAATTGCCACAAAATGGAGGGGGGAGATCAGTTTGTTTTCCAAAGCACCAGAGGGCAGGACAAGAAACAATGGATGGAGACTAATCAAGGAGAGAAGCAACCTAGACTTAAGAAGAAAGTTCCTGACAGTGAGAACAATTAACCAGGAACAGCTGGCCTTCAGAAGTTGTGGTGCTTCATCATTGGAGATTTTTAAGAGGAGACTTGACAGTTACTTGTCTGAAATGGCAGAGGGTCTCCTGCTTGAGCAAGGGATTGGACTAGAAGACCTCAGAGGTCCTTTCCAACTCTATTCTGATTGATTGAAATGAAAGGAATTCATTAATTTGAGATGATGATGATATATACATTTTGGTAGTTATTTTTTTAGCAGTTTTCAAAAGTATGTGTAGTTATACTGAAGTTATCTAAATATCATCTTGTGCATTTAATACTAAAATGCCTCAGGTTCTTGCTCCTTTGATGACAGTTATACTAATCAAATGAGCAATAATTACTTCTTTGAATTCTATTATGGATTTTTGCACAAACTGTGATAATTCCAAATACATTTCTAAACTTAAATGCATCCTTTCCCACCCTCACATGTATAGAGTGTTTTTAATTATTGGTTTCCAGCCCTTTTTGGATTGATGTTGAATTATCTGCAGGAACACATTACCCTATGGAAATTGGTCCAGCTGTGGCTTCCAACCATTATTTATTTCCAGGAGATCAAATGGTCCTTAGTGTAATCTGATAATGGTTAAGGGCAACAAAACAAAGTTGAGCCTCATGCAATATGGCCCAGCCCTAATGTGAATATAACTTCTAAGGTGACTTGTGCTGTACTTCATAGATCAGAACTCTTGTGGAATGCATAGCCTTAAGACCAGAATGATTGGAATCTTTATAATAGACCCCAAGGAATATATTTTATGCTTTAGAATATTTTATTTTAAATAATATAGAAGCCTTTACACAGAGGGAGATATAAACCCTTTTAATGCATTCTAAAAAATATTCCACCTGTCAATCGGATGATTACATCAGCAGCACAAGGTTAGAATCTGTGAGTTCTGAACGGCAGATGTACTAAAGGAAAAATGGATGGATGGAGAGGAGCTTCTGTCACAATTACAATTCTTTGTTTTAAAAGTCTTCTTAAAAACAAAGCTTTAGGGATTAAAAAAAAATTAGGTGGGCAATGCATAGAAAGTGAAAGCATTGACCATTACAGGAGTGCACTTGAATGAACAATGCATTAGATAGAACATATTGTTTTTCCTCTGATGTTGACACATAAGCAATAACTGGATTTAACATGCTTTCTATTTTCCAGTCTCCTAATCTGGTGTAGTTGGAAAGGCATATACTTACTATGACAGAATAATGACTTTACCTGGGTTCCACATAACTTCATGTTGTGTCTTTCATTTTATCAGCTATTAAATGGCAAATTTGTATTTTTCCCCTCCCCAACACAACATCAAATAGCTTGATAAACCACTTCAGGAATGTGAAAAGGCAAACTCTACCTCATGGAAGCTTATGACTTAATAAATACATTCATCTTTAAAGTGCCATTGGACATTTGTCTGTTTTTGCTACTGCAGATGAGAATGATTACCTTATGAAATGCAGTAAAATACCTCTTGGTGGACTCATATAAGCTTAAGGGACGAGGGCAAAGAATCTATTTGTGAGCAGTAACAAACTACAGAAGCTTGTTTGGCATTATAAATAAGGATGGATGTATCCCAGTCCCTTAATATTTTCCCCTTTTCATTTGTTATGTGTTCCCTCTACTGTCATAATGAATTTATATTACTGAGCATGAAAAATAAGTGTATAAACATTATAAATAATTTTGATATCATTTATTTAGGAAGCTGTCAACACTCATTTGGTGGAATTGGTAATTTATAAATGTTTAAAAGAAGGTACTATAGCTCAGTAGGGAAACAGAAGACAAGAATAAAGACAACCCCAAAATCAATCTCGGTTAGTTCACAAAAAAAATTGGATGGGGTTCTTAAAAAGCCTTTTAGAGTAGACACCATCAACATGCATAGGATACTGTGACCTAAAATGTATATGCTGTTCCTTTTTCTTATAAAACTGAAGGAAGAAAAAATCTGCTGGGATCAATACAATACAATACAATAGCAGAGTTGGAAGGGACCTTGTAGGTCTTCTAGTCCAACCCCCTGCATGGGCAGGAACCTTATACCATTTCAGACAAATGGCTGTCTAACATCTTTTTAAAGACTTCCAGGGTTGGGGCATTCACAACTGCTGGAGGCAAGCTGTTCCAGAGGTTAATTGTTCTTACTGTCAGGAAATTTCTCCTTAATTCTAAGTTGCTTCTCTCCTTGGTTAGTTTCCACCCATTGCTTCTTGTCCTGCCCCCAGGTGCCTTGGAGAAAAGTTTGACTCCCTCTTCTTTGTGGCACCCTCTGAGATATCGGAACACTGCTATCATGTCTCCCCTGGTCCTTCTCTTCATCAAACTAGACATACCCAGCTCCTGCAGCCGTTCTTCATATGTCTTAGTCTCCAGTCCTCTAATCATCTTGGTTGCCCTTCTCTGCACTCTTTCCAGAGTCTCCACGTCTTTTCTACATCGTGGCGACCAAAACTGTATTCCAAGTGTGGCCTTACCAAGGCACTATACAGTGGCATTAACACTTCACGTGATCTAGATTCTATCCCTCTGTTGATGCAGCCTAGAACTGTCCAATCCATCTAATTCATTACATTCTTCCTGACCAAATCAGGTTGCGACCGAAGTCCTGGAACAGATTACGGTCGTGACCAAAGATTCCACTGTAGTAGAACAATATGACATCATTATGACAAAAAAGTTAAAATTAGGATGTAAAGACAACATCAAATCAGAGCTAGGCTTTCCAAAGCACCTTGGACTCTAAACATTGCCCCCCCCCCCCCAATTTTTAGATATGATCTGTCAGGCTTATGCTGACAAGTAGTTGTTCCTACATAATATATTATGATAACCTGATGCGGCATCATTATTGGATGTACCGTTTGTGTATATATTGCTGCCATAACCATAACTTGATCCACAAGGAGTATTGGACATCACAAGGACTGATACAAAAGTAAGCTAGGCAGACTCACCATAAGCCTGGCTAGTATGACGTGGATAGTTGCTATCAAAGGATATAAGGGATATGTGTAGAAAATATGCCTGTTGGAGGAGTGCAGATTAATTTTAAAATGTTCAGTTGACTATCTGCTTTTGGGAACTGTTTTCCAAATTGCTGGAATTCCTCCCACCATTTTTTTAAATTGAAGAATATCAGTTTAGGAAAGTGGGTTGGGCTTTATTTAGTGATGGTGCAAATTTATCTTTTAATAAAACTGTTAGCTTGTTTCTGCTCTCACCATTGTATTGAACTTTTATTGGGGAGACTACTCTATGGAATGATAGTTACAGTATGTAATATCATTTATCACAGGTTTTCTTTCAGTAAGTGCTGAGAGAGACATGCAACCAGCTTCTAAAATGTTTTGTGGGGCACTATGGTATAATGGCTTTAACAACTATGAGTATATGTGGTATTCTAATAGCTATTTTTAATTAAGAGTTTTCACACTTATTATATACAGAATACAGTTCAACCCCATTTGTCCTCTCGTGTGAATTTTTAAAGGAAAACTAATATTAGCCAGAGTTTGCTCTTCTAATTCTCCTGAAAATAAAGAAATTCATTTCCAGAATAATTCTTGAGTTTTATTTTAGCTGTAAGCAGAATAAAAATGTTCCTTATTGAAAAAAACATTTTGGGCATATTTTATTAATAAGCATCAAATATGTAGTTAAGGATTATGCATAACTATCCCTGTTACATAATGAAAATTCATTACATTACTTTAGTTTTACTCTCATTTTATTTAACTGTTTTATTCAACTATTCAAATTAATTGGTTGAGTCTATACTGTATGTCATTTCCCCAAAAGTCTACACTGAATGTCAAATCCCCAAAAGAAAACAGCTTGTTGAAGAATACACTGAGAATTATAGCATACCTGCAAAAATCCAATCTGAGTCAAGCCTTTTCTTTCTTGCAAATTTAATTTAATTTACCCACTATTTCCCTGAAAGAAAAAAAGGCAAATGATGATAAGAGATATAATATTAATGGTGATATTAATTCTAATCCACCATGGAATTTTCTATGAGATTCCTTCCTCCAAGCCAATTTTTTTCTTTGTAATGTACCATTTTCTCTGACTTACTTTATATGAACCTTAATTTGGTTAGATTTTTTTAATGCCACCCATCTCCAAGATGCTGAACAGCCTATAATATGTCCAGTAAATGGTTAAAAATACAATTTTTACCATAGGAATCACAGGAATTCTCATATAGCAGTTTTAATTTCTCATAACTGTCCTCACCAGCTGCTTAAAATGAGACTTTGCCTTTTTCCAACCACACTACTTTCTGGGGTGACATTTGTGTAACGTCAAGATGGTGATCCCATCTACTAATAATTTCCTTGCTTATTTCCCCCTAAACCACCTGATAATGAATTAATGGCTAACTTAGAATTCACCTTTTTAGTTCTTGTTATTTTTTTAAAAAAATCCTTGCATCCCACCTGACTTTAAAGAAAATCAAATCCATTGGTTGTAGAAAGATTCTTCTCAAATCCTTCAAGTTTTTCATCTAGGATATTACACATTATCTTTCTTTATTGGTTATTAGTTATCATTGATACTTACTTATTATGTATGCTTTTACATATGCATTACATGTATTATTTATACTTTTTATATTACTTATATTTTTTTATATTACTTATACTTTTTATATTACTTACTCTGGCCATTGGGGGGCGAAACACTGGCCCCCGTGGAGAGGGTGCGCAATTTGGGTGTCCTCCTGGATTCCCGGCTGTCCATGGAGGACCATGTGGCGGCTGTGGCCAGGGGGGCGTTTCATCAGGTACGCCTAATGCGCAAATTGCGCCCCTTACTGGACCGGGCTGCCCTTTGCAGTCACTCAAGCTCTCGTGATGTCCCGACTCAACTACTGTAATGCTCTCTACATGGGGCTTCCCTTGAGGTGCACTTGAAAGCTACAGTTAGCCCAAAACGCAGCCGCGCAGGTGATTATGGGAGCCACTAGATGCTCCCACATAACACCGATCCTGCACGAGCTGCACTGGCTTCCTGTGGCCTTTCGGGTGCGCTTCAAGGTTCTGACGACCATCTTTAAAGTGCTCCATGGCTCAGGGCCTAGTTATATGCGAGATCGCCTTCTGCCCCATACATCCCTTCGGCCGATCCACTCCCACAGAGAGGGTCTTCTCAGGGTGCCGTCGGCCGGACAATGCCAACTGGCGACGCCCAGGGGAAGAGCCTTCTCTGTGGCGGGCCCAGCCCTTTGGAACGACCTACCCCCTGAATTACGCACCATCACCGACCTCCGCCTCTTCCACCAATGTCTAAAGACACATCTTTTCCAACAAGCCAGCCTAGCCTAACCTCCCACGGGGACTTTTTAGAAAGTTTTAAATTGGGTATTTTAAAATTTGGTTTTAGCATAGGATTAGGATGGTTTAATATATTTTAAATTATGTATTTATTTTTTGTATTTTTGTATGTTTTTAAATTCCTGTGCGCCGCCCTGGGTCCTCTGTGGAGAAGGGCGGGATATAAATATAAATAAATTCAAATTCAAATAAATACGCCGCTTTAGAAAGAAAAAAATAATATGGTGGTCCCGAGACTGATACTGGGAGGAAAAAAAATATCTGCAAACACAAGTAATTGCATCATACAAAACATTCCATTCACTAGAACATGTGTTTCAGTCATCTAGCATTATCCCTTAGCTCTACTGTAGATAATTGAAACATTTTGAACATCTTTGCTTCTCATCAACTATGAAAACTTCAACTGGCCTCACATTGCAAAAATATACTGTACTTGAGCCCTAGAAGCAAAGCATCTTTTGCAGAATGTTAATAATCTATTCTGCAAATAAAAGAGGAACCTGTGAACTATGCCTGAGAACAGATTTTCTGTGAAGCCTGACTAATTTTAACTTGAGATGATTAGCCAAGCAAAACATTTTGAATACATTTTGGAAGGTACATAATTTGAAACAACTAACATGAGCATAATCATATGGTGAATCAGAATATCTTGAATGACTGTGTTGTGAATATCAGACATAAGGAGTATAACACTTTAATAGTTGCCTATCATTATATATTACTGGAGGCCTCTCTTGTAAATGAGATGTTTACCTAATTGATTTTATTTCCTCCTGGTAAAATGAAATAGATAAATAAATCAGATGCTTGTCACTCATTAAGATCAATAAGCACACTGAAATTCCCAGCCTGCTGCTATTAGTACATAGCACAATCTGGATTTGGAAGCAAGAGAATTATGGACATGGAAAAGGATATTCTTACACCTAATATATTAGATACTTTGAGTTCTTGTACAATTTTATTGTGTAAGAAAGAAAGAAAAAAAACATGCACAATCTTTTTAGTCAAAGGAAGAATCTTTTCCAATCTCTTGTGCATTACAGCTAATATAGATGGTAAGCACAGAAGTTTTACAATCTTTCAGTTTTGAACACATTGATCCTGATTTATATATTATTTACACATTTCAAAAAGTAGATATTTTCCCCTAATATGTATTTTTGCAGTCTGTTTTTATTAGTATTATAAATATATTTTTATGTCATTATTTGACTGAGGAAATTAATTGCAATATTCAGAAACTGAGAAATCTACTTCAATGATCAGCAAAACATCTCAAACTATCAATAAAAATTACTCCAGTTGCAACATCTCAACTTTCAGACAACTGCATCTGGATGACTGAGAATCTTCATCGAAATATTGCAATGCACTCTGGGCAGGAACATCCTTGAGGGTCATGTAGAAGGAGTTGGTACATTCCAATGACTCTCTGCCTAACTGGCTTGCTCTGATTGATGAAGCCACTTGGATGGGCAGTGAAACATCTCAAACTAACAACAAAAATTAATTCAGTTAAAATGACTCAATCTTCAGACAACTGGATAACAGAATCTTTATCGAAACATAAGCGAAGATCTAAAGTCTCCCCTCCTTTGTCTGACCGGACACAGGTAAGAGCCCATTTACGGACTTACATTGTGGCGCTGAGAGTGGCCAAACGTCATCATTGTGCCACTCTCATAGCATCCACAGAAAACCGCCCTGCCGCCCTGTTTAGGGTGACCCGCTCCCTCCTTCAACAGAGGGTGCGGGAAGCCCCGCTACAGGGTAGAGCAGAGGAATTTGTGATTTTTCTGCAGGAGAAAATCGCTCAGATACAGAATGAGTTAGCCTCAATTGATGGCCCAGTGGGATGCCGCGAGACAGATCTTATTTGGGAGGAGTTTGACTCCGTTACTTCCGAGGATATGGACAGGTTACGTGGGCGACTGCGAGCCACCACATGTTTATTGGACCCGTGTCCCTCCTGGCTTGTACTGGCATCCTGGGAGGTGACACGAGGCTGGCTCCAAGAGGTTGTCAACGCATCCTTAAGTGAGGGTTCCTTACCTGCTTCCCTAAAAGAGGCTATGGTGAGGCCCCTCCTTAAGAAGCCCTCTTTGGATCCAGCTTTATTAACCAACTATCGTCCAGTCTCCAACCTTCCCTTTTTGGCGAAGGTTGTTGAGAGTATGGTGGCACAACAGTTTCCCCGTCACCTGGAGGAAGTTGATTATCTAGACCCGCGCCAGTCCGGCTTTCGGCCCGGGCATAGCACCGAGACGTCATTGGTCGCGTTGGTTGATGATCTCTGGAGGGCCAGAGATGGGGGTTGCTCCTCCATCCTGGTCCTATTAGACCTCTCGGTGGCTTTCGATACCATCGACCATGGTATCCTATTGCATCGGCTGGAGGGGTTGGGGGTGGGAGGCACCGTTTTACGGTGGTTCTCCTCCTACCTCTCTGGCCGATCGCAATTTGTGTTGGCAGGAGAGCAGAGGTCGACCTCGAGACCCCTCACATGTGGGGTGCCTCAGGGGTCGGTCCTCTCGCCTCTCCTGTTCAACACATATATGAAGCCGCTGGGTGAGATCATCCGTGGTTTTGGGGTAGAGTACCATCTCTACGCTGATGATACTCAGCTGTATATATCTACCCAAACCACCCCAACGATGCCGTAGCGGTGATGTGCCAGTGCCTGGAAGCCGTACGGATCTGGATGGGAAGTAACGGACTCAGGCTCAACCTGACCAAGACCGAGTGGCTGTGGTTTCCGGCTGCCCGATTCAACCCGCTGATTCCATCGCTGGCCATAGGGGGCGAACATCTTGCCCCTGTGGATGGGGTGCGCAACTTGGGTGTCCTCCTGGATGCCCGGCTGTCCATGGAAGATCAAGTGACAGCCGTGGCCAGGAGGGCGTTTTACCAGGTTCGCCTGGTTCGCCAGTTGCGCCCCCTATTGGATCGGGACACCCTTCGCACAGTCACTCATGCTCTCGTGACATCCCGACTGGACTATTGTAACTCTCTCTACATGGGGCTCCCCTTGAGGTGCACCCGAAGACTTCAGCTGGTCCAGAATGCAGCCGCGCGAGCAATAATGGGTACCGCAAGTTATACCCATGTAACACCGCTCTTGCGCGAGCTGCACTGGCTACCTGTCGTCTTTCGGGTGTGCTTCAAGGTGCTAGTTCTTATCTTTAAAGCGCTCCATGGCTCGGGACCTAGCTATCTGCGGGATCGGATTCTGCCCCATACATCTTCCCGGCCGATTCGCTCCCACAGAGAGGGACTTCTCCGGGTGCCGTCCACTAGACTTTGTCAGCGGGCGACGCCCAGGGGAAGGGCCTTCTCTGTGGCGGGCCCAGCCCTCTGGAACGACCTTCCCCCCGACATTAGAACAACTACGGACCTCCGCTCCTTCCGTCAGAAATTAAAACCTCACTTCTTCTGCTTGGCCGGCCTAGGTTAGTCTCTACCTCAGGGGTTAGGGAATGTTAATTTTAAAAATGGGGATTTTAGTGCAGGGACAGTTGATTTAATCTGTTTTTATTGTATTTATTTATGTATATATTTTATGTTGTTTTAATTTTCCCTGTGCACCGCTCCGAGTCCCCCTGGGGAGAGGATGCGGTATAGAAAAATAAAATCTAATCTAATCTAATCTAATAAAAGATACCAAATAATAGAATGAGAAAGATTAACCTCTGTAATCAAAAGCATTTTTCATTTTTCCTTGTTAAATCTGAAAATAAACTAAGTAAAGTAAATGCCATCCAAAGAGTAGGCATTCTTTTCTAGCTCTTAGGTGTCAGATTTTCAAACTAACATCTGGAAAAACAAAAGGCTTTAATTATTGCAAGCTCTTGGATATGGTCACCAACATTCTTGTAAATTTGGTAAGATTTTGAGATATGTGTATGATATGTTAGAAATATTTGCTTTATTTGGGGATGGAGTTGGTGCTAAACAGGAATACTGTCCCCAAAGATTCTTTTTTCCAAAAGGCAACTGGATTTTATTTTATTTTTAAAAATTTGCTTCTCATCCAAGAAGCTTCTTTAATTCTTCAAGCAACCATGACCTGGATGATTGAGAGTCTTCATAGACATATCAGTGGGGTTTGTCTGCTGTTGAACCTTGATTTCATTAATAGTATGACAAATAGCAGTGGAGCAAAAGAGAGGTCTATTTTAAAGAGCACTGCAGGTGGACCAGTGAAAAAGTAGTTGCATCATGTTGTTATTATGTGGGAATGGTATCATGGAGGATAATACTGTTTATGAAATTACTGGAGCCTAATGTAAGAATATGTCTTATATTATACTACTAAGAAAACTGTAGGGGCTTGTCCAGGCAGTTGCCAGAAGTCAAAACTGACCCAGCATTGACTTTAACACCTACGCACAAATATAAGTATGTAGTCTGAAGATAAGTTAGTTATCACAAAGAGATTTTCTTTTTATTCCAACAGATTTTTGTGCTAAAATAATAGGAATTATTAGTTTTTATAATGTGTTCTGTACAAAGTAGTTTGTCAAGTCATAAGTTCAGAAATCTAATTTGCAGTGAGATATTTCCAGGCATCGTTATAAAAAGAGATTATATAATTGCAGAAAGTACAAACTAAAGTGGGAAAATTATACAAGCACTCAAGGATCTAATTTTCTCAAAAAAGGTGAGACAAATTAGACTTGTATTCGCTAGGAGGAATAAAATCATATGGGAACATGGCAAATTCATTGCAAGAACAAAGAATAAAAATAGTGGCTTAATTATGTATATATTTTCTGCATATTACATTAATGCTCAAGAAGTTTTCTAAGTAATATTCCTTTGCAATTTTACCAAATTTTATCTAAAAATAGGATTAGTTAATTTACCAGTTTTTATTAAAAATGCCTGTTATTGTACCAGTCCAAGCAGATAAAAAATATTGTTTGACTAGGTAAAACCATAGGAATCTACCTTATGCAGACTAGTTTTATTCATACTAACTGGCAATTGCACTTCAGAGTTAGGAATGACTAGCTCATATTTACCAGGGGAAAATTTACCTTTAGATAGAAAAGTATCTTGGCTGCAGTGTTGTTACTTACCTTTATGTATTTTTTTTGGCAGGTGGGGAGATGAGCCGTGTACAACAAATACAGTGCATTTGGATGGGGAACCATATTTATGTGTGGTTTTTACATATACAAGGCCTTGAGTCAACCACTTCAACAAAGTTCAATACAGTCCCCAGTAATTTCTAAAATATTAACTAAAATAATTATAATCACCAAAAATCTTTCTCTGCATCTTTAAAGTCCACAAGACAAAAACTGCACCAGTGCTGGCATATAATACAGTGTTGTGAGAACTATTCAAACAAAATCAAGCATGCTTCTTTTTTCCCAGATCTATTCTGGAACTGACAGGAATACACCAGCAGCAGCAATAAGAGCTGAAACAGCACCCGTTTCATTTATTGTCTAAAATAAAGTGTTCAATTACTGGTAGATTCTGCCAATGGAATCTGACAGATTTTCAAAAATGGACCTTGAAGAACATATGGACACTTCAATCCATCACATGGAGAAATCAACTTCCCCAAATAATCTCACAGCTTGGTTTCTCAACTAATACTTGTTCTCAGCCAGATATCAAATCAAGGCAATATTGAAACAAAGAGCATTAGTAAATATCCAAGCTGATATTCAAATCACTTTTAAATAACAAGTCACTGAAATGGCTGGGAAAGAACACAATGTTTTTTTCAAACAGAAAAATACCTGACAATGGGCATGACTCAATGTTATGTAGTCCATCTATATAAATAAAAAGTTAACTATGAGTTTGTTCAAAACCGCTAATCTCAGAAACTACTGCACCAATCGCCACCAAATTTTCACACAACGTTCCTTACAAGTGCAGCACCAATGATATGTACAGTTTGTGTAGATGGCACACCGGTGCCACACAAATGTAAAACTGCAGGTCTTCTGTGTGTTTCCCTCACTTGCTCACTCACCCCCTCCCATTCCCGGCCCCTCCCACCCAGCCGCTTTTCAGCTCACGTCACTTGCACGAGCGGTGGAGCAGTCTGCGTCATATCCACGGCAGTTGCCTCCTCAGCAGCCTCTCTCTCCTGCGCTGCCGCTGCTGCTGCCCCCCCTCCACCAACTCCCCCCATAAGGCCGCTGACAAGTCAGCAGCCTCTCCTCCACCGCCCCCTCCACCAACTCCTCCCCCACAAGGCCGCTGCCAAGTCAGCAGCTTCTCTATCCTCTGTCTTCAGGTAGGTAGGTAAGTAGGTAGGTAGAGGGATAGAGGGAGAAATATGGTAGGTAGCTAGGTAGGAAGAGAGAGAGGGGGGGAAATACACTACGTAGGCAGGTAGGTATAATAATAATAATAATAATAATAATAATAATAATAATAATAATAATAATAATAATAATAATAATAATAATAATAATAATAATAATAATTTAATTTATAACCCGCTCTCTCTCCCAGAAGGGACTCGAGGCGGGGCACAGGGAATTTAAAATATATACAAAATACAAACAGTATACAATAATAAAATGAAATTAAACTAACCCTGTGCTAAAATCCCATATTAAAACTAACCCCAATCTAAAAAGAGACTACCCTAGGCCGGCCAAGCGAAACAGATGTGTCTTTAATTTTAGGCGGAAGGAGCGGAGGTCCGTGGTTGTCCTGATATCGGGGGGAAGGTCATTCCAGAGGGCTGGGCCCACCACAGAGAAGGCCCTTCCCCTGGGCGTCACCCGCTGACAAAGTCTAGTGGACGGCACCCGGAGAAGTCCCTCTCTGTGGGAGCGAATCGGCCGTGAGGATGTATGGGGCAGAATCCGATCCCGCAGATAACTAGGTCCCGAGCCATGGAGCCCTTTGAAGATGATGACTAACACCTTGAAGCGCACCCGGAAGACGACAGGTAGCCAGTGCAGCTCGCGCAAGAGCGGTGTTACGTGGGTGAACCTAGAGGCTCCCATTATTGCTCACGCGGCTGCGTTCTGGACCAACTGAAGTCTCCGGGTGCACCTCAAGGGGAGCCCCATGTAGAGAGAGTTGCAATAGTCCAGTCGGGATGTCACGAGAGCATGAGTGACTGTGCGAAGGGCGTCCCGATCCAATAGGGGGCGCAACTGGCGTATCAAGCGAACCTGGTAAAACGCCCTCCTGGCCACGGCTGTCACTTGATCTTCCATGGACAGCCGGGTATCCAGGAGGACACCCAAGTTGCGCGCCCCATCCACAGGGGCAAGATGTTCGCCCCATATGGCCAGCGATGGAGTCAGCTGGTTGAATCGGGCAGCCGGAAACCACAGCCACTCGGTCTTGGTCGGGTTGAGCCTGAGTCCGTTACTTCCCATCCAGATCCGCACGGCTTCCAGGCACTGGCACATCACCGCTACGGCATCGTTGGGGTGGTTTGGGGTAGATATATACAGCTGAGTATCATCAGCGTAGAGATGATACTCTACCCCAAAACCACGGATGATCTCGCCCAGCGGCTTCATGTATGTGTTGAACAGGAGAGGCGAGAGGACCGACCCCTGAGGCACCCCACATGTGAGGGGTCTCGGGGTCGACCTCTGCTCTCCTGTCAACACAAATTGCGATCGGCCAGAGAGGTAGGAGGAGAACCACCGCAAAACGGTGCCTCCCACCCCCAACCCCCCCAGCCGATGCAATAGGATACCATGGTCGATGGTATCGAAAGCCGCCGAGAGGTCTAACAGAACCAGGATGGAGGAGCAACACCCATCTCTGGCCCTCCAGAGATCATCCACCAACGCGACCAATGCTGTCTCGGTGCTATACCCGGGCCGAAAGCCGGACTGGCGCGGGTCTAGATAATCAACTTCCTCCAGATGACGGGGAAACTGTTGTGCCACCACACTCTCAACAACCTTCGCCAGGAAGGGAAGGTTGGAGACTGGACGATAGTTGGTTAATAAAGCTGGATCCAAAGAGGGCTTCTTGAGGAGGTGCCTCACCATGGCCTCTTTTAGGGAGGCAGGCAAGGAACCCTCACTCAAGGATGCGTTGATAACCTCTTGGAGCCAGCCTCGTGTCACTTCCCAGGATGCCAGTACAAGCCAGGAGGGACACGGGTCCAATAAACATGTGGTGGCTCGCAGTCGCCCACGTAACCTGTCCATATCCTCGGAAGTAACGGAGTCAAACTCCTCCCAAACAAGATCCCCCTAGTGGCAATCCACTGTACCAGCAATGGGGGCTAACTCATTCTGTATCTGAGCGATTTTCTCCTGCAGATAAGACACAAATTCCTCTGCTCTACCCTGTAAGGGGGCTTCCTGCACCCTCTGTTGAAGGAGGGTACGGGTCACCCTAAACAGGGCGGCAGGGCGGTTATCTGTGGATGCTATGAGAGTGGCGCAATGATGGCGTTTGGCCACTCTCAGCGCCACAATGTAAGTCCGTAAATGGGCTCTTACCTGTGTCCGGTCAGATTCAGAGCGGGTAGACCTCCATCTTCTCTCTAGGCATCTCTTGTGGCATTTCATCACCCTCAGCTCCTCGGTAAACCAAGGAGCCAGGGTGGCTCGCCGCCGCAAGAGAGGCCGCAAGGGCGCGACCCGATCCAAGGCTCCCGTGGTCGCAGTATTCCATGCGGCCACGAGGTCCTCCATCGGGGCGCGGGTCAGGGGTACAGGAAGTGGCCCAAGCGCCGCTTGGAACCTATCTGGGTCCATCAGGCGCCTGGGGCGGAACCAGATTGGTAACTCAGGTTCCACCTCCCCGCAGAGGGGAGTAGCGGTCGGAAAGTCAAGCCGGAGAAGTGAGTGGTCTGTCCATGACAAGGGTGTGATGACTATATCCCCTATACCCAGATCACACTTCCATTGGCCTGAGACCATGGTATGTAGGTATGTAGGTAGAGGGAGAGAGTGAGATGGAGAAATACAGTAGGTAGGTGGGTAGGTAGTAGGTAGAGTAAGAGAGGGAGGGGAGGGAGAGGGAGGGGAGACCAAGGCAGAGAAGGAAGGGGGTCGCTGAGAGGGTCTATGAGGGGAAACTTTTTCATTTAACCAAATTTGGCCACAGCAACGCGTGGCAGGTACAGCTAGTATCAGAATAAAATTTGAACAGCTAGATACCATAGTTAAATAAAAATGATTCCACCAAATGCCATATTCTGAGAGATTGTGTGTTTCTGTAGCACCAGAAATAGAAGGCATTTCACATGTCCTATTCAACTGTCAATTATATGCACCAGCAAGGTCTCAGTATTTACAGACACTACTTGACAGAATCATATATTGAGGGTGTAACAAAAGATTGTCTTATTTCCTACACATACTGTATATGGTCATTAGAAATGTTAAGTTTAATTAGGGTTGCTCAAAATAAGAACACATTTAATAGAAGATGTTACGGATGCATGCAAATATGATGGATTCCCCTTAACAAATACTCTTTTGTATTTTAATGTTATCTTATTTTATGTCTCTCCATTCTATTTTATATTATAGTATTTTATCTCACTGTTTTATCTTTTCTTTTTGTTACCTCATTATATTTTACTTTTTTAATTACAGTATATCTTACCTTATTTCATTTTATTGTATCATATTGTTTCACTGCTGTCAGGTCTGCTTCCATCATTAATCAAGAAAGACTACACTCAAACCCATTTTGAGGTTTAAGGTTACTTTTACTGATTATGAAAAGACAGCAGCGAAAGTCAAGCAAGGAATGAAATATTTGGGCACGAGGCATACATATCAACGCATTATCCATCCCCTCTACCCCATGACCCCCAGGATATTATCCAATGCAGAATCCTCCACGATGTCAGGTGGGCAGCACGTCCAGGAACATCATCAGAATGGAATGCAAGACCGTTGGCCTTGGCGATATCAAGTCCTGGCTCCAAACACCTCCAGCACACGTTATGTTCAATACCCACAGCCCCTCCCTCCCCGTTCAAATGGCAGCCGAAGCAAGCAATAAAGCGGAAGCTGACAACTGCATTGTTTCATATTGTTATCACTGCTTGTATCAAAGCAGTGATGCACACTGCTTTGAATTGGTCAATTGACTTACCATTAATGTTATACTGCTACAACAACTAAAATAAAGATTGAAGCAAATTAACACTATTGTTTTCACTGTGCTAAAATCAGTGGCTTCATCCTCCCTGTTCTCTGGATTTTTTTCCCATTCCAACTGTTTCCAAATAAAAGTAGCAGCAATTAAATAGTTGTTTGTCTGTTTGTTCAAACTGTCTGGATTTAAGTTATAAAGTAATAAAATCAGTGTGCTACATCAAAATTCCTATATAATCCTTAAAGATAACATAACATATACTGCAATAAATGGATCAAGCTATGAAGAGCAGTAATATAAGTTGTTTTAAAACTTTATACCCCGCCCTGGGTCCTTTTGGAGAAGGATGGGGTATAAATCTAATAAAATAAATAAATAAAATAAGAAATGGGCAGGTATTTGGCAAAAAAATGTTATGAGGACCAGCCTGTTAAATCAAACACAATGCAGTGCAGTAAATGCCAGAGAACTGTGATTTTAGAGGTTTAGTGCAAAATTTCAAGATAACTCACTTTTCTTTAAAGAAAATAAAATTATGACATGACAACATGCCAGATTTCATGAAGTGCTAGGATAAAGATGTGCTAAATCAATATTTATTCAGAGAAACCAATGAATCTGTTGCTCCTGATAGCCTTTAGTTATGTTGAAACCATGTCTAAAGCACAATATAGTTGAAATAGTTCTGCTGTATGTTATGATTGAAGCATAGGTATGCATTTCAACATTATATTCACTTTTAAAATGCAGAATCTCTGAAATTTCACATATTTGATGTTCCTGCAACTGTGATATTTTTGTTGCTCCATAATACTTTCTATATTTCTGTTCACTGGTTACAAATTGCATTATATCTCTCTTTTTCCTGTAATATCTATGGTGACTATCTTTCTAATATCTCTGGTGGCTCCCTTAGCATTTCTAAAATCTGATATGCAGGCCTCTGCAAAGATTCATTTTGCAGATTCATTTGTAAAGGATTCAGTCAAATCCAGCTTTCAGATTGTAGGTTCAGTAAACTTACAGTATTAATTTGAAGTATCAAAATAAATCGAACAAGTGATGGCAATTCAATAGACTTTATGGGATATGTATATATGTACTCTTTTCTGAATCAAATCAACTGGTTAAAATAAAACAGTATTTGAATTAGGCCTCATATTGTTTTACATCTTCACTCATACATGGTATAAATGTATGAATGTAATTGAATTCATATTCAGTCCTGACATTAGGACTGTATGTATGCTGATCCTGCCCAACTTCCATTTATTTCAGGAGCAGATCAGTCTAGACCTCAAATGGTTCCACTCATATTTGTAATCCAGTTACTAAATAATATTTCTATTCAGCCCCATTCTTCTTACATCACAAGAAATGCTATAAAATTCAAAACTTGCCCTCCTTCTGTTTAATATCTACACATTCCCTTCCCCAAGATATGAAGTATGCTGTCATCAGTTTGCTGTTGGTGCTCATCTATTTTCTTGCCTTTCCATCTGAATTAACAGAGGTTATGGAGTTCGTTTTTGGTTGCTTGGAGATAATGATGGAGGAATATCCTGCCCAACTTATCTGAAACAGATAAGAAAGAGATGCTATGAATAAGCAGCTCTCAGAAATCCAGAAGTTTTTTTTTTTTTTAAAGACTTCTTTGGACAAGATTATACTTTCTCTGAAAAAATAGGTACATAATTTGAGAATTTCCCTTCATTTAAAACTATAATACCCTAGTAACAAGAAGACAGTATGCTCAGCCTTAACAACTGTTTCAGCTAAATCCTTCTTGAATCAAGATATGTAGTTTTCGTGATTAGGGATTTAGTAATCTCAGGGTTAAATTACTGCAAAGTGCTGTATATGAAGTTACCCTTGAAGATATCAGGGAAACTACAAATGATACAGAATGTAACTGTCATTTCTTAAATGTAATGCTACCTGTCTGCCAGTGATCTGGTGGACACAATTCAGACTGCTGACACTAATCTATAAAACCCTGAACAGCTACAAGAATCTGTAAGATAGAAATACTTGAAATATTGCCTTCATCAGTTTTACACAGCCCATGTGCTACGATAAATTAGGAAAATTATGTTTCTGGCCACATCTATAGATCTAACATAATTTACTAATTAGGATCAATATATTTTTGGTGGTGATATTCATATTAATAGTTGTGATAACTTTAAAAAAAAGTGTGTGATTAATGTTATTGGTAATATTAACTCTCCTTCAAACTGATTTCAATCATGATAGTTTCATGAATACCCCTGTATACTAAATTGTAACAATACAAAAGTGATTTCCCTTTGTGGCATTTTTTTTCTTTTCAGAAATCACATCTAATGAGGATCTATTCCTAAAATAAATATGATCAACTGTCATCTGCTGATATTTTTTTGCTGATATCAATTATGTAGCATTCCTTTCTTTTTTAAAATATAACCATTGCCAAAATGGAAAAAACACATGGATTTGATTTTGCATTCTGTGTGCCAATAGGTTCTTTAAAGCAGGTGTCTCCAACCTTTGCAACTTTAAGTCCGAAGGACTTCAGCTCCCAGACTTCTCCAGCCAGCTTTGCTGGCTGGAGAATTCTGGGAGCTGAAGTCCTTTGGACTTAAAGTTGCAAAGGTTGGAGACACCTGCTTTAAAGTATCTCCTGACCTTGCTTTGTTGTTCAAACTATTTTCAACTTGAACTTAATACCCCATTCTGTCATGTATTTGATAAAGGCCTGAAATATTTTGTTCTATTTTCCTTTGATTGATGTAGACTCTCATTCGGTGTAACTGAAATTTGTACAAAAAGTTTCTCAATTAGCAGTGGTTGGCGCAATCATGATCCTATCAGAACTAAACCATGTACTATGCACTTATTCTTACATTTGCTTTCATCCTGAAATTAATACTATTTCATTATAACCATCTGCTGGCTTCCAAGCTGCAGTTCAGTTAGTAATGTTGATAAATTGTAAGATCACATGCTGATATTGTGTGCCTTCCCCAGTCCTCTATGATCAATCCAAACTATACTACTAATTTATGAAGCGAGCCATCTGGTCTAATGTCTTTATCCTAATTTTAAAAACTCTTTGTAAACTACTCAGATCTCTGAAAAGTAATGTTTCTCTATTATTGACAGAGAAAGAGAGAGCAATATGGTATCAAAGCTGTAAAAATGAGTTATCAGAAAGAGTAATAGGCAATAAGAAATCATAGAGAAAGCAACAAAGTCAGAAAAAGATCTTTTGGGTGAGCCAACTTTTAGCTCCTAGACCCAATACAATTTCAATTATTTTTTCAATTTGCATGGCTGTCTACCTCAACAAGTGGATCTGGGTGGGAAAAAATCTTAAATTAAAACAATTCTAATCATAAATATAAAAAAATAAAATATACAGCAGACAAGAGAGATATTACTATCAATAGTCACTACCATAGCCAGGAGATGGGACTCTTCACACACTGAGGGCTGCAAGCCAGGGCATAGAAGCAGGTCTTTAAGGCCTTATGAAAGGCCTGTAGGGTTGTATTGTGGCCCGCCAGCAACCAGCAGAGCTGGTAGCAGGTTTGGACAGTGAGGAGGTTGGGGAGGAACATGGGCCAGTCTGGTGAAGGTTCTGATGAGGGCTCTGTGTCAGAGGCAGGGGGGGAGTGGGAAGAGCCATATGCTAATTATCAGCTGCCTTCAGAGTCAGACATCAGTGAGGCAGATGAACAGCTGGAGCCTCTTCCCAGTGTGTGCATGTGCAATGTTGTCAGGGAAAGGGAATAGCTAAAGTTATGACTTGGGAGTAAGACCACAGGTGGACTATGAATGGCCCCTCACAGAGGAAATAAAAGAAGAGCGAAAGGGGAGTGGAGTTTGCAGGAGACAATTAGTTCGCTTAATTGGTTTGTGACTCTCCGAGATTCCTTGCCAAGTTTTATAGATATTGGCCTGGCAGCTCTCCAAGCCAGATAAGGTCTGTGGCTGTAAATCCTCTCTTGAAAGACTTTGCTGGATGTGAATGAGAAGAATTCACAGTAAATTAATAAGAGGGGGTTTTGTCAGGACAAGGGCTTTGCTTCATGCTCTTAGGAAGCCTAGGTCAGAACAGGTTGGTGCCCTCACAGCCTTTAGAGAGAGAATGTTTCATAAGGCAGGTGCTACAAAACATAAGGCATTCCTTTGCTGACAGGATTTGGTTTGCTCTCATGTATTCATATGACTGTCCACTTACTATGGTTTGGAGCTGCTCCAAAACAGAAAATGATGGTGATAAGAAAAGGAAGGAAGGTGACAGGATAGAAAAATCCCTAAAAATATATGGAGCATGTGATCAAAGCTTGTTAGCAAGCTATTCCTTATTGTTAAGGATCAGCAGGAAGTAGAATCCTTAGAACTAGGGTAAATAAATTAACAAAAGAAACTGCTGTTAGGCAGAGTTGAGACAGAATAAGAGCTTTAGACAAGGTCTCTGGAATAAAGACAAAGAAATGAAACTGGGAAGAGTTACTGGAGGAAAGCACAAAAGGGGGTGAGCTACAAGTAGAAGCCATGCAAAGGTTGATGCACAGAAAAAAGGTGTGATGCAGGATTCCAGTTTAACAGGGATGTCACATTTAGGAAAAGGGAGAAATGTAGCCTAAAACAGAACAACCCAAGAAGTTAATGAGTTAAAAAAAACAATAAGAGCCAGAAGGGAGACAATAGAAAGATTTTCACTTCACTGTTCTACTCAGTGGGAGATCTCTCAGTGCACCAAGTGGAGCAGTTCTGAGGAATATCAAACGGTAATATTTCTGCCGATGAAAGAGGATGTTAGGACCAGCAGTCTAGAGTACACCCACGGATTTTGTCTGATGAAGAACTGAGGCTTGAAGAGCCAAGAGGGGAAGCATATTGGATCAGACGGGGCAGAATGGAAGAGAGCCAATCCAGAACGAAAAAGTAAAGATTAGATCAGAGAGTGAGAAAAATGGCTAAGAGACTTCTGCAGATGAAACTACATATTGCTTTAAGAGCATTTTGCAAAGGGCAAAGGGACAATTAAGTTTTTTTGATAAGTTTTTTGCCTTTAAGTCTTATTCAACCTGCAGTTGCCATATCAAGGCAATGCTAGAAAGGGAGCATATGAATGAAAAAGAAATGATTTTCAGGAAATCCTATACATAAAATAAGAGGATTCATTCCATTTAATTCAGTTCAGGTCATTGTATTTTTTAGAATTAGTCTGATACCTGCATAATACTGGCTATATGTCATAAATGTCTATTTTTTCTTACTGATAGTAGTAAAACTACTTCTTTGCTATTGCTTTTACTAAAGGGTTGTTGTTTACTGAATTTCCTAAGACAAGGTTAGACAATTATCCTTGCTGGAGGCACAGCATGATCAGGTTTGTTTAGATTAAATTCAAAGAAACTGGAGAGTCTGTTGATCTTGGAAAAGACTCGTTTCCTGAGACTAGGGCAGGATTTGGTTTATCACCGTGGTTACAATTTCTTAGAAATGGCTTCCAAGACATTTCCCTCAGAGTTGGTATACACAATTTTTTTATCAATGCAAGATCTACAAAAGACCTTAAATAAAAGTAAGTGCTGCACCTGATGGATGTGTGGAGCCAGGATCCATTTGGAGAGAAGGAATTTCAAAAAGTGATCTGTAGAATATTCATGTCCCTTAACATTCCTCCAAACTTCTGCCAATAAGTATAATCTTTATTGTCATTGTACTTAAATACAATGGAATTGGTTTTAACCTCACTGGTGCAAAATTATAGCAGAAACAAAAAAAGAAAGAAAAAGAAAAAAACTAGCATGTGCATGGAGTGATTGTGGTTGTATTTAAAAGTCTGACAGCCCAAGGATAGAAACTATCTTTAAACCTGTTTGTTCGGCTGGCTATACTTTGATGTCTTCTACCCAATGGTAGAAGGGTAAAGAGACACTGACCAGGGTGTGAATCATCTCTAAGTTTGTACAGGGGATTATTTAATTCGATTTTAGTTTATATGTATTGTTTTGGTTTTGATAGTTTTAATTTTACCTGTACACCGCCCCGAGTCCCTTCGGGGAGAGGGGGCGGTCTAGAAATCTAATTAAATAAATAAATAAATAAGTATTTTCCTTACTCTGCTAAACCAGTGAGATCTGGTGATGTCATCCAGTGGTGACAGAGGGCAATCAATGGTTTCCTGTGCCGAATTGATCACTCTCTGTAGTGCCTTCCTGTCCACAGCTGTTAAACCAGCATACCACACTGTAATGCAATATGTGATGACACTTTCTATGGTGGACTGATAGAAAAAGGTCATCAGCCATTGTTCCACCTGATTTTTTCGCAGGACTCTAAGAAAATGAAATCTCTGTTGGGCCTTTCCAATCATCAGAGGCATGTTGTTTTGTCAATGTAAAAAGGGTCCAAGTGTTTGAGCCCACTAGCTGTTGGAGGTCATAATGCAGTGTTTCTCAACCTTGGCAACTTGAATGTATGTGAGATTCCAGAATTCCCCAGTCCATACACCTCCCCAGATTGAGAAACTCTGCCAGTGGAGCCAAATGTGACCTTCAAATTACACTCTGCAGAACCCTTCTCTATGGGTTCTGCAGATATATCTCTAATAAGATATATCATTCGTCTGGCCGGCCTTGGGTAGTCTCTTTTTAGGTTAGGGTTTTTTAGGGGTAATTTTTAGTTTAGTTTATGGGTTTTAGCGCAGGATCTATTTAATCTATTTTTAACTCTGTATTTTGTATTTGTTTGTGGTTTATTTGTATTTTTAATTGCCTGTGCCCCGCCTCGAGTCCCCTTGGGGAGAGAGAGCGGGATATAAATTAAAATTATTATTATTATTATTATCTTTCTCTTAAAATAAATCCTTCATAATCTGTGTCTGGCATTTGGGTCTGTGATTGAAGTTTAATGCATCATTAGTTAATCCATTGTGGTGGAAGTAAGAGTTACTCTCTGATCATATAATGTATTCAGAGTGCAAAATACTGTAACTGAATTAATATATTCACAAGACCAATGGCTGCTGGGTCTTTTTTGCAGTTTAGTTTAGTTTTGTGAAGGACCTAAATTCACTCATTTCAATATTGAAAATAATTTCATTTTTTTTCTTGGAAGACTATTCGGAACACAACTCAAATAATCAGTATTACTACTTGCAAAAAGACTGCAAGACCTGATTAGCCCTAGATTTAGATATTCATTTTATTTTTAGTGAGACTTCACCAGTTTCAATTATGACAAAATGAGATTTCGAAATGTATTATTCTTAAGTGGAAAATTATGCTTCTGTCTCAAATAAGGATGCAAGCTATTGACATATAAGCAGGATATGTACATAATATCTGGAATATCTGTGCTTGCAAGATATAGTCAGCCATCATTTATTTAAGCATAGTTTATTTATTAACTCCAGTTTACTGTGTTGATTGTGCACAGACTCAGATATTTGTTAGCATCCTTTTCAAACTGAGCAATTATAACAGAAAGACAATTAATGGGGAACCCTCAGTTTTGGATGGGTAAGATCATATGCATTTTGTTGGCTTTAAGGAGTTGGCCATTAAATGAGGGAGAGGGGGGAGGGAGGGAGGGAGGAGAGATGTATTCAGCAGGTTCTGATCAGTTCTGTAGAACCGGTAATGGAAATTTTGAGTAGTTTGGAGAAGCAATAAATACCACCTCTGACTGTCCCATCTATTCTCTGCTTCCCGAATGTCAACTGATTGGGAGGAAATGGGGATTTTGCAGTAACCTTCCCCTGGAGTGGGGAGAGAATGAGGATTTTACAGTATCCTTCCCCTGTCATGCCCACCAAACCACCCCCACAAAACCAGTAGTAAAATTTTTTGAATCCCACCACTGGGAGGGAGGGAGGCAGAGAGGGAGAATAATATCTCTCTTTCTTGATGGGAAGCCACTTAGTTGGTGCAATGTCTTCTTATTTTCAGTGACAAAGAATATGCTGTCTTAATCACAGCAAGTTGCCTGTGGCATGTACAGTATATATTTTTAAATTTTATATAGTTTTTCCTGCCAGAGGATTTCAGCATAATTTCAGAGAGAGAAAAATCAATTATAACTAAAAACAATGAACTTACTGTAAATAAATACAAACATTAAACAATAAATATTAATATTTTTAAAAAGCTCAATAAACAACAGTACTAAAACTGAGGATAACAGACATTCTAAAAGACCATCTTGTCCAGAAGTAGTTTTTATCTTACGGTATGTCTTAAGTGTTGGAGCTACCAACATGTCCTTGGGAACAATGTTCCATAACTAAGATAATTTAATGGAAAACTCAAGACTGAAACATAAACCCACTTACTAAGAGCAAGATCTTTCCAGATGATCTCAATCATGGAGACTATATTGGATCCATATGTAGCTTTAGATAATTGCCCCAATAAATAAATGAACAATTATAATGTTTTTGATTCATTTCTTTAAAAAGGATTCTGTGTTTTTTTTTCAAGGACTTGTGTAGAGAACGGATCAGGTTTTAGGTCATATTGATACAGAAATGTTTAAAATTCAGTTGAAAAAGATTCACAAACTTTTAAGCACCACACTCTGTGTGCAAAATGTGTCAATACGATCAACTTGCAAAGCAATAATGGAGAAAATCACCTGAAACATTAATGTGATTCATTTAGTCTTTATGATCTTTTCTGGTGTCAGCATTTTTCTTTTATAGGCATTTGAGTAATTTAGTAAGCTATAATATAATGTTATATTATAAAGAGAAAAAGTGCATTTTCCTCAAAGGCATCTCATGAGAAGTCCAGTGCAAAAAAAAAAATCAATAACTTTGGAGAGATTATAGACACATTATGAAGAAGGAATGCTTTACACTTTCAGTTAATGAGTTCATCCCAAAGCTTCAAAGTAGGTTTTCACAGGTTTTCAAATTTCCTCACTCGGATAAACTTTGCAGGTTTGGCTAAAATTTGGCTGCCACTTTTTGAATGAAATAACGGACATTTTTCATTCAAAAAATGGTAGCCAAATTTGTGTGTGTGTGTGTGTGTATTCTAATGGCTCTTCAGTAGAAATAATTCAATTCATTTTTATGTGATGTAGAACAAGTAAATAGTCATTCCTTCAGACTAAGATCAATTAAAGTTTGCTTATACAATATTACATTTCTCATGTATAAAAAAGTGGTATCTGTCTAGTCCATGTTCAGAAACCAACTAAACTGCCAAGTGAATCCTTCTTAAACATTGACCATAAAAGACTGTCCTTCATCACTTCTAAAGCAGAAGACTACTTCAGGAGATACAGGTCAAAAGAAATTGGAATGACTGAATAAATCAAAAGGGAGGTGACATCAGTATAATCATTTCAGATACTTATAGTTTCATATTTTGTTTCAGTTATAAATAAACAATACATTATTTTCAATACAACATTGTAAGGACAATGTTGAGCTATTAAAGTTGATCTCAAACAAAAGCATCTACAAATTAAGACTATCTCACCAATTAAAATATTAAGACTTTCATAGCTTGACCTTGGCTGAATAATATTTCTAGGGTAATTTTCTGCTCAAATGTCGTATTTTGTCATGTTTGGAATTGTTCTATTTATTATGCTGACTGATCCATAAATAAATAACAAACAACAAAAACCAAAGTCAAGTATTACCTGTAGTTTGTTTAGCAAAGATTATTGGCCTAGTCTGCAGGTATAGATACCAACACTGTGATGGTTACTAAACTCAGAAACATACACAGCATAATATGTCTATTTCTCATTACTTATTTACAGTGTTGTCTTCCACAGTCCCACTGAGTTTTTGAGGAAAATCCTTAGTGCTTTGTTGACTTTATATAGCATCAGACATTCACAGAACCATTTGTGTGGCATGGATTCATAGGCTTTCCATGTCACACATGAACAACCAGACTATGTGCAGAGTTCAAGCTAACTACTATTATCTTCCACCTATAATACAGAATTGTCCAATCTGGCAATCTATTCTTGGGAACAAATAGATAAGGCTCGAAGGAATTTGAGGGAAGGATTGTAACAACATAATTCTAAATTATAATTAATTGTTATAGTTAAAATGTGCTAAATAAAACAAGATGGCTATGGATCAGAGAAGGTATTCAACAAATTCTGACCAGCTCTGGAGAATCGGTAGCAGAAATTTTGAGTAGTTCAGAGAACTGGTAAATATCACCTCTGACTGGCCCCACCCCATCTATTCTCTGCATCCTGAGTCCCAGATCAGGAGGGAATGGGGATTTTGCAGTATCCTTCCCCTGCCACACCCACCAAGACATGCCCACCAAGCCACGCTTCAGAATCAGTAGTAAAAAAATTTGAATCCCCCCACTGCTGTGGATATATATGTGCGCATGACAAATGCTTGAACAATCTAGAGGTAACATTTATAACTTTGTTAACTAGAATTAAATGAGTAGAGAGTATCTTCTCATAATGCACCCCTCCAATTTGTCTTACTGTGGCTAAACATTCTGCCATCTGATGCCCTTTAGATACACTTCAGTTGAAAGTATTTCAGTTCAGGCATCAGAACTTCCATACTTCCATAGCTCAGTCCTACTTTTGGAGAAACCTGAGCCTGGGTTTTCATCAATCTTCCATGTAACTTTGTGGGCATGTGTGTGCATGGATATATGTGCCATTTGTTCAAAATTACCTTGGGTGTTGTAGCCATGACATTCTTGTGGCATCTTCTGAGTTACAGATCCCTTTGTCAGCTTCGATCAGGGGTGGGCAAACTTTGCAACTTTAAGTCTGAAGGACTTCAGCTCCCAGAATTATCCAGCCAGCTTGCCTACCCCTGGCTTAGATATAACTAAGTATCTGTTAATCAAATGTGGCTGCTCTGTAAATTCTTCTGTGGAAATGTAACTTTTGACAGTAGAAACTTTCAATGTGGCTCTTGTAGCTCTTTGCCTTTTAGTGGATCTCAGCGGAGAAATGAATCTTAAGCAGAATTAATTTGCTCTAAATGTTGACATTTTTAGGAGCATATATTTGACCTATTAATTAACTCAGTCTCAGTTCACTGAATAGTTGAATATCTATCTTGTTCTTAAAATAAACCATTTATTTCTAATAAATATATAGTGTTTTAAAAGGTCGAGCCTAAATTTTGTCTTTATAGACAAATAGAAAGTTATTGTAAATAGAATGTATTGCTAAAGCCTATCCACAGGAATCTTCTCTAATGGTCATGCCCTGGTTCAATAAGGACCAGTGGCACTCAAGAGTTCATGACTATTGCAACGCTCTCTACATGGGGCTCCCCTTGAGGTGCATCCGGAGGCTCCAGTTAGTCCACCTCTCCTGCGCAAGCTGCACTGGTTACCTGTGGCCTTCCAGGTGCACTTCAAGGTGCTTGTTACCATCTTCAAATCGCTCCATGGCTCGGGGCCTAGTTACTTGCGGGACTGCCTCCTGCCACATACCTCCCATTGACCGATTCACTCCCACAGAGAGGGCCTCCTCAGGGTGCCGACCGCCGGTCAATGCCGGCTGGTGATGCCCAGGAGTAGGGCCTTCTCTGTGGCAGGGCCCGCCCTCTGGAACGACCTCCCCCCCGAACTTCGTACTATCACGGACCTTCCCCTCTTCCGCCGCTCACTTAAGACACATCTCTTTCAGCAAGCTGGACAAGCATAGAATTTAAATCTAGGAACGATAGAGCCTCCGCTAAATTAGATAGGTTTTAATGGGAATTTTAGCACAGGTTTATCATTTAATTTTTTTTAACTTTTGTATATTTGTTATTTATCTATTGTAGGTTTTAATGTCCTGTGCACCGCCCAGAGTCCGTCTCGATGGAAATTGGTGCGGTTTACAAATCGAATTAAATAAATAAATAAATAAATAAATAAATAAATAAATAAATAAATAAATGTGCATCTACATAATGATTTGAGGCTGATATTTCTTTTAAATATACTCCCAGCTTCTGCCATTTCTTCTCTCATAACAGTGAGTATGTCTGTTTGAGCGTACATGCATGTGGGAGTGGGGGAGAAAGGAGATAGTTTGGATTTGAAAATTATAATTGTCTTTACTAGGGAAAATGCAACGAATGATTACACACTTACACAAATGACTAAAAACTAGAGCAAGGGTATGTATTATCCTGGTAGAATGCTTATTAAAGATAAGAAAATGGAGAGATATTTTAAGATGTTCATGTTGGTATAAGATGGTTAGTAATATGTGACTGACATGCAAAAATGAATGCTAATTAAAATAAATGAAAATGACTATGAATAGCAGTGTGCTTATGCTTATTCTGTTATGTGAATGTGATCTGTCAAATGCTTATACTCTAGATTCCTGTGATTAAAAAAAGTTGAATTCCATGGAGTAGAAACTCAAGTAGAAATTTTATTTACCCAGAAAGTTAATGCCATGGGACCCTGGACGGAGCAGGAATCCATATGCGAAGAAAGCTTCAATTCTTTTGCCTCAATAGCTATAGCTAACATTGTTTAACCATTATAGTGATAGAGAGTATGTAATGTACTAACTGTAATATACCAATATATCATGCCTGGAAACAAGACTATACAATATTAGTTGTTTTATTTCAGTTCAATACCAGTGGGGCAGTGGAGAATTTATTTATTTTTACTACCGGTTCTGTGGGCATGGCCTGGTGGGCATGGCAGGGGAAGGATACTGCAAAATCTTCATTCCCACCCCATGTTTGGGAGGAGTCTATTGCAAAATCTTCATTCCCACTCCACTCCAAGAGAAGGGTACAGTAAAATCTCACTTGTGGGAGGAGGATATTGCAGAATCTCCATTCCCATTCTACTCTGGGCCCAGCCAGAGATGGTATTTGCTGGCCTCTGAACTACTCAAAATTTTCACTACTGGTTCTCCAGAACCTGCTGAATTTCACCTCTGAAGTGTTGAGAAACAGTAATAGAACAATCTTGAACTTCAGAATTAATTGAAATCCTGTGGTAGTAGTCACTGAAATCCTGTTCAACTAAACTTTTAGAAACTTTTAATCAGGAACAGGATGGATGGTCCACTCAATCCCTACTTTCTCAACTGAGAGGTCTGGAGGGGACCTGAATTTGCTTTTCATGAACCAAGAGTAAATTAAAGCAGGGTCCTGGCTTATGTGAAGACCTATGCTCATTCAACTAAACATGGGTAGAGCTCCCATTCAGACACCCAGTTGAACATGAATGTTGGAAAGAGTAAGACATAGCACATGTTGTACATGTTGTTCTTTCTCTAGCCAAAGTGAACCTTCACATCCAATTCAGATGAAGAAGGTAAGAACAGGAGAAAAAGACTTTAAAAAACAACTCTCTGACCCAGAGATGTATAAAGGTTTAGTGCTACAGACTAAAGGCTGCACTTAAAGGTTTGTGCAAATTGAGAGTCTTACTGGATTCGACAATGATGCACAATATTGGAACCATGCCACACATGAATGTTTGCCTCTTTAAGCATGGGTAGCAACTCTTTCATGAGAATATAGCATTTTGAAAATTGTATTTTAACTTTTGATTTAATCAATGTACAAACAATAGTAATATGATTACAAAGTGCACCAAGACAATATGATTTTATCTTCCCTACAGCTCATTAATGCTTTAATCAGATAACTATGAAATCAATATTTAATAGTTAGAAATATGCCTATTATAACTAGATTCTTTATGAGACTGAATACTTTTTGTTTGGTGTCTTTATCTTGAATCAGTACTCTAAGATGCAATGTAAATGAACAATCCATTACATTCTAATATCCTTTTAAAATAAGAGTGGGTCTTTAAGTCACACATACATAAGCAACCTAATACCTAAATGTTTATAAAAATCTGGTAATATATTTACATCTGTCTTGTCATTTAGGGGTCAAGGAGTTCAAAGGATTTAGTAACTTATTTAATACATTTTTGGTATTTTGTCTCATCTTTTTGAAATTATTATTGTGAATTAATCTACCACAAAATACAGCTAATTTTCAATTAGCAAGTTCACTGAGTTGAGGCACTTGAATAAAAGCTTCTTTTTTTCATCTTGTGGAAGTTATGGGCTCTGATCAAAAACTCTGATTACCTAGAAATTCTCATATGAACACACACACACACACACACACACACACCTTTATCCTCTTTTATATTCTTCATGTATTTATTGATTAATGACCAATCAATAAAGCTGGAACAACTTCCAGTAAGCCAGATAATACAAGATGATCTGCCCGGCATACATACGTACGTACGTACGTACATACATACATACATACATACATACATACATACATACATACATATGTTATGTCAAAGCACCTGGTATGCCCAAATATGGGAGGAAGCATACTACTACCCTTTTGCCTTTCAGCTCCACCCTAGGAGCCTTCCAGGCAGGAAACCATTTTTGTGTTGCATTTGTGCTGAAAAATAAATAAAGGGAGACTAGTATAGATCTATTTCAAGCTATTTAGCTCTCATCAGCTAGCCATAACCCTTACTGGGATTAGAACCTGGGCTGTATTTACATGTTAGGCAGTTGTATTAGCCACTTACAAAAGGGAAGCAGTCCCTTCCATATTTGGGCATACCAGATGCTTTGACATAACACTTACTTATTTCCCTGGCTCAGCTGATGAGGAAGGAGAGCCTGAGGCTTAGTGGCTAATACAACTGCCTAACATGTAAATATGGCCCAGGTTCTAATCCCAGTAAGGGTATGACTAGCTGATGAGAGCTAAATAGCTTGAAATAGATTTATATTAGTCTCCCTTTACTTATTTATCAGCACAAATACAATACATACATGTGTGTGTGTGTGTGTGTGTGTGTGTGTGTGTGTGTCTGTCTGTATGTATGTATGTATGTATGTATGTATGTATGTATGTATGTAATGTGTTTTCCCCAAAATAAGACAGGGTCTTATTTTCATTTGCCCCCCCAAATGAGCACTTGGCCTTATTTTGGGGGAGGTCTTATTATTTTTGAGGTGCAGGAGACGGCGAGCGTGGTCACCTCATGGCTGCTGTTGGTTTGCAATGTTTTGGGGAGGGCTTATTTTCAGACAAGGGCTTATTTTAGCACATGTGCTCAAAGCCTGATTGGGCTTATTATCTGGGGAGGTCTTATTTTGGGAGAAACAGGATATGTATGTATGTATAAACAAATCTTTTGAGAGTTTGGAGAACTCATCATATGGACAAGGTTGCAGCTGAAAGTTTTAAAAGGTTTGAGAAATATCTAGGAGACCAGCTGCTTCCATCTCCATCTACAAGCCTGGTCATACTCTTTAAATTATAGCCAGTAATTCACCATTTTGTTATCAAACTCTGTGACCACATCTCAGGATACTTGTGAATCACAAAGCAAGTTCTATGAGCCATAGGCAATTTATTTGCTTTGTGTGGTTGTCACAAGAATAATCAGTAAACTTTCCATAAAATACATTTCAATAAAACCTTTCCCCAAAGCTGGGTTTTTCCTTATTTTCTACCCTAACTTTAAGTGTTATATGCTTCTTTTTACTGTACTAAAACTGGCTATAATAAGACATGTACAAAAAGCATGTATAATACTCTGGCAATGAATAATGTCAAGACCATCTAATTTTATTTTATAAACCCTGAAAATTGGAGCTGCTCTTTTATCTTTTTTTTTCTTGTTTGGCTTTGGATATACATGTTGAATCTAAAAATGAGTGTATTTTTACTATGTTAAAATTACCTGGATTGATATTTTAAAATACTTCCTGCTGAAGAACTTATGTTGCTTCCAAATTAGTGTTTCCTGTTACAAGAAAAATGCATAATATCAGGATTAGATGTAGCTCCCTCAAAAATGTTTAGCTTAGCTCTTGAGTCCTTAACTGAAATGTTGGATGTGTCAAAAGGGGACAATGGTTAAATACTTAAAGAGCAATCATGTTAAGTAATTGTGGCCAATTTAACTTGCTTACATGTTAATGATATTAAATGGACGTTCCTTGTTGCATTGTTCATTCTCAATGTTTTGCCTGACTTTTCACACTCATAGGTCAAGTGTGACCTGCTGCTTGAAATAAGTGTGCATCCTTGTCCAGTTTATAGCTCTTTTTGTAATAGAAAAATGGAAAATGAGTTACTGAACTCTTGACTATCCTGTATCAATGTTGTTGTTTTTTTTAAAAAGACAAACATAAAGACAAAACCCCAACTTTAGCCCTGCAAAGATATTTACTGCTTTGGGAGTAGTGGTTTATATTTTTATGTCAAAAAGAAGTTGTGTGGATTGAAGCACCATTAAAATACTTCTGGGCAAACACCTCTCTGGACCTTTGTTTTGATTTAAACCTTGGCAGTCTGTCAGAGAAATCTTTCTTTTCCAGCAGTTTCACACTGTATTCTAGGAAAATACAGCAGTCAAATAAAATGAGGAACCGAACAATATACTGTATGCTCAAACAATATAATACGTGTTAAAATAAGTAAACAAATAGAAATAACATGTAAAAGTTACATGTGAGTATGTCAGTGCTAGCTAATAAATTAAGCATTTACAATAAAAGTTATACTTTGCATGATACATTCATACATGTATATTACATTGACACTGATGGTGTTAGCTACATATTGATAACCTAAGCTACGTAGTTGTTTCCAGTCAGACAATACCATATATAATTTAGGGTTTATTTTTGCCAGTAAGCATTCTTCATGTAAAGGTCAACCCTTGCTAGCTTCATTAGATTTATTCCCTGCTTGTTTATATCAAATATAATTCACTTGCAGTTTCATAGCCAGTTCTTTTTTCTTTGATGTTGCAGTTACTCATCACTATTTCTTCTGGCTAGTAACAGTTCACCTATTTACATCTGTCTGAGTAATAGGAATAAAACTTTTTTCAAAGAAGTATTTTGATCATACATTCATATAGTATGTGGCTTCTTTGAGGGGATCTTTTTTTCAATCTTTTGCTAGAATATGTTCCATCTGAGGTTGGTAGCTTATCCTTTTGTATCTACTGACACATTTCAATAGTCAGGAGGTGTGGGGATTTTTTTTAATATCATAACAAAGTAAAAGAAAGACTCGGGTTCTTGCTTCTATGACGTTTTCTCACTATGAAAGGAAATTACAAGAAAAAGCAAAGTGTTTTTGGCAGAGTTCATGAATTTTTGAAATATAAATGGGATGGCTCCTTATTAAAAAAAAAAAGGAGCAGAGAGAAGCAAAGGCCATTCTAGTCCCTATACTTATTTCTGCTTTGATGTGCAAAGTTTTCTTCTCTGCTTTGGCTCAAAGACACAGTATTGCAAAGGAGTTTTTAGAAAAAGGAAAGTTGCAAAAATGGTAACAGAGGCATCCAGTTGCATTTGGCAAAAAAAAATTGGAAAAAGAAAAATACAGAAAGAGTGGGATAGAGGTGTGCAAAACATCTGGATAGTTGAAGAAAATCTTTGGAACATGAGGGAATGCAGTCAAATAACTTCTCATTATTAGCATTTTAATATTTACAAGGCTTGGATAGCCACTTCAGAAGTTGGTCTTGATTGTCTCTATGTAAATGTGGCTGAGAAGTAGCTTCATTTCCTTTAGAGGACCTGAAATTCAGAAGACCGGAAAAAATAATGGCAATACATTCATTTTATCCAAGCAGCCACATTGCAAGACACTACTTATCATGGGAAATAGATGGGCATGGAATGTTGCAATTACACTGCACAGTTGACGACAAAAAAAAAAGGATACTGAAAGAATATCTGAAGGACAGTGAAGAAGATACACTGAAGCTGGTATGCAACGAAGGCTTATTGAATACTGAAAAGACCAAACTGACCTATAAGAAAGATCAAATGAACAATAGAAAAGAAACATTGCAAGGCAAATTATTGTATGACTAGTACATAAAAACAAAAAGCAGTCAAAGCAGATAACAAGAAGCCCTGACAATGACTAAGAGCAGAAAGATTAAACAAAGAGACCGAGGGGCTAATTTTGACTGCACAAGACCAGTCTTACAAACAAATGTATATAAATCCAGAACTGAGAAGACAACAAAGGGCAGCAAATGCCACTTCTGCAAAGAAGTTGAAGAACCTAATTAGCTGCTGTAAGAAGATAGCACAAATTGACTACAAACAAGAGTATGACAAAGTAGCAACAATGGTGCATTGGATTATCTGAAAGAAATACCATTTGCGTGAAAGTAAGAACTATTACCATCACAACATAGACAAAGTGATAAAAAAGAAGACACTAAAGAGGTGACAAAAATCAGTCAATTGCAAAAAACAGCTTTATTTGGAACAGCTGACACCCTTTGATATTACCATTAACACCATCAAACAACATCCTAGCCCATCCTAGTATCTTGGAAAGGCCTCAACAGATGACTAAAAACTTGTGACTGTGACTCAGAATTTGTGACCTCACAACCAGAATAAGGATGCATTATTGAAGTTGCTGACTTCAAGTTATTTAAAAGTATGTTTTAACTTTGGTTAAGAAAGAAAAGATGAAGGGTGGGAAGAAAGGCTAAGCCTATATATCTCTCAAAGCAACATATTCATAAAATTCCTTATTCGAAAGCATTTTCTAGCTAGTTTGGAGGAAGGAAGATCATGATAAGGCAACAGGTTGGATGGCAGCTCTTTCAGTGCATTCCTAATTAACTCTATATAAATAATTAAGCAGAAATAAATCCAAACCCTATCAGGCAAACATTTTGAAAACAAACATTATCTACAAGACGAAATTATATCCTGTGCTCATAAGAGAAATTATTCATTGTTGGCACAGAGTAAGCAATTAGAAATGCAAACGGGTATTCTTGGATGTATCTGAGCACTTGTGATAAGACTCACTGTAGCTGTGAAAGTTTCCTGATAGATCCCAGACAATAAATCTTGGGCATTTCCAAACTGATCAGACAGAAGAAGGAGAAAAGGAGAAAAAGGATCTTTCTATGTTCACCAACCTAACTTTTCTAAGCCAAATGTTTCCCTTTGGTATTCATCTTAATGATAGCTTCAGCTGGCATATTTTGATTTGTAATGTTGTGAGAAGACAAGAAATGAAAATAATTGCTTGGCTACTTTCCTCTGGCCACATAATTTTATCTCTGCTTTCTCTGCTGAAAAAGGAAATGGCAACATATCATACTGACTGCTTTAAATTTCAGTCTAGCAAAAAAAAAAGTATTTTCATATTCTTCATCAATGAGACATATGTAATTTTTTTGGTAGTTTTACTGCAAATAAAGATGTCACTTTGAGAGTTACCTTGAAGAAGCTTAACTTTTTCCATCTCATAGTATGGAGTAATAAATTTAGTAAATTTAAATTATAGGATTAATATTAGCAAAAGTGAGAGGCAGGCATAGACACTAAAGTCATAAGAACAGACAGATTACAGGAGGCTGGGAGTTTATTTATCTTTATCCCATATATGAAGCACTCAATTAAATCAAATTCTAGGGGGGGGAAACCAAACAAACTAGATGATAGTCCTAAAAAATAGAAACCAAAAGCCATGCAAGATAACATTTGAGTAACCAAGAGTTTTGGTCCCCCAGTCTCTTCTTTATATTGAAAAAGTTTTATTGAGTTTTACAATTTTTTACAAATAGGGTAAGGGTAAGGTGTGAGAAAGATATTTTGAGAACTTTCACGTCGAAATCATTGGCCCCTTCCGAGGCTTCATAGCAAAATATAGTTTTACAAATTTTCAATAGTACTACAGAATGGAAAGAAGTGCATACATCATTGTAAAAAACTGTGCTAGCAATCATATACAAACATCCAAACAAAAGTTATACTATATTTAAAAAGTCATTTTTGAGATCTAAGTCTCTTGGCAATTGAGTCTTCTTGTTCTCCTCCCTGGCCCCCAGTGGGCGGGGCCGCGGCTCCCTCTGCTCTTCCATTTTCATCCTCCAGGATCGAGGAATGTTTTTTAAGAAAGGCTTCCGCCTCTGCAACTGTTTTAATCCTTACTCTCCCTCCTTCCCAGAACACCAACATCCCTTCTGGCATCACCCACTTAAACCAGATCCCCTGCTTAAATAATTTTTTGGATAAGAAAGAATATTTCCTTCTTACCTCTCTAATCTTTTTCGGGATCTGCTTCAAGATAGCGACTTCTTATTGTTGGTAAATTAAAGGACCGTCTCTCTGCGCCCTCAAAATCCCCTCCTTCGTCGACCTTCTAACAAATTTAATATGTATCTCTCTGGGTACTTCATTTATCCTGGCATATGCTGAATTTATTCTATAAACCAAGTCAATGTCCCCCCTGATCTCCTCCTTGGGTTTGTGTAAATAATCTGCTAAAATTGTACTCATAAGATCAGGTAGGCATTCACCAGATTCTTCGGGAATATTCTGAAACCTTAAAAAATAAGACATCCTTTCAAAATCCATCCTAGACATATGACCAGTTAAATCTCCAATTTCAGTATTAACACTTTTAAGCTCCCCCCTTGCCCCAGCCAATCCCACCACCAGTTCTTCAGTCTTTTGTGTATTCTGCATCAATTTCTTCTGTGTCTCCAAAAGTTCTAACTTGGAGCTGCAGTGATCTTTCCTCAATTCTTTAATTTCCATTACCAGAGTCTGTAATATTTCTTCCATAGCTGTTAATCTTGCATCCGTATCCGATTTTTCTGTCTGCTTTTTTGAAGCCATGGTGAGTGATTTAAGTCAATGTCAATAAAATGGCGTTTGCTGGGGTGCGGTCAGTGAGGCAAGTCCAAGAACAGATTTCAGTAATCCAAATCAAACTTGTAAAGTCCAGAGAAAGAACCAAATTTTACAGTCAAATATGAAAAAGAAGGCACTCCAGGGAAGGGATCAATTAATCAATTAAATCAAATCAACCATTAAAAGAGAGAGGCAGTCCAAATCACAAAGGGATGTCAGAAATTTTCCATAAAGAGTAAGTCTCCTAAGAACAAAGGAACGCCATCTTCCCCCGCCCAATCTGGAGGCCACCGGGAGAGAGCAGCAAAGGAAATAGTTTCATAGCTGCCAGACTTCGATACTAAGTATCTAGAATCAATCCACAAAGACTTTCACTTATTTAACAGAATTCGGATGTAGAATGTTTCGCATCCTCAAACCTGAGGAGCCGTTTCCGATCGCCGCTTTCTTTCACTCCGAGGGGGGGTTGCAAACTCCCCCCTCCATTATTCTTTAAAAATCAATGCTGCTAGCAAAAATAAGACAAAGTCACCACGAACCATTCCACAGCCAGAGTCCCGGCGTTGCCATCTGACTCGACCGATTCAGCTCTCTCCGGGTAGATTATTTGCTCCGGTCCTCCATTGACGAAGAGAACCAAGCTCCCCGCAGCATGTCCTCTCGCTCCTAGGTCGAAGACAAGGACCCCCCCCCCCCGACCACCATCGGGACAGGAAAGGTCCCAGCAAGCCAACCTTACGGGGGGGCTCCTTTAAAAGAAGCACCCCGCCCCGTTTGGGGCCGCAAAAGCGACAAAATGGCAGACGAGTCCCAGGACTCGACCGTCGCCGCCGGCAGACCGGAAGAAAAAAACCCCAGTCTCTTCTTTATTCTCTAGCTTCTTGTTCAAAAAATGAACCCCTTCTGAAATAAAGCTTTTTTCCTATTATATAAATTATAACTTTAAATCAATTAGTTCATTAAAATATGTTAAATATTTAGATAAATGATCAGCTAACCAGCTTTCATACACCTTGTCACAAGGTGCTAATAACCCCCCCGCCCCCCAAAAAGCCTAATTCACGAATTTAATTAAAGTCATTTAATTTGTTTCTTAATTTATGATGTATGATTTATAGCTGAGATATGTATGGTCACCTAACATATACATCAGGAAAAAGCTGATGGTATAAGCAGTCCAATTGAGGCTGGCTGATCAGTTCTGTTCCTGAAAAACTGAAGTTTTATTAGCTCTTCTGCCAGATTTTCCAATTCATCTTTCCAATTCATCTTCCCATTATTATTTGGTTGGTTTTTTTTAGAAAAAACAATTCCACGTATTAGCTTAATAAATTGATGAAGAGTGGGTTCTACTCTACTATAAGAATTATAATTTCCAACAATATATTAAACACTGGAAGAAAGCATAGAAACAATAAAGACTTTAAATGCAGAATACTTCGGCAGAGTATATAGCAATTTTTTCTCTTTATTAGCCATACATTTCCCCCAAAAAGTATGTTTTGAAAGAAAATCTATACAAATAAATTGCAATTGAGTATGTTCCAGCCACTGATACAATAATCTATGAACTATATTTTTGGCAAATGACTACAAAATAGCCATGATCCAGTACTATACTTGAGGCAACAAAAATGGAGATATATTTCTTGTTCATGTTTCTTGAGCTACCACCATTCAACTGTTCCATGGAGTTTACTATGCCACAGAAATTCTTCTTAAATGATTCTTTGACTTGACTTACCAATATTACATTTCTTGATATCAAGAGCAAATAGAAAGGTAGACTTTATACAGCAGATTTTTTTTTTTTAAAAAAAGCAATTACAAGATAGAAAGTTTGCTTTGTACACGGTCCAAAAATCAGATAAGTGCAGGTATAATGTGTTTTCCTTATGAGCGACAAAGATCTCAGAATAGTAATTTTAGGTGCTTTTTTTAAAAAAACCAACTCTTTATCTGTGCTTTCTATGGTATTTCCTATAGTCACATGGTCTTTGATACTGACTTTCCATTTTCACCTTTCAGAAAAAGCAGAATAACCTCACACCTCTTTCTAAAGTTTCACTGCTCTGTAGCCAACTTACTTTCAATCTTCTGAATCTACCCAACCTAATGAAGGATTAGCTTTTTCAGGGCCATGGTCAAGGACATTACATCACATGGAGTCCTTGTCTGATTTTCAGTCCTCTAGATCAGGGGTCTCCAACCTTGGGCACTTTAAGCCTGGAGGACTTCAACTCCCAGAATTCCCCAGACAGTGCTGGCTGGGGAATTCTGGGAGTTGAAGTCCTCCAGGCTTAAAGTGCCCAAGGCTGGAGACCCCTGCTCTAGATCATAGGTGCTCTAGCACTCAAAGGTGCTTTTTCCAAAGGGAACTGGACTTTCAGCAGTTCTGAGGAGGTTCCACATACATTTACACTATTCCAATGACTGTGAGGGCAGAGATAATCCTCCAAGTGACCTTAAAAACTGTCAAAAAGAGTGCTAATGGCCAGATTAAATCCTTATACTTCCCATTGTTCAGTTAGAACGGAATACAGTTCTTAGATGAGAAGTGAGATGTCTTCAAGGGAAAAAAAACAAAGTAAGTCCACTTGCATTTTGAAACATCTTTCTAATTATATGGCCGACGGGATGCAAGGTCAAATATTTACCAACAGCAGACATTTAAAAAGCTTGTCAAGAAGATTCACCCTCTTATTTTGCTGCAAGCATTTCACTTTTGCTAAAATATAAAGTAAGACAATCATGTTGGCAGTTGATCCTTTCAGTGTTAAATGAAAGTGCTATAATCATTCTGGAAAACAAAGAATTATTGAATCGAAAGTAGCATGTGAAAATTAAGAAGAAAACCATGTAATAAAATCTAAAATAAAATGAATTATATGCCTGGGTACTAAAGGCATGATTAATATGCATCACAAAACCATATCTTATTTAAATTGGTTTTACTACAGAAAATAAACTATGTTAGAGAAGAAAGGGTTAGCAAAGTGTATAATGCAATTTAGAAAATTACTAATTTCTCAAAAATAAAAAATACTGTGGATTTAATTCATAATTATATTTAACTATAGTATAAACACAAAATACTTCTTAAAAGTCAAGGTTTGCTTGCTTGTTTATGAAATGCAATCTCACATTTTTCTCATTCAAAAATAGTCATTGAGGTAATTGCACAGTGCAAATGACAAGTATAAAAACTACATGTAATTTATATGATACACTTATAAAATTCTAAAAATGTATAAAGATAAATGTTGCAGAAACATCAAAATATAGAGAACCAAAAGTACATTCTGAAAAACCATTTTCCGGTAAATTTATTAAAGCTTGTATTGTGCAGATAAATCAACTACATAATACAAAAATATATTGAAAATATTTTTAATCATTGAAAAATAAAGAAAAAGAAAAGTGGGTGAAAGAAAAAACAGCCTTCATCTCCTGCAAGCATAATTAATATTAGCAACTCATCACTGCACCAAAAATATAACAAAAACTCTTCATTTCATATTTCACTCCATTTTCTATAAGCCTAACTCTAAAACCACATCTCTCCATATTAATGAGCAAAAGCCCAGTAAGGGTTATCAGAAATAATATAAGTATTGTAAACTTTATACTTTACAGTTTGAATCTTTAATTTTATCTCTCTGTTTCTATTTAAAGAGATCCCTCCTACTTCCTCTTTTCAATTATTCTTATTCTTCATTGGCCCAGTGTGATTGGACACACAAAGAATTTGTCTCCAGTGCATAAGCTCTCAGTGTACATACAAACTACAAACAACAAATTAATATAATCATAAGGTACCAATAGTAGGAAATTATAGGAAAGATGAGAAGGATAATAGCAATACAGTTTTACTACATGATTAGATATCTTTAGAAGTGAGACAGTGCTGTGGGAATTAGATGTTTAGCAAAGTGGGAAAAAACTGTCTAGCTGCTTTGGCATACAATGCAACCTCATATTGCCACAAAACGAGAAATAGTAACCCATTATTTTAACCTTTAAAATAAGTCTGTTTTCCATTTATTTATTTTTCTCCCAATGACCTTTAAATTCCTCAAAGAAAAATTCTAACATCTACTTTCTCAACTCTCTTTGTCACTTCTCTCAAATTCTTGTCATCTATTGGGCCCCGTTTTGTAATTCTACTAAGGCAACTCCAGCAAATCCCTTTTGTAAATTTATTTAGATGCCACTATAAGTCAATTTCAATTTTATTCTGTGAGGCTTGTTCATCTTCAAGAACAGCTTCTTACTCCACCATAAGGTTAAATAACTGGAAGAACTTCTGCATCAATTCAGTTATCATTTCTTTTAAGATAGCCATCTCTGACCTTTAGCATCCAACTTTCAAGTTTCAAAATCAGTTTCTTGAATATAAACAGAAGGATTTTTCCAAGGAAAAGTTTCATTTCAATTAACTTCAAAGATTTAAATCAAGTATATCTGGGTATATAAAGATCCTCCCAACCATAGCTGCCATCTGCCTTTCAAATAGAAGTGAGTTCAGGAGGCTTCCCAATTCCCCATCCAGGACCCCACAACCTCCAGACACTGGGACAAAATATCCACAGCATCACTCAGGTGGTCTGAGGTAGAGATGTACAGCTGGATATCATCAGTGTGCCAGTGATACCTTACCCCAAATTGTTGGGTGACTTTATTAACTCACACAGTGGCCTCATGTAGGAGAGGAAAAATGACTAAATCCTGCAGCACCCCTCAAAGAAGGGGTTGCAGACTAGTATCAACACTGACTAGAAGCAAGAAGGAAAATCAACACAATCTTATGTTGCCCAACTCCTAGGGCCCAACTCCTAGGACCATTCTAGAAGGATACCATGAACATACTGAAGGGTCAAGAAGAGCAAGGATGGATACACCACCTCCATCCTACTCCTGCTAGAGGTCATCCAAAATATTATCAATGCTCTCCATGTCATATCCTAGTCAGAATCCAGACTGAAAGGGGTCTATATAATCTGTTTCATTCAGAGCTGTTGAAGCTGATTGCAACCACCTTCTCAACAAGCATCAGGTTAGTATATTAGAAACTGAATGAAAACTTTTTAGTCTGCCTGGGCTGAGTGATGGCTCTCAAGCAAATGGCCACAATGCTGTCTCCTTAAGATACTGTAACAACCCCAAGATCCTTCTGGAACCCTACTCAGTCCAATAGCTCTTCTAGCTGCCTTTTCTCTCTGCTCTAAAGATGTCAAGGCAGTTGCACTAAATCCCCAAAACCAAGTAACCTGCATAAATAAATTGGAAATATAACTCTAGTGTTCTTACTCTCTCATCCCTACATAAGATAGATGTGATGCAACAACTCTCTCCAGTTTTACTGAAAGTACTACTTCTACTAGTACGGCTACTTTGCTGCTCTTATCCCCCGCTTCTATAAACAAGCAATCAAGTCTCCTTCTAATAAAATGCCAGAAGCAAGAGTCCTCTGTGTTTTGCCTCTTGGGTCACCCCAGAGGATCATACCTCCAGCATACAAGATGCTTTACATTACTTGGACAAGGTGAACAAACTTTAGACTCAAAAGAACATCTAGACCAAACAGAGTTAAGTTTTGGGACACATATACTCTACGTTTGCAACTGAAGAAAAATCATATTTTGTTATTTTTAGCAGTAACAGCTTCTCAGTGATGAAACAGCCAGAGGCAAAATGTCATTCTCTTCAGCAGTCCAGGTTTCACATTGTTGAGAAGATATCAAACTGCCACAATGCCAAAGATTTCTTCTGTTATCAGAACTAAATGTTTTCAAATAATTCTCTCTTACAAGCTACCATGCAGAATATATTATCTGGGGGTACACAACCATATCTGCTTTCTACAAAATGAATCCGTAGCCTACTGATCTGATCTTGGCTTTTGGCTTGCAGCAGATATAGATTTGCTTTCCATTTTCAACACTCAAAAAGATAAATGATCAACAAAGGGAAACAAAACACCCCACACATATCTATTTGCTGTTGAGATGCCCCTGTAAAGGTCCCAATAGACTCTCTAATCCACACAACAGATTTTAAGATTAAAATCATCACAGTTAATGTCACTTATATTTATGTTGATTTATATAACTAGTATTATCCAAACAGAACTTGTAATCAGAGGACAGGATTATATTAATTTTGAACTAGCAATTATAGAAAACACAAACATAAAAGAATGAACTCCTGATCTATTTTTTGTTATTAGAGTACCAATTTAAAAATTACTCTGGACAAATTGCTTACAATTATTTGTATTTTCATTGTGAAGCGAACCACAATGTAATGCTTGAAAAGATGGACATACATGTGATGTGCTCAGTATGCCATTTATATCATGTGCCAATTCAGACGCCTGCCATTGAAAGTTCCAAATTGCTCTGTGGATTATTCTGAAAATGTTCATCAATGATATTGTTTGGCAGTTATTAAGGGCTCCTCTGATTGCTGATTAGCATACTAACTATCCTGTTTATTTTACACCACATTTCAATGTGTGTGATTCATAATTAAGACCAACCAATTTGAGTAATAACACAGGGATCCTATCTCCCATCTGATAGCTGAAACCACTTTTTCTGGTAATCATCTTTTATTGCACGAAATGCATGGCTAAGTTAAGGATGTTTCTTCCAAAGAATAATACATGAATCTTGGAGGTCTCAGAAATGGTTTTCAGCATAACTGTTGAAAACAAGTTTTATATGTTGTGCCATCTTGGGGATTAAGGTCAATTTGTTCCATTTTTATTCCAGCAATTTTGTGATTAACCAAAGTCTTCTTTCTGTTTTGTGAGCAGATCCCAAGAGTGCATTAAAGGACAGAGTAATTGCATCTCAGTCTGTTCAAATGACCCATTTATCATTTTTAGTTTTACCTAAATACATTAATAGACACAATAGACAAATCAACTTGAATAGCTCCATTTTGCACATCTTTTAAATTTTAAATAAAATAATATTAGAATCTCCTTTTCAATTGGTCAAAAATGTCTATAGACATTTTCAATCATCCAGGACATGGTTGTCCCAAGGGTGCTTCTCAAAAGACAGCTAGACTTTTCTGTTTTTTTTTTTACCTTGAAACCATTTCACTTCTTATCCAAGAAGCTTCTTTAGTTCTGAAGAATGAGAAGTGAAATGTTTTTAAGGTAAAAAGTAAGAAAGTCCAAATGCCTTTGGAAAAGGATCTTTTGGACAATTGGTCAAAAAGTTGTTTCCTCTACAAAATGATGCTTCTTGTTTTCTGGTTGTTCTTGGTATACTTGAGAATTTGTTATGAACTTTTTCTGGTTTGTTTTTAAAGCTTACTGATATACTACACTTGATTTCAACCAAAAAAATCAAGAAGCTTGTTTGATTGTTGGTAGTGGCAAAGGTGCTGCTCTTTCCTATATGTCTTTCTATTACTCTGAAGTTGCCTCTACTCTCCAGAATGAAAAATCACTGATCGGTTGAGTTCCCTAATTATTAAATGCCTTCTGAGATTTAAGAAACAGAGAAAGCATAGAAATTGCAGAGTCTTCAAGTGAGAACTCTGCAATAAAAGGTACAATATTCATAAGTGCCCCTTAGCTACCTTGTAACTAAGGGCAATGTCTTTGAAGGTATTTTGAAAGCAAATTCTCTTTCATCAAATCAGGAGAAATTTTTTTAGTACCCTTACTTGAAATACTGACAAAGCTATGTCAGTTTTTGAAAGGTGTCTGTTAATTATGGGGAAAGTCAGTAATGAAGCTAAGGGTAGTTTTATCTCTGGACTTCTAACAGCTTTCAAACGTGCCTTTATATCTAATCTTGTCGAACTCGACAAGACTGAATGGCTGTGACTGAATGGCTGTGGTCCACACAAGGTCTGGGACATTGTCACCTTTGGTCTTGAATGGGGCTGCATTTCCGTAGTCAAAATAGTGTGCAATCTGGACTAGTTGGTCAAAGAGGCCCATTTTGTCTGCCAACTGAGACATTTGAGACATCATTCAGAATAAAAAGTGCCATGATAGGTTCTTGCTTTTTCAAACATCACTCCTTTGGCCCTACGAAATGTCATGCTAGTGTTGGAGATGAGGATGATATGTGATAAATACTCCAGTAGATTAGAAAGTCAGAAGCAGTAGGAAGGAAAAGAAACTGGAAATGACAACCAGTTGAACTAAGATATAACGCTATTCTCTCTGTAGAAATTCATATCGTGTTAAATAATATGACAACATACATTTCCACAGGTCCATTTCATCACTTTATCTGAATGCAAGAAACATGCTAATCGCACTGTGAAGGTGACCAAAAGATGTTGAAGAGGGATGGAAGCGAATAAACACATTTTAGAAAATGCATTTTGGAACCAATGGAAAACAACAAAAAATCAGTATGGGGCCACAATCATGGTTTTTAGTGACTAAATTGACTAACCAGATTCTTAATACTGCATGACAACTCTATGGTGCAGTGTATTGTGAATACTCGAAAAATTGTGGTAACTGAATAACTCCAAAGTTAAGAATACAATACAAACATAGCACTAGTGTGTGTTTTACCTGGTTTCAATTTTATTTGGGATGGAAAGCCAGCTAAGCAAATAGCACCAAGTAACAAACTTCTGTTCTTATCTGAATTGTACAACCACCCAATTTTCCCCAACTTAAGTGAGTTCCTAGTTTTGTAACTCTGCCCTTTAGGAAACACATTAAACACATAATCGACATATCCCAAAAAACAGCTATGTGAAAAAGTCCTGTACGCTCTCAGTTTTAAGCTGTATTTACATGTTTAATCAACTTTTCACTCATAGAAACCATGCAAAATTAATACTTTGATGAAACTTTCTGTAGTCGGATTGAAATGCATATTTTTTATTAATATAAACAAAATCTTTTAAAGGTTTTGAGTGAATTGGGTGATTTGCGCATGCGCGAGATGGAGGTCGCGCCGCGAAACGCGGCTTGAAGCCAGGGGGTCGTTTAGACCTAGGAGGACGTAGCCAGCCCTCGTCGGTCATCTCCGAGGGCTGGCCCAGCAAGAGGACACCCCTGCCGCCACTCCGGGCCGCTCGGAAATGAAGAGCGAGCCCTGTGAGTGACGGCAGGACGGAGAGCAGGGCAGGGCAGGGCGGGCCCGAATCGGCCTTTTGCGGCCTTTTGCGGCCTGGAGCGTCCCGGCGCGGCTGGAGGTAGGAAGCAGGCCGCGAAGCCGGGACGCGGAAGAAACAGACTTGCCAGGCCATGTCGGGTCGGGCCGGGAGGACTACCATCAGGCCGCATGGCCTATGCTGGGCCTGGCGGCCCAATAACCCGATCCCGACCGGCGGTATTTCCCATCTTATCCCACCCGACCTGAGGCTGGAGGCTGGAGGTGGAAACGGCTGGCGTGTTTTAAGGCTTGTTGCTTGTGGGTGGATGGCTGATGGAATGTTGATGGAACGGAGCTGGATTGCTGATGGAATGGAGCTGGATTGCTGATGGAATGGAGCTGGATTGCTGATTGCTGATTGCTGATGGAGTGGAGCTGGATTGCTGATGGAATGGAGCTGGATTGCTGATGGAATGGAGCTGGATTGCTGATGGAATGGAGTTGGTGTTGGAGGAGTGGAGAAGGTGAGAGGAGAGGAAGATTGGATGAGAGGATGGAGTGAAGAGAGGAGGAACGAGGAGAAGGAAGGAAGGAAAGTGATGGAAGAAGGAGTAGGAGATGGGAGAGATGGATGAAGAAGCCAAGCAGCCGGGTCGTTGGTGGATCATGGCCGAAGATGACCCAGGAACACCTCAAAGTGTGTGCTTTGGACTTGGGAGTAAACCGTGGCAGCACATGGCAGCACTTTACATCAGGCCGCACAAGGGACCATCTAGTCGTGCGGCACTAAGTGCGGACTGAGGCCGGTGTTGCCGAAGAAGACAGATGGATGGGGTGGTGTTAAGACTGAATTGTGATCCCCCCCACCCGAAAGAGCTAAGTCTGACTGTCTGAACTGTTTTATCCCTCTGCTCTTTTAGAACTGCGTCCATTTGCACAATTTTATCACTTGTCACTTTACTTGCCCTGGACTCTATTTGTGGACTCTATTTGTGAACTTGCTCTGTGTCCCCTGGGTTGGATGACCTCTATGTTTTTAGCAGTGTATTCCAGGTGTGATCTCCTTTGCCTGCGGGAGGCCCCCCTCTCGCAGGCCTGGCCCCCCTATCTAACACGGGCCCACCTCGAGGATGGACTGATAGCTCCTGAGAGGTGGGCGAAGCGCAAATTAAGGGGGTTTTTATTTAAATTTTTAATTCGGATTTTAGGGGGTTCCAGGGTGGGGGGGGGAAATAGTCCTGGGAGGAAATGGCAAATGAGTGGGCCGGCCGGCGGAAGAGGAGTAACGGAGGGAGGGGAAGGGGGGGTCGCTTCCACTGAAGCATTTTCCATCGATCTGGTCTTAGGGAGGGGCAGGGGCGGTGGGAGGCGGAATAGGCGTCATCGGTTGGAAGACCGTGGCCGCTGGACACAGGCGGTCACGCGCTCCAACTCTCCGTCCTCCCATCGCAGACTAGGTGGGCAGGACTCACAGACTCGGGGCCCGAAGCTGATGTTATGCAACGCCAGGTCCGTGGTTCAGAAAGCCCCCCTCATCTGTGACCTTGTGTCAGAGGGGGACCCGGACCTGGTGGGTATAACGGAAACCTGGTTGGGCCATGAAGGGGGTATACCCCTCGTGGACATCTGCCCACCAGGTTACCGCGCCTTCCATCAGCCTAGGGCCCTAGGGAGGGGTGGGGGGGTGGCGATTATCGTAAAGGAAGGTCTTGAGCCGAAGGAGACCACGGTCCCCCAGACAACCGGGTGTGAATCTCTCTGCGTGAGATGGGGCCTAGGGAGGCAGTTGGGCGTGTTAGTTGTATACCTGGCTCCTCGCTATGCAACAACAGCCCTGCCCGAGCTCCTAGAGGTGATAGCCGAGGCGGCGGTTGAGACCCCCAGACTGGTAGTCATGGGGGACTTTAACTTGCCGTCGGCGGGCGAAGCCTCTGGAGCAGCTCGGGAGTTCATGGCCTCCATGACGGCCATGGACCTGACCCAGGTAGTTTTAGGTCCCACTCACGAGGGGGGGAACACACTGGATCTCATCTTTGTCTCGGGACAGTGGAGTCGCGATCTGGGAATAGGGGACTTAGTCATCACTCCCTTGTCATGGACAGATCACGCTCTCCTCCGGCTGGACTTTCCAATCGCTCCACCTCACCGCGGGGAGGCGGAACCGGACACTCCTAGATGGTTCCGCCCCAGGCTTCTAATGGACCCGGAAAGGTTCCAGAGGGAGCTTGGGCCAATTCCTGTGATCCTGCCCCGCGACTCGACTGAGGACCTAGTGGCCGCATGGTTAAGTGCGGCCACGGGGGCCTTGGACCGAGTCGCGCCCTTGCGGCCTCTCTTGCGGCGACGAATCACCCAGGCTCCCTGGTTTACTGAGGAGCTTCGGGGGATGAAACGCCACAAGAGACGCCTAGAGAGCAGATGGAGATCCTCTCGCTCCGAAGCCGACCGAACACTAGTGAGAACCCATATTAGGGCTTACTTAGTGGCGATAAGGGTGGCCAAACGTGAGTATTGTGCCACCCTAATTGCATCCGCAGATAACCGCCCTGCCGCCCTGTTTGGGGTGACCCGCTCCCTCCTTCACCAGAGGCCGCGGGAAGCCCCTCTACAAGGGTGAGCAGAGGAATTTGGGATTTATCTGCAGGAGAAAATCACTCGGATTCGGAATGAGCTACCCTCCATCGACAGTGGTCCTGTGGGACTGTCCGAGACTAGTCTTGAGGTTCCTGCTTGGGAGGAGTTTGACTTTGTTACCACCGAGGATATGGACAGGCTGTCAAGGAAACTTAGAGCGACCACATGTTTATTGGACCCGTGTCCCTCCTGGCTTGTACTGGCATCCTGGGAGACGACACGAGGCTGGCTCCAGGGCATTGTCAACGCATCTTTGAGTGAGGGGTCCTTGCCTGCCGTCTTGAAAGAGGCGGTAGTGAGGCCCCTCCTCAAGAAGCCGTCCCTGGACCCAGCTTTACTAGAGAACTATCGTCCAGTCTCCAACCTTCACTTTCTGGTGAAGGTTGTTGAGAGTGTGGTAGCCCAACAGTTTCCTCAACACCTGGAGGAAGTTGATTATCTAGACCCGCGCCAGTCCGGCTTCCGACCCGGTCACAGTACCGAGACGGCATTGGTCGCGTTGGTTGATGATCTCTGGAGGGCGCGGGATAGAGGGTATTCCTCTATCCTAGTCCTATTAGACCTCTCGGCGGCTTTTGATACCATCGACCATGGTATCCTATTGCACCGACTGGGGGGGTTGGGGCTGGGAGGCACCGTTTTGCGGTGGTTCTCATCCTACCTCTCTGGTCGGTCGCAATATGTGTTGACGGGAGGGCAGAGGTCGACCTCGAGACCCCTCTTATGTGGGGTTCCTCAGGGGTCGGTCCTCTCGCCCCTCCTGTTTAACACATATATGAAGCCGCTGGGTGAGATCATCCGTGGTTTTGGGGTGGAGTACCATCTGTACGCTGACGACACCCAGCTGTACATATCCACCCCAGACCACCCCAACGATGCCGCCGAAGTGCTGTCCCGGTGTTTGGAAGCCGTACGGATCTGGATGGGTGGTAACAAACTCAAGCTCAACCCTGCCAAGACTGAGTGGCTGTGGTTTCCGGCACCCCGGTTCAGCCAGATTACTCCAACTCTGGCCATTGGGGGCGAAACACTGGCCCCCGTGGAGAGGGCGCGCAATTTGGGTGTCCTCCTGGATTCCCGGCTGTCCTTGGAGGACCATGTGACGGCCGTGGCCAGGGGGGCGTTTCATCAGGTACGCCTGATGCGCCAATTGCGCCCCTTACTGGACCGGGCTGCCCTTTGCACAGTCACTCAAGCTCTCGTGACGTCCCGTCTCGACTACTGTAATGCTCTCTACATGGGGCTTCCCTTGAGGTGCACTCGAAAGCTACAGCTAGTCCAAAACGCAGCCGCGCGGGTAATTACGGGAGCCACCAGAAGCTCCCATATAACACCAATCCTGCGCGAGCTGCATTGGCTTCCTGTGGTCTTTCGGGTGCGCTTCAAGGTTCTGACGACCATCTTTAAAGCGCTCCATGGCTCGGGGCCTAGTTATATGCGAGACCGTCTCCTGCCCCATACATCCCTTAGACCGATCCGCTCCCACAGAGAGGGCCTTCTCAGGGTGCCGTCGGCCGGACAATGCCGACTGGCGACACCCAGGGGAAGAGCCTTCTCTGTGGCGGGCCCTGCCCTTTGGAACGACCTACCCCCTGAACTCCGGACCATCACCGACCTCCGCCTCTTCCGCAAATGTTTAAAGACATATTTTTTCCATCAAGCCGGCCTAGCCTAACCTCCCATGGGGACTTTTAGAAAAGTTTTAAATTGGGTTTTTAATAATTGGTTTTTAGCACAGGATTGGGGATTATTTAATATATATTTTAAATTATTTGTCTATCTTCTATTGTGTATGTTTTTTAAATTTCCTGTGCGCCGCCCTGGGTCCTCTGTGGAGAAGGGCGGGATATAAATGTAATAAAATGAAATGAAATGAAATGAATTTATGTGCTAAAACAAACACAACTTGAATTTTTGAGAATGTTATGATCGAAAGTAGCCAATCAGCAGCAAGTTTTGGCTGACCAATAAAAATGCACAGACTAAATCTATGAGCCAATCAATGTTGTCATACTCTCTGACTATAAATAGGCATGAAAAGCATCAAGAAATTTAATTTAGCTCTGGCTGCGGGCAAGTCTGAAGACCTTTGCTTTCACCAGCACTGAGCAGCGGCATCACATCATTGTGCTTCATGAAGATGGTTACTCCTGTTCAGAAATAGCCAAGAGAGTGAAATGCCATCACACCACAGTGAGCAGAGTGGTTGAAAAATACTAATACTAATAGGAAGCTCACCTCAACTCAGATTACAAGAATTTGGGGTGAAACATGTGATGTAAAAGTGTGCATATTGCAGTGTGTTGCAGACTGCTTGCCAGAGGGCTCAAAGGCTGCAGGGCTCAAAGTAAACTTTTGCTCACAGACGCTCACCACTCTCGTTGATGTGCATGAGCCAAAAAGTATGTCAAGTGGACCAATGAATAGTGAGTCGAGGTCATCTTCAGTGATGAGAACAATTTCTACTTGACTGGAAATCAGTGCAATAAGTATATCAGAAGATTTCCAGTTGAAGAATTTAGGCTCCCTGATGATAAGCAATAAGGGCTGGCCAATTTCATATTAGTAACCATATTTGGTTACCTAAATGGTCCTTTTCAGGGCCACAAACAATAGAAATGTTAACAAAACACTAGCATTGGCCTTAGTAATTGCAACAGGTATGCCACTGGGTATGCATCAGTTAATCTGTTTTCATAGTCATTGTAAACATGCATTGTAAGCATGCAAGAAAATTCACAATCCCCATCCAATCAGCACCAAATTGCAAAAAGCTTATTTCGAATTTATTAACCGCTCCCTCTCCCCACAGGGACCCGGGGCTTTTCACTTAAAATACATGTATTTATTTAAATATAACAATTTTGCATAGCAGTTAGCATAAAATATAAAATCATTGGCCTATCCAAAAAATGTTATAAACCGTAAACCATAAACCATGCAGGACTTTTTCACACAGCCATAGCAATAACAAGAGTCAATTTCTAGTTGGACCAATTTGTTGTTGATAGAAATGAATGTGTCTCTATTCATTCATGTTTAACATTGACAGGTTTGTTCTTTAATAATGTTACCTGCATTATTCATACATCCAGTATATAAAGAGTTTCTGCATATTTCAGAAAGGTGGTAAAGTTGCTAAGTTCTGAGAAATGTTGACTAGTTTATTCAATATTATGTTTATTATTTGCACCTATTATTCCTGTAGCTTTGTCAATGCTATTAAAATTGCTTAATGGTCTTAGAAATGGCTTCCTTTGATTAAAACTGAGCTTACAATGCAGCTGATCAAAGGCAGTCCTACCTTCTTCTTCAACATACGTGTTTATAGAGCTGTTCATCGTTGAAATTATTTTTTTAAACTGGTGAACATTAAAACATAATTGTTCATGCATTATTAAAGATCACATTTCAAATAGCGTATCTTAACAACAATCTCTTTATTTTATGGTATACACTTTGCTTGTTACATAAGCAAAGAAATTACAGTTTGGGACGAATTTTTCCCATTCTTTTGTTGGATCCTTGCGTAAATGTTTCTATAGGAGAAAAATGATATCTGTTTAGGATCATATGACTCTAACTCTCTGTAGATTGAGTACAGTTTCAATAAACTGAAGCTTGTCTGTGCATACTTACTGGAGGGAAAAATAACATAACATAATAACATAATAAGAAAATAACAAAAGATAAACATATGAAGAATGGTTGCAGAAATTGGGAACGTCTAGCTTAATGAAAAGAAGGACTAAGGATGATATGATAATGGATATCTAAGAGACTACCACAAAGAAGAGGGTCAATTTATTCTCCTGAAGGCAGGACAAGAAGCAATGGATGGAAAGTAATGAAGGAGAGAACCAACCAAAAACTAAGGATAAATTTCCTAATGGATAGAACAATTAATCAGTGGAACAACTTCCCTCCAGAAGTTGTGCATGCTCCAAAAGTGGACGTTTTTAGGAAGAGATTGGCCAATCATTTGTCTGAAATGATATAGGTTTCCCGTTTGATCAGGGGATTGAAGTAGAAGACCTCCAAAGTCCTTTCCAACTCTGTTATTCTGATAGGTGCCTCCTTTCATAATATACCAGGTGCCCAAACTGGTGTGATATTATAATAGATGGAGCTTCATCCAGACAGATGAGGAAACCGGGGAAAACAAAGTCTAGAGAAACCTTACTTAAAAATGATATATTTAAACTGCCAAGAGATTTTTGGTTGTATTTTTTAATAAATTCTATAATGACTGCAGTAGCAATATTATCCACCTGAGTCAAAAGGCATGCTATAAAACAAAGGGATTTGTTTATGCCTTTGGCATGGATGCCAAGCAGATATGTCTTTTTAATAGTTGATGGTTACGATACACACTAATCAAATAAGCAGACAGAAATTAGGCTCTCGCAAAACAATAATAATTAGGACTGCACATGCTTTGAACATCATTTGAAAGAAGAGCTTCAGGCCCCATGCAAACACATCCACATTATTCAAAAACATGGCCTACCTTTTTCAGACTTGCATGAAAGCTTTAAAAACATGCATCTGCTTTAAGGAGTTGAAATTAAATGTGTTTCTTAAAGGGGCCAGGCCTTTTTCCCCTGCTCTCCCATGCCTTTCCCTGGCTCACCCAGAAGCCCAAGAAACAATTGGGCTGTGCTAATGAACAATAAAGTAATGCTGCATTTGGATCAAGTCTGAAATGCTTCTTCCAAATCATATTTTCAATGGTATATAACCCCAATAATTGTTGGATGAAGAGTGTATTCAAACACAGAAAAACATAAACAAAAGGCCTACAAGGATAATCATCAGCAATCCTCTGACTTGCTTTGCTTTACTAGGAAAAAAAATACCCTGCCACAGACCTATAGTTATACCCCCAATAGGGATTTATATATACAGTATTTTACAATTTGTATGCACTCTTAGCAAAACTGCAAACATAGAATCTTATTCTGCAATCAGTTTCAAGAGGAAAGAAGTGAAAGGAAATGACCAATCTCACAGTACAGAATCCAACAAAAGCAGTATGTCAGCTGAAGTGTGTCTTGTGTAGCAATTCTGGGTGGGAATTGCTACACATTTGACATAGTGTTTTTAACACAGACACACTTCTAGGTCTTGAAGGAATAAACTTTGCATGTTTAAGTATTGTATATTCTACCAAATGTTAGGTAGATAATCTGACTAAAAGACCAGTTATTCCTGTAATATATGTTGGGTTCTGCCATATACCCACAAGTTCTAGAAACAGTATCCTCAATGTCAGTTGTCAAGTTGGGGAACTAAAGGAATCATTAAGTATGGCAAGTATCTACAATGTAAGTTGCCTGGTGCCACATTGTTAGTCAAGGCTCAAGAGCAACTGCCAAAGAGCTCTGGGTGACCTTGCATCTAGGAGTATACTATAGTTGAATTTGGGGTTCAGTGATTCAGGTGTTTGTCTTTATCCAAGCCTTCAGTCTTAAAAGCAAAAACATACACAATCCAGGTTGTTCAAGGTCCTAAGGCCACCATGAAGAAGAAGGCAGGAAAGCAGAAAAGCAGGCAGGCAAGAAGGAAGGACATAATTTCTTTCATACTATAAATTAGCAACATCAACATCTGCCATCAGTCTGCTGTCTTTAGTCAGGGAACTGATAACAGTCACTGTTGAGGGAAGGAGCATTTCTTACCTGAAATTTGAGCTCCTCTTTTTCAGAAGATTTAAAAGTGGGACAAGGATCCAATGACGTAAATTAAGCCAATGGCCACATAGGGCAACATGCCAGAGGTTTTATAGTATGCAGTGCATTAAATAGCATTGAATAATTCAATAATGGTATTGGTGAAATATATTTAACTTCTCAAATTTTAGTAATTTGGGTTCAACTCTGTAAACCACTCAGCAATATATTTGAACAAAAGTTGAAATAAGCACTGAATTCAGTTTTAAAAGTTGAAATAAACACAAGCAGTGAGAACAGAAAACCTACAATGAGCATATCTGTTCTGAATTGAGTCACTTCATAGGTGAAGTTGAACGCTCACATTTGAATCACTATAAATATAGCCAAATGTATCCTCTGAGATGATAAGATATATTTAGTACTCCTCATAGAACAAACATTGCTTAAGCTTGCTTTGCAGTAACATAAAGCTATTCTTTGTTTTGCTTAATTCTCATGGTGCAGATTAGAACACAAGTTTGCCACTTCCTCTAATCAGGAAGAAAACTTTCCTCCTGTGCTAAGACAATAGGGGAGCTATTAAACAGGAAAGCAAACTACATTTCCTGGGGCATAATTTTAATAATTAAAAACAAACGCCGCTTCTGTAACTCAGCTAATTTACTCTGGTTTACAGTTTCACAGAAGATTTGCTAACATAGCGTAAATAATTAACCACAAAGAGAAAGATTATATTGCCCTAATAATTGAAGACAGTGACAAAATATTTATGGTACCAGGGTAACAGCAACCTAGCACTAACCCCATCTCCCATCCCTTTCACTGAACGTATAGCAAGGAAGAATTTTCCTAACTTAATCAGATTTTTTTTCATATCATAATTCTCCATTTCTTTTAGCTTTTTAATATTGCAAGAATGGAAGCCAGTATCTGGCCAAGCGTAATATCACAGTTTTACGTATTAACATTATGCTATATGAATATGTTTTGTCTAACAAATAATGCTATATTTTACAACTCAAGGGATGCCACCTGCTACTTTGTACTGAACGATAGAATACTTCAAAACAGAAAACCAGTTGCTGTTTTTCCAGAATGAATTGAGTAAAAATATTACAAAGTAGCTGTGCATACTATTTTTCTACTCCACAGAGTAAGATGATAAAAAGTGGAGAAGCCCAATTTCATTCCTACACTATATTCTTATGGATGTATATCAACCTACCAATATTTCTAGATTGCACACCAATCTATTTTTTCATATCAGATACTTATATTAGTTACCACAGTCTCAGAACTAAACATGTGTTTTCTAAATGGCAGCCATAGCTAGGAAGGCCTTTACACAGGTTCATTTTGTGAGCCAATTGGCCAATTGTGAGCCACTTCTGACTGAGGAAGCCCTAGTCAAAGTTGCTCATGCTGCAGCGAATTCTCATTTCAACTATTGCAATGTATTCCACATGGGATTATCCCGGACGATCACTTGGAAACCTAAGGGATTCCAGAACACAAGAGTGACAATAGTTAAAGTATGGCTCCACCTTGGTATGCCTTACAACAAAACAACCTCATGTGATGCACCAGCAGCAAGACGCTAATATATGGCTAATGACCTTGGTTAAAGGCAACCGAAACATGTGCTCCTCATTCTACCTCCTCTATTGGCTAAGGATTGAGGCTACTGATTCTCAAACCTCAACTTCTTTTTTTTTGTTGATCTCTGATTTTATTTCTGCTTCTTTAAATATTGCCTATTCCCACCTAAGCATAAAACCTCTACCTGCTAAAAATATGTCTTCTCTAGGCAGTTTTCTTATCTCCTCTCCCTCAGCTTGAACTTCTTTTATTATTCTAACAATTGCCCTAATTGTTTTAAACTGAATTTTGGCTATTGTGATTTTTTTTCTCTCTCTGCTTGGTGTTTTAGCAGACTTTATAATGGCTTCCACATTTCTAAATTCTGTTAATACTTTCCCACTTAGCCCCTAAATTGCCTTGAGATATCTTCTTTCATCTCTAATAATCTAGGATGCTCTCCTGCTTTTCTTTCTCTGAGGGAAAGCAAGATTCTGAAAAATCTGAAGATAAAGAATGCAAACACTGCTTATCCAAGGTTAGAACTCTGTGCCTTTTGTTCTTTTATTTAAACTTACATTTTTACACAGAAACAATTTCTCTTTAAAAAATAACCTCGCTACTTGATACAAGTTCCACTCCCCACTACTTAGTTTACGCTAATACCATATTCTGTCAGCTTCTGTGGAAGATTGGAACAGGTGGATCATGTCCTTGGTGACAGGCTGTCAGAGACTGCCATCCATTCACTATAGTAAACAAAAATAATATTGAATACATAGATTTGTAGTAGTTTAACTATTACACAGTTAATCAGGATACAATACAATACAATAGCAGAGTTGGAAGGGACCTTGTAGGTCTTCTAGTCCAACCCCCTGTGTGGGCAGGAACCTTATACCATTTCAGACAAATGGCTATCTAACATCTTTTTAAAGACTTCCAGGGTTGGGGCATTCACAACTTCTGGAGGCAAGCTGTTCCAGAGGTTAATTGTTCTAACTGTCAGGAAATTTCTCCTTAGTTCTAAGTTGCTTCTCTCCTTGATTAGTTTCCACCCATTGCTTCTTGTCCTGCCCCCAGGTGCCTTGGAGAATAGTTTGACTCCCTCTTCTTTGTGGCACGATGATAGTTTATTTGATGAGATTAGGCCATAAGGTAGTGGCTGACTTCAAGTAAACTTTAAATGAAAGTTTAAGGATATTTATTATTTTCCAGGACAAAGTGAAGTTTTCACTTGAGGTTTTCCTTCTTAGGGCAGGAATAACACATTTAAAGTAACCAATGTTAAATGTAACCATCATTACATTACTCAGTCAAAGATCATTTTTAATATCTGCTATGCAGTCAGATCAAAATGCAATGAAGTTGCTGTTGAAATGAGAAGCAACCTGAATTAAAGAGAAACTTCCTAACAGCAAGGACAATTAGGCAGTGGAACAACAAGTCATCAGAAGTTGTTGGTGCTTCATCACTGGAGGTTTTGAAGAAGAGATTGGACAGTCACTTGTCTGAAATGGTATAGGGCAGTGATGGTGAACCTTTTCAACCCTGAGTGCCAATACCGGAACACGCATAGATGCATGTGCATGTGTGCGCACCGGAGCACCAGAAACATGAACACCAGCTGGCCACTGCTCATGCATGCACTGGCCAGCTGGTCTTTGTGTTTCCTGTGCATGCATGTGTGCTGGCCAGCTGGTCTTCTCACAAGCCAGACCACCAGAAACCTAAAGACCAGCTGGCTGGTGTGCACATGGCTGCTTTTTGGCTGCTTTTGGCTATTTTGGAGGCCATTTTCAGGCCATTTTTTGAGGCTGTTTTCAGGCTGCTTTTCAGTGTTCTGGTACCCACAAAGACCAGCTGGCCGGAAACCAAAAGAGCAGCTGATGACATGTGTGTTCCCACAGAGAGGGCTCTGCATGCCACTTCAGGCACACATGCCATAGGTTTGCCATCACAAGTATAGGGACTCCTGCTTCAGCTAGAAGACCTCTGAAGTCCCTTCCAGCTCTATTCTGATTGATTGTTGGTTCACCTTGACTATGAAATCCAAATTATTTAAAGGATATTTCATAAGAATATCTTGAAATATTTGTAAAATTCAGTTCAGGCTTTGTCTCTTTGAAGTTACCCGTATCTTGAGGTGACAAAATAGGTTGCAACCTTTGAATTTCAAAGATTCAAACACCTTTCCCTGCTGCAGAGCTGTGGTGCAATCCACCCATCCTTCAGCTGCCAGAAAACAATATCCGCATGTTATTTGCTATCCACACCACAAATTCATTTCTTGCCTCTGCTGCCTGTTTTTCAATTCACTAGGCAGTCAGCTTTCTTCCCTCTTTGGTAACGGGTGACAAATTTTAAAAGCTTTTTCAGCACCTTCAAATTGCCTTGGGTGATGATGGAATAATGTGGAAAATACTATTTTAAAACTGATACAGCTAAGGATGACTTAAGTTTGCCTTACTCATGGACTGTCGATTAAATCAAAGTAATATCATGGGGTATGTAATAGAAAAAAATGTTTCCAAGCATAAGATTCAATGGTTGATACAAGTATAGAAATCCCCACTGAGATAGTTCATGTATATTTCTTTAGTCATGTGTATCTCTCCCAATGATCTTGTGCTGACCAAGTAATATAAACTAGAGTGCAACTAATGAATAGCTGTGTGAAAGCATTGCACAGAGATAGCAGAGGGCTTGTAAGCACTGGTTCTTTTTCCTTTTATACACTGTTTGTAGTCTGCTTTCCATCCTTCTGTAGTCTGAGATAATATTGCTAAGGAGAGTAATTTGCTTGGAATCATTTTTACTCATTGCAACCCACCATTTAGATTTGGTTTTTGATTCCAAGACTGGAGATTGGATAGGTAAGAATTTGTATCAGTTTGTTTTTTTATCAATTTTCCATAGTAAATTGTAGAATACATGGGGGTTATGGAAATATAACTTCAGTTCATATTGCCCTTAATAATTTGGCTGCTGATAGTAACAAAGGTGAGGGATGATAACCACACTTGTACAATATATAAATCATCAGGTCAAAAGACCTTGTTCTGAGCAGCAAACTAATAGATAATTTTGTATTTTTTTTATTGTGCTCCTGTGGTTTGTTATCATCCACCCAGGTAGCTCCATGACTGTGATGATTATTAAGCTTTTTCTGAGTACTGTCTTTCAGACAATGTCCTTTGGAGACCAGACTATGACTATGATAATAAGTTAGTCCAAAGGAGAAAGGAGGCATTATATGCAATTACATCTACTGTACGGGAGGGAGGGCAAAAGTGCCCCCTTGTGAGTAACCAAGATTTTTGATAACTATAGCAGCCAGACTATAAATAGCCACATAAATTATCGCATTAGGAATTTATTTTATCTCTCCACAGATTTTATCTCTCCACAGCAATGCGATGGGATTTTTTTAGATGGGTGTTTCATTGTGAAATTCAAAAGAATCGTTCTCCTCAGTCTGATCAGTTGATTTTGGAACTGGATGTAACAACTGGGGAAAGGAGAGAGCATAGAGACTTCAAACTCTGTAATATAGGTTAAGCTATTATACGTATATCTTTTGATTATACATGTATGAATTAGACAAATTGCAGCATTAACTTTCTGTCCAGAGCTAGCCTTAATTCTCCTCCATTCTTCTGAATGGAAGAGAATTAAGAATTACCTTTTAAGCAAGGTAGATTCACCCAGCAATGGATTTTCTAGGGAACATGGGTATAGCTTCTGAGGAAGGACATTTAAACTGACCAATCAAAGTCTGCAGAGATTTTCAGTCAACCAAGTCATGGTTGTTCCAAAGGTGCTTTTTCAGGATGCAACTGGACTTTCTTGGTTTTTTTCTTTGAACACATTTCATAAAATGCAAATGACCAGGTCTCTGCAAGGAATATAAATCCTCCTATTCCCCACTATCCTGTCAGAACTGAAAAAGCTTCTTGGATGAGAAGTGAAATGTCTTCAAAGAAAAAAACGAGAAAGTCCATTTGTCTCCTGAAAAAGCACCTTTGGGACAACCATGACTTTGGATGATCAATCAAAGCTTTCTATGACTCCTGACAGTAAAAAATAATGGAACAGTTTGCCTCCTGGAGTTCTGGGTGCTCCATCACTGGAGAAAATGGACAACAATTTCTTCAGGATGATATAAGGCAATGATGGCTAACCTTTTTTGGCTCGCGTGCCAAAAGCGGGGGGAGCACAGGGGAGGGAGGTGCAGGTGTGCCACACCCATAATGCTATGTGCACGATCCCCTGCTTTTGGCACACTTTTTTCACCCTCCCCAGGCTCCAAATGCTTTCTAGGAGCTTGGGGAGGGTGAAAACAGCCTTCCCCCACCTCCAGAGGGCAAAAAACGGCCTCAAAAGAAGGCCTAAGTCAGCTGGCCAGCGCACACTGGAGCTGACAGGGCAATGCCTCGCGTGCCCTAAGAAATGGTCCCACGTGCCACCTGTGGCACCAGTGCCATAGGTTCGTCATCATGGGTATAAGGATTCCTGCCTGAGCAGGGGGTTGAAGTAGAAGATCTCCAAGGTCCCTTCCAGCTTTATGATTCTATAATCAGCACCTTTTTAGCATAAAACTGAATCATGGGAAATTCAGCTGGAGCATGTTCCCATGTTGTAATAATGGCATAATTTCAAATGGACTTCCATTCCAGCTCCACTCACAGAAATGCTGTCACCTTACACTTTCTAAAAAAATATATTAACATATGTTAAAATGATCTTGACTACTGCTTAGTTTTGAAAATGCAAGAAAAATATTTCCCCGTCCATTTAAAAATTGGCTGAGCTGTCATAGACTGCAGTAGCTTTTATACTAAAAGTTTACTGACATTTCAGAGATTCATGGAATTTAGCTGTATATGCAGACACACTGATGAATATAAACCTCTAAAAGGCTGAGTGCAGGAGGGAAAATGAAAGTCAATATTTCATTCCTAGAATCTAAAGCTTTGCAAAAATAAGATAAAGTGTCAAGTGGACAGTTGAATATCTTAGAATAATAACACTAAAACTGGTTCTTCATTTGACTATTACTTGGTTGACTTCTGCTTTTACTTTATATCTGACGTTAAGAGTGAATTCATGTTCCAAAACCTGATTACAGAGCGTTTCTTCTTGTGAAATGAAAAAGCACAAAGGTTTAAAAAGCAACTAATTCCAGGTAAATCAGTTATCCTGTTTAAAGCTGTAATTCCTCAGTATTATCTTCATGGTGGGTTGAGTGCATTGATTCCTAATTAAATAAGATTAAAACATCTCTCAAAACCGGGATATTTTTTTATCTCATCAAGGTGAGCTAGGACACATCCTACATTTAAAACAGAAAACATTTTCTATTTTCAGAAATAAAATGTCTATAGAGATTCTCAGTCATCTAGGTCAGGAGTCTCCAACCTTTGCAACTTTAAGTCTGAAGGACTTCAGCTCCCAGACTTCTCCAGCCAGCTGTGCTGGCTGGAGAAGTCTGGGAGCTGAAGTCCTTCAGACTTAAAGTTGCAAAGGTTGGAGACCTCTGATCTAGGTCATAGTTGTCTCAAAGGTGCTTTAAAAAAAAGGCAAACAGACTGTTTTTTTTGCGGAAGAAGATGACATTTCACTTATCATTCAAGAAGCTGCATCAGTTGTGATTGGATGGTGGGAATCCTTCCATTCCCCCCATCATCCTACATCAACTGATGAAGCTGCTTGGATGAGAAGCAAACTGTCTTCTTCTTTCTCAAAAAACAGTCCAGTTACCTTTTCAAAACAAACACCTTTAAGATTCTGAGAAATAGTTAATATATTAGCTGAGTTTCATAAATTAAACCTAAATATCTAAACCAGGGTTGTCAAACTCACAGCTCCCTGGATGCATTATGTGCTGGCTCTACCCTACCCAGTTTAGTGAAGGAGGGAAAAAGTTCCAATGTGTCATGTGACAACACTAGTTTGACAGTCCTGATCTAAACCCATTCACTGTCTCAGTTACTAATATAAAAAAACCCCAGTGTCAATGCTTTCATCCATCATTTCTAATAGGGGTGGGCTATGCTTCAGATTCAATCTTCAAAAAGAAAGACTAGGAGCATGCAAGAGTCGAAAAGTGACACAATGGCTTAAAACGTCTATATTTATTTCCAGGATCTCTCAGGAGCTATGAGGGGCAGCCTTATTATCTAAGAAAAACTGCAGGTTATAGAAGGTATTGCAAACAGATGATATCCTTAAACCTTTTCTGAATAGATTTGGATTCCTTCCTTGAGGAAGCATCTTGCATCTAGAAAGGCTCTTGAATCCAGCAATGACTCTGGACATCTTAACCATCATCATATCATTAGTATCTATTCTGACATGCAATGCGACTTTATCATGGTGGTAGGATTTACTATCCTTAATGAACATAAGGGCTCTTCTGGTTGGAAGTATAGATACTGGCATTGTATCCTGATTAAACCATACACTAAAAAAACCTCAAACAAAAACATGCCAGTTATCCATTTTAGAAGGTGAAAACTACAAAAGAAATTTCTGTGTCACAAAAGTTGTATCTGTTGCTCTGAATTCTGAATATCACACGACATATGGGCTACAAAGATGTATTCCATTTACTATGCAACCAGAACAAAAAAACTATAAAACCCCTTGAAGAAGATAGCAATAGTAGTAGTACTTAGATTTATATAATGCTCCATAGTGCTTCACAGCACTCTCTGAGCAGTTTACAATGTCAGCATATTGTCCCCAACAATTTGAGTCCTTTAAAATAATTTATAAAAATTTAAAAAAATTAAATTTAAATAAAAATCAAGAGATTATGAAGTGCTACTATATATCAATTCATTGATTCCTGGTTTCCAGGAAAAAAAATCAAATAATAAAATTTCCAAAATTGAATACCACTGAAAAATGGTTTATGGATCACAGGCTTTTCATTCTCTGAAAAAATATCTTTTTTGTCACTGAACGTAATGAAAAACAATAAATAAATGTTGAAAACTAGTAATTTTAAACTGCAAAATAAAAAAAGGACTACAAAAAAGAATGTCAACCTAAGCATCCATTTGAATGTAACTGATGAAAATGTTGAAGAGACAAATACAAACTAATGAAGCAGAAAAAGTTTTGCAGGAGTTCTTGACTTCCATTTAGTGACCATTCAAACTTACAATGACACTGAAAAAGCTTAGGTCATGTGATCAAGATTCAGACACTTGGGAACTGGTCCATACTTATGACAGTTACAGTATTTTGGAGTCATGTGATTACATTTTGTGAACGTCTGACAAGCAAAGTCAATGGGGGAAAGCCAGATTCACTTAACAATCATGTTACTAATTTAACAACTGCAATGATTCACTTAACAACTGTGGCAATAAATGTCATAAAATGGGGCAAAATTCACTTTAAAATGTTTCACTTAGAATCTCAGTTGTGGTCATAGGTTGAGGACTACCTGAATATCCATAACTAGTGTGAGAAAAAGTTTTGGAATACATGAAAGAAACTGTATGACAAAGATTACTCCTTAGAAATCTACTTGAAACAAATATTTAAATAAAATTATGCATAATGCAAATATGATTGGCCAAGCCATTAGAAGAAAAATGGTGAAAGAAGATAATAGTTCATGTATGGTTTCACAAAGGTAATAACAGTAAAACTGGGTTTTAAATTGAAGGGAATCTGCCGAAAAACAAATCACTTATCAAAGTGGAAAATAAATCAGTTTTGAAAAGCTGCAAAATCTAAAGCAAGGAGATGTAAAGCATGAAACCTGGAAAAAATGAAAATAAATTTGAAAAACTGATGCAATATGAATAGCAAAACAATTGCATAAATCAAAGAAGAAAAGATTGGTGGCAACAAAAATTTAAAGTAGGATCCCACAAAACTGGCAATTTTAATTAAAAGCACATAGTCATTTGAATACCAAAAAATAAGGAAGATGTTTTGAACTTTTGGAGAAATGTCTGAAGTAACCATTTTTAAAAGAAAAGAAAACAAAACACGAAAATGGCCACATGGCTATCTAATGTAGAAAAACAAGCAAAAGCTAAATACATGGAAAATATTGTAGTAACAGCAGAGATTGTAAAACAAACAGCAGAAGGTAAAGGATTGGAGTGCAGAAGGAAAAGATGAGCTTCATGTATTTTGGCTCAAATATTTATCTACTTTACATTCTCATCTTGCAAATCATTTTACTCAAACGTTGCAGGAAGGATTAACAGATGACTGACTCACTACAGACCAAATCTTTCTGATTATGAGAAAGAACAAAAGGAAAAAAACACTGAAGAATTTTAATTTAATCACTTGTCTGCCTGCAATATTTTTTTTCTTGTTTTGCTATTCTTTGACTGCTACCCAACCCAAATTTTAAAATGCCATAGGAGGTAGAAAATACAAGTTTGTCTTTTTGGGGAAAGGAACATTTATTTTTTTATTTAAGCCATGTTTTTTTTAATTATCTTGGAGATACGATGGTTCAGTGACTAAAGATGCTGAGCTTGTCAGCTGGAGAGCTGATAGTTTGTGTTTGAGACCTAAGTATTATGTGACAGGGTGATATTCCATTACTTGCCCCAACTCCTGCACACCTAGCAGTTCTAAAGTAGGCTAATGCAAGTAGATAAATAGATACTACTAATAGGTACAGCATCAGCCCACTTTGACATACAGTCCTGCTGGCCACATGACCATGGAAATGTCTTCAGACAATGCTGGTTCCCTTGGCTAAGAAACAGAGATGAGCCTTGACTCCTAGAGTCAGACATGACTGAACAGAGGAAACTTTTACCTTATCACTCTTTTAATCTGAATCAATCTTTGTGGTTCTGGTTCAAGCAAGCAGAAGGAAGTGAATTCCTTTTCTTTTTTGTTCTGATATCCATAAATATCAGAAAAATGCCACTGTTTTTCTTGATGCCCAAAATAAAGTACTGTAGATCTTCAGCTTATTTTTCATTTATATTCAAAGCTATTTTGCATTCTTGATTTCCTTTGAAATCTCTCCACCCTTTTCCATGTTTGTGGTGGAGCAATGTTTTTGAAAATTAAAATAAAATCATGACGCTAGTGAATTCTACCAAAATAAAGAGTCCACTATTTTTTAAAGATGAAATTCATAGATTCCACTGCAGGTGCATTAAAGAGATTTGGAAATAATTTTGGGAATAAATGAACCGAATGACAAGTGACAGGTGCTCATACCTGAAATCAGCCCAAATCCCGAAAAGCCATGCTGTTTGTTTTAAATAAATTTCCTGTGCATAAAAAAAGAGAAAAAATAATTAAAAGGCTGTGAGAACTTCACAGTGTAAACCCTGCTCAAACAGGTTTTTCTAAGTCCCTTGCTGCAAAATGATTGCAATTTTCAGCATCCAAGATTCTTTTAACAATGCAAGTATCTTATGTATGTATTCACCATTGGAGCAGGACAAGATAATCTCAGCTTTTTACCTCCAGGGAATTCTACTAGCTCATATTTCTTGGAGCATTTTAACTACACAGTAACAACAGCCAGCTTGAATTGCCAAAGCCTCTTCAGCAAAGCAACCCTGTCTTCTCCAGTAGCAGGAAAACTAGTTTCTAAAAATACATTATCACAAAACTACAACTCATTATTTCCATATATGCTATGCCATCTCATAAAATTATTATTTTTATTTTCTTGGACTGGTTGATGAAATGGCTTCCTTAAACTAAAATCCAGAAATTTTAAAACCTGTCCAGCATTTTCTGTTTTCTCTTGCTCACTTTCCTTTCCCTTCTCTTCCTTTGCTTTATTTTTATTTATTTTTGGGGCAAAGTAGGGTTAAGGGTTCCAGGACTTGGATCATCAGTTTGAATCCCAAAACTGTGGAGATACTACACAGTGCAGGGGGGCATGGCCCAGCATATTCTGTGTGTTCCATTTCTGAATCCTCTCTGTAATTAATGTTTCTTAAATCCATAGAATCCTGGAATTGGAAAAGGCATTTAGGACACTAAATTCAGATTAGAGACTCCTGGACAGATAAAAGTTTATGCTCTGCTTTAACCATACAGTCAATCTATCACATTTTTGCATAATTGGATCAGATGCTAAATTGATCTTACTTTTAGATTTTTTTTTCTAATATTTAACAGAATCTACTTTCTGGAAATTAAATCCATTATTCTGTTTCCTGAACCCTAAATATGAATTAATTGTGTTATAGCCATTCACAAGTTTGAAAACATCTATCATGCCTCTCTACAATTTTGTCTTTACATGTATACCTCTCTTCATATTTCATAAGTGCACTAACCTGCCCATCATTGTATTTTTATTCTCTTGTTCTTGTTTTTGTTTAACAAATCCCAATAAATAAATAAATAAATGTAGGAGTTACTTGTAGTTTGATCCTAAATCATCCTCACTTCCTTCTTTGACTGTGTTACAATTCCTCTAGCTATACATTTTTCTGTCACCTGCGTCCTGAAAGTAAGGTAGATTACATTTAAAGTATTCCCACTATCTTATTTAAGAGGTTGGTTTTTTTTTTTTACAAAAAATGAAATATATTTTGTTCCGCTTTGAAGATTTAAATGTATTCAAAGCAAAATATATTCCCTGATCATATTTCCAGCAATCTCAAGCTTCAATCTTACTCCATCATTCTTCTCTTCACAATTTCTTGGGGGAATCCATATCTGCTAACTGGATATTAGTAATACAGGTCATAACCAAAGTCAAAGAACAGTCTTGCATATTATGGTAGGGGAAAAACACTGTCATAATGCTCCCCCCCCCCACACACACACACAATTCCCATCTTGTGATATTATCCATGCTAGGTATGCCATCGTGTTCCACATATGGAAGGAAGAGGAGAGGAATCCCTGACATGGGATAAACAAACTTATCACTTCTTTCTTGCCAAAGCCAGAAAAATACAATTGTACAGATCTTTTCTAGCTTTAAATTTGGCAATCCCATGCCTTTCTATATAAATTTTGTTAATGGTGCTTACTGAAACGTACAAGCAATTGCTCTTCTCTCTGATATCCAATAATTATCTTAGTTGGAGGCACAAATAGTCAAAGTGTCATAGGAAGGTGTGTGATATTTTGATGGAAGCCTGATCTCTTTCTATGCATGTCACAACATGGTATTTATATATACCAGAAAAGGGTTGGTGTACGGCTAGTATTGCAACTCTGCTTTGTTCATTCTGGACACTGCTACAAACATAACATGCATATTGTTCATAACATCTTACCACAAACAGATTCACACAGAAGGGAACTTAATGGATATGTAAAATGGGGAGGGGAGATGAAATTTGTGTCCTATCAGGATATCAGTTATGCAGAAGCTTCTGTACAGAGAAGTGTACGTCTTGCAGACATTCAGGCTTTATATGCTGAACTCAGTGGAAGAGTACAATAGATGTCAGAAGCCAAGCTACTTTTGCATGGCCATCTGTTCAGGTAAACAGTTTTAGGAATTCTTACAATTAGTCTTTAATCAGAATTAGAACTAAGCCTCTCAAATAATTTGCAAAAGATTTATTCAAAAATATTATCTGGATCCTTTTTTTAAATATCAACTTTTTACCCATCTGAAATAATGGGTACTGGCCATTTCTATATCATGACCTACTTAATAATCAAAATACAAAATCAAAGTTTCAGGGTTTTTTTTCTCCTGAGGATGCTTTCTTTAGTCAAAAATTGATGAATCATTGCTTTCTTCGATAGTTCCTCATTTATTATGGCCAAGAAAACAGAAAAGTAACTAGATGAAGATATCCGTTAAGCCTGACTTGGTTCTTCTTATGAAAGAATTGGGGGTCTCTTCCTTGGCAGAGAAGAATGTTGAGAGGATTTTTTCCCCAAGGGCCTGATTTATGCCAACCCACAGAAGTTGTCATAGAAAGTTGAAGTGTGTGTCACATTACAAAAGTTAACTTACTACTGTAGTGGAAACCATCAGGAAGGTTCTTCCCAGTACACTTTCCCAAAAACTGGAACTAATGTAGCAAAACTAGGATATTTAATCATTTCATCGGGTGATTGTTTCAAGTATATGTCACTGGGATTTTTTTAACCCTGCCAAGTGGATTGATCCAGACTCAAGAGAGCTATCCTAAATAGATAGTTGCTTTATATCTCCTATGCTGGCTGGGGAATTCTGGGAGTTGAAGCCCACAAGTCTTAAAGTTCCCAAGTTTGGACATCCCTGCCTTATACAGATTGGGGAGATGTTTTCTTATGTAAAAACACCCATAAAACTGTGTGTCTCATATTCTGTTCTATCACTATCTCTGCACTATATGCAAGTGCTTCCTATATTCTTTTTGTTATTTCTATACTATTGTGACAATTACTCTTACAAAAACAGCTATTATATTTTATACTATTATGTTTCAATATGCTATACCAGCGATGGCGAACCTTTTAGACACCGAGTGTCCAAACTGCATGCCTGTCAGCCTCGCTAGTTCCTGCTTAGCTGCCATGGAAACGGGGAGGGTGGGGGGCGTTGGGATGAGTATGTTCTGCTGGTGGACAATGTTGATGGTTGGTGTTATCTCTTGGTTAACGGACCTGCATTCCAGGATGGTGAAGACCTGCCCACCTGATGGTGGAGACGAACGCATATTGGACAATGCAAAGGGGGGGGTTTGAGGATTGGGATGGGCTTAAGCTTAATACTTTCTGTTCGCACCTAAACTATTCACTCTCAGCTTTACTTGGTCTGTAAGCTATTGTTACTTAGTAAAAGGAGCCTTATTCATTTCAAAACAATGTCTAAGTGTGGTCTTTCCTAAGCCAACGAAGAAGCAGGCCTGACAAGAAGCTGAGAGTCACAAAAACCGTTACCTGATGTCGGACCCTGCACAAGAGGAGCTTCCGTTGGTGGAAGTCCTGCCTGAAACTTCTATGGGAGCAGAAGCATCGCACCCCCCTGTTCAATCTGAAGATACCAGGTCAGTGATGGACTGTTTGGCTGGCCTAGATCTTAATCTGCCAGCCGAAGATTCAGTCAAACCAAAACATTGGTCCGAAGGGGTAGGAATGACTGGGGTGACCGTCTCCAGGCGGCGTCTTTCCCCAAAGAAGATCATTCCGGAGCTCTTAAGAGAAGAAAGGGAGTTGAAGGAAATGGCCCAGAATTTGCTCCGCCAGGCAGATGAGAAGCGGGAGGCCCTGGATAAGCTCTGGGGGAGGGAGGCGGAACGCAAACAGTTAAAAGAATCACATTCAGCCGCTGCCAGCCAAAGCAGGAGTTCAACACCATCCCCCCCTGCTCGGGCCAGCAGTGAATTGCGGAGAGAGGCCAATCCCTCTTCCCCCCGTCGACTTGCAAAACTTCCTCCCTTGGGTGTGAAATACAACGGGAGTGCCGATAAACTGGCGTTTTTTCTAATTCACGTCGATAATTTCATGCAGTTTTACGCAGCTGATTTGGAGGATGAAATCAAAATCAGAATTGTTTCTATGACTTTAGAAGGTCAAGCTTCTGGGTGGCTGGTTTCACTGCATAATTGCCGATCCCCAGCGCTGCGGGATTTCGATCGCTTTATGAATGCCCTTAGAAGGCGTTTTGAAGACCCCCGTGTTGAGAGGAAAGCTAAAATGAAACTGAAAACCTTACGACAGGGGAGCAATAGTGTCCAGGCATACACGCAGATTTTCCAGGAATTATCGGTGTTTATGACCGGTTATAGTGAACCAGCTTTGATGGACATTTATGTTGAAGGGCTAAATAAGGACATTTATCAAACTTGTGTGAACAGATTTCGCCCCGAAACTTTAAATGAATGGATAGATCTCGCTTCAGATGTTGAGTTGGATCAAGCCCACTTGCAGGATCCAGTCCTTCCTGAGAAAAAACCACAGAAAGACACCCCCAAATCTCACTCCTTTGAGAAGGATGCCCACTTGCAAAAAGGGGGGGGGGAAACAACTCAACCTCGCTCAGGCAGTTGTTATTGCTGTGGAAAGGAGGGGCACTGGGCAGACAAATGCAGATCAAGACAACCTCCACGCCCGCCCCCTTCTTCGGACCGGAAGCATCCAAAGACACCAATCGTGCACACAAAACCGGCCATGAGTGGGGTGGAGCCTCTTAATCTCTCTACTGACCAGCCCAGCACCACACCTGATGACTGGGAGGCGTCTTCAGACTCTTCTGACGACAATCTGGTGAGTCACCGCTCCGGGCCCCTTTATATAAATTTAAAGCTTTTGGCTCCATCTACTGGTCGTACATGCAATGTGCAGGCCCTCATTGATTCTGGTTGTTCAAAATGTCTCATAAGCCAAGAAACGGTATCTTCTATGGGCTTCCACTTAAAGACCCTAAAAACCCCCATAGCCTTTTGCCAAATGGATGGTTCTGTAGCAGGGGGAACCCCAGCATCTTTTATCACCGAACCAATTCAAGTTTCTATTGGCACTGGTCATACTGAGACCATCAACTTTATTGTAACTGCCATTGCCGAAAATGCTGTAATTTTGGGGGTTAATTGGCTTCGGAAATGGAATCCTCTAATAAACTGGAAGGAAGGGTGGGTACGCATACCTTTATCCGTACCTGAACATACCTCTCTACCATCAGAAGCTAATCGCCCACCCCCCAGTAACCCACCTCTTTTAATCGAATCTGCTGCACCTTTGTTAGACGTTCCGTCACCTGAAGTCATACCAGGCGAGGAGAAAATTCCCAAAGAATATTGGGACCTGAAAGATGTTTTCAGTGAAAGATCTTGTGATTCCCTTCCTCCTCATAGAGCTACTGATTGTTCAATTGATTTCCTCCCTGGAGTTCAATTACCTAAACCTCGTTTATACTCCATGACCCCACGGGAGATGGAGGAATTACGTAAATTCATCGATAAGAACCTTCAAAGGGGTTTCATTGAACCAGCTAGGCCATGTGTGGCTGCGCCAGTTATGTTTAGAGAAAAAAAAAGATGGCACTCTGAGATTAGTACAAGACTACTCCTATCTCAACACCATTTGTGAACACAATATCTACCCCCTTCCGCTAATGAAGGACATGCTTGCTCACCTGGCTACCGGAAAAATATTTACTAAACTGGACTTACGTGAGGCTTATTACAGGGTCAGAATTAAAGAGGGGGACGAATGGAAAACCGCTTTTAACTGCCCGCTTGGATGTTTTCAATTTAAAGTTCTACCTTTTGGTCTTCAAGGTGCCCCTTCTGTGTTTATGCAACTGATAAATGAGGTTCTCCACGAGCACCTTTACAAGGGAGTTATTGTCTATATTGATGACATAGTTGTTTACTCACAAACACATGACGAACATGTTAAACTGGTGCGTTCTGTACTAAACAAACTACGTTCCGCTGAACTTTATGCCAAGCTCTCTAAATGTGAGTTTCACCAGGAAACAATTGACTATTTGGGCTACCGCGTCTCTTCAGAAGGGATTGAAATGGATCCTGCTAAGGTCAAAGCGGTGACGGAGTGGGCTCCTCCCCGAACTCGTAAGCAACTACAGAGTTTTTTGGGATTTGCAAACTTTTACCGCCAATTTATTCCGTCATTCGCAAACATTGCTTTACCCATTACAAACCTACTGAAAACAAAAGGAGAAGGTAAACCGCGTCCAGGATCCCCACTTAAATGGACCATGGAATGTCAAGCCGCTTTCGAAAAACTTAAACGTTTGTTTGCGGCTGAACCTGTTCTTAAGCACCCTGATGTGAATTCCCCGTTTGTAATTCAAGCGGATGCCAGTGATGTCGCTGTGGGGGCGGTCTTACTACAACTCAACCACCAGGGTCAATTGCAACCCTGTGCCTACACATCTCGAAAGCTCACTACTTCAGAACGTGGATGGGCGATTTGGGAAAAAGAAGCTTTTGCTGTCCGTTGGGCTCTCATGACTTGGCGTCATTTTCTTGAGGGTGCTCCCCATCCATTTGAGGTCTGGACGGACCATAAAAATTTGGAGGCTCTTACCTCCTCTCGAAAATTGTCCCCCAGACAACTTCGCTGGGCTCACTACTTCCATCGTTTCAATTTCCATCTTAAGTATATTCCTGGTGGCAAGAATTTCATGGCTGATGCTCTTTCCAGATTGCCTCAATATGATGTTTCTAAACTCACTGTTGTACAGCCCATCATGCCACTCATTCTACCTGCTTCTCCTGTATCTACCAGAAGCCGTTCTACAGTCCAAACTACCCCACCTGCAGACCTGATTGCTCGTATTAAGGATGAATTACTTACTGATGAATGGTATTCCGCACATTCTGGTGACTGTACTATTAGGGACGATCTTCCCTGGATTGGCTCAAAGATTTATGTACCTGGTACATTACGTCCTTTTGTCTTGCAACGCGCACACGACTCACGTCTGGCTGGCCATTTCGGTTTCGTTAAAACCGTACATCTTGTCAAAAGACAGTTCTGGTGGCCCTCGCTGAAGAAAGATGTTGAATCATATATTGCCAGTTGCCCTGTTTGTGCGGCCTCCAAACGTGCGCCGGGGAAGCCACGTGGACTCCTCCAGTCCGTTGCGACGCCAGAGATGCCTTGGAAAGAAATTTCAATGGACTTTATAGTTGACCTTCCGCCTAGTCAGGGCTATACCGTTATTTGGGTCGTTACCGATCTTTTCTCCAAACAAGTTCATTTTGTCCCCTGTACAAAAATTCCCTCTTCAAAATCTCTGGCCCGTTTGTTCGTTTCTCATATTTATCGTTTTCATGGAGTCCCACAACGCATCATTTCTGATAGGGGCACTCAATTTACATCTCTTTTTTGGAAAGAATTTTTGAGACTGATTGGCTCCGCCCAGAGCCTAAGCTCCGCCTACCACCCTCAAACGAATGGCTCTTGTGAAAGGGTTAATTCCGTTTTGGAACAATACTTGCGTTGTTTTATTAATTTTCAACAGGATGATTGGGCTGATCTCCTGATACATGCCGAGGTGGCATATAATAACTCCGTTCACTCCAGTACAAATATGACCCCCTTTAAAGTCATCTACGGTCAAGACTTTGTGCCCATCCCCGAATTACCTCAAGACTCGCCAACAGTTCCCTCGTTAACCGAATGGTCGTCTAGATTGTCTTCTGTCTGGCCTATTATCCGAAAGACTTTGAACGATGCCCATGATTCGCACAAATTGTATGCTGACAGAAAACGGGCGATCCCCCCACCCTACAAAGTTGGTGATCAAGTTTATGTGTCTACAAAGCATTTGGATAGCCCCCAGAAATGCAGGAAGCTAGGTCCTAAGTTTGTTGGTCCTTTCACAATTACCAAAATCATCAGCTCTGTGTCGGTCCGTTTGGATCTCCCAAAGACATACCGACGCTTGTACCCAGTGTTCCATGTTCACTTGCTGAAACCTGCACGCACCTCGCATCTCCGCAAGCCTTTGCCTGATACCCCTGCACCTACCATGGTGGATGGTCACCAGCACTATGAAGTCCGTGATATTTTGGACTCCAGAATCCGCAGAAATAAGACTCAATTCCTAGTCATGTGGAAAGATTTCCCCCCTTCTCACAACGAATGGGTGGATAAAGAGCATCTCAAAGCTCCTAAACTGGTATGCCAGTTTTATGCCAAGTATCCACACAAACCCTAACCTTTCTCCTCTCCTATCTGTTGTTTTGTCTTTTCTTATTTGTCTTTCAGGTATAGCCTTTCGTCTTTCGCATGATGTCCCGGATTTCCCACTGTTCCTGGAGGAGGTCCGGATGTCAGCCTCGCTAGTTCCTGCTTAGCTGCCATGGAAACGGGGAGGGTGGGGGGCGTTGGGATGAGTATGTTCTGCTGGTGGACAATGTTGATGGTTGGTGTTATCTCTTGGTTAACGGACCTGCATTCCAGGATGGTGAAGACCTGCCCACCTGATGGTGGAGACGAACGCATATTGGACAATGCAAAGGGGGGGGGTTGAGGATTGGGATGGGCTTAAGCTTAATACTTTCTGTTCGCGCCTAAACTATTCACTCTCAGCTTTACTTGGTCTGTAAGCTATTGTTACTTAGTAAAAGGAGCCTTATTCATTTCAAAACAATGTCTAAGTGTGGTCTTTCCTAAGCCAACGAAGAAGCAGGCCTGACAATGCCCAAAGTGAAAAGTGTGCATGTGTGCATGCTCAGGCATGCAATAACGTGCTCATGTGTGGACACATGCATACACTCATGCACAGACAAGTGCAGAAATGCACACATGTGCAGCAGAGGCCTGAAGACCAGCTGGCAAGTGGGAGGCAGGGCATCCCAACACTGGCAGTGCAGGAAAAAGTAAGATCTTTTTCTTTCATGAGCTTCTGTTTTGTCATTTTTATGGAAACAGCACGGAGATCTGGCCTGGGACTATGGCACATGTGTCCAGCAGAGAGGGCTCTGTGTAGCACCTCTGGCACGTGTGCCTTAGGTTCGCCATCATGGCGAACCTGTTAATAAGTAACAGGAATACACTATTCCTGTTACTTATTACTCTGTTCCTATTGCTTATATACATTACTATGCTGTATACCAGGGGTGTCAAACTCATGTCGTCACAGCGGCATCACTTGATGTATCGGGACTTTCCCCCTCTTTGCTAAACCGCGCGTGGGCGTGGCCAGTGCATGATGCATCCAGCCTGCAGGCCAGGAGTTTGACAGCCCTGCTCTATACTGTTACTAATATGCATCAATGTTTCTTTCTTAAGCCTGCTCTGTCTTAAGTCCCTTCTCTCTGAAAAGTCTTCTTTTTTAGTTCATGGATGACATGCAATGCTCTTGGCTCTTTTCTACATTGTGGTATAATTGTACATGTACAAAAAATGTACATACAAAAAATGTACATTTTTTGTTGGGTCTGTAGACGTCTTTTTCTCTCTTTTCGACCACCCATGTCTTTTGAAGAAAAAAAACACCTTTTTTCATTTGGCTGCAGTTCAGTTGGCCAGTGATTGCAGAACTCCAAAATGCACACCTTTCCCCTCACCTGTTGCAGGGTTATTGATAACTCTGTCATGCTGATGCTGAGTGGAAGATTCAAATGGGAGGGAAAGAAGACAGTACAGCTGCCCATAACTTTTCAATCAGCCTGCTCTTCTATTTGGCTATCCAAAGTTCTCCATTGGGATTATTAGTGTGTTCATTTATTTGAAATAAAGTAGTACACAGCACAAATAATTTTAAAATGTTTTAAATATATTATTTAGCAATGCAGAAATTAAATCTATTTTACTTTAGTCTATTTCAATTATCATGTGTAATATTCATATGTATTCTAAGAGCATCACAGATTAATTGCCCGTGGGAATGGTTTACTGTGCCAACAGAATTATAAAGAGAAAGCTGTTTCATTGATCTAGGGAAGCACGGAGAGGGTTAATTGAATAATATCTTTAGTTTTTGGTTACTGGAAGACAGATGTTTCAGTGGAGATTTACTTGAAGTGTTTGGAGTTCAAAGAGAATTACATTAGAGAATGGAAATCAAGATAATATGGAAGTAGGTACTACACCATTAATACCAATTACACCATTATTATCCTAGATTTAGGAAGCATTTGAAAAGAACCTGAGAGTCAGTAAGACTGGGAAATGAATTATTAAGAAGAATGCAATTTAACTCCAGTCAATACTTTTTCTTTTACTACAAAAGATTAATGTGGATTTAAAAAAAAAAAACTTCAAAGGCTTGCAGAATTTAAAGATGAAACTGAATTCAGCAGTTCATTTGTGAACAGAGAGGTGCATTCTGCATTCCCAGTCTGGAAGCATGGCATCTAGCACAACTGGGAACTGGAAGTCCACTGGATGATACTCTGTTCAAGGTTTTTGGTGACAATTATCTTCAAAGTTGCTGCAGGTTTTAGCCTTGGGCTCACCAGTGAGTTCTGCCCTCAGTCTCGGTTTCTAATTCCTTTGGCTGGATGTCACAGAGGTATAGAATTTATTTCACAGTATCATTTTAGCACTTGCATGCAGTGGTGGGATTCAGCCAGTTCACACCACTTCAGGAGAACCAGTTGTTAACTTTCCAAGCAGTTTGGTAATCTGGGGAAATCATTGGGGAAGAGAATCAGTTGTTAAATTATTTGAATCCCACCACTGCTTGCATGGTTCATTGCAAGGTCTTGTTCCTGATTCCAGTACACTATCGAGCACTTGGTGATGCATAGGTTGGCCAATGCCATCCACTTTCATGAAATGTCCCACCTACCTTGTCTGGACTCTGATAATCAGAAACTTAGTGCTGATGGATTCCATGCAATCAAAGACCTTGAGTCTTGCCAATGAATGTTGAGGATGGAACAGAAAGCAAACAACTAGAATTTTCTCTAGTTGCTTGATGTACCTTCAGTATGGAGTCCATAACTCATATCTGCATAGGAGAGAAAGGATAATCAAACTCTTTAGACTTTCAGTTTTCTGGAGATATAGATGTTGTGTTGATTGAGCACTCTGCTATACAGCTATCCCTATGCTTGGCTGCCCTTGCTGATTCTGGAGTCAATTTTGTTGTCCAAAGATCCATGGCTTGAGATAATGCTTCCAAATATTTGCAGCTGTTTACATTTATCAGTTTGGTGTTGTCAACAGTGATTTGTGGTTCTCCGACCTTGGTATTTGCATGGACTGGTGAAATACTTCAGTCTTGTTCAGGCTGATAGTCAAGCCAAAGAGCATAGCACATCTGAAAACTTGTTCAGCATTAATAGTAGATTGCTGTTTTTTTGTGCCAAGAGTGCATAGTTATCAGCAAAGAGGTTTCTTGAATTACAATGTAGAGGTACTTTATCTGTGCATTGATATGGCAAAAATCAAAGAGTATGCAACTGGCACCTGATGTACACTTCCTTTTTCAGATCCTAGACAGCACATGACAACATGCAAATGAAAAACATTGAATAGGACTGGGGCTAACACACAAACCTGTTTGATGCCACTGGAAATGGCAAAGGTATCACCATTTTAAAGAACCTATTTTATATGAAACAGCTAAATGAACATCACAGTCATCTATAACTGGGCTGTCAAATTCCTGGCCCGATACATCATGTGATGCCGCCGTGACAACGTGAGTTTGACACCCCTGATCTATAACATCTCAGGATGATCAATAACCCTCTCTGTTTGCAGTATAAAATGCATTTATCAATTCAATGAAGACCAACTAAAGAGATTTGCTCTGCTCTATGGACTTCTCCTGGACTTGCTTTATGGTAAATATCAGGTTTCTTATCCTTTATTCTGGCAAAAATACAGTATATATAAACACTGTACCCCTGGGAGGTTTCCTTCCAAGACAGTGACAAGTTTTGAGGAGAATGCAGGTGAAGATCTTGCCTACAATGAACAGCAGTGAGATATCCATAGTCTTTCCCTTATTTTTATGTAGAAGTGGTGCTTCTCTCCCACTTCACCCAGAAAAGCTAAGCCCACTCCCCTCCTTCCCTCACCCCGATTGCCACTTGTTTTACGCTGTGTGTGTGAGTCCGTGTGTGTGTGCGCGCATGAGCCTCCAAAGCGAAATCTGTAGATCTCTTGCTCTGGGTAACCCTCCAATGCAGAGCTGTGGGCTGTTGACACAAATCCGTCGTTTCCCTATAAAACCCCAGCACAGTTAAGCTATCATTAACTTATTCCCTACCTCCCTCTCTCTCTCCCCCTTCCCCACTTTATGGGGACAGGAAGAAGAACGGAGTGGGGGGGGTCTTGCCAGTCCTGCTCCCTCTTCTCTCTCCCCTTCTCCCTTCCCCTATGCCTCCCAAACAATGAGGCAGCCAGAATTCAGCCAGCAAGAAGGCTTTAGGTTGGTCCTGCTTATCAGAAAGTCCTGGGGCTCTGGGCAGAGGGAGGAGGAAGAGGAGGAGGAGGGCGTTCTTTGACATGCGAAGGTGGAAGAAACAAGTCGGTTTGTTCCCTAACCCAAAGTCCAGAACCAGTATCGCCTCACGGGGTGAGGCGGAGGAAAACCCCTTCCCACTAACCAGGGTTTGTGCTGACCCGAGAGCCTTCCCGTGGTGCACATGCTGCTTTTGGGGAGGGGAGGGTTTCACGCACGTGGTTAAAGCAGGTGGTATGGGAACATAGCCTGGGAGGGGGGAATGAGAGGTGGCAATCCGCCTTCCAAAGAACGGCCTCCTCCTCCTCCACCCTCTGCCCAGGTTGCTCGGGAATAGGCAAAGAACCATACAAAGGTCTTTGTTTGTAGAAACAGCAGAAAATCTGCAATACATCCAAGGGTGAGAAAACCAGTAACATGCTTCTGGAAGAACCTGAATCTTTTCTCCAATTTTATCAATTTGTCGTACACTTTTTTAAAAAAAACAGTTAATGGGGCATGTTAGTGCTGTGATTACCCACCCACGAATAGGACTTCTATTCTCTTTCCTACACTTACAAATATACACATGCAAATGCACATATCCAAACTCAGTGTGCTATATTAACTTTTCAGTAAATATATTTTTGAAAATCCAGTTGGTAATAAATATAGAAGTATTTATATGCACACGTTTTTATCTAATTGTGACAGCCTTCTAAAACACTCTGTTCTTGGCACCGTATTTGATAACCTGTCAAAAGCATAAATAACCCAGAGGAAATACGAAGACTGAAGAAAAATAATATTTACTTTAAAAAAAAGAACATCTATAAAATGGTTTAAAAATATCATTTTGACTAATAAGCTCACTGTACAGCTAATAATCAGTCTCACAGATCAAGGCACTGCAAACTTGAAAGAGCTGGAGTTGCCATGCAGCTGGCAAAAAGAGAATTATGCAGAAAAATCAGCTGAGCAACTACCTGTATCGCCTTGATTTAGATCTACATCAAGGATGGGAAATCCTGCCATGCTTGACAACTGCCCCCCCTGTATCCTTCATTCTCCCCCCCAAAAAGCCTTTTTGAAATTCAATGATAAAATGGTTGACTTTGGGCTTTGAAGTATGCATTTAAGTTATGATTTATTCTCTGTACAGTCCTTGGTGCTCTTTGAGCTTGGTTGTTTGCTTGCAGAAATTTCATTACCTGATTGGTTAAAATAATCATTGCTAGTGTTTTCTGCCTGTTTATGTCAGAGTTTGTTGCATAAATTCAGATCCAGAAACCACACACAAATAACTGATTCAGCTGGATTCATTAACCTCTTTATAAACATAAGAATAGATGAATAAATGTACAATACCAACAGGTGGTTCTTACAAGTAAACACAAAGCAGGAGAGTTATAGGCAAACACAAGCACTTAATTACATTTCAGCAGACAAGCCAGACAGACCGCTAGTTTACTTCTCAGAGCAACAGACTGCTTAAGTTTCTGTTTCAATTCTCTGTACAGACTCAAATCTGTTTAAACTCCTATTGGCTAACTTAGTTGCTATGCCCATTCATTGGCTGACTTTGTCCCCATGTCTCGCCCATTCATGAATATTTTAACAGTTTACATGCAGCACCTTATATTAGTGGGTGTAGATTTTCTCCATGGTACTTCCTTGATTAGGATATGGTTTTCTGCATGATTATTTGTCTGGTGTTAATCTATGTTTAACTTGTAGCTGAGAGAATGTGTCCTCATGGTCTTATTTTCATCTTAGCTTTTTTAAATTGTCTCTTTTAAATGGTATGTAAATGTGCAATAGACACATATTTCTATGTGTCTATTGATGACTAATTTGTTTAAATGCCAAGTTTCCAGAAATTTTATAGCATTTTTGGATTTAGCTTTATCTAGGATGCTCAATTTCCCAAATGAAACTATGGTTGTGTCTGTTTATGTGTTGTGAGATGAGAGAATATTCATGGTGTCTTCTGACTTCATTGGTTTTTACCCAGACAATGTTATATGTAGATTTATAGATGGCATGAAACATATACTCTGATTAAAATAATCACATTAGTGATCCTCTGTTTTTCCACTGAACTACACTTTTCTGACAGTGTCCAGTAAAACCTAGGCTTGGCCATCTCTTTCACAGTCATTACCTGCAGATGTAATTTGGATACAACTGGATTAGCTAAAATGCAGAGAGCCTAGATCTGAGCTAGCCTATTTGCTATTGCCAAGTTAAACAGAAGTAACCCCGTACAGAAGATGAAGATAAAACTTTGCTCTTTCTGTGCTTTTATATCTGTGAAATATCTATAATTGTTCATCTAGCAACCATCTGCTCCACAGCCATTTTCTCTTGATTAACGTAACTCTGAATGGTTAGTACAATGTCATTACATTTGTATTAGCATTAATGAAAAATGTTATTTCATACACTTGTTTTTCAATCAGGGAATGGGACTTGGTTGTGAAAAGCAATAGTACATTTGCTGAAGGTCGATTAGGGATAAAGATCAAGGGCTGGATTGTATTTATTTATTTATTAAAATGTTATCCAATAATATAATAATGATTTGTCATTTGACCTTAGAAGGAAAGGATAAAATACTAATACATTTAAACTTTAAAAATATGAATTAACTGCATTGAAGGTCTATAGAGATTCTCAGTCATTCAGGCCATGGTTGTCCGAAAGGTGCTTTTTTAGGAGGCAACTGGACTTTCTTATTTTTTCTTTCAAGATGTTTCGCTTTTCATCCAAGAAGCTTCTTCAACTCTGACTGGATTGTGGGGAATGGAAGGACAACATAGACTCATCCCCAACAACTTGCACTTGTCTTCAAACAGTGAAGGTGCAGATGCACTACTCTGGTGACCCTAAGGACACAGAAAAACCTCCAAGTTTTCTCTACAACTCTCTAAATGTAGAATCCAATTGCTGTCTGCACAGAATATAAATCTTTCTATTCCCCAACATCCAGTCAGAGCTTTTTCTTTACTTATGTATACAAATAAAGATATTTTTCTTGGGTTCTGTTTGGGCAAGGTACATCGGGCTAATAGTTCCCTTGATGTTTATGGTTAGTTGAATACCACAGTCCTCCAAAGAACTGCTTCCTACCAAAGAAAGCTGCAATATATTCTTAAAAGTCTTTGAGAACATTCCTAATGTTGACTTTCAAAGTATCTTTTTTTTTTCTTGAGTGGAGCACCTCATCTCTTTGTTGATTTAGTTTTCTGAATAATTTCAGTTTCTGCCATCTAATCCTAGATCTTTAGGATGATCCTAGTCATAATGAGAAAAACTTCACTGTTATATCCCATGTAACTGAAAAAGAATATTTGTGGGCCTTTATGTTCTGTATCACCCAAGAAGTCTTCAACTTGGTTCCATGCAGCATGTTCACTTGGCTTGCGCGAGCCATGCTATACATATCTTTTGTGCATATAATGATTGAAGATTTAATCCTTTGTAACTTGCTGATTCATACCTCCACATGTGACTGCAATAGAATAATTACAAAACAAAGGCTGAGGAAAATCAGATATGCATCATGTGTTGACAAGAGACATCTTTATGTCTTTAATATATTAGGAGAAGCAAATGTCAATAGTTTCTTAAATGGAATATAGTATGTTCATCTTTATTTGAAATGACAGCTGCAAGGCATCTATTAAGCATTCTAGAAAGGCAACTATTGACATTTGGAGGGTGGAAAAAATCACCAGCCATTCAAAGACAAACATTCAGTTAGACAAAAAACTTACAAAATTGCTTTTGTTAATTCTGGAATAAATCAATCCCTCTCACTTTCCTGAGCTTCAAAATACATTCCATATTAAACACTTATGGCCACCCTCTTTCATGTTAAACAGGATAAATTAGCAAAAGTGGCTGCAACAAGGCAACAATTATGTCAGAATGGCAGCATCTACATCTTGATATCATTGGATAATGGCACAATCTAGATTTTCATCCTTGTCTTTTGTATTTCACATGAGATAATATTAATTTGTATATGTTGACATTTCCTCCCCCTTGTCTCTCTCTCCCCTATATATCTCCCCTACACATCAAGGGAAATAATTAAATATTTTTCCTGCAACATTCCAATTTTCTATGTGAATATACTTCTTGCTCTTTAGTAAGCATTCTACCATGTCCAGTTTCCAGTAGTATTATCCAGAACTAATGATCTCATGTAGAGCTATTCACACAGAAAATTCAGTTGGCTAGTCCTGTTCAATGGAGGGTAAGATATGATGCCAGAAAAACCAGAGGAATTCACTACTATTAGTGTAATATTGTATTGCAAGAATGAGAGAGCAGTCAGTAATACTGTACAGTTACAATATAGAGAGTTTTGCAAACTGGACGACTCCTTGAACTTACTAAAGATGTGCATCACTATAATCACTCTAGCTGCCATCATTGCTAAGGATTCTGTGACATTGTGAATTAAGCAAACAAAATCCCTTTAAAGTGAAAGATTGATGTTGCTACACAAATAGAATTTTAACAATGGTCAATAAAAGCTCCACTGACTTTAGAATAGACTCCGATTCAGAGAGTCTGCACATCTTACAAAAAAAAAAAGCAAACATTTTAGCTGATATGGACGAATGTGGTTTTGAGAAGTAGGGTACTGGAATGCAACCTGTGTAAACAACTTTTATAAAGCAGTGTTTCATTCATCAGCTACAGAGTGAAAACTTACATATGTAGATCTGCAGAATGAATTTGAATTCTAATAGATAACAGCAGGCAAAGACAACACTAGTTTTTCAGTCTCTTAAACCTTTCATTACAATACTTGTTTACAGTTGCTCATCAAGCAATTATTGTTTAAATGTACATACAAATTTTGCTGTAACAATGGATGCCTATGGTCTCTTTTTTCTTGTGGTCACTTATTTCACTGTGAAATCAATAACTGTTTCCCCATTTGTGTACTTGACTATAATACTATGGGCATGGGAATCTAGCTACATTGTGAAATAATAAGTTACCTAATAGTGAGGCAGAATATTGATTTCATTCAGCCAAGTAATATAAAGATTTAAGTGATAATGACTGTTGGCTGTCTGTCAGAGATTGCATTAATATGTGATTCTTCCATTGAGTCATTGTGGAAAGAACAGAAACCATGGAGTCTGCCAAATACCTGATAATGGGCTTCTCCACAGATCTCCCTAACTGCAACTGAGAGATATCTTACTATCCATTAAGGCCTGAAAGAATGAAAGAGTGTGAGAAAGTTGATTAAGTAAGAATGTCTCCATAAGATGCCAACAGTGCACAAGAAAGCATGGACAGAAAGAATGAAGGAAAGATAAAGCAAGGGATAGAGTAGTATTGTACCAGGCTGAAATACTGAACTATCTGAAATTTAACCACCTGATGATCTTATTGAAGAAAGTCGGAAGTCATAACCAATGAATCTCAGCAAATCCTGTGCTCCTCTCCTTTTTCAAGAAAAAACCCTATATAGCATATCCAAAATCACCCGGTGTAATGACCATTCTTTTAGTAGCCTGGCTTTTTACCTGTCCAGTCGTCTTCTCTTTCTGCTGTCAGATTCACTACTGAATCATTTTTCACTGACGTACAGTATATAAGGACTAACTTTCATTAAATGAGTGACAGAACTAATCCAGGAAGCCCTTATCCCTACCCTGTGGTTTCCTTAGAGCTGGAAATATACCATGCATCCCATTGATCAGGTTCTGGTGTGTAGCTAAATCCATGGACAAAGCTATCTGTCAAACTCTCCCAAATCCTAACCTTACTCCATGTAGGCAAAGTGCTAGGTGAATGGTTTTCATATTGGCAGCAATTGCACCATTCACTCACCTTAATTAATCCCATATTAAATATGACAGCACTAGTCATCAACTTCATTGCTTAGCCAGCTTAGAGTTTGGCTGTTGAAATGTAGTAAAGTATGTCAGCATACTTTTGTGATTTCTCATGGATTGAAGAAAAGCACATTAAACAGGCTACCCACAGGAATCTAATGAAGAGTTAGTATAAATGGAAGACAATGATACATGTGCTCAGAAAGTGCAGTGATATCAATCATAGTTGCTTATTCTGCCTGGATGACTTGTACCCTTAATGTATATTCAAAGACAATCATGGTTTGCAATAATGAATGTGAGTAGGCATAAACTTTTGATTGTGTACTGCAGTAACAATTCCTTTATTCCTCCTTTTGCAACACTGACAGTTTCCAGATCTGGTACCCATGTTATAGATTAAGATTTTATTTTATCTTTTGATATGTAACAGTTATATGAGACATCATTTGTCTTTTAAGCTGCAGGATCAAGAACCGTTCTATTGGTGCATCTGTCTTTTGGAATGAGCTTCCCTCTAATGTGCTGGAAGGTCAAATATTTTAGCCTCTCATAGACCCATGAAGATTTGTCTCCTTTCCCACACACTGAGTCAGAATAGCCTTTGAGCTCACTCTGTTAGGAAATGAGTAGTTATTATTCCCAGCCTTGATTATGTCTGTGTTGTGGAGTTTGTTTCCATATAGGTTTTATATTTTTATGCCACCTACTGTAATAGTTTATGAGTTGGACAGGCTTATAAATCATCTAAATAAATCTACATATGACACCTTATCTTTTTCTATCTTTAAATCTCAAGTCTGTAGAACTCTCTAATGGGTGTCTATAAACTATTTGAGGATGACTGAGAACAAATAAATGGGAGTTTATTACTGACAAGATGGATGTGTTGTGAATCAGGAGACCAAATCAATCTGGATAGAGTCTAACTGAACATAGATGGAATTGCCAATTATTTAGCTTGAGGGTTCTTCCTGAATTCTGTAGAAATTAAAATAGTATTGACAATTATAAGTGTCATTTAATAACGTAGGCTACTATCCTATTGTATTTTTAAACAATTACAGCTTATCATGATTATTCATGCATTAATTATCTTTAAGCTAAATTGGTTGAATGCATGGAAAATTGTTTAGAAACAAATACTGAAGCTTGGGGCTACACAATGTTCCTGCCAAATTGTTGCTGCCTTAAATTTTGTGTGAGTTTCTTTATTAGGGCTCAACAATATTCTCATATGCTACATGGAAGCATAAAAAAGACATAACTGCTTTAAAGAGATGCTGTGATCATGTATGTCTTCCAAATACCTTTATCAAATAATTTTAAGTAAGCACAGCTTTAATAAACATTGGTTTTTTTTAAAAAACCACCCCAATCAATTAGTAGTTGCTTACAGAAGGAATGGCAAGCAATCAAAAAGTTTGCATGATATTAAAATCTGGCAAAGATACAGCAAAATTAAGAATATAAAATCATATATGCTACTCAGAAAGAAAAAAGGAGAATTTGAAGAAATAATGCAATGCACAATATCTAATACATCAAAGTATGAGATGGTGACATGGAAACAAATAAATAAATCAATTAATCCATAGACTTGGTTAAAACCACTCTATGGTAAGCAAAATAGAATTTGAAGTCATATAATCATGTCTATTGATTTCTACAAAAAATGATTTGTCGTGAATATGTTGGATTAGTTTTCACTTTTATTTTAGGTCTTTGGTAAATATCACAAGAAATTGTCTTAAAAACAAATTGCTATATACTGTAGTATAAGCAGGGGTGGGTTTCTAAGGGTTCGCCCGGGATCGCGCGAGCCCTTTCGTCAAATTTCCCGATCCCGAGCGTTCCCTTTCGACCGTGGACCCGGAAGTAAGTCCTCCGCATTCGTCCTCACCCCCCCCGCCAACCAGCCAACGCTAAAATCGCTGGATGCCGGGGGCGGCCTAACCGCCGCTGCTAAATGCTGCTCCCTCAGCTGGGCGGGCAGGCAGGAAAGCAAGCAAGGCGGCTGCGTTGTCTTCTTTTTCCCTCAGCGCCGCGCCGCCCCAGCCCCTGCTGCTGCCGCTGCAGAGAAGAGGAGGAGGGGGCAGCCCCCTGGGCAGAGCGCGCAATTCCCTTCCTCCCTCCCCCTCCCTCCCTCCACAGCCAGCATGCTGGCCACTCATCGTTTCCAGGGGCTGCCGTTCCTCACACACACACACACGGAGGCTTCTCAGCTCCTGGAAGGAGCCTGAGCGAGAGAGAGAGCGACCAAGCACGGCGGGCGGCCGGGCAGCTGGGGCAGGCTAAGGCAAGTGACCCGGGCTGAGGAGGCTCCGCGGAGGTGGGGGCGAGGCGGGGACGATGACAGACAGACAGAGGCACAGACACAGAGAGAGACAGGGAAGGAGGGGGGAACCAGAGAGTGACAGACACACACAGAGACAGAGAGTGGGAGGGAGGGAGAGAAAGATAGACAGAGACACAAAATGAGTGATTTAAGTGCCTGAATGCGAGACAGACAGACACACACACACACACACACAGAGTGACAGATGGGCAAACAAAGGAAAGAGAGACAGAGAGAGAGAAAGAAAAAAAGAAGGTGGGAGAGAGAGAAAGAAAGAGAGAAAGAAAGACAGACAGAGAGAAAGAGAGAAAAAAGAAAGAGAGACAGAAAGGAAAGAAAGAGAAAAAAGAGAGAGAGAAAGAGAGAAAGAAAAGCAACAGAAAGAGAGAAAGAGAAAGAGAGAGAGAAAGAAAGAGAGAGAGAGAAAGAAGGAAAGAAAGAAAGAGAGAGAGAAAAAGAGAAATAGGGAAAGAGAGGGGGGGAAAGAGGGAAAGAAAGAGAAAGAAAAAGAAAAAGAAAGAGAAAGAAAGAGAGAGAGAGAAAGAGAAAGAAAGAAAAAGAAAGTGGGAGAGAGAGAAAGAAAGACAGACAGAGAAAAAGAGAAAGAAAGAGACAAAGGAAAGAAAGAGAAAAAAAGAAAGAGAGAGAGGGAAAGAAAGAAAGAGACAGAAAGAGAGAGAGAGAGAGAGAGAGGGAGAGAGAAAGAGGGAAATAAAGAAAGAGAAAGAGAAAGAAATAAAGAGAGAGAGAAAGAGGGAAAGAAAGAAAAAATGAGAGAGAAAGAAAGAGAGAGAAAGAGGGAAAGAGAAAGAAAGAGAAAAAGAAAGAAAGAGAGAAAGAGAAAGAAATAAAGAGAGAGAGAGAAAGAAAGAGGGAAGGGAAGAAAGAGACAGAGAAAGAAAGAGAGACAGAGAAAGAGAGAAAGAAAGACAGAAGGAAAAAAAGAAAAAGAAAGAGAGAGAGAGAGAACTTATGACCACAATTAAGCCCAAAAGTTTGGTTGCTAACCAAGACCATTGTTAAGTGACTTTCACATTTTCCAAATTGGCCACTCCCACCCGGTCACATGGCTGGCAAGCCACTCCCACCCGGTCACATGGCCAGCAAGCCACAGAACCTGTTCCAAAAATTTTGAAACCCACCCCTGAGTATAGGATATGTCTATGCACACCGTACTATAAAGACCATATGGCTGGGTTTCTGAATACTATTAGGAGATGGTTGGTTAAAGAAGCTAGAAAGATCTGATTCACACTGTGAATTAAAATGAATATTGGGCACTATCTAATAAAATGAAATTCAATGGTGAAAAGAGTAAGGTTCTACATTTAGGCAAGGAAAAATGAAATGCACAGATACAGTATAGGTGGTACCTTGCTCAATAGTAGCAACTGTGAGAGGGATATATTATATTTATATTTATTCAATTTATACCCCGCCCTTCTCCAAACGGACCCAGGGCGGCGCACAGGAAAATTAAAATAACATACAAAACATCATATAAAATTTAAAAAACTAATTCAATGGATCCTGTGCTAAAACCAGATTAAAATCCCCAAATTTAAAAACTATCTAAAAGTCAGTATAGGGGGCTACGCTAGGCCGGCTAGATGGAACAAATGTGTCTTAAGACACTTGCGGAAGAGGCGGAGGTCAGAGATGGTGCGAAGTTCAGGAGGTAAGTCGTTCCAAAGGGCTGGACCTGCCACAGAGAAGGCTCTCCCCCTGGGTGTCGCCAGTCGGCATTGTCCGGCCGACGGCACCCTGAGGAGGCCCTCTCTGTGGGAGCGTATTGGTCTGAGGGATGTATGGGGCAGGAGGCGGTCTCACATATAACTAGGCCCCAAGCCATGGAGCGCTTTAAAGATGGTCGTCAAAACCTTGAAGCGCACCCGAAAGACCACAGGAAGCCAGTGCAGCTCGCGCAGGATAGGTGTTATGTGGGAGTGTCTAGGCCAGGGGTCCCCAACCTTTTTTTCACCAGGGACCGGTTTCATTTTAAAGAAAATTCTGCAGACCGGCTGAGTGGCTCAGCAGTCATGTGACTGGGTGGGCGGGGCCAACTTGGAAAATGTGAAACTCACTTAACAATGATCTTGGTTAGCAACCAAACTTTTGGCCTCAACTGTGGTCATAAGTTCTTTCTTTCTTTCTTTCTTTCTTTCTTTCTTTCTTTCTTTCTTTCTTTCTTTCTTTCTTTCTTTCTTTCTTTCTCTCTCTCTCTCTTTCTTTGTCTCTGTCTCTCTTTCTTTCTCTCGCTATTTATTTCTTTCTCTCTTTCCCTTTCTCTCGCTATTTCTTTCTCTTTCTTTCTCTGTCTCTCTCCTTCATCCGCCCATCTCTGTCACTCTGTGTGTGTGTGCGTGTGTCTGTCTGTCTTGCGTTCACTCAATCACTCATTCTGTGTCTCTGTCTATCTTTCTCTCCGTCCCTCCCTCTCTCTGTCTCTCTATGTGTGTCTGTCATCGTTCCCCCCCACCTCCTCAGCTCGCCTGCCGCGCTTGGTCGCTCGTTCGCTCGTTCAGGCTCCGTCGCTGCAGGGCTGGAGAGGAGGAGGAGGGAGGAGGGGGCAGCCCATTGGGCAGAGCACGCGAGAGAATGCAGGAGGAAGGTGGGGGCTCTTCCTCCACCCTCGTCGACGGAGGGACTCCTGTGCGCTGCCGGAGCAACCCTCCCGACGAGGGTGGAGGAAGAGCCCCCACCATCCTCCTGTGTTCTCCCGCCCACTCTGCCCAATGGACGGCCCCCTCCTCCCTCCTTCTCCTCTCCAGCCAGTTTCTTCCCCTGCTGGCGGAGGCTCCGCAGCCCCTGGAAAAAAAACGAGTGGCCGGCATGCCAGCAGGGAAGTGAATCGACGCCCAGAAGTCCCTCCACCGACGAGGGAGGAGGAAGAGCCACACTCCAACGGCGCGAAAAGCCGCGCCTGCGTTGTCCTGTGCACTCTGCTCAGGGGGCTTCCCCCTCCTCCCTCCTCCTCCTCTCCAGCCCTGCGGCCCCGCTCCCACCCAGCCACGGACCGGCACTGGTCTAGGCGCTCCCATAATCACCCGCGCGGCCGCATTCTGGACTAACTGCAGCTTTCAAGTGCACCTCAAGGGAAGCCCCATGTAGAGAGCATTACAGTAGTCGAGTCGAGAGGTCACGAGGGCCTGAGTGACTGTGCGAAGGGCAGCCCGGTCCAGTAAGGGGCGCAATTGGCGCATCCGGCATACCTGATGGAAAGCCCCCCTGGCCACGGCCGCCACATGGTCCTCCATGGACAGCCGGGAATCCAGGAGGACACCCAAATTGCGTGCCCTCTCCACGGGGGCCGGTGTTTCGCCCCCAATGGCCAGAGTTGGAATAATCTGGCTGAACCAGGGTGCCGGAAGCCACAGCCACTCAGTCTTGGACGGGTTGAGCCTGAGTTTGTTACTACCCATCCAGATCCGTATGGCCTCCAAACACCGGGGACATGACCTCGACGGCATCGTTGGGGTGGTCTGGGGTGGATATGTACAACTGAGTATCATCAGCGTACAGATGATATCCCACCCCAAAACCACAGATGATCTCGCCCAGCGGCTTCATGTATGTGTTGAACAGTAGGGGCGAGAGGACCGATCCCTGAGGTACTCCACATACGAGGGGCCTCGAGGCCGACCTCTGCCCCCCTGCCAACACATATTGCGACCGACCAGAGAGGTAGGACGAGAACCACCGTAGAACGGTGCCTCCCAGCCCCAACCCCCCCAGTCGGCGCAATAGGATACCATGGTCGATGGTATCAAAAGCCGCTGAGAGGTCTAATAGGACTAGGATAGAGGAATATCCTCCATCCCGCGCCCTCCAGAGATCATCAACCAACGCGACCAATGCCGTCTCGGTGCTATGCCCGGGTCGGAAGCCGGACTGGCGCGGGTCTAGATAATCAACTTCCTCCAAGTGTCGCGGAAACTGTTGGGCCACCACACTCTCAACAACCTTCACTAAAAAGTGAAGGTTGGAGACGGGACGATAGTTCTCTAGTAATGCTGGATCCAGGGACGGATCTTAGAGTCCTAGTGAACAACCATTTATGTTGGATAGCCATTTGTCTGAAATGGTATAGGGTTTCCTGACTAGGCAGGGGGTTGGACTAGAAGACTTCCAAGGTCCCTTCAAACTCTGCTATTGTATTGTATTGAATACAATGGATAAACATTACAGTCTCTGGGTGAAGCATTAAACTAAAACCAACTAAACTTAATGTATTATTTGAACCCAGCTTATGAATCCTCTACAATGCAGATAAGGTAGTAGGAGTAGGGAATGTAAATTACAAAATATGTGGATTCTGAATATTTCATATCTTGTATGATCAAATTGGAGTTCTAAAAAAAAATTCCCATGAAGATTCATGCCACTAGATGCCAGAAAGGCTATTTTCAGGAAGCACATTTTAGTGCAAGGAAAGGTTATACATTGTTAACGATGTAGCTTATGATTACTGCCAGGGCTAGAAGAGAAATAACTGTGTATCTTTCTGCTTGGATTCCCAAATAACATGGTTGGCCTTGGGTTTAGTGCAGCATAATTGCTGCTCTATCTCCGGCAGCAAAATCTTCAAGGCTGATTGGAGATGGAAAAATCAAAAGGAAAGAAAAAACATTGATAAAGCAGAGTAATGGAGAGATCAAATGGGTATATTGAAACTTGAACTGTGTCAAAGAGAAATCAGTCCCTTGGAACTGGATTCAGCATATATATTTAACGTGTAAGGCAGAGGTATAATGTGTAGCTTATTAGCTCTAAAAGCATCTCAAGTGAACTTGCCACAGTAGCATCATTTATCTATATTTCTTCCTGCATCAGAATTTTTCCAGTAGAATGAATACTACTATGGTATGGAAAGAATAATTGCACAATTTAGGACTTTGTTCCCATTTTCATTTATGGTCTTTTTTAGGCAACTCAAGTAGCTTTAATAACATTTACATTTAATAAACATTAGACATCAACTTCAAAAAAAATTCCACATTTATTTTAAATTAACTTTATACTCTTGCACTAATAAAATTTAATTAGTCTAAAGCGTTGCTAGCCTTAAAGAACATTGGAAATTAAAAATTCATCTGGATCCTTTTTATATGCTCGTAGCTGCTAGAAATAGGAATTTTAGCAATTACATTAGGGTCCATATGTCAAATGTTGATATCAATGTTGTGCCACTTGCAAATTTACCTAGGGCAGCTCTCTGATACACAGCTTTTACAGCATCTCCTAGTAATTTTGAGAACACTTAAAAACTGCTTCGGCTTTGGAAAATGATAGCGGAGAGGTATTCCTGCAGAAAATGTACCTCTTTTCTCCGTATATGCTGTTTATGTTCAGGCATATAACAAGATGGCTCAGGGCTCAAGGTGGTAATCATGGAACTCCGAAAGGCACAATTTAAATACTCATCACCACCACAGACATTACATTCGGTATTTTGTAGCATTAATTTGAGGTTTAATGCAATTGTGTGTGTGTGTGTGTAAAACTTTTCCAATGCAGAAAGGATTTAACGCTTCGGAAATGCATGCAAGATCCCAGATAGCTGGATAGAAGATTTTTATTTTTCCTTCTAAACAGCAAATTAAATTGATTGGCAGGTGATCCGGGTAGGCAGGATTTGTCTATAGGACCTGTGTAGAATTTACTGCTATGATATGTGAAAATGAGTATAAAAGGGGAAAAAATGGAACCTGCCCACTTGGAGCTCATCCTTAGCCCAAGATTTCAGTTTAAAAAACATGGTCATATAGAGCCCAAGCAGGAAGTGTAGAAGAAAAGAATGTGGTGTAAAAGAAAGGAAGGAATGAACAACCATTGCTGTTGGCATAGCATCCCTTCCTCTGCTGCTACTAAGTTAGTTATTACACTCAAAAGGAGCAGCACAGCTTCAGCCCGCTCTTCTTCCTCTCGGTCAGGAAAGAGATGTTTTCTGGTGACTGAAGAGAGCTCTGTTGCTTTGGTACCAGCAAGGAGAAAATGGACATGGCTGCTTTGTCGAATAGACACCTTGGATTACTGCAGGCTGGGGGAAAGAAGGTGCACTTCATGCCTATTGGTGCAGAGGAGGGCACCATCTGCAAGAAATGTCCCAGGACCCAGGGGCTGCCTGCTCTGGGTTCGGCTGATCCTCTGCAAAGATTCTGTGTGGTTTGGTGAACCCCCCAAATCTCACTCTTGGCTAGCCCCACCCACCCCATCCCTCCCACGAGTCTCCACGCAGCCTGTTTTGGACGCCAGGTAAGTGCAGGGCCTACACAGAGGCTCAGGGAGGGTGAAAAACAGGCTTGCCGGAGGCTCCAGAAGGCTGGAAATGGGCCCATTTTTAGCTTCCACAGAGCATTTGGAGCCTGGGGAGACCATTTTTACCCTCCTGGAGGCTTGAGGAAAGTCTCTGGAGCTCAGGAAGGGCAAAAAAGGGGTCTCCCAGAAGTTCCGGAAGGCTGGAAACAGGCCCATTTCTGGCCTCTAGAAAGCCTCCAGAGCCTGAAGAGAGCAAAAACGCCCTCCCCCCAGTCATGGTGCTAAAGGTTTTGAAGCCCACTCCTGCCAGGATCTCAATACATCTCTTTACTTACAGTATGGGAAAGTCTATTAAGCTACACACAAACAAATCACTTATTCCAATTAGTTACTAGTCATTTACTCCATTTTGTTTGTTTGTTTGTTTGTTTTATAGTGGTACTTTCCAGAATACTGCACAAAAACATTTCTCTGTCTGAATTTAGATGTGGCATAAGGTGCTTTCCAGCACTAATCTAATGTCACTCCCTTCAAAGAAAAGAAGACACATTAAGAAACACCTACAGATAGAGTTTTAGGAGATTCTCAGGTTAAATATAGTGTGCCATTGAATGTGCCACAGGTCACGCTAGATATAGTGTGCCACAAAGGAAGAAGAATAGAAGTAAATTGTTGTTATCACACGCCGCTTATGAAATTCTTGCTAGTATCTTGTTGCCTCTTGTAGAATTAAGATACTGAATTTGATCGATCTCTGGCATGTTCCAGCATGACAATTATATTTACCTTCTATGTCAAGACAGAGTATTTAGGTTCTTTGTGGAATCCTACTACTATGGTATTCAGGGTAAACCTAAATCCCCAGTGCTTTTGTGTGTCCCCCCAAAAATATAGTACACATTATTATCTTTTAGTGTGCGCATATGTTATAAGAACTGCAGAAAAGCAATAAGAAATGGCAAGCCAAATATATAAAAATATGAGATAAGGAAAGAAAACAAAATATAATTATATCCAGCTTGTTCTAAAACCTACTGATTCCATGTCTTTCTGTCTTTGTTTCATGTCTTTACACCATTTCATCCATTATCTTTTGCTTGTTAAGCTTGTCACTTCTGTCTTTCTGAGGATCTCATCTATTGCATCTACCTGCCACTTACACAGATTTTCCTTTTTTGTCAATTATAATCACTTTCATTCAGATTCAGTTTTAATTTATAAACATTTTAAGACCAAACCATTTAAATATACTTATTTCATAGAAGCTACTCACTTTTGCATTAACTCCAGATTCATTCATTACCCATCCATTTTCACCATCTGTTTCAATCTATTCAACTATCTACTGTACATGCACAGCATTCACTTATTTTTATGTTTCTCCTGACATACCCAAACTTTCACTTCTATATAACAAATGAGATAGAATCATGCTATTACACAGATATTTTCAGGCTTATGATAAAGATTTGTTTCTTGCACAGACTATATATTACCCACTATCTTTTTACCAGCATCTGCAGATCTTCAATTTTTTCATTTTATTAAGTATTCCATCAATGTACCCAAAAGTATCTACTTTCACTAGTTTTCTACTTCCCAGTAATTCTGCAGACCATCAGATCTAGCCTTGCAAAAGCCAATGATTGTTTCACTGCAAGCATTCATTACAGTAGAACTAACCAATGTTTCTTCCAACCTATTAATGTGGAATTGCCAAAAGCAGTCTTCTGCTACCTTCTCTCATGATTCATCACCGCTTTTTTTTAAAATTAGATTTATATCCCGCCCTTCTCCAAAGAGGACCCAGGGCGGCGCACAGGAATTTAAAATGCATACACAAACAAATATAAAATTTAAAAACTTATTAAATAACCATCCTGCGCTAAAACCAAATTAAAATCCCCCTAAAATAGAAGCTATCTAAAATAGTCACAGCGGATGTTACACTAGGCCGGCTTGATGAAAGAAATGTGTCTTTAGACACTGGTGGAAGAGGCGGAGGTCTGAGATGGTGCGAAGTTCTGGGGGGTAGGTTGTTCCAAAGGGCGGGGCCCGCCACAGAGAAGGCCATTCCCCTGGGTGTCGCCAGTTGGCATTATCCGGCCGACGGCACCCTGAGAAGGCCCTCCCTGTGGGAGTGGATCGGTCGAAGGGATGTATGGGGCAGGCGACGGTCTCGCAAATAACTAGGTCCTGAGCCATGGAGCACTTTGAAGATGGTCGTCAAAACCTTGAAGCGCACCCGAAAGACCACAGGAAGCCAGTGCAGCTCACGCAGGATCGGTGTTATATGGGAGTGTCTAGGAGCTCCTGTAATCACCCGCGCGGCTGCATTCTGAACTAGCTGTAGCTTTCGAGTGCACCTCAAGGGAAGCCCCATGTAGAGAGCATTACAGTAGTCGAGTCGGGACGTCACGAGTGCTTGAGTGACTGTGCAAAGGGCAGCCCGGTCCAGTAAGGGGCACAATTGGCGCATCAGGCGTACCTGATGAAACGCCCCCCTGGCCACGGCCGCCACATGGTCCTCCATGGACAGCCGGGAATCCAGGAGGACACCCAAATTGCGCGCCCTCTCCACGGGGGCCGGTGTTTTGCCCCCAATGGCCAGAGTTGGAGCTTTGTCTGTGGTGCTTGTTGAATCAATTTAAAAAAGCAAAACAAGAACTATTTACTAGTTCTGCATGGTTTTTTTTTTCATTCCCATTAAATCATGTCCAATTTTTGGAGACTTAGGTTTGACCTAAGCATAGTACATAAAATTATCTACTACACTGTTCTACCTGTCAATGAGTACGTCAGCTTCAACCACAACAATACATGAGCACACAATAGATACAAACCTAAGGTAAACTGTACCAAACTCAATTGCATAAAATACAACTTCAGCAATAGAGTGGTCAGTGCTTGGAATGCATTACCTGACTCAGTGGTTTCTTCCCCAAGCCTCCACAATTTTAACCTTAGACTACTGTTAACTGCACCCCATTGGACTGTAAGGGACTTGCATAAGCACACCAATGTGGCTACCATCCCTGTCCTAAGAACCCCATTTATTCGTATCCTTTTTATGCATTCACAATCTTTTATATACTTGTATCTATTACCTTATACACACACTTGACAAAACAATTTTTTTTTTAAGTCCCTGCAGTTTTCTTGGCAAGGATTTTCAGAAGTGGTTTGCCATTGTCTCCTTCCTGGGGCTGACAAAACGTCTCTGGCCCAAGATCACCCAGCTGGTTTTGTTCTGAAGTTGAAGTCAAGTTTTCTTGGCTGATGCCTTAACCATTGCACCGAACTGGCTGGTATAAATCAGCCGGTCAGTTGTAGAGGGAAGAGAGATAATGTATCTGAGATAGGTGTGAATTTGTAGTAATTAGAAACTGCCTCACCCTCAAACTGCAAGAAGCCCCAGCATTTCAATATGTATAATAGAAGTTCTGTGATTTGGCTTTCAAGCAGTCCAGATCAAAGGTAATAGGTTTTGATGTGTTTACTGTTGAGAGAAAATAGTGTTGAAATCCCATTTAATAATGCCCAAAAAAGAAATATCTGTCATATAGTCAGGAAAGGCAAAGATTAGTAATCATTACATTTTGTACAATGTTAGCTAATATGCATTTTTCTGTGAGAGTCAAAAGAATCTAATCTAAACTGTAATCTCAAGGTAACTTGTTTATAATAGTTTTACAGTTGTATGATTAAAGTGAATGTGATTCTTTATTCAAATATAATTTTAAAATATGCTATATCTTCCACATGTCCCAACAAGTTGTATTACCTTATTACTGAAGCAGAAGAAAGAAATTCAAATAATTTTCAAGTGAGAAAAAGGTGTGGTGATGGCAGCAAAACCAACAGGTCCTTTACAGATCTATGTACATTATTGAGGTCCCATTTCCGTTCTGAAGAATCAAAAAGGATTCTTCAGGACATTGACAATGGTTAGAATGGTCCACATGGAGATTCTTTAAACCCATTGTTATTTATAATGGTCATTAATGTCATTCTATAGAAATCACTGCCTGAGTTTGGCCACAACTTCAACCTAGGCTCTATTATATGTACTGATGACTTGGTTAGCCAAACATCCTTTAAGCCTCCAAGAAAAGTTAGATCATCTAAAGTGATATTCTTCACTCAGCCAGGTTGCCCTTTAACTTGAAGAAGTCCATGGGGCTCACTGTACTTAGAGATGAGAAGAGGAAATCTTAGTTTTATCATCAACCTCCTATTCAAATGAAATGACTTCTCTCAAGCCTTTAGGACTGAAAGATTCTGTGGAATATCTAGGCCTCCATTTTACTTGGAAAGATCACCAGACTCCCAATTATCCGAGTAGTTTAGGAGACTACTAAGGCACCTTTGAAACTCCATCATGGCTCATACTGCTTAAGATCTATCTCTTTCCTAAGTTTACCCATGAACTAATATTACACAGAGCCCATAGGAACACCTTTTAAAGACTAGACGATGGCATTGTATGGTGCAACGGGGCCTGGAATCCACCACATGAATGTGTGCACATGCGCGCAATGCACACATGCGTCCTTACCTCTTACGATGCCTCCACGAGTCTCCACGATGTTCCAACTGCTCAGCGAAGTGTCAGGCGGGCGCTGTACACACCATGCACGTGTGTGGAAGCACCAAAGAGCTCAAATACAGGTAAGGAGGATGGGCAGGCAGGGGGGCCCTCCAGAGCACCATACTGGAATAGTACGTGGTGCTCCCAGCAGGCACCGGTACGCCCCTACTGGAGCGTACCCTGCAACCCACCACTGGTATGGCTGCTGATGCATTCCTTGGTTGCTTACTGGTGCTGGAGCTGGCTACTTGTAATCCGTTGGTCCCTGTGGAATTAGATATGACTGCTTGTTGTCAGCCTCTCCTCTGACACCAAATCAGAACACACCATGACAGTGGCTACTTACGGAGTATTCTTTTTCCAGGCTCTAAAGTGAAGTTGGCTTTATCCCTTTTAATATTCCGTAAGTTCTCAAGACCTGGTTTGTCATCTGGACTATGGGTGCCAGGAGACCAGGATATTTTAAGATGGCTCTAGCATTGTTTAATTATATAATACTATCTCCTGGTTTTGTTTTTAATTTTGATTGTTTTCTTTAATAATCATTTTATGTATTTATTATTCTATTGTAATGGTATTACACTATCCAGAGATGGATGGGCCATCTTATGTGAGATGAGTATCCCTACAAATTTGCTAAATAAACTGCCCAAACCAAGAGCTGTCTCTACAAAAGTCTCATGTAGTGATTCCCCCCCCCCTCTCTCTCTCTTCTCTGCCTGGCTGCTTGATCCCTCCTTCTGGGCCATTTCATCCAGCTGGCTCCACTGCTTGTCACTTCAAGCCTCCATCTTTCCCCAGTGAATTCGCTGGGCAATTTCCTTTCCAGTTTAACTGTCAGTTTCTCTTTCTCATTCTGTCTGTGCATTGGCTAAACTTGTCAGCCGATACTCCTGAATGATTTCAACTCCCAAACAGAGCCAAGTGCTGCAGAGAGAAGAGCCTGCTGCGTTCCCTCCTCTTGCTTACTCATGAGAAGTCTTTCTTTGTTGCTTTAAATTTTTGTCTTTTATTTCCTTAGACTGTCCCAGTGGTGGGTTGCTCTTATCATCGCTACCGGTACACTGATCGCAGTCTGTTTGTGCATGCGCCTGATGTGCGCAGCGCATGCATGCGCAATCCACCACCTCCGTGACAACCAGCTGCTTGTTGGGGCTTGTGCAGGCATTGCACACTCTGCGCATATGCACAGTGTGTCTTTTGGCATAAATACAGCTATAGAGCGCGTGTGGGTGGGTGAGCCAAACGAGCCACCGTACTGGTACACTCTCAGCTGTTCCAGGCCACTACCGGTATGATCATACTGTGCCATACCCACAGCAACCCACAACTGGACTGTTCCTATTTTAGGCTAACATTTGTCTTCTCTTCTGTTTCCTGTTTCCCTGAATTTAGTGATCTCTTCTCACTTCAGCTCTTATACCTTTCCTAGCATGTCTGAGTTTATTTCTTCTCTATTCCTTCAGAGACAAGAACTCTCCTTGGCCAAAAATTCATATTCTGATATTCTTCTGAGCTCCAACAGCCTCTTTTCTAACAGCCTCTTTATTTCCCTATTAACCTCCATCTCTGTTTAGAGCATCCTATTTCCTTTAGTTCTCACTTCTCCCAATTATAAAACTGCCCCCCCCCATGGCACCCTCATAGCTGCTTGGCTGAGACTCCCTCGTCTTGCCAGATAACAGCTTGTATAGTCGTGGGGTTTTGACAGCAACCTAGACTGTGGGAATTTCCATCACTAATCAATGTGGTCACATGACATTGCATTTTACAACATGTAGGGCTGGAAATCCCAGTCCCAATTGCTATTGTAACACGAGGCCCTCTGTACAAGAACTGTCCTAGAAAGAGCTGCAGGCTATTACTAAAGTCAAGATGGTGAGCATTTGTCCTTTCAATTACCAGAGGTTGAACTTGACATGATGGCATCTGATTAACCTGCAAGTTATTCTAAAAACAAATAGCTTATGTTAACCTTTCTTTCTTTGGTGCCTTCTTTGGTGGTGCTTTATTGTAGCTATATTGGTTGAAAAGATCTGGTAGAGCAGATGTTCATAAAACAAAGTATAAGGATACAGACTTAGATAAAAAGGGACTCCTCGTTCATCAGTATTGTAATGTAAAGGTTCCCCTCACACATATGTGCTAGTCGTTCCTGACTCTAGGGGTCGGTGCTCATCTCTGTTTCAAAGCCAAAGAGCCAGCAATGTCTGAAGATGTTTCTGTGGTCATGTGACTGGCATGACTAAATGCCGAAGGCGCACGGAACTCTGTTACCATCCCACCAAAGGTGGTTCCTATTTTTCTACTTGCATTTTTATGTGCTTTCAAACTGCTAGGTTAGCAGAATCTGGGAACAAGTAACAGGAGCTCACTTGGTTATGCAGTGCTAGGGATTCGAACCGCCAAACTGCTGACCTTTCTGAGTGACAAGCTCAGTGTCTTAGCCACTGAGCCACCGTGTCACAGTATAATACAATCAATATTGTACTGCCTTTAAAATTCCTTTAGTGTCATCACCTATTGTCATCTGTACATACATGCAGCTACATGTGTGTCAATCTGACATATAAAACCTGCTTTTTTTAAACCGTGTCAGCAGGGAAATGAAGGGAAATGGTCTTCTTTGTACACCGTCCAATCTTCTTCAACAGGCATATTTTTCTCAGCTGGATTTGGAAGCTGCTCAGTATTTACAGGCTTTCCTTCCAAAGGTTCAGAGGAAAAAAGCCTTATTTGTGTCCAAAGCATTTTTCTCTGGGGCTTTTGACAATGGCTCCAATGCTCTGATAATGCTACAGGCAGTGTCACAGTTCCACCTGGGATCAATGCTTTTGTTTCACTGTTTTGCACTATCGAATAGCAGAAAGATGTTGGAAATTGTGTGGAATTACATCTACTCCAACAAATATCTGCCTTTCTATATTCAAGGTTGCCAAGCAAAACAAATCACAAAATTTGCATAGAACACCAGTCAGCTAAAACTCAAAAATCACTAAGGTCAATAAATATTTTATTTGGTAGGCCAAACATCTACTGAAGCCAGAAACCCTTTACTGAAAAGTGATGGCAAGATGGTTGGATCATTCTGATTTGCTGGCCAGAGAGATACACAAGTTATGTACTTCTTATTCAAGCTTTTAGGTAAAAGTTGAAACTGGGAGATTGTCCTCTCTATAGATCAGCCACACTGCGCCCCCCACCCCCCACCCCCCAATCCTTCTGTTTTCTAAGTAAGGCTATGCCCTGGGATTTGTTAAATCCTGAATCAAATCCAGCTACATCACACCTTTTTCTGTGCTTTCATAACGTGAAGCAAGATCTTTTAATCTGACTCAGAATAAAGTGGGATTGCCAGTGGTATAAAGATATGATTTACTTCTTCAATGCATTTGAATGCAAATGAAATTCAATTGTGAAAAAAGTAAGGTCCTACATATAGGCAAGAAAAACCAAATGCACAAGTACAGTATAGGTGGTACCTTGCTCAATAGTAGCAACTGTGAGAGGGATCTCGGAATCCTAGTGGACAACCATTTAAATATGAGCCAGCAGTGTGCAGCAGCTGCCAAAAAAGCCAACACAGTTCTAGGCTGCATCAACAGAGGGATAGAATCTAGATCGCGTGAAGTGTTAATGCCACTGTATAGTGCCTTGGTAAGGCCACACTTGGAATACTGCATACAGTTTTGGTCGCCACGATGTAGAAAAGACGTGGAGACTCTGGAAAGAGTGCAAAGAAGAGCAACCAAGATGATTAGAGGACTGGAGACTAAGACATATGAAGAACGGCTGCAGGAACTGGGTATGTCTAGTTTGATGAAGAGAAGGACCAGGGGAGACATGATAGCAGTGTTCCGATATCTCAGAGGGTGCCACAAAGAAGAGGGAGTCAAACTTTTCTCCAAGACACCTGGGGGCAGGACAAGGAGCAATGGGTGGAAACTAACCAAGGAGAGAAGCAACTTAGAACTAAGGAGAAATTTCCTAACAGTAAGAACAATTAACCTCTGGAACAGCTTGCCTCCAGCAGTTGTGAATGCCCCAACCCTGGAAGTCTTTAAAAAGATGTTAGACAGCCATTTGTCTGAAATGGTATAAGATTCCTGCCCATGCAGGGGGTTGGACTAGAAGACCTACAAGGTCCCTTCCAACTCTGCTATTGTATTGTATTGTATTGTATTTCAGAGAGGCAGACATTCCCAGGAGTAATTAATTAATGGCTCCCTAGGACACACCATCTACCGGAAAAAAACACACACAAACCGCTACCTAAACGCACAATCACATCACCACCCTGCACAGATCAACTCTGTAGCCAAGACCCTCATCTCCAGAACCAAACGCCTAGCTGACAAAGACCACCTGAAAAATGAATTACAAACCCTCACAAAGATATTAATCTCTAATGGTTTCCAAAGAAACACAATCACCAAACTAATCCAAAAGCAGACACCCCCCAAGATCCAAAACACAGAACAAGACAATGGCATCGCTCTCCTCCCCTATATTAAAGGTACCACTGATAAAATCAGCAAAATTCTCCACAAACACAATATAAAGACATCCTTCGACACTAACCAAAAAATTGCCAACATTTTAAGGAACCCCAAAGACAAAATCCAGCTAGAAAACCAAGGAGTCTATGAAATACCATGCAAAGTCTGCTCGTCCACATACATTGGACAAACTAATAGGAGAATTAGTGCACGTATCTCAGAGCATAAGAATTCTGTTAAAAGACAAGTAAATACTTCCTCCCTCTTCCTGCACTTCCAAGCAACAGGTCATCAAATTGACTTTGAAAAAACCAAATTGCTCTCCAGGACTGAACACTCCAACAGGAGAATGATTATGGAAGCTATTGAAATAGAAAAACATCCCCAAAATATGAACAGACGCGATGATGCCTCCCGCCTGCCAGACATCTGGAAACCAGCTCTGGCCACTAAACGAGTCCCGGCCACTAAACAAACCCTGGCCACTAAACGAGTCCCAGCCACTAAACAAGTCCCGGCCACAAACACTGACACCATCATCAATCACTCTCAACAAACTCCAGCTACCAATCAGGATGTGGCAAATCAGCCAACCAATCGGTTTAAAAGTAGCAGAGCCAACATTCCAACCCCTCCCACCTCCACTTACAGAAAAACTGCCATTTCAAATGCAGTTCATTTGCAAAAGGCAGAAGCCAAAGCCTGATGATGATGGGGGTGATCCCATCGAAACGTTGCAAAAACACCTTTAATTTTACACGGGAAAAGACCCGAATAAACCAGAATCTACATACCTATACCCGTGAAAACCTACGAAAACAAATATATATATATATATATATATATATATATATATATATATATATATATATATATATATATATATATATATATATATATATATATGCTGGCATAGCTGGCTTCGGGGATTTTCCCGTGTTACACAGGAAAATCCCCGAAGCCAGCTATGCCAGCATACCTACACCCATGAAAATCTACGAAAACATACATACATACATACATACATACATACATACATACATACATACATATATATATATGAGAATATTTTCACAGCTCCTGTTCAGGGCCCTTTTAAGGGAGGAGACAACATCACCCCTCTCTGCCCTTCGACTCAACCCAGAGATCATCCAGACAGAGAACCAATTAGTTTGCTGCTGTGTGAATTTTTTTAGATATCTGTTAGATTTTTTTAAGGGCTGAAAATAAAGAGACCAGGATGGATCCATTTCAGGCTTATTAGCCTTCTTCAGCTGGCCATACTCCTTCTGCTGGGATTTGAACCGGCACTTTCCAGCATATGAGGCAAGCCTTTCTATGCCTTGAGCTATCCGGTTTCCCTGATTACATCAGCCATGCCTGATGATGACAAGTGAGATCTTGTCGAAATGTTGCAATAACATCTCCATGCTATATACATGGGAAAATCCCCGAAGCCAGCAATACCAGCATACCTACACCCGTGAAAATCTACGAAAACATATATATATATATATATATATATTTATTTATTTTATTAAATTTATATCCCGCCCTTCTCCTAAAAAAGGACCCAGGGCGGCGCACAGGCATCATTAAAATCATACAAAATACAAAAATCCAAAATTATTAAAAAAGTAAATTATTATATACATACACACAACCTTTTTCATCTCTTCCCTCCATAATCAGAATTTAAAGGAGACATTTCCCCCCCAGAATTTGGCAGACTGATCCATCTTCTCCAAAACAATACAATTTCATTTTGTTTTGTGATATAAAATACAGTCATTTTGACTCAGCTAGACAGCTGAATTAAAATCCTTTCCTGACCTCTAGAAGTCATCTGAAAATTGGGCTGCATTCTTGCATTGCTGCATCCTATTTTGCATTGTTTGTTTTACAGGTTGTCCTTCTTTAGCAACAATTCAGCAATGATAAAAAAGTAACCTGATGACCAAAATTTATATTTATCACCTTTGCAGGTCTACAAAGTAAAGTTATGCTGAAGTAAGAGCATAAACTAGTGGTGGTTTCACTTAGCAACCCCTTTGGTTAACAACTCAGCAATCTCACTTAGTAACCACTTCAGTTAACAAGTGAGTTGCTGGTCCCAATTGTTGGTTTCTAAAGAAAGATAATCTGTAACATTAAGGAACGTAATTGTGGGATTCCTCAGCTTCATTCCCCTTCCCAGCAAGCATCACCTGCTAATGTAAAAACAACACAAAATTATTTCCTTCTCCTCCCCTTGCCACTTTTTGTACTGATCAACTGACATGTTACAAGTATAGAAGTGGTCTGTACCTGTGACCTTAACAGAGTTTTATTGTTTTTTTTGAAAGAACACTAATCTCATGTCCGAAAACAGTCTACTTGACAGATTAAAACATGAGGGATAGGGGTGAAGGTGGAAGGTGAAATGAAATGAGATGAACAGAGAGAAAGAAAGAGAGAGAGAGAAAGAGAGAGAGAAACAAAGACTGGGAGAATAAGAGATAAAGAAAGAGCACAAGATAGTGATAGATAAAATAATTTAAAATAACAGGAAAGCCACCATGCTGCAAAACAAAACACTAGCCTACCGAGTAACCTGTATTCTTAACAATACTACTGAGCACTACATAAATTCCACAGATATTCTTTAAAAAATAAACTGGTTGGCTGCTGCAACATTACTTCTTTCCTGGCATTTTTTAATGTTCTGATTGCCCATCTTCTCCATGGCATCTATTTGGAGAACATTAATAGTATTCTTCAGTAGTCCAAATATTCCCTTCATCCCCAAAGCATTGGAGAATCCTAAGCAAAAAACTTTTAGAATTTTCAACTATTATGAAATTGTTATGTTCCATGAAATGCTTAAGCCACAGCCCAAAAAGAAGACAACTTAAACAGAGGCTTGAATAATAATCAGTGCTTAATCTTTGACCAAAGTTTAAAGACATGATGGTCAGTTGTTCCAACATACCCAAGGATATGCAGGGAAGAACTATGAAAACCAGAGAAGGTGTAACCCCTTATATATTGTTTAGAAATGGTTATAAACGATCATTTAAATCTCCAATAACCATCAGCTAAAAGTCCAATTCTAGCATCTTTGATTTGTGTATCCCCTGGAATAGGATAGAACCTCTTAATTAGCATGATTAGTGTTATCTCTTCCTGATCATCTTCTTTGTGTTGCAAGGAAGGGAGTTATCACAGATCAAAGGTGTGGGTTTTTCCAGCTTCATTCAATTCTATGCCCATAGATTGCAGGAAGGAGATTGGAGATTGATAAGAGTTCAAATGGCAAGGAACATATGTTTGAACAAACATCAGTTGTTGCAGGAAGTTACAAATCTCATGTAGCATATTTGTGTTACAAAGCCAAAGGTATAATGTTAGTTATAGGAAACAAGAAGTTTCTACTAATTCTAGTATTCCAGTTTATTATATTCTGGTATATCCTTATTACCATTTTCCTTCAGAATTAACCTTGTTACCTTAGAATTCTGTATACTGGAATTCAACATAGGTGGAAATATGTGCATATTGTGTAGTGCATGTTGGTATAGAAAAAATAATATTTCCTTTGCAATCTTCCTGTGATTTCTTACCTTCATCTCTTTTTTTTTTACAAGAAAAAAATAATTTGAGGAATGAAAGGCTGAGTAACTGCACAGTATCTTTGGAGTGGTAGCACTAGTATCTCTCCATCTGGAAACATCCTGAAATAGCCAAATGTTCTGCAACAAATGTTTAACCATGAAAAAAGTGTTTCTTTATATTGGAAGGCAGCAGACTTCAACAAAAGAAATGAATCCTTTATCAGAGAAGAAGGAAACCGCAGACAAAAATGAAGTAGGAAAACAGCTATTTTATTTGACTTTATATATTACATTTCCATTCTGTTATATATTCAATGAGGGAAGCTCAAACCCATTTTGTTCCTCACTGTGGATTGTATTTGTTATGCACCCAAGGTTCTAGTCAGGATATGCTAAAATTAGACAATATTATCAGAGCTGGAGATTGTATATGGAGCAATAACTTATTAAAGTAATCCAAGGCAAATAACATAACTTTACCTAGGGGCAGGTGGGAATAAGTCTCAGAGAAACAAATCCTAACTTCAGATGTTATGACGTGATAGGGCCTTCGGTGACTTTATTTTGAACCCTTAAAACCCACAAGAATAGGGACCTGACTGAGTCTCACTCTAACAGTTAATTACTTTCTTGTCCATTTGGTAGGTCCAGTAACACATATCTGATTCAGTGATGTTCAAATGCACCCAATGCACTTCTGTGTAGCCCTATCTCTTACATCTCAGGATCTGATTATGTCATGGTTCTGTGTATGGACTGATTTATTTTATTTATTTATTTATTTTATTTTATTAAATTTATACCCCGCCCTTCTCCAAACAGACCCAGGGCGGCACACAGGAATATTAAAATACATACAAAAACATATAAAATTTTAAAAAACTTATTCCAATAAAATCCTGCGCTAAAAACCAAATTAAAATCCCCAAATTTAAAACTATCTAAAAGTCAGCAATGGAGGTTACGCTAGGCCGGCTAGATGGAACAGATGTGTCTTAAGACACTTGCGGAAGAGGCGGAGGTCGGAGATGGTGCGAAGTTCAGGGGGTAAGTCGTTCCAAAGGGCTGGGCCCGCCACAGAGAAGGCCAGCCGACGGCACCCTGAGGAGCGTATCGGTCTGAGGGATGTATGGGGCAGGCGGCGGTCTCGCATATAACTAGGCCCCGAGCCATGGAGCGCTTTATTTGAGGGTAGAGGGGGGGGAAAACCTCCTTTTTTATCATGACATCATTGTTTTTATTAAGCTCAGCCTTCATGAAGGGACCAGGCATTAATAAGATGGTTTGATTAATCTTCTAATGTATGACTATTTCTTATGCTTATAAAATGAATTATTAGGGAATTATCTAAATTCTTTCCAGGGCATGGTTTGCTATGGAAAAATCAGCATAGTAATGAGATAAGACTTCCAGCAGTAAACAGCATCATTTACTGCATTTTCACTAAGGGGAGTTAATCCTTGCCCCACTGTCATGCCAAGTGAAATGACATTTCTATGTTGCAACAACAAGCATGCTGAGACAGTGATAGTGTGGCAGAACCTGGATTACTGGGCCTGGCACTGCAGGCAGAACACAAAGAAAGTAACACAAATATCTAAAGAAAATATTTCTTAGGCTCTGTTAGAATTTCTAAATCTTACCAGAATGAAAGGAAAGGATCTATCTGGACATTCTAGTGATAGAATGTGTAAGAAATTACTTCTGTTGCTAAACAAAATGAAATGTACACACTGATTAAAAACAATTGCTGGCTTTAAAAAGGCCACACTTCAAAGAATTGTTGTTGTTGTTAGTTGTGAAATTGTATCCAACCCATCGCGACCCCCTGGATAATGTTCTTCCAAACCCTCCTGTCCTCTATCATCCTCTGGAGTCCATTTAAGCTCACACCTACTGCTTTGGTGACTCCATCCAGCCATCTCATTCTCTGCCATCCCATTCTTCTTTTCCCTCAATCTTTCCCAGCATTAGGCTCTTCTCCAGTGAGTCCTTTCTTCTCATTAGATGGCCAAAGTATTTGAGAATTACTGATAGGAAAAGCAGTTGTATATTAGTATGGCAATTAGCTACATTTCAGTAGATATCTTTGTTTGAATAAAAATGCCAATAAATAATATGGCAGGCAATATTTTCACTGATACCTGCTTAATCAATCTTTTTTCAACCATATCTTTCCAGAAAAACATGGATCTTTACAGTCAAAATGTCAGAGATCACATTGTTCTTTCAGTTTAATTTATTCAGCCAGAAAGAAGCATTCCATGTTTATTAGTAGTGACCTGAAAGTTCAAAGGTTCAAACATGAGTTTCCCAGCTGAGTGCAGGAAGATTGCAACCTTCCTATTCTTTAGATAAGTCATAGTTTCAGAGGTGGTATTCTGCCAGTTTGCACCGGCTTGGGTGAACAGATAGTGGTGGCAGTGCGAGGCTATGCCCACCTACCCAGACATCATCACAGACCTTCTGTGCATGTCCAGACATGCCATGTGTGAGTGAAGTGAGCGTGGGTGCGTGCACTCCCACTACACAACCAGTAGTGAAGATACCATTACTGCATAGTTCAAGTGTTTGTAACATTCATACCTAATGTCTCAAACATTTATATTCAGCTTGTAAGAAGAAAATCTAAGGATGTTAAGATTTGCTGAGGCTCCTGTTGGCATGATGTAAATATATTTCTATGCTATAATCAAACAAATTGGCGAAAGGACATTTAGACAGTTTCAATGCAAAATGACTTCACAATCCAAATGCCATAGATAATGGCACACTTTTTTTTGGTGTCACAGATGTCTAGAGCTGGTTGATGCTTGAGTTCATTACTACATGAATTGACTCAAAGAGTGGAACTAATTCAGAAACCTACAATAGCTTAGCAATTGTCAATTGTTTATAGATCATGCTTTATTAGCACTCTAAATATCCAGCCTGGAGTCTTAGTGCATTCATATTTTTCAGATTAATTTTTTAAAATCCTGCTCAGACAATGGTTGTTTTCTTTCCCCCCCAAATGCTATTAAAAACAGAAGGCTGAAGAAGAAACCCTCACTATTTGTCTGAATTGCTGCTTGATTTTAAAACTTTTTCATGTTCAATTCAAATGAATACTTCATGATTTTATGATACTTTCAGACAATTTATGTACCCTAATTTTTGTTGTGGTTTTACACTTCTAACAACAACATGAACCATAAGCTCAGAAGATGAATTACTAATAATTAAAATGCATACCACATTGTGAATAAAGTGGACTATCCCAGTATGATTATCTCCAACTGGTGATTTTTCAACTTAATTCTGCTCAGAGGTCAAACTACATTCTCCTATGCTGGGTGGAAAGGGATGCGGTGGCTCAGTGGCTAAGATGCTGAGCTTATCAATCAGAAAGGTCAGCAGTTTGGTGGTTCAAATCCCTAGCACCATGTAGCGGAGTGAGCTCCCATTACTTGTCCCAGCTTCTACCAACCTAGCTGTTCGAAAGCATGTAAAAATGCAACTAAAAACACAGGGACCACTTTGGTGGGAAGGTAACAGCATTCCATGCGCCTTCAGCATTTAGTCATGCCAGCCACATGACCACACAGGCGTCTTTGGATAGCGCTGGCTCTTTGGCTTTGAAACAGAGCTGAGCACTGCCCCTGGGTCCAGAGCAACTAGTACATATGTGCGAGGGGAACCTTTACCTTTACCTTGGATAGAATGGTGATGGTTGTATTCCATCACTTCCAGAATGTACCAGAAAGGGAAGGACTGACTTAAGACATGACAAATGTTAAAAGAATTTGATTTAAACCTGTTATCTCGTCTTCCCAAACCAAATCAAGTAGAAGGATTTTGCAAGTGTCTATGGAGATTCTCAGGTCACGGTTGTCCCAGAAATGCTTTTTCAAGTGGCAACTGGACTTTCTGTTTTTTCTTTGAAGGTGCTTTGATTCTCTTGGATAAGAAGCAAAACATTTTCAAAGAAAAAACAGAAAGTCCAGTTGCCTCTTGAAAAACCCCCTTTGGTATAAGGACTTTGCAACATTTCCAGAAATGATCCCCATTACTTTTATTCAAGGAGACTAGCATAGAATCATAGAAGGATGGCAACAGACTTTTGAGATAATCTAATCCAACCCTTTGCTTAGTATAGGAATTCACTGCTACAACATCTCTGCAAATGCTACCTAGCTGCCTTTTAAACACCCTCAGGAAAGGTCTATGGCAGTCTGCTCTATTTTTTAACAGCCTGTTAATGTTAAGAATTTTTTCCCTAACATCTAACTGAAATATACTTGTTTGTAACTCGAAGCCATTATTTCTAACTACCGTATTTTTCAGAGTATAAGACGCACCGGAGTATAAGACGCACCAAGGTTTTGAAGAGGCAAATTACAAAAAAAGTAGGTAGGTAGGTAGGTAGATAGATAGAGGAAAGAGACAGAGAGAAAGAAAGAGAAATATGAAAGGTAGGTAGATAAATGGATAGAGAGAGAGAGAGAAATAGAGAGAAATACAGTAGGTAGGTAGGGAGAGAGTGAGTAGGCAGGTAGGTAGGTAAGTAGGTAAAGGGATATAGAGAGAGAGAAATAGAGAGGGAGAGAGAAATAGGTAGGGAGAGAGAGTGTCTGTGTAGGTAGGTAGGTAGGTAGATAAAAGGGGAGAGAGAGAAATACAGTAGGTATGTAGGGGGAGAGGGAGAATGTGTGTATGTGTAAGTAGGTAGGTAGAAAGATAGAGAGAGAAATAGAAAGATAGAGAAATACAGTAGGTAGATAGGGAGAGAGAGAATGTGTGTAGGTAGCTAGGTAGAAGGATAGAGAGAGAAATAGAAAGAGAGAGAGAAATACAATAGGTATGTAGGGGGAGAGGGAGAATGTGTGTGTACTGTAGGTAGGTAGAAGGATGAGAGAGAAAGAGAGAGAGAGAGAGAGAGAGAGAGAGAGAGAGAGAGAGAGAAATACAGTAAGTAGGGAGGGAGTGTGTGTGTGTGTGTGTGTGTGTAGTTAGGTAGGTAGAAGGAGAGAGAGAAAGAGAGAGAGAGAGAGAGAGAGAGAGAGAGAGAGAGAGAGAGAGAGAAAGGGAGAAATACAGTAGGTAGGTAGAGAGAGATTAGGTAGGTAGGTTGATGTTCTCAGGTGTATTTATTTATGTCCTGCAGAAGGAAATCGCAGACAAACCTTATCACTTCATTTCTGCTTGCTCAGAAAAAGTTAAAGAGCCTTCCGAAAGGTGGGGGGGGGGGAGCCTTTGCACTCGGCAAACTTCCAAAACAGCCCATTTCTCTGTGAAAATGAGGCTGTTTTTTTTTTAAATAAAAAGCATAAGTAGCCTTGGGGGCACTTGCAGAGTGCTCCTGGGGGGTGGGGGGGTGAAAAATGAGCAAAAAACCACCCCGTTTACCCAGGAGCTCTCTGGAAGACTCCCTAAGACTAGGCACAGCCAGTTTGGTGAAGGGGGCCGGGTTCCAGGAGGCAAAAAGGGTTTTTTTGCGCTTTGCATACTTCCTCCAAACTTCTCTTTCTCCGCGAAAACGGGGCCGATTTTCTTCAAATAAAAAGCATGACTAGCCTTGGGGGGGGGGCTTGCAGAGTGCTCCTGAGGGATGGGGCAAAAAACCGCCCCATTTATCGCGAAAACGGGCCATTTTTGGGTCAAATAAATTGCATGCATAGTCCTATGGAGGCTTATAGAGTGCTGCTGGGGGCTGGGGGAGGGGGAAATGGCCCATTTGAGGCTAATTTCTGCCCTCCCCAGCCCCCAGGAGCTCTCTGGAAGCCTCCACAAGACTAGGCACAGCCAGTTTGGTGAAGGGGGTGGGGTTCCAGGAAGCAAAAAAAATGCTGTATTCGATGTATAAGACGCACCCAGATTTTCAGCCTCTTTTTAGAGGAAAAAAGGTACTCCGAAAAATACTCCGAAAAATACGGTAGATTGTTCAGTATCTTGGAACAGGGTTCTAGGAACTCATGTGAAACACATCTGTAGACAGTCTTGAAATTCTAGTCTATAATTTTTTTTCCACTGTATAACTTTAGGTAGAAGGGCTTCTATGTATTTCTAATGCAATTTATTATTTAATGAAATCATTTGCCATGTACCACACATTTGAACTGAAATTTTTTATTTTTTTATTTTATTTAAATTTATATCCCGCCCTTCTCCACAGAGGACCCAGGGCGAAATGTCTCCCAGGCACCTTATGAAGGTCTATAAGTCCTTGCCATGCAACTTGCTTTCTAAAAAAATAAACCGCATATACAACTGATATTGAAAACAGAGTGAGAAGGACAAAGGAAGCCTAGTACTGTGATGGTGACCTATGAGATGTGTGCCACAGGTGGCACACGGAGTCATATGTGCCGGCACGAGAGCCATCAGTTCCAGCACACATGTGTGCATTGGCCAGCTGATTTTTGACCTACCAGAGGGCCTGGGAAGGCCATTTTTGCCCTTCCCAGACTTCAGGAAATACTCCAGAGCCTGGGGAGGGCAACAAAAAGGGCTCAACAGGCCAACCGGAAGTTCAGAAATGATCCAGAAGCTTTCTGGGAGCCTGGGGAGGGCGAAAATGACCCCCAGAGAAAATACCAAGCTCAGCTTGGAGGCAAGTAGTGCAGTGTGCTTGGGGGGGGGGCATGGGGTAGGGTTGTGTGTGCATGTGCATGTGGGGGGGGGGTGTTTTGCATACATATATAACTGACATTAAATATTAGTATCATTAGAGATAATTGTATTTAAGTCTCTCCATATTAGGAAATGCTGGTAATAACAAATTGGTATAAATTTCCCAGCAGATTAAAAGCATATTTATTTAAAAAAATGGAATAATCTACAGCGTTAAGAAGGACTGGATTTATATTGGTCAGGCAATGACCATCTGTGGTTAGTTACCTGCTCAAACAGCTCCTTTGCCAACATTTGACGTGTCACCTGGTCTTCCGGTTTCCGATATATTGTGCGCCTGCGCGAGGAAGATGGCGGTCTAGCTCAGAGCTCTGCTGGGCCATGGAGCTCGTTAGCCGCTTTGGTAGTGCCCCAGCCCTCTAGTTACTATTTTGAGGGCTGGGATCGGAGAGGGACCCACCTGGACACAGGGTGAGGTCTTCGCTGAGGCGGCTGGGTGGACGGCGGCGGCGGCGGCGGCGACGGCGGCGGCGGTGTGAGCGTCGGGCCGGAAGTCGGCTTCCCCGGCGTCCCGGCGTCCTGGGATGGCGTTTCCTGACGCTCCCCTGGCGTCCTTGGGATGGTGTTTCCCTGGTGCTCCCTTGGTGCTCCCCTGACGTCCCTGGCATTCCCCGGCGTCCCTGGGATGGCGCTGGAACTCAGCTGTGCGCCTGGAGGTTGGTGAGCCCGGAGGGACGGAAGAACAAACCCAGGTGCGGGGGCGGCGGTGAGAGAGCCGCCGTGAAGATCAGCGGCTTGAGGGCGGAGATGGCTGTGAGAGAGCCTGAAAAAAGCCCTGATGTCGGAGAGCCAGAGGGCCTGGAGGGCCTGGAGGGCCAGGAGGATGGGCTTAGATGCGGAGGCGGCGGTGAGAGGGCCGCCATGAAGACCAGCGGAGACCAGTGGCACGTCAGAGGTGGAGATGGCTGTGAGAGAGCCAAAACGGAGGTTGGTGCCCTGGGGATGGTTGCTCAATTGAAAGCAACCACTAAGATCTTCCGACCATGGACATCTTTCTAAGATCTTTAACCCTCCCAAGGGAAAGAAGACTCTGAACGCTTTAGCTGAACTGAACTCCTACCGATGCACTTTAACCTATTAATGGAACTGATATTTTAACATCTATTTATCATTTTTAACATCATTTCATCATCTAAATGCGGCTAACGATGCACTTTTAAAACCTTCATGACCCATGCTTTTATGCTTTATGCTTTTATGTACTTGAACTGCTCTTTATGTCATGTATGATAGGCTAGACTTGTTACGACTGCGGGAGTCCCCGCTCTCGCAGGTTTGGCCCTCCGTTCTAACGAGGGCCCACCTTGATGAAGGATTCATTAATCTGGAGAGGTGGAAAAAGCGTAGGCTTAGGGGTTTTTTAATTTTTAAATTAATGACTATTTTAGGGGGTACCAGGGAGGAGGGAGGGTGTAGTCAGGTTGAGGCGGGTGAGGGAAGAGAGGGCCAGGCCAGCGGGCGACGGAGGGTAGCGGAAGGTTCCGTTAGGAGGGGGGAGATTCAAGTCGTTCCGACAGAGGGCATTTCCATCCAGAAGGTCGTGGGGAGAGGCAGGTCCGAGGGGAGACAAGTGTCATCCTCCCGGTTGGGGACACGAGGCCGTTGGCTACAGACGGTCAAGTGCCTCAACCCCTGCAGGCTAGGTGGCCAGGGTGTACAGAGCCAGGGCCTGTGGCTGATGTTCTGCAACGCCAGGTCCGTTGCCAACAAAGCCCCCCTCATTCACGACCTCGTGTCGGAGGGGGAGCCGGACCTGGTGGGAATTGCAGAGACCTGGTTGGGCCACGAGGGTGGACTCCCCCTCGTTGAAATGTGCCCGCCAGGTTACCACGCTTTTCATCAGCCTCGGGCCCTGGGTAGGGGTGGTGGGGTAGCGGTCATTGTAAAGGAAGGTCTTGAGCCGAGAGAGACCATTGTGCCACAGACTACCGGTTGTGAGTCCCTTTGTGTGAAGTGGGGCCTAGGGAGGCAGTTGGGCTTGCTGGTTGTATACCTGGCTCCCCGCTATGTAGCAGCAGCCCTGCCCGAGCTCCTCGAGGTGATCGCTACGGTGGCAGTGGAGACCCCCAGACTTTTAGTCATGGGGGACTTTAATCTGCCATCGTTGGGCGAATCATCCGAGGTAGCTCGGGAGTTCATGGCTTCCATGACGGCCATGGACCTGACCCAACTAATTCAAGGCCCCACTCACGAGGGTGGACATACACCGGATCTCATCTTTGTCTCAGGCCAATGGACGAGTGATCTGGGTATAGGGGACATAGTCATCACACCCTTGTCATGGACAGACCACTCACTTCTCCGGCTCGACTTTCCGACCGCTGCTCCCCTCCGCGGGGAGGCGGGACCTGAATTACCAATCTGGTTCCGCCCCAGGCGCCTGATGGACCCGGATGGGTTCCAAACGGCGCTTGGGCCAGTTCCTGTACCCCTGACCCGCGCCCCGATGGAGGACCTCGTGGCCGCATGGAATAGTGCGACCACGGGAGCCTTGGATCGGGTCGCGCCCTTGCGGCCTCTCTTGCGGCGGCGGAACACCCTGGCTCCTTGGTTTACCGAGGAGCTGGGGGTGATGAAACGCCGCAAGAGATGCCTAGAGAGTAGATGGAGGTCTTCTCGTTCTGAATCTGACCGGACACAGGTAAGAGCCCATTTACGGACTTACATTGTGGCGCTGAGAGTAGCCAAACGTCATCATTGCGCTACTCTCATAGCATCCGCAGAAAACCGCCCTGCCGCCCTGTTTAGGGTGACCCGCTCCCTCCTTCAACAGAGGGTGCGGGAAGCCCCGCTACAGGGTAGAGCAGAGGAATTTGTGACTTTTCTGCAGGAGAAAATCGCTCAGATACAGAACGAGTTAGCCCCCATTCATGGCCCAGTGGGATGCCACGAGAGAGATCTTGTTTGGGAGGAGTTTGACTCCGTTACTTCCGAGGATATGGACAGGTTACGTGGGCGACTGCGAGCCACCACATGTTTATTGGACCCGTGTCCCTCCTGGCTTGTACTGGCATCCTGGGAGGTGACACGAGGCTGGCTCCAGGAGGTGGTCAACGCTTCCTTGAGTGAGGGTGTCTTGCCTGCTTCCCTTAAAGAAGCGATGGTGAGGCCCCTCCTTAAGAAGCCCTCCTTGGATCCAGCTTCTTTGAACAACTACCGTCCCGTCTCCAACCTTCCCTTTTTGGCGAAGGTTGTCGAGAGTGTGGTGGCACAACAGTTTCCCCGTCACCTGGAGGAAGTAGACTATCTAGATCCGCGCCAGTCCGGCTTCCGGCCCGGGCATAGCACCGAGACGGCATTGGTCGCGTTGGTTGATGATCTCTGGAGGGCCAGAGATGGGGGTTGTTCCTCCATCCTGGTCCTATTAGACCTCTCGGCGGCTTTCGATACCATCGACCATGGTATCCTATTGCATCGGCTGGGGGGGTTGGGGGTGGGAGGCACCGTTTTACGGTGGTTCTCCTCCTACCTCTCTGGCCGATCGCAATTTGTGTTGACAGGGGGGCAGAGGTCGACCGCGAGACCCCTCACATGTGGGGTGCCTCAGGGGTCGGTCCTCTCGCCCCTCCTGTTCAACACATACATGAAGCCGCTGGGTGAGATCATCCGTGGTTTTGGGGTAGAATACCATCTGTACGCTGATGACACCCAGCTGTACATTTCTACCCCAAACCACCCCAACGATGCCGTAGCGGTGATGTGCCAGTGCCTGGAAGCTGTACGGATCTGGATGGGAAGTAACGGACTCAGGCTCAACCCGACCAAGACCGAGTGGCTGTGGTTTCCGGCTGCCCGATTCAACCAGCTTATTCCATCGCTGGCCATAGGGGGCGAACATCTTGCCCCTGTGGATGGGGCGCGCAATTTGGGTGTCCTCCTGGATGCCCGGCTGTCCATGGAAGATCAGGTGACAGCCATGGCCAGGAGGGCGTTTTACCAGGTTCGCCTGGTTCGCCAATTGCGCCCCCTATTGGATCGGGACGCCCTTCGCACAGTCACTCATGCTCTCGTGACATCCCGACTGGACTATTGCAACTCTCTCTACATGGGGCTGCCCCTGAGGTGCACCCGGAGGCTTCAGCTAGTCCAGAATGCAGCCGCGCGGGCAATTATGGGGACCGCAAGGTCTACCCATGTAACACCGCTCCTGCGCGAGCTGCACTGGCTGCCTGTCGTCTTCCGGGTGCGCTTCAAGGTGCTAGTCATCATCTTCAAAGCGCTCCATGGCTCGGGACCTAGCTATCTGCAGGATCGGATCCTGCCTCATACGTCCTCACGGCCGATTCGCTCCCACAGAGAGGGGCTTCTCCGGGTGCCGTCCACTAGACTGTGTCAGCGGGCGACACCCAGGGGAAGGGCGCTCTCTGTGGCGGGCCCGGCCCTCTGGAACGACCTTCCCCCCGACATTAGGACAACTACGGACCTCCGCTCCTTCCGTCTTAAATTGAAAACTTACTTTTTCCGTCTGGCCGGCCTGGGATAGCCTCCTTGCCTTGGGATTTTATAGAATAGGTTTTAGTTTAATCGGGATTTTAGCACAGGGTTTATTTAATTGGTTTTTAAATTTTGTTGTTTATTTATTGTTGTTGTTATTTATTGTTTTTATGCTACCTGTGCACCGCCCCGAGTCCCCGTGGGGAGAGGGGGCGGTATAGAAATAATAAATTATTATTATTATTATTATTATTTACCCTGGTGTTATGTAGCTGTTTCAACAAAGCCATATGCTGTCATTCTTACAACACATATTCTTCTGTGTAGCTTTGGCAGCTGCTTGTTGTCAATGCCAGGACAAGAACGTGGTCCTAATTTGTTCTTAACAATGTCTATGATTGACCATAATCAATGTCTTCACAAAGAGGAAAAAAGAAAAATATTCTAGGTGCCCTTGCTGAAACATTTAAATAGCATTTGAATTGCCCATGATGCCACTTAATATGCGATGCCAAGCCTCAGTGCACTTGGGTTAAAAGTTAAAAGAGCTTGCATGGGAAGGGGGTCAGTTAAGCATTTGTCAGGTTTTTCCACGCTGATTTTTGTGAAGGCAACTTACTGTCCCTTTTACACACTTGATCAGTGTGCTTAACAATTATTCAAAGTCACCCTGGGGTACACACTCATTTTTGTTAAGCTTTAAATCCTATCCAAATTATACACAGAATCTTTAAAAACATCTTCTCCATTTAACAAGTTAGCAAAAAAAATAAAAAATCTATCAGAATATTTGGAAAGATCTCAAATATTTTCTCACATAGTCTGAGCTAGACCACTTGGCATTCTCCCCCACCCACCATTTTTAATATTCAAAAATTATTACTAGGTACTATGTCTCCTTCTTTTTTTCTGATGGTCTGTTTCTGTATAATGTGGATTGTGAAATGAAGTGAGTGGGGCAAGTTGCTGATCAGACGGCCTCCGTGTGAAGAATGTTGTTTTCTATTCAGTTGCATGTTTCAAGTGAATTGTGAAAACACATAAACAAGTAACCTGCAAATGGTTTGTGTGGAAGACAATTTGCTTTTTGGATTGTGGTGGCCCCATACTCTATTGATTTCCTCCTGGCTTCAAGAATTCTAATATGTAGTTCAGATGAATGCATCAGGGGTGGGTTGCTGCTAGACATTACTGCCGGTTCACTGCTTCGCTCCCCCACGCGCCAGATACACACTATGCATGCGTATGTAGTTGCTGAAAATTTTCTCTACGCATGCACAGAACATTAAAAAAAGGAGTAAAAAACATGCCAGCAATGGCATGAGCGACTGGGGACCAGTTTGGGGTCGTGACCAGGCAGCCGTCCCTACCGGTTTCAGCCACCCAATTACAAAATCCATTATTGATTTGCCTGAACTGGTTCAAACCGGTAGCACCCCACCTCTGGAATGCACATAGGGCTCCTTCACATTACTGTTGAGTATATGGCTAGCAGGAGTCATGTTCAACATAACCAACATTAATGGAGGTAAAGTTAAACCTAACTCCATCCTTAACCCAAAACTTCTTTACAATTGCTGTCAACACTTAGGGATGTTCTTGTGAAAACCCACTGAAAACCCTAAGCGTCTAGTTGTGATAATCTTGCAGTCTTATTTAAAAAAATTGTGAGATAACATGCTTATTGGCAAAAAGCAGAAGCATACATAAAAGAGCAAGGTTATGCATTGCTACAGATTCCGTTCCCAAAGTTTGCTCTCACTTATCCAAGTAAAGATATTGTTTGTAGGAAGAGTTGCAGAGATGCTGCTTGTTCTGAAGCATAGTTGTGAAATCAGTGGGAAAGGAAGCTTAAGGACTTTTCTCTCTTCAATTATCTCAACTCTTCTTGATATGGTTAAAATATTTAATTAGTTCTTAGTTAAGTCGCTAACTATGTATCACTTATTCAAGCAACTTGATAATGTCTAGGCAATATGGTACAAGAAAGGTGGCAGAAAGTCTAAAGTTTAGCTTGAATAAGAGCCCTACTTTCATTCTGCAATTGCAGCCCTCCTCCTTCTATTCCAAAAGCATATGCTATTCTTAAAAGTGCTTTGACCTTTAAATTAAAATTTTCAAGGGGTTGGAGTTGATGGAGGAGGTAGAAAGTCGACATCTGCCCTCAGTTCTCTGAACTCTGTTGATTGGAAGTAATTAGTTATATTGAATTAAATTAGTTTAATTTTCATTAAATATGTTTAACTAATTTTATGAGAGAAGTCATTTAACATATTAAACAGCAATGTTTTAACCTTAAAACACTCAGCATAAAATTTTAATGCATCTGTTAATTAAGTATTTGGATTCTGCTACAATAAGAAGTTACAAATGTATAATTATTCGGAGGAGGGAAAGTTACTTAATTAAAATAAAAGGTATGATTTACCATATTTTTTGACAGAAATGTTATATTATCAGGTTGAACTGTAAAGAGTTTGCTATTTGTTTGAAATGTCACAATTATGAAGGACACATTATTATATGGCTGATGAAATGACAGGCTTGTAACCATAGGAAAAAATTAAAATTTGAAGGCAAGAGTTTCAATTATGTAAAAAGTTATTGTGACTTACAACAGTATTTGACAGGACCCAGAAACCAAGAAGGACCCACAATGTTGCTTCTTATCAGTTATCTTTATTGTTTTTCAACTATAGACAGAAAGTTTGCCAAACTAAACTAACTACTTGCATCATTAAGGAAATACTCTGAGAAGTTCTAGGGAAGAGCTATCTTGACCTTCGGTCTTCCACCCTAACTATCTAAACTTCGCTGTTTCTTGGTCCTCTGGAATGCCGCTTCTCCCTGGGACTACATTTTACGTTATTTTAACTAATTTATGTATGGAATAGTATTTCACTGAATGAATATTGATGTGATATGCATAAAATCACAAAGTGACAAAAGTAGAACAACATTGATATATTTACATGCAAATATATTTATTTATAAATATAAAAATAGGGTTAATCCTTCTAGACTAAAAAAAATCAGGAAAGGGATTACGGTAAAATAACAACATATTTTTAAAATACTTAACTAGCTCTATCATCAGCCTATTTACTGGAGATTAATTATTTCTGATACCTAGCTAGACTGTTCACATATATGTATCTTATACAGTGAAAATCTCTTTGAAAGGGACTTCGTATGCAATAAATCAAATTCCATTGTGATTTGTGACATTTGCATAATCACACCATTACACAGAGGACATAATGCTGTTGTTTGTCCTTTGGTATTCAGGTGTTGTTCATTCAGAGTCTTCTGTTCTTCATCACAGCCGCCACCACTTCCTGTTGACTATTTCCATTACTAACTACATCCATGTACTTTTGAGTTCACTTCAAGGACCCAGCCTGTACATCTTCATCAGTCAGAAGGAAGTTTGTGGCTGATTAATTGGAGCCTTAGGAGATAACATCTGATGTAAAATGGAAGGCTGCAGCAGCTCCCACTTTCAGAAAGGGGGACAGTGGGCCGGGTCTCCCTCAAAGTGACATCGCTGAAGAGGACAGAGAGGCAAAGGGAAAGTGAGAAGGTAAGCAGCTATGGGACAAGCCACAGGAGACATTCTCTCTTTCTTCTCATGCTGATTTGTCTAGGAGACTGGTAGTCTCAGCTTCCCATCAGGCAGTATAGCAGGTCTGCCATGTCCTCAACGATCACGGACCTACGCCTCTTCCGTCGGGCCCTGAAGACCCATTTATTTTGTGCGGACCGCCTGTCATAGTTTTTAAATTGATTTTAGCAGGGGGTTTTAATTGGCAGGCCAATCTATTTAATATATTTTAACATATGGTTTTTAGATTTTGTATTACCTGCTTTTACTGTTGGCTGTGCATCGCCCTGAGTCCCGAAGTGGAGATAGGGCAGTATATAAATTCAATAAATCTGAATCTGAATCTGAATCAACTGGCACTCTCGAGAGGTGCTTGGGTGGTCATTCTTGTTCTGCCCACCCTGAAAACCTTGCTTTGAATTGCATCATTTGTATGATGACATTTGTGTATTTTTAGATTTATTGGAAGGTAATAAATAATGGATTTATTGGACTTTCAGTTCATATGTTAAAATTAGAATTATACTGCCTGCCATTAAATGTTTAATTTGCCAAATAAGTAAAATTCTTTGTAGGCATCACAAATCTAAAATCACTAAAATACTAGAAGCTGAGAACTAGTGAAACAATAAAAACAATGAAATATAATTAACAAATATTTCAGGAAAGAGGCTATAATTTATGTATTTATCAAACTTATATAGCCATTCATCTGATTAGAATTGACTTGGGTTGCACACAACAAAGATATATAACAACAAAACTTGTAAAAAAACCCACCCTAATTGCTGAAAAGTTAATAAAAAGCATACTCCCTATTTGCTTCAAGGAAGGTACATCTTGAATTATCTTACATCTTGAATGTAAGATAATCTTCCAACTGTAAGACAACTCATTGGTTTCCAATATGATATTCTCAACAAATCTGAAACAATTAAACGAGCCTGCAAAAATCCACATCTTTCTATGAGTTTGTCACAAATTCATACAAGCACCTAAATATATACTCCATACTTCTGTAACCAATACTAGCTACCTTAAAGTGGAGGAAATAACTTCTCATAGGAAGAATATTGTCATAAAAGAAAAAGAAGAATAGTTCCTGAGTTGGCAAAAAGACAGTGACTTAAAATAAACAAATACCGTATTTATTCGAGTATAACGCGCAAAATTTTCTACCAAAAAAAGAACTCATAGTTTGGGTGCGCGTTATAAACGAGGGTGCGTGTTATAAATGAGGGTGCGCATTATAAACGATTTTTATCATGGCCGCACGTGTTCAACAACGTTTGTCACTTACAATGCTTGGTCTGAGCCGAGAAAAAGTGAAACAAAATTTTATACCGATTTTAAATCGAAAATTAGGGGGTGTGCGTTATACACGTGTGCGCGTAATACTCGAATAAATACGGTACATCTGGGATCTGGAAAAACGTGGGTGGAGGGGTCGAGGGAGGGTACAATCCAAGATAGACCCAGACAGCACTGGCTTTGAAAATCTGTTATTAGTTTTAGTAAAGAATAATGTTAGCTAGATTCTGAGATGGACAGCATTACACTGTTGAAGGATTTCTGTATTGAGAGAAGTGTGAAGTCTCCTCAAGTGCACCTGGATGAGATCAGAAAAGATTTAGTGAAGATCTGAAAAGGAGGAGACACTGCAGGATCATTTTTACCCTTCACAGAAGGCATGAGATTCTACCAAAAAGAAAGAAAGTTCATGCTGTCCTGAAAGAAATGAACCATAGAGGAAATACAATTAAATGAGCAAAATTTAGTCTATTGTAAAGCTACATTAACAGAATTTTGCAAGCCTGAAAAAGAAACTTCCCAGTTTTACTTTTAACTGCCTGATCAATTACAATACAATACAATACAATAGCAGAGTTGGAAGGTACCTTGGAGGTCATCTAGTCCAACTCCCTGCCTAGGCAGGAAGCCCTATACCATTTCAGACAAATGGCTATCCAACATCTTCTTGAAGACTTGCAGTGTTGGGGCATTCACAACTTCTGGAGGCAACTTCTCTTCCACTGATTAATTGTTCTAACTGTCAAGAAATTTCTCTTCAGTTCTAAGTTGCTTCTCCCCTTGATTAGTTTCCACCCATTGCTTCTTGTTCTGCCCTCAGGTGCTTTGGAGAATAGTTGGAGAATGGTTGGAGAATTACAGCACATCCTTCCTCAGTTTCTTCCTCTGAGTGTTAAGTCACTGGAGGCTCCTTCTATTCTTTGATTGTTTCCTAGGCAGCATCCTTCTCCTCATTCACCAAGGTCATCCACACATTCCCTTACAAACGACAAAGCGTTCCAAAAATATAGGGAGTACAACAGAGAAGACCTGCCATCTGGTCCATGTTCCCCTCACATCCTGTGGGGGGATAGCAAGGAAAGAACTTGGAAAAAAGTCCTGAAGAAGAGGAATAATGCCAAAGACATGAGCACCAGGTGTTTCCTCTTAGAAACAGCCTTTTATAAATAGAGGTCCATTGTCCCAACAGTGCTTTTTCAAAAGGCAACTGGACTTCGTTGTTCCTGAAGATATTTCACTTCTCATCTAAGAAGCTTCTTCAGTTCTGAAGCAGAATGTCAGATGAGATGAGAAACATCTTCAAAGGGAAAACAAAGTCCAGTTGCTTTTTGAAAAAGCACCTTGGGGACAACCATGACATGAATAATTGAGAATCTCCATAGGCATCCATAATCCATCTACCTCTTCGCTAGATTACAGTACCCAAAGAATGTTTCTGAGCAGGATCTAAGTGAGGCAGCATGCATAAAGGATGGATTCTTCCTTGGGATTTTGCAGTTTTTTTCAGAGTTGGTGATTCTGTTGGAGATGATGTTGTTGTTGTTGTTGTTGTTGTTGTTGTTATTATTATTATTATTATTATTTATTTTTCACATTTGTATTTATTTATTTATTTATTTTTCATATTTATAACCCGCTCCCATCTCACCACAAAGGGACTCGGGGCGGCGAACATAGAATTAAATCAATATATACAAAATACAGAGATATTAGGTACCTGTGTTATAACCATTTTAAATCCCCATTTACAACTGGCAGTATTGGGGTTACGCAAGGCCGGCTAGTTGGAAGAGGTGAGTCTTAAGACATTTGCAAAAGAGGCGGAGGTCAGGAATGGTGCGGATTTCAGGAGGTAGGTCGTTCCACAGGGTTGGTCCTGCCACAGAGAAGGCTCTCCCCCTGGGTGCCGCCAGTCGACATTGCCCGATCGACGGCACCCTGAGGAGACCCTCTCTATGGGAGCGTGTCGGTCCCAGGGATGTATGGGGCATGAGGCGGTCTTGCATATAGCTAGGTCCCGAGCCATGGAGCGCTTTGAAGATGGCCGTTAGGACCTTGAAGCGCACCCGAAAGACCACAGGAAGCCAGTGGAGCTCGCGTAGGACAGGTGTTATATGGGAGTGTTTGGGCGCTCCCGTAATTATCCGTGCGGCCGCATTCTGGACTAACTGTAGTCTTCGGGTGCACCTCAAGGGAAGCCCCATGTAGAGAGCATTGCAGTAGTATCCCGCACCCATCTCACCACAATGAGATGGAGGGACAATGAAGGGACAATGTTGTTGTGGGACAATGTCCACTAATCATTTTAAACTGCTAGTTGCTACTTCAAGTATGATTATTTCATATATTGCTGAAAAAAGGGTTCCAGAAAAATTGGTTTTCTGCTAGATTTTACTTGTCATTTAATCCTATCCTACAGATAATAGTGGAAAAGGAGAAAGGGGAATAAATGATGTCATATATGTCATTGTGTCATTGTGGCTTCTCCTGGTTGTCTATTGAGATGGTATTCAGCCAGTTCTTACAGGTTCTGGATAAACAATAGCAGAAAATTTGAGTAGTTTGGAGAACTGGCAAATAGGCTGTCCCTGCCCCTCTAGCCCCGTTGCCCTGCTGCCCACTGCTCCCAGCTGATCATCTTTTGTTGCCCTGAACAGAACAGAGCTGGAAAGCAGGTTAGTGGGAAGGGAATGGGGATTTTGCAGTATCCTTCCCCTGCCACGCCCACAAAGCCACACCACACCCACAAAGCCATGCCCACAGAACCAGTAGTAAAAAAATTTGAATCCCACCACTGTTGTTTATGTGCCTTAGACCACTGCTTGTAGATTGTGATTCAGGCTAAGTTATAAGGGGAGGGTATCACAAACATGCACAAAATAAGTTTTTCTTTCTTCATCATCCTACTTCATTTCTTTTGACAACATGATGTTACAAATCAGCCCATTGTATGAGGAAAACGATTTCCCTAAATTACTACGAAGTGTGATGTACAAACTAACCAGATGTTACTTATACCATATAAGTAATAATAAAACAGAGTATCATCTGGGGACCATATGTTGTGATCTTGGAAAAATAGCAAGCTATATCTCAATAGCAATTATAAATTACGATGGTAAAAAGAAAGTATATGCATTTCAATCCATTGTCATTACTTCTCTCCTTTATTACTTAACATCATGCTGCTTGAGTTTATAATTTCTTCACTCCCTGTAGCTAAAGTCACTTTAAATTGGAATAAAATTTCACATACCTCCTTCCTTTCCCTTGAGTACAAATAATGGTATTTTTACTTTATAATTAAGACTGTTTCAGGAATTGTGAAATACTCAAATTAGTATGTGTATATCAGTGGGGGGTTGCAAATATTTTTACTACCGATTTGGGGGTGCTCCCATGCGCATGCAACGCTTCTGCGCATGCACAGAAGTGTCCAGGCAGATGGGCGGGACCTCCTGCCATTGCTATTACCAGTTCAGCTGAAGCAGGCTGAACCAGGAGCAACCCACCACTGGTTTGTGTGTGTGTGTGTGTGTGTTACATTTTTGAGCTGATCAATAAATAAGTCAGGGAGACTAGTATAGATCTATTTCGAGCTTTTTAGCTCTCATCAGCTAGCCATACCCTTACTGGGATTTGAACCAGGGCTGTATTGCATGCTAGGCAGGAGCCTTACCAATTAGGCCATCTCATCAGCTGAGATAGGAGGATATTTATATACTTGTGTCACAACACCCTGTTAAGCCCCGATTAAGGGACGAAGCACACTGGTCTCCTTTTCTGCCTTTCGGCTCATCACCAGAGACCATCTAGACAGAAAGCTATTAGTTTTATTGTGTACTTTTTTTATATGTGTGTTACGTTTTTGAGCTGATCAATAAATTCGTCAGGGAGACTAGTATAGATCTATTTTGAGCTTTTTAGCTCTCATGGTGAGATCTAAATATTTATTGATCAGCTCAAAAATGCAACACACACACACACACACACACGTCTTTTCTCTCTCTTTGTGTATTTCCATCCATTTGTGATCATTCTAGTTTCTTTTTTAAGAAAAATACCATTTGCTCATTTGTTTAAAAAATGTTTTCAAGCTTGATTTTCATCCAAGACTTGTGTTTGTTTGTCTGAGAAGAGGCAAGAAGGATCAGTGATGGATTACCGGGAAATATGCTCATTCATCTTCTAGCACATGGCATATTGGAATAAATTCTGATCTTATCTGCCTCTGCCACATTCTTCAAGCAAAAGGAGTAAAGCATGACTAAATAAGAATAGAATGTCTCAGAACGTTTGATTGGTGTCACAGATGGCTTCTTAGAAAAACAAACAAACACATGGGCAGCTTTTGCAGTCCCCAGACAGACAATACTCTCAGTTGGGCTCTCTTCTGCAAAATCAAGTTTATGAAAGTTGTCATATCCCAGCTGGGCTGAAATTCAGAAAAGAAGCAGCTCTCATACAGAGTGGAGCTTTTAGAAATCTGTAAGATGGTAGACATGTGGTTGCTTTATGCCGAATCACACCATTGATCCATCTAGCTCAGTGTTACTATAAAATGAATATTTAATGATATGAGGCAAGAGAAATTTCAGCTACATGGGACACAAACTGATATCATTGCTGGGCACTTTCTACCCTGCTAGGTTTCAGGTTTTCTTGTAACGATGCAGCAATTTGAACAACAGCATCCAACATCCCAATTCACTGGAGATACGTACATGCACACACACATCAGTTATCTGCGAGATCGCATCCTGCCCCACACATCCCTTCGACCGATTCGCTCCCACAGAAAGGGACTTCTCCGGGTGCCATCCACTAGACAATGCCAGTGGGCGACGCCCAGGGGAAGGGCCTTCTCTGTGGTGGGCCCAACTCTCTGGAACGACCTACCCCCCGAACTCAGAACCACGGACCTCCGCTCCTTCCGCCAAAAGCTTAAGACCCATTTCTCCCATCAGGCCGGCCTGGCCTAATCTACCCTTAAAAACCCAATTAAAACAGTTTAAATATTCAGACTAAAGGCTGGATATTTAGTCTGAATATTTAGTCTGAATATTTAAACTGTTTTAATTGGGTTTTTAAGGGGTTTAGTTTTTAAGGATTTTAGGTTTTTAGCGCAGGGTTATAGTTGGTTTAATTCGATTTTATATATTTATAATGGTTCTATGTTTGTATGCTTTTTAATTTCCTGTGTACCGCCCCGAGTCCCTTTGGGGAGAGGGAGCAGTCTACAAATTAAACTTGACTTGACTTGACATCAGAAGTGGTATTCAGCAGGTTCTGACCAGTTCTGGCGAACTGGTAGTGGAAATTTTGAGTAGTTTGGAGAACTGGTAAATACCACCTCTGACTGGCTCTGCCCCCATAAATTTCTGTGTCCCGAGTCCTAGCTGATTGGGAGGAAATGGGGATTTCATAGTAACCTTCCCCTGGAGTGGAGTGGGAATGGAGATTTTACAGTATCCTTCTCCTGGGAGCGTGGGAGCGCCTTCCCTTTGGAATGAGCTACCCCTGGAGCTTCGCATAATTCCCAACGTCCCTTCCTTCCGGCACACCCTAAAAAGGTGGCTTTTTCAGCAAGCCAGCCTGGCCTGAATAACATAAACTATTAATTTTAATTGTTAATTTTTAATTTAATTTTAAATTTAATTGTAAATTGTCAATTGGGTTATTGGATTTACTATTTAATCTTTTTTAACTTTTGTAATATGTGTTTTTATGTTGTATGCCCCCCTGAGTCCGTTGGGAGAAGGGCGTCATATAAATACAATAAATCCTAATCCTAATCCCTGCCATGCCCACCAAGCCACGCCCACCAAGCCATGCCACACCCACTAAGCCATGCCCACAGAACTGATAGTTAAAAATTTTGTATCCCACCACTGACACACACACACACATACATATATATACACATATATATATAATCAAGATGACTACATATTATTATATCACTAAATTATAATCATACTGATTATACTGATTATAATTAATTATAATTATTAATTAATAGTTAATACATTCAAATAAATGTCTCATGAGGATTAAAAACCATGTCTGCTTATCTCATTAATGATTCATACTAGTTAACATCATTATGAAAAAAATCTCCTAAATTTGTGTCATTTAGTGGTTGTCTGGATTTTTGTAGCCCTGATATGAAAACTTAAGATAGGATCCTCACAGTTTCATTGTGCCTTATATAACCTGTTGCTGTGGTTTTGTATTGTCCTGTGCATGACCAATAAAATTCAGAATTCACAACAGAACAGTGTCCTTTGTGTGTGTGTGAAATAATGAGTTAAGGGGAGAATCTAAGTTACAATAAGATATGCTTTTTATAAGATATTTTTGTGCTTATTTTTACTTCAATTTTATTACTGCATTTCTGTCTAAGATTCAAGCTAGCTTATGACATAGAGCAAAATGCCTATTTCTATTTAGATATTAGTTCCACTGACTTTCTTTTAAAGATAAAATTCATTATGTCTTCAGTATAGATTGTCGGAAAACGAATATCCAAATATACATCAGTTTGCTTTTTTTTCTTTTTCTTTTAAATTACTAATTTTTCTCCCAAGTTAAATATTAGTACATGTAATATTTCTGACTATTTGAAAGATATTATTTAATAAACATATTCTAAATACTTAGTAAATAATATGTTCTATGCAAAGGATAGCTTTTCTTTGTGATTTGATACCTTTTTAAAAATAAAATGGATGGGATTCAATTATTTGGAATAATTCAGATTGAATAACAAAGTTGATTTATTGAAATACAAGCAAAAGTCTGTCAGGAGATATGGAGGGAAAAAGCAAGGATGCCTCCCTAGAAGAAATGCTGTAAAACAGATTTAATGGACTTGGCTGCCATATTGCTTTGTCCCCAGCCCAATGGGTCACAGATGCTTTTCAATTTCAAAGCAATCACTACATTAGTATGACTACTACTTAACTCTTTATTCCAAAGCAGCACAAGAAAATAATACAGTAACATAACATGAGGCACTGAAGAATATTCAAGAATACTGAAAAATATAACACAAGAGATCAGTCAAAAAATATTCAAAATATACAGCAAGGTAGTGAAAGGAACACCTTAAGCCCTTTCTGCTACTCAGGGAACCTGAATAGTTAGAAGACTCCTTCAAAGCTAACAAAAATACACCACCCTCCCAGTTAGGTGTGCAGTACAATTTAGGACTTTAATCTCTGTCACCCATAGGCTGAGATCAAGCTAAAGACGGCATCATGGTGACATGGAAGAGAGAGAAAAAGCTTGTCAAAGCACTTCACGTTGTAGATAGGTGCAAGTAGGATAAGCCTTTAAGTAAATATTTGTGATTCTGCTATTCACTATCAATATTGATGCAAGCACTGAGAACCAACCTGTTCTAGATGATGTCTCATATGCTATGAAATCCCACATTCTAAAAAGCTAAATGATTGTCTGATCCTTGGATATTGAAAAGGATTTGAACAGAAAACATCCTACCTTAACTTTGTCTGGGGCATATTAGCACAGCCACCAAAACTTCCTTTTATACTGCTTCTCACACTGTATATTATAGTCCAGTCGTCCAGTTATTTGCTTATATATTTGGATATTATAGCGAGAGATTTTTATGCATCTGCTTCAAAAACGTTATGAATGACTACATTTGTATTTATGTATATATAAACATATATAAACATTCTTGTTTACAAATCGCAGATATCACATACACATGCATAAACATACATACATACATACATACATACATACATACATACATACACTATCTGTGTATATACATACACACATACAGACTGTGTGTGTGTGTGTGTATTCTCAAATTTCTGTATTTTTATTTCTCTAGTAGCTTCTTATATAATAAGACTTATTTTTGCATCAAAATCTGTGACTTTGGTCAGAGAAATTAAACCATCAATACATAGAATTAAATTGGCTCCAAACAATATAGAAATACCATCTCTTTTAATAAGAATTGGATTTCTGAGGTTTAAATAGCCTTTTATCTTAGACTCAAATCTTGTTCCTTACATACAACAAAGCCATGACAATTTTAAGGTAGAAACAAGATCATCAAATATTTACAGTTTGATTCTCACCAATATATACCCAAATCCACTCACTCATCATGAAATCTCCAGAACTGTAAAGGCTACAAACTTGAAATTTGCCACGTATGTTGCTCTTGGCTTCTAGGTGCTCACTAAGAAAGGATTTTTCGAAATGACCATCAGATCATTAGTATTTTTAATACAGTATTTATACATATAGATTAACATGCTTTGAAGCTAAGGAGTTAGACATTCTATTCCCCCGCCCCACCTAAAAAACACTCTGATGTTGAGGAGTCAGAGGTGAGTTGCTAATTTTTTTTACTACCGGTTTGGGTGTGTTCCCACCTGTGCACACAACACTTCTGCACGTGTGCAGAAGTGTCCAGGCAAGTGGGTAGGTGGGCGGAGCCTCCCACTGCTGCTACTACCAGTTCACCCGATGCGGGCCAAACCGGCAGCAACCCACCTCTGTAAAAAGTTAGACTGAAGGAGAAAAGGAGAGAAGATGGGAGAGGCCTCTGTGGGGCAAGCCGGAGGGAGAGAAGGGGATAGGAGAGGATCAGTGGGGCAGGTCTAAGGAAAGAAGGGGAAAGGAGAGGAGAGATGTCTGTGAAGCAAGTCTGAGGGACAGAAGGGGAGAGAAAAGGATCAATGGGGCCAGCCTGAGAGAGAGAAGGGAGTTAGAAGAGGAGAAGCTTGTGTGGGGTCAGCCCAGTGGTGGGTTCCAGATCTTGTTCCAACTGGTTGGAACGGGCCCGGCATCACCCACATGGACATGCGCAGCATGTGCACATACACATGCAGCATGTGCATGTGTTGTAGCTGCCAGCAACGCTTCTGCAAGTCTCCGCGATGCTCCAACTGCTCGGTGGAGCATCGTGCAGGTGCTGTACACACCATGCATGTGCGCGGAAGTGCCAAAAGCTTTAAAACACCGGTAAGAAGCTCAGGTGGGTGGGTGGGCCCTCCAGAGCACTGTACTGGAGTGGTACCTGGTGCTCCGGGCAGGCTCCAGTATACCCATACCGAGGCATACCACCTGCAACCCACCACTGGGCCAGCCTAAGAGAGAGAATGGAGCCTAAGAGAGAGAAGGGGAGAGGAGAGGCCGAGCATAACTACTCATTAGTTTTCAAGCAGTAAGTGTCAATTTATCAAGCCAGATCACATAGTTTGGTAGCGGAGCAGGGGTATTCAGCTAGTATATTAGGAAGATCCAGATCTCTCTCTCTCTCCCTTTATCATAGCCTGCTATAGACTCCATGTCCTGAATTATCAACTGAGTTATGGGCTGGATATGTTATACCATGTTGTACTAAACCCAAACTTTTCTAGTCATACATTTGAATTTATTTATAGCCCAGAATACATGCTAATCACTTTTTCAGTGTTTTTCCACAAAAGTTATAAATTACCGTGGGTCAAGAACACTGAATATCCCACATCTCCAGGGTGACATAATCAAAATTTGGGTACTTGGCAACCAGCATGTATTTATGATAGTTGCAGAGTTCTGGGCTGATTTGATCCCCGTTTGTGACTTTCCTAGCCAGCTTCCGATAGGCAAAAAATAATGAAGAAAATTGGATTCACCTAATGACTGTACAATTCTATTAACAACTGCAATGATTCACTTAACAACTGTGGCAAAGAAAGTCATAAAATTGGATGCAACTCATTTAACATCTACCTTGCTTTTGCAATGGAAATTCTGGTCCATAATGTGGTCATAAGTCAAGGACTATCTGTAAAATGTGGGTGTTTAATGAAAGGCAGCATTTTCAGGGAGACTTGCCCAGATGTGGACAAACTTTCATCTATGATATGAAAGTGTGTGGTTTATTTTTCACAATTTTTGCCTTTATATATAAGGATTTCTATGGAAGATGCTTTTGGAAGAATAGAAAAAAAAATCTGTATTCCATCCATTCAAGTGCCATAGCATAGATTCAATGTATGATATTGTAGAGAGGCACTGTTGTTTCATTCAGAGAGGACAATAAGCAATATCTACAATTTCCAGTAATTTCTGGAAGTTGCAAAAGGGGGCAGCCACTCCAACAACTCCATGGTAGATACCTATTTCATTTTTATATGCATGATCAGCAGCTAACCTGAGAAGCAATGACATACCAATGACCCCAATCTATATTTAGCCATCAAGATGTAGCCTAGGATTTGAGTTACAGCATGGCATTGTGCATTTCCATATAAATTGACAAATAGTTGGGAAATACTGTACAGATGCTTATGTGAATCAGATATTACAAAAAGGGGCCATACTGTTGTACCTAGGCGGTACAGAGGATTGTTTAGAGAGCTCTTGAACATGATTACTTTGTTTGATCCAAACACAAGAGTTTTGCATGAACTATATCTGTAATTGGCTGTAGTGCTGAAATGAATCCTTTCTCCTACTTGTAGTTCTTGTACTCTTGCCTGAATCAATTCTTAGGTTTGATTCCTATGTAGCAAAAGTCCACTTGGAGAACTAAGGATGTATTTTAAGAGGTATGCAGAACAGCTGATAAAAAATTTATGTACCCATGGGGAGAAAAAATTGGGTCACTGGAATTAATAACTTGAAGATTCAGGGGTGGTTTGTCCTAGAGTATTTACCAAAAAAATAGAATGTTTATATAACATTTGAATAAATATTTTAAGAGGTTTTCCATTGAGAAAATCCTTAATTGCAGATTTGCTATCCTGGCTTTCTTCTCTGAAACATAATATACTTTATGAATAATTCCATTTCGTTAGGTAAGTTTGTGTATAGATAGCACTTCAGAAGTTTCAGCAAGGACACAGATACTTCACAGAAAGATGAAATACCAGAAATAAAAGAAACAGTTTAGTAAATAACTGAGGAGATAATGTGCATAATAACAATCAGAAAGGACATAGGAAAAGGAGCAGAACCAATCGATTCTGAAACTCCTCTTTGATTCTATAGTGAATTAGCTTTTCACAACCAATTAGAAACATCTCTTCAAGTCAATATCTAATTTTCTTCCGGTTATATTCTTATAAGACGTTATTTGTTTCGCTGCAGTGGCAACATGCCTTTCTACTACATCTGCAGTAAGCAAGATGAATAAAATCTGACTAAATCCAATGAGAATCTTTACTAGAATGAAGAATAAGAGGTACAAGAGATTTCAAAAGGACACTTTTTTGTTTCTGTTCAATAGTATTCAATTCTCAGAAACTGCCTGGACAAATCCCTGCACTTTTCTTGGCAAGGTTTTTCAGAAGTGGTTTGCCATTGTCTCCTTCCTAGTGATAATGAAACTAAATTGTCTAATTGATTATCCATACCCACAATGCTGGCCCGATGAGAATAATACAGAGATAATGTAGGCATATTTTTATGCATTACCAGTAACAGGTAACACTCTATTAATGACTGTTGAAATGCAATGTGGTATAGCATTTGTCACTATTCTTTATCACGATCTTGTGAATCATACTCCTAAATTATGCATTTACACAAAAGTTTTGTTTAGAATTTTCTAGAGCTCACAGAATTTCTTGGAAGAGTCTCATCCGCGTGTAATATGTATGAACAGATGGTGCTTCTACTAAACCCTTAAGAATGCTTTCAGATTTTGTTACAAACTAGCTGACTGTGGTTTCCTCCAGTTTATAGCCATTCTACATAGGCTATGGCCATGTCTGCAGCCTTCTCATGCAGGATTCCCCTCACAGAATTACACAAAGCAGTTGCTTGAAATTGGACCCAGCTATCAAATCTCATCCAATGTTATCTTCTTAACCACAGCTGTGAGAAGAATGCAATCTTTTTAATATAAGCCTCTCATTTAGTTGTTTTATGAGCACCTACTTCAAGTAATAAGCTAGCCATTTACCCATGCAGGTAAATCATAGAAAACATAATAAAGACAAGTAGCATCTTATTTTTAACTGAAATTCTTCATGTTGTCATTTATGAAATCAAATACCTTTTCTATCCAGCTAGGTAGACCTCAATGATCCTCTTCGAGTAACTGTGTTAGTCTCAAGAACTGAAGAGTTTTAGTGGAAAATACACCAACTTATGGATATGAGCCTCTCCAAGAAATCCTGAAAAGTCTGAAAACTATTGAAGAGCTTTGAGCAGGTGCATAACACTGGTGTGTGAATTGACAGGTGTTCACTTTTAAAAAGTCAATAAAATGTAGGCAGTAAGTTCTTTTAGATTTTGAAAATTAACTACTCACAAATGTAGAAAGACATATGAAATAATGGGAAAGAAAGTAGCAATATGATTAGGAACAAAAGAATAGTTGGATATGAAAAAGCTAAGTAGCATTTCATTGCTTAAAACTATTTTCTTGCAAACATGCCTTCCATGGAAAGCTTTAGCTGTCTTTAATATTTGCTTTTTATTGGAATTACAAGACCTTCTAATGCTTGATTAATTATTTGCTGTCAAGTATTAGGCAGTTCAGATACATTATATAGAAGGAGTTCTTTCAATGATTCCGTAGTGGTAGAATCAATAGTCATTGGGAATTCTATAACATGAAGATTCTGGACTCCAAATATAATTCTGGCTGGCTATTACTTCTTTTTGCTGACTTTCCTTCCTACTGGTGAACTAGTTATTTCTCTGAATGCATAGATCACTTTGCCCTTTGCATTAACATTTTTATTGTGTGCTCTTTTGCTTCCTGGTAGAAGGTTACTACTGTATATTCAAAATTAACTTTAAAATTGATACTCAGATCTTATTCTACAGCCCATAGTAGTAAAAGAAATTGAGGCATTCCTACTTATAAGTAAAACAAAGAAAATATCTAAAGACAAATTACTGCTTAAACAGCAAAAAAGAAATTTCTTTTCATGGGTGCTCTGAATTTAAACCTTGTTTCTTAGTAGATTGGTGTTAGGATCTTGGCAGGAATTACTATGAGGCTTTGAACAGTTCTGGTACACATGAGTATTAGTTTATATTTATTCACATTTCCAGGACTAATCCCTTTATTAGAAAAGAAATGAATGTCCCTGAATCTCTAGAATGATGTTTATTTTATCATACAATCTCAATGCAAATGTGACACTGCTGTGCCAAAGAAGGTGAAGAAGTCAAAATAGTTGTTTATATATAAATGTCTTATATTGAAAAAAATATTCATGAGCATGCGGCATTAGCATAGCAGGCCTTGGAATAGGTAATTTGGCCATTCATATATTAATTCTGTACATCTGTAGGTTGTCAGAGTATGGTTGTCCATGGAAACAGCCATTTTTTCATTCAATGTTGGTAGGAATCACATTAGATCATTATCATCATATGTTGCCACATTCTCAGCACTGGTCTTTCCAGATTATAAGGACCACCAACAGCCAGATGTTGAATGTTGGAACTAATTTTGGTATATTTTATAAATAGGGAAGATAGTAAGACTTCCTATCTCTCTCAACCCACCATGCTGCATTTTCTCCCCACCCAAATATCCCTTTCATGGTTCATGGAAGACTTTTATACTTCCTATGAATGATCCATAATTTGGCTTGGCCTGATTTTAATATGAGTTTTAAAGAAGAAACAGAATCATAGATTAAGTAATTTAGGGAGTAAAAAAAAGTTAAAAGATGAACACACAATAAATGAAAAAAGTCACTAGAGTATGAGGTGATCTAATCAAGTTTATAAACATTTTCCAGTCAAATTAATAAATTAAAGGTAAATTGTCTGAAATAGCAATTATGTTTGCTTTCAGGTGTTCAAGCCAATATCCTGGCTTCCATAACATTTTAAAGAAAAAACTGTATATAAATGACCCAGTTAGAGAAAATGAAAGTGGAACTGCCATTTTCATTCCTGAATCTGTCATAAAGTTGGACATTCACCATTGAGACCAGTCACAATGAAATCAAATCAGCTGTTCCTGTCAGTACAAAGATCTGAGGGTTTGTGACAGTTTTTTCCTACATAAACAATAGACGGTGATTTATTCTCTCTTTTGGACATTTTAAATTTTACCCCTTGTGGCTTTCAAATTTTGGTTTTGGGTAAACAGCAAATGCTGTCATTTGTCACCAAATAGAAAATTTAAGGATTGCTGTTTCTATAAAAGAAATTGATGTGGAAATTATACCTTTAATGGTGAGAGTGACTGCTGTGTATATCCCTTAAACGAAATATATTACATCCCTATGTTTAGAGGGAAAAAATTAAGAGCTTTATGCAATCTGGAGAAACATCTGCAATAATTACAAGAAGAATGGCATGAAGAAAAATGTGTATTTTATATCAAAAATCACTCACTAGGGAAATACTGCTAAATTGACTAGAGAAGAAAAGACCTAAATCAAGGGAATACATCTTTCTGGAGGACAACAGGCATATAACCTTAAAGTAGGAAACCAGAGTTCATACTCTAAAACAGGGGTCCCCAACCTTTGCAACTTTAAGTCTGAAGGACTTCAGCTCCCAGAATTCTCCAGCCAGCAAAGCTGGCTGGAGAAGTCTGGGAGCTGAAGTCCTTCAGACTTAAAGTTGCAAAGGTTGGGGACCCCTGCTCTAAAATGTATCAAGAACCTCAGCAAGTGGACCTTTTTTTCTTTTGGGGTTGAAACATTCTGCTGCGTAGCCAAGTAATTTTTTCAGCTACTAGGATAAGCAGTGGAATGTTTCAAATCAAAAAGAAAAGAAATCTAGTTTGCCATGACTTAACTTCCAGACAGCTCTACCTGGATGACTAAGATTCTTCATCAGAAAAACCCCAGTCAGGACCCAAATTAGATTTAAATATAATTTAATATAGCTAATTAAATAAAATTAATATATACTATATAGATGTCTACCACTCTATTCCCTTTGGGATGGGTAAACAATACTATGCAATGAGGGTAGGAATGGCTTTGAAGGCTGCACCCAAGACTTTTGAGCTCTCTTCTTGTATTAAATGTATAGATTGTGTCTAAAAGATGTCATGGAAGAGGAACAAGATAGAGGCTGAGCTGAAAGTAGATTTATAAATGATATGGAAAAAGATGAGACATGGACATACAAAAATGTGCCTAGTGCATAGAAATAATAAATTAAGAGAGTAACATAAATAATTTTTCTATGTTGTATTTACCAAAAAAGACCTGCCTCTACCTAGGATTGAACTCCCAACCTTCCGAGCAGGAGGCTATTAGCTTCACTGCTGGGCCACCATGATGCTTAAGGTCATGGCTACGATGAGCATACTTTATTAAGCAAATTAATTACAGCATAACAAAACTGAATCTAAAGGTTTGCATTCAAAGCATCCACTTTATTTTTCTGTTTCCCTCACCTCACCTCTTAGTTAACTTTTGCTGCCCAATTATATCCAAACAAATTGTTTTAGTAACGGTCCTTAGCTTGGCGGGTAAGATAGTATTGCATTCCATGATGTGACTTGGAACTACCAGTGGCTCTCATGAGAGGGCACAAGTAGTTTTGATTTCCCTGCAGATAGCCCTCCCTTTATCCTCCCCCTGCAGCTCCCTCCCCTTGTTTCTTATGGTAAGAATAATAATAATAATAATAATAATGATGATGATGATGATGATGATGATGATGATGATGATGATAATAATAATAATAATAATAATAATAATAATAATAATAATAATAATAATAATTTTAATTTATAACCCGCTCTCTCTCCCCGAAGGGACTCGAGGCGGGGCACAGGGAATTTAAAAATACATATAAAACCACAAACATAATACAACGTTAAAATGAATTAAACTAAAACCCTGTGCTAAAATCCCATACTAAAATTAAAACTAAACCCCCTAAAAACCCTAAAACAGTTAATTACCCTAGGCCGGCCAAGCAGAAAAAGTGTGTTTTCAATTTTTGACGGAAGGAGCGGAGGTCCGTAGTTGTTCTAATTTCGGGGGGAATGTCGTTCCAGAGGGTCAGGCCCGCCACAGAGAAGGCCCTTCCCCTGGGCGTCGCCCGCTGGCACAGCCTAGTGGACGGCACCCGAAGAAGTCCCTCTCTGTGGTATGTAGGAGGCAGGATGCGATCCCACAGATAGTTTGCTACATGCCAGATGGTAGTCTGGCATGTAGCAAACCTTAGCCAGTATAGTAGGGCAGTCCTGGCAGAAGAAATGATTTGTTTGCACTAGTCGTTACCGAAATAGAAACAATATGACATTTCATTTGCAAGCTTGAAATTATAGTGTTTTCTCAGTTTTCATCATATTCTGTTGCTGCTTATTCTGAAAAAAAAATAAGCACAAGATATGAAAAGTAGAGATGGACAAGCTAGTTCTCCCTAAGCTATGTCAATTAATGCTGCTTTCCTTCAATTTAATCAAAACATTTTTATGGCTTTAAGTTTCCATTTTCAAAGGAGACATTTTTTATGAAAATACATACAGATGCCAAGTTATGGCACTTAACCTCCAGTGAGATGGCTGAGCTGTTTTTGTATCTGTCCGACTATTTGCAACCTTTCAGGCTTCTTAAAATCATCCAGAAAAATATGGAAACAAATGCTCTTCTGATTCGAAAGGAACAGCTCGAGGCTATAGAATAGAAAATAACAACCTCTGCCATCCTGTAGACATACAATAATCTAATAACAAAAATGATTTCTAAAGGTTCTGAAAATGAAAATGAAGAACGGGACAATATTCAGGTGTTTGAAAGACAGGTTCTACACAGAATGAATCTAAAAGCAAAGTTTTAAAAAATCCTTCCTGACCCCATTTCCTTCTAGGCAATCTGGGAAAAAATATGGTTTGGTACATTTCCAGGAATACACAATGATTTATGATATAGATTTATCTATATTTATAGATATAGTTACACTGAAATAATTAAATTATTTAGAAGTGGTAGGAATTATATTATTCACCTAGTCTCTCATCTAGCTTTAAAATCATTTTATGTGTCCTCAAAAAGCTGTTTAAAAGCTGGTGAAGTCTTCAGAACAAATCAAGCTGTATTGCTTTCTCTTACAATCTTCAAAACTGTAGAATGAATAAATATGTTTAATGCTACTGATCTGCATCACCACTATACTTTTCTCAGTTAGTTACCTGCAACTTTGCACTGTCAACTGGTAGTAAATAAATGACCAAACATTTATTTACCAAAATCCATTTTGGGGTTATATTTTCAGATGTTTTATAAAAGCAAACAGGGACTGTGATGCACAATGCAGTTCTTTTCTTTTTCATGTTCAGGCTTAAGTTTTTTTTATGGAGGGGGGGAAGAGCAGAGTAGTGTTCAGGCAGAGTAGAGATGTTTGCAAGGATGAATTCATGCAGAAAGAATACATTCAGTTTCTGACATCTCCAGGTACAGCTAGGAATGACTCCTGTTTGAAGCCTTGGAGAGCAAAGCCAAGTGAAGAAGACTGGGAATCCCCCTGGAGATTTAGAATAGAAAAAGCAGAAATTATAAGCTGTAAATTCTCCTGAAAGTCCTTAACACAATCCTTCTTAATACCATCTCATTATAGTATTATATCAGGGATGTCCAAACTTGGGAACTTTAAGACTTGTGGACTTCAACTCCCAGAATTCCCCAGCCAGCTATGCTGGGGAGTTGAAGTCCACAAGTCTTAAAGTTCCCAAGTTTGGACATCCCTGTATTATATGGTTAAAATATCTATCTTGTTGTACATTCATGGAACCCCTTGGGATCTGAACTCTGAATATTAAAATGATTGAATATTAAATACTGAGAAATGTTTATTTCTTTTTGCCTCTACAGATTTTTCTCTATTTTTACCATATAAAGAATGTTAGGTGAATGATGCCTCTGATAAGCTCTACTCATCAAGCCGGCCTAGCCTAACCTCCCATGGGGACTGTAGAAAAGTTTTAAATTGGGTTTTAATTAATAATTGGTTTTAGCACAGGTTTGGGATCTAATATATATTTTAAATTATTTATGTTCTATTTTTTGTATGTTTTTTAAATCTCCTGTGCGCCGCCCTGGGTCCTTTGCGGAGAAGGGCGGGATATAAATGTAATAAAAAAACAAACAAACAAACAGGGATTTCACTATTAAAAAAAAAAAAAAGTCTAAAAAGAATATCTAAAGCCAGGCAGCTTCAACTGCATTTGTGAAGGATTGTGGTGCAATTCCAAAATTTAGCCTGTCTTTCACTGGAAACAAAGGTATAGTAGTTCAATTCATTCATTCATTCAATATAACAGCTAATACTTCTTGAAACATTGTCATGTCCTTCTAGAAAGCCCATTGATCACTAAGGCCTAATCTCATACAGAAATCAATTAAGGGCCTTAATTCTAAAGCTACTTTTATTGTGACTTTATCTCCCTAACTGGTTTGAGGGCTGCATCATCTTGACCATGTATAAATAACATTTATAATTAAAGTCATGCATATCCTGCAAAGCACCTTGTCAAACCTAAGCATTTAACAAAAGTGCAAGTATTAGCTGACTATTCTTACTTTGCAAAAGAACTGCTGCTTCTGCAGTATGCAGAGTCAGAAGTCTCCTTTGCCTCCCTCAGTCAGCTCATGGAACTGTCAGATAAGGTTTTAATGTGCCACACAACCCCTTGCCTCTCTGCTGAAAGCTTTTTGTCACAACAAGTGGCAGCCCCCCTGAGACATGCTTGTAGACAGAAAACTGCACCATGAAATGCACCATAGATTCCCAGAATCTATAAGAAAACCAAGAAGACAGTAAGGAGATATGGAGGGTGATAGAAATTGCCACACCTGTCAAGAAAACCACTTCCTCATTGGAACTTGGAATATTTTTTTTTCATTAAGGTTTTTTATTTTTTCATTTTCATAACATATAATTACATGTATACTAATACATAACCAACATTATATTGTATTATTAAATGTTACATCAATTCATCTTACCAACAACTCCCAAAAACCAATTATAGGCTTTTCTGCTCTCCATGCACCATATTTGTACTTTATCCATCACTTCCTACTCCTCTCTCCTCCCACTCCCTCCCTCCTTACCTTCTCTACTTCCTCTTCCTCTCCCCTTCTCCTCTCTCCCCTTTCCTCTCCTTCTTTCTCTCCTCTTCTTTCCCCCGCCTTGCCTTCTCTCCTATCCCTCTCTTCTTCCCTTCTCTTTCTCCTCTACTTCCCACTCTTCATCTCATTTACTTGGTGTATTTCAGCTTATGAGCGAGCTCCATTTTATGTTGATGGTATTGAAACTTGGAATATACTCTATGGTCTGTGTGGATTATATTTCTGGATCCTTGGGTGAGGAACGATTTTTGGAAATATCAGGAACTGGGAGAAAGGGCTCTACAAGATATACAACCAGAAGGGTTCTTTCTTTCCTTAAAAATAATAGTTGGTAGTTATCAGAGACATATTGAAAAGAGATTAATCATCAGTATATCAAGCTGGACAAACTAGCAAAAAGAATTATTTTTGAGCCTGAGAAAAGCAATGGTATGGAAACTGTGATATTATGGACAAGTTGTTTATTCTTATTAATGAAAATTAAAATGAATTTATTAATAAAACAAGAGTCAAGCATCTGGCAGAATAAGTTGGTATTTTGGCTTGGCAGATTTCAAGATAAACAGGACTGAGAGCAGAATAATTGTGTCATGATGAAGGAAGATGATGAACTGAAACTATCAATAGTTTATAAATCCTGGTAGTTTACCGTATTTATTCGAGTATAACGCGCACACGTGTATAACGCGCACCCCTAATTTTCGATTAAAAATCGGTATTAAAAAAACGTGTTTTTTTCTTCGCCCTCGCGTACAGTGAGCGGCTGCAGCCCGGAAAAGGCGCAGTGCGAACTCACAATTCGCCTGCGCCCTCAATGGACCGGCCCTCATTTATAACGCGCACCCAAACTTTGATTTCTTTTTTTGGTAGAAAATTTTGCGCGTTATACTCGAATAAATACGGTAATTTACAAATACAGGAGGTGGATAAGTAAATAATACCTGAAAACATTGATCATATATAAGTTCAGGAGGAATTCAAGACTGCTTCCCTGTCATTTTGTTGGATGCCCCTGCCTCTCTCTATCAGAACTGCAGTTTTCCCACAAAGAAAGATCTTCAATTTTCTTTAGAATTCAGCCAATCTCTCTATATAATTTCATTTTTCTTCCAATGAGAAGCAAATTTCTTCAAATATAAATAATTGGTGTAAGTAGTGGTTTTCTACTTCCTTAGCCAGAACAATGCATGGTTCAGAAAGCATTTATTTTTTATTTGGCAAATTTGTATGGTAACTCATCTATCTAGTGAAAGTCCAGGTAATGAACAAAATAAGAAACATCATCAAACTATAAAACAAAAAGTAAAACAAAACAAAAAACCCAGAAGGGGCTGAACTGTCCTTACCTCAGATATCAGGATGTCTATGCTGTGCACTGATTTCAGTTTGCTTAGTAATAGTTGTCTGTCTTCTTTAGAACAGGGGTCTCCAACCTTTGCAACTTTAAGTCTGAAGGACTTCAGCTCCCAGAATTCTCCAGCCAGCTTTGCTGGCTGGAGAATTCTGGGAGCTGAAGTTCTTCAGACTTAAAGTTGCAAAGGTTGGGGACCCCTGCTTTAGAATATCAATTTCTGAACTGCTAGAAAACTCACAATATCTTATGAAGCTGATGTAATCATGGTGTTCAGCTTTATTGAGATTACTTCTGTATTAACAAAATTCTAAGGGTAATAATATAATTTATACAGTAAATCATCAGACTTGTGCACTTGGAAACACCTTGTTTACATACACTTTCAGTCTTGTTCTTCATTAATAATAATAATAATAATAATTTTAATTTATATCCCGCTCTCTCTCCCCAAGGGGACTCGAGGCGGGGCACAGGCAATTAAAAATACAAATAAACCACAAACAAATACAAAATACAGAGTTAAAAATAGATTAAATAGATCCTGCGCTAAAACCCATAAACTAAACTAAAAATTACCCCTAAAAAACCCTAACCTAAAAAGAGACTACCCAAGGCCGGCCAGACGAAAAAAGTGCGTCTTTAATTTTAAGCGGAAGGAGCGGAGGTCCTCTATGCAGCTTATTATTATACTTGAGTCTGCATATTTTTATGCCAACAAATTGTGTGCAAACACAGCAGTTTTAATGTCCTGACCTTCCTTGGGTTAACTTGCATTGCTTTTGGAAATCTTCCTAATTTATCAGACTGGACAAGGTTAGCCATATGCTTATCCCAGATTTTGATATTTGCATAGTGCTGGACTCTAAAAGTGTACTGTATGGATATTTATTCCTGATGTGAACCTTTGAGTAACTGAATGCACTTCAACAGGTCCAAGCTACTTTGATGTCAGTACGTAATAGGTTGAAAACAAATTTTTGTAATGGAACGTAACAGTAGTATTCTAAAATTTCTAATATTTTGGGTTGTCTAACCCTAACCTTAACCCAAATCAAGAATTAGGCATTCATCCAGAATGTCTTCCAACAAAGAACTACTCATGTAAATTCTATTTTGCTTGTTGTGCTGCTAGACAGCATATATCAGGTACCATTGAGACTGTATTCCTGTGGTCTTCACAAAATCTTTGGAGAGCATCAATTGATAGAGCCTCAATAGCACCATATGGTTTTATGACATTTTCCACTCTCATCCATTGCAAATACCATTTAAGGAAAAAATATGGAAGCATCAGCAGTTACATTAGCATTTCCACTTATTGTCAAGCATCTGGAGACGTAAAAATGAGAAATGGAAGGAGGGAATAAAAATATTTTAAAACAAATACAATCTTCAAATTATCTTTGAATGCAGCCAGAGGTTCTGAAGAAGATTGCTAAGCCACTATCTGGGAATGTTTTTCCATGTGCTGCCAAATAGAAATATAGCATAGCAGTGGCTTTTTCTGCCTGCTTTTTCATGAAATTATTTTTCCTGTTTTGTGTCTGTTGTATGTATAGGGTCTCATCTATGCTACACCTTAAATGTGTGTGTGTGTACATGTACATGGTGGGTTTATTTATTTATTTAAATTTTTATACCGCCCTACTCCCAAAGGACTCAGGGCAGTGTACAGCCAAAATAAAACTCAGATATATAAAACTTAAAAACAATTTTAAAAACATATTAAATAATTTGGCCCATAATAAGATTAAAAACCAACAAACCCAATTAAGATTAATAAAATTCATATTTACGCCAGCCCGGCTTGTTGAAAAAGAAAAGTTTTAAGAGCACGGTGAAAGGTGTGTAAATCAGGGACAATTCGTAACTCTGGGGGCAATTCGTTCCAGAGGACAGGTGCTCCCACAGAGAAGGCTCTCCCCCTGGGTGTCGCCAGTTGACATTGTTTAGCCAATGGCACCATGAGGAGATCCTCTCTATGGGAGCGTACTGGCCAGTGGGAGGCTCTCAGTGGCAGAAGGCGATCACGTAGATACCCAGGTCCTAAGCCATGGAGTGCTTTAAAGATAGTAATCAACACCTTGAATCATACCTGGAAAACCACCAGAGGTCAGTGTAGATTGCGCAGTAGGAGTGTTGCACGGGAGCATCGCGTCGCCCCCATAATTACCCGCGTGGCCGCATTCTGGACTAGTTGGAGCCTCTGGGTGCTTTTCAAGGGGAGCCCATGTAGAGAGTATTACAGTAGTCCAGACATGAAGAGACAAGGGCATGAGTGACTGTGTGCAGGGCATCCCAATCCAGAAAGGGACACAACTGGTAGATCAGGCAACCCTGATTAAAAAAAAACCTGGCGACAGCCGTCATATGATCTTCCAGGAACAGCTGTGCATCCAGGAGGACACCCAAGTTGCGAACCCTTCCTGTGGGGTTGATGCTACCAGTCAATAACAACACAAAGAAAACTAAAGTTAAGGAAGAATAAATGGCCTATTTTTTTAAAATGAATTTTTAAAGAAACCATACAAAGGATGCCAATTTTCTGAGAACCGGCCAGTTTTATTAGAATTTACATCACACAATTCCATCATGTTGACATTCTTATTTAGTTTTTGATTATATGTCTCTGACAAACATTACAGATGATTCTGTACTGCTGACAGTTAATATCAGGACTTCTATTTAGAAAGACAAGATATTGATACCACTAGGGACTACGCTGACAAGGCAATGAAAGATACCAAAGAGAAAGATGTTTCTGGATTGTTATTTTTTCATACCGCATATTGAAAGAATAACTTCTAAGTTCAATTAGATTTGCAGTATAGATTAATACCATATGTATGCAAGCATTGATTGCAGAAGAAATAGGAATACATTGTACATTATAAAGAAGGCAATAATTTTGTTATCCCAAATCCACATTCTTTTTAATAAAATAAATGTTTAGTAAAAAGAATTTACTACCAAAAGCAAAATATTAATATTTTAATAACATTAACAATTACTAAAGTATTCTTAAAATAATTTTATTAAAATTGCAGTTACAAAAATAAAAGACATGAAACAAACCAAAAAATAACAATGCAGTAAAGAAAAAGAAAAGAAATATATAAAGGAATTCCCTCTTCATCATAATAAATACAAACAATCTCAGTACAGCTATTGTCCAATTTAAGACCATAATTGAGCCCAGAATTAGGGGGTCATTATGTGACCATGCCTAATTTTCTAACCAATTTTGCAATAGTCATTAAGTGAATAATTGCAGTTATTAAACAAACAAGGTGGCAACCATGGTGGTCATTAAGCAAATCCATTATCCTTATTGGGTGTTTTTTACTAAAACTCAGAAATAAATTCCTGTTTATTTTGTATTGTAAATTGGGGTGAGAGACCCATTGGAATTCAAATCTGGGTCATAAGTAAGTCAGGGGAGGTTTGTTATAACTTTGAAAGCTTACTAAGTGATCAGTTGTAAGTCGATAATTTATTATCTTCTCTTAATATATATATATATATATATGTATATATATATATATATATATATATATATATATATATATATATATATATATATATATATATATATATATATATATATATATATATATATAAAAATATCTTTTTCCCATTATTTTATTTTAAATTCTTAAAGCCTCATCATTCAGTTCTAATCAGCAAAAGTCCATTAAGAGTTACCAAAAAAACAACATGCATATTTTGATCTTAATTAAATAAACCAGCTTTACATTCCTTCCCTTTATTTTCACGCAATAACATCACTTTCTCTAAAAATATTCCCAAATATCCTTGAATACACCCAATGTTAAAGTGTTTTGCTTCATTTTACATTTGTGAGTTGAATTATTATATTCTTCTCCTTTAATTATAATTTTTAGGTCTTTCTGTTTCCTTCTAGTGTTCAACTTTCAAAATCCTGTCTTATCAAGGAAGGGTTTTTTAAATAATTTTCAGAATTATTTCAAATCTCTGTGGACCCTTAATCTATTTATAATTTTATAGTATCAAGGGTTTAGCTATAGCATTCAAACTTATATACCACTGCACAGTGTGGTATATAAGCCCCTTCTAGCAGTTTTACAGAGTCAACATTTTGCCTCCAATAATCTGGGTACTCATTTTACCAACCTTAGAAGGATGGAATGCTGAGTCAACCTTTAGCTGGTGAGACCCAAACTGCCAAATTGCTGGCAGATGGTGATCTGCAGAAGTAGCCTGCAGTAATGCATTCTAACCCCATGCTACTGTGGCTATTTATTATTATTTCTAATCACACTTTTGCTGTTCTTTCCCCAAATAAATGTTAAAGTCCTTAATCTTACAGTCAAAATTTCTTTTTACAAGGAATGAAGGAGGTTCATCTAGTGGATGTTGTAAAACTTGCTGATCCAAAGCTTCTTAATAGTTGAAAAACAATTACAAAACTAGGCTTGATTGAGCTTTTTGTCCACAGAGACTACATTAATGGCTGTGAGCTTGATGAACTCTCTTAATAATTCAGCCGCTCTACTCACAGTCAACTGCAAAAACCTTGGTTCCTGCTGTCTACTTGTGAGGAGCAGGCGTGCAAAAAGCATATGGGCAATCTTATGATCTGTCCTTCACCTGGAGAGATTTAAAGTGCCGGGATTCATCTTCTGGTTCTGATCTCTGCCATAATGCTGTTTCCACCTTTTTGAGGACATTCCACTAACTATGTCTTCACTGGAAGTGAATAATTACTAAATTGTTAATGTTAAGAATATTAAATTATGATTATTTTAAACTGTCTCACAATATACAAGATGGCCAATGATATTTTTCAAATGTCTTTATGTTACATAGAAGGATAAGATTTGTTCTGTTTCATTTCAGAGCACAGGAGACTTCCCAATAGCAAAAGTGCTTAAGATGGTGGGTTAAAGTGCCCTCTTCCTAGGATGTTTTAATTTGGTTTGGACTTTCTTAGCTAAATAAACTTCCCTACTCTTTCATTCTGTTTTGAGTTTCCACCAAAACTTATGATTTTCTTCAATGTTGCAGTTTTTTGATTGAAGTCTTCAGAAGGCATCTAAAAAGCAACTGTCTCAACATCTGGCTTTAACAAAAGGATCTACATTTTTTTCTGCACAAAACAAAAATGAATTCCTAGGGGGGGGAAAGACAATTTTTCAATGAATATCATAGAGAAAGTTGCAGTTGCCAATATTTTTGTTTTAGCTTTAAATGACAGAATTATGTAGAAAATTGATAAAACAAACATGTCTGAACAAAGAGAAACTTGAAATAGATTAGATGAAGATTGAACAATGAAATCTCTGCTTGGTTCAAAGTATCTGAGAAGTGTGATTTGATCAATACCTACTGCTGTGGTCTGAAGACAAGCTATTTTCCTCTCACTGTCAGTTGCTTCACACTTAGTAGAATCTCTATGTTGGACAAATATTGTAAATAGGAGATACTTGGCACATTAGATGAATCTGGATCAAGGGAGGCTCAGAATCAGCAATGAGCTTTAGTTGCTCAGCCAGTGATAAAGCAACAGGTTAGTATACTTTTCTTCTTCCATCTCTAAACTTTGGTATCATCAAATATCTGTAGCTTTTAATCACAAATTCTTCTCATCAAATAGATGAGTATTGAGGAATCAGAACTAGGTGGCACATCCATGTGACAAGATCACAATTCAGGGATAAATCTGATGTTGATGTTAAAAAGATCAAAGAGCAAATGCTAAGAAAGATTCATATTGAACTTAAAGATCCAATGCCAGTCAATCTACCTAGTATAGTCCCCATTGCATTAATAGTCACATTCTGCAAAAACAAACAAACAAATTGTGGTATGCTCAGATTTCTGAATAGAACAGTGTCCAAATCTTATTTTGGGGAAAATATCTAGAAAACTTAGTAGAATAACAAGAGCTGGAAGGGACTTTGGGGCTTCTAGTCCAGCCTTCTGATCAAGCAGGAGACGAGAGATTTAGTGCTCTTTAACCTTCTCCCCTTTAGCTTCTTGCTGATAGTGTTTGGATTCATTTTTCCCCACAAGAACGTTAACAAACTATGCTTAAGGTTAATTTTGTTGGTTAGTGCATTCTGTTAGAATATCAATCAGTTAAAAAAAGGACGTATAGGAAGAAAGTTATCTAGAAAATGCACATGCATCACAGTTGGATTCAGTTAATCAATTTCAGGTATACTTAAACACTCTTAGAATCTTCTCTATGTATATGTATTGAGACCTTGGAGAGTAGTAGACTGTGCCATTAACCTTTTTCATCATGCACTATTGATTATTTTCTTTCAACAAATGCAAATTCAGCATATCTACAGTATGCTAAATATACACAGGCTTTTTGCATAGTCTGGGCTCCTGAGCTGTATAGAAATAAAGATGAAATCTCCTTCAAATTGAACTTGACTCCTGATGGCATCGTGGACTGACATAGGTTTTTAGCGGAAGTATAGAAGTGGTTTGACACTGCCTTCTTCTATGACATGTTTTGACTTTCCAATATAATATCCTGTTCTATTATTTCATAAAAATCGCCCAAACAAGAGGCTTTTTGACCCAACCTTGCATAACTTCTGAGTTCGGGAAAAGTGAACTCAGGACTTCTACCTCCTGAGACCTTATGGAGATAAGCAACCCTTTATAGAGTCTCACATACTGAAAGCCAGTTTGGTGTAATGGTTCAGCCATCAGGCTATAAACTGGGAGACCATACATTCAAGTCCCACTTTGGACACAAAACCACTTGGATGATCTGTTAGGTCACTTTCTCTCAGTCCTAGGAAAGTACAATGGCAAACCACTTCCAAACAACCCTGGCAAGAAAAGTGCAGGGATTCATCCAGGCTGTTTCTGAAAATTGGGCATGACTGAATGGAAGAAAAACAAAAATATTTTCCAGGGTTAGCCAACATATGGATAGCTTTATAAGACTGTGGTCTCACAGTCCCTTTCCCATTCATTGAATGGGATGGAATAATTTAAAATGTTTGTCATATCTTTTATATAGACTGTTCTGTAGATAGATAGATATATGCCTGCCAGAACCCAAAAAGACTCCATTTATAACGTAAGCTTCTTACATTGGGAATCAAGTTTAAAAGATCTAGGCAATTACCTGGGAACATTTTTAAATAGTTGAGATCAATGAGCATGATGCATATTTTGCATTACTCAAAAACAAGATAATATTTAGACAGTTGCATTACACAGCGTTATATATAGTTATAAAATGTTCCTGCCATTTACATCAATGGAACTTAATGTTCAAAACCAAATGCAGGATTGCTAGCCATTAGTGTAAACCAAAGATCAAATTTACATTCTATCAGAACAATAGGATTGGAAAAAAAACTTGTTTGCCATTTCATTGTGATTTAGGAGAAATTACTTTAGATTGGATTTAATTCCTAATCTTTAAAGTAAGTGCTTCTCTGAAGAATATTTTCCCATGGGCCATTTAAATTGTATCTTTCTTTTTATTTTAATTTTATTCCTCTATTTAAGAAGCTGTGATGGTACAGAGTTTCGAATATACTATGGCAGGCTAATTCTGCCCACAGCCAGGAATTTGATCCTGACCAGTTCAAGGTTGACTCAATCTTCTGTCTTTCCAAGGTTGGTTAAATGAGAACTCAGATTGTTGGGGGTAATATGCTGACATTTGTAAACTACTCAGAGAATGCTGTAAAGCACTATGGAGTGGTATATAAGACTAAGTGCTATTGCTACTAGTATTAATTTTAATGGTGCAATTCAGGATACCATCTATTTAAAAAGTAAGCATATATTTTACGTATCTGCTTTAATTTATTTGGTTCCATTGTTTTTAGATAAGTTACTTTGAGTATTTAACTGTATATTGTGCTCTGTTTTCTATTTGAGAACCATTAAACTGGAAGACTGTTCAATCCAAATGTATTTATGGGTCCAAGTCCAAACATGACAAAAATCCAAAAGTATAACTATAAAAATGGATTTAAAAATTGTGACAATTCTAAAAATCCTAAACAATATACCGGTATATAATTAATAATAATTATATAAAAGAAGGGAACACTATTGAAACTACAATTAGCCAATTTCAAATATTTTCTCATCATTAATCCAATGTAATCAGATACATAGAGCTTTACTGAAATGGATTACCAGTCAAGAAACAGAAATATGGAATTGGTCTGTACAACCTAATAATTATGGAAAGGGGAATTCTACTCTAACCTGTTGGCTGAGTTCTAAAACAATGGGCTAAATGACTTGCACCAAGCAGTAAATTTCTATTTATGTCTCTGTGTGTATATAGGTGACATTTCATATCTGTTTTAACTGTTACAACTTGACAACCTTTTTTTAAGGAATGAAGTATAATTGAAGATAACCTCTTATTTACTTTTTCTTGACTCCCATTTAAATGAAATATTTTGGAAGCCATTGACACTGTCACTACAGGAGAAGCTCTGTAGCTCATTCTACCATCACTATTGCTACCCTAATTCATCTCCAGAATAGCCTTCCCCAGAAATAATGTAGGCATAAAGAATTATGGTAATATGGAGAGATTAATTGCTGAGTCAGTTCCAAATTGCTGCAGAAACAGTGACATTACAAAAAGTGTGTGTGTGTGTGAGAGAGAGAGAGAGACAGAGACAGAGAGACAGAGACAGAGACAGAGAGAGAGAGAGAGAGAGAGAGAGAGAGAGAGAGAGAGAGAGAGAGAGAGAGAGAGAGAGAGAACTATTTGCTACACTACATCAATAAGCGGCCGCACGGGGGATTTTGGGAGTTTCTAGATACTCCCATGTAACACCTCTCCTGCGCGCGAGCTGCACTGGCTCCCTATGGCTTTCCGGGTGCGCTTCAAGGTGCTAGTAACCATCTTTAAAGCACTCCATGGCATGGGACCTGGTTACCTGCGGGACCGCTTCCTACCACACACCTCCCTTCGACCTGTCCGCTCCCACAGGGCGGGTCTCCTCAGGGTGCCGTCGGCTGAGCAATGCCGGCTGGCAATGCCCAGTGGAAGGGCCTTCTCTGTGGCAGGTCCTGCCCTCTGGAACGACCTGCCCCCTGATCTTCGCACAATCACGGACTTTCGCCTCTTCCGCCGGACATTAAAAACCTACTTGTTTCAGATGGCCGGCCTGGCATAATTTTAAGATAGTTTTTGTAGGGTTTTAAATTTATTTTAGCACAAGCCCATATATTTAATTCATTTTAACTATTTTGTATTGTATTTATTGTATTTTGTTTTATTCTCTCCTGTGCACCTTCAGGGAGATAGGGCGGTTTATAAATCCAAATAATAAATAAATAAATAAATAAATAAATAAATAAATAAATAAATAAATAAATAAATAAATAAATAAATAAATAAACAAACAAACAAACAAACAAACAAACAAACAAACAAACAAACAAACAAATAATAAAGCGCTATTTGCTGCAATTATAACCCTTTTTCCAGAATCATTTTGTCTTCATCTTTTTTTCATATTTAGCTGTGAAGTTGTGTCTGACCCATTGAGACCCCATGGACAGTTATCTTCCAGTTCTTTCTGTCTTCTACCATCCTCTGGAGTCCATTTAAGCTCCTGCCTACTGCTTCAGTCACCTCATTCTCTGCCGTTCCGTTCTTCTTTTGCCCTCAATCTTACCCAACATTAGGCTCTTCTTCAGTGAATTGTTCATAATTAGAGACAAGCCCAAAATCCCTTTTCAAATTTGATGAATCAGAAATAACACAGTGACCCTAGCTGGAGTGCCCAGTAGGGTGTGACGTTTTGGGAATAGGATTGAAAGGTCTTCAGTAGAAACTACTGAAATATTGGATCAAGCCATAATAAAGTGTGGCATATTACAGCTATTCTCATAAAATATTTATTTATTTATTTTTCGAATTTATACCCCGCCCTTCTCCTTGTTAGGACTCAGGGCGGCGCACAGGCATTATTAAAAAACCATTACAAAACAATATATACTATTAAAAACATATTATATTAACTTAAAACCCGTGCTAAAAACCCTTTAAAACCCTAAAAAATTAAAATTTATAAATATAGTCATTTATTTGAATAAATCTTTGAGGAAACCTAATTTTACAGAAAGGGGGAGGAGAAAAATAAGATATTTTGAAGTGCAATCATATGGATAATTTAATCTTAAAAGTTTATATTGCATCTTTTCAAATAAATCAAATATACGGAGCAATTGCAAAGAGAGCGACATTTGCAATTTAATGAAAAAAGATTACAAGGATAAATGGCTTCATGCAACTAAATGCCGTATTTCTTATCAACCAAAGGAAAAGCAAGCCAAATTTATCACTTCTGCGAAAGAAAAATAATTCCAGATAAATTTTATTATTTATCCTACGTCGACCTCTGTATTAATTTTTCCAGAGTTTGCATATACAAATATATCAGCATTCGCATTCTACCAGATCAACTTATGTATTTTAGTCAGCCATTCTAGGCAATAAATCATGCCTCTTTCGATGCTTTCTTTACACTGGAAAATAAAACATTTTGTGCATTTATTTAAAATGCTTGCACATGCTTCAGTTTGTTGGATGGTTTATTGTACATCCCAAAACATCTGTAAAAGAACCCCAAGCTCAAGGTAGTCTGGCCTGACAGTGAAGGGTTCTCTCAGATCTGAATATGATGATAGAAAAAGATGATTGAAAGTGAGCAGAAAGTAAGAGGTACAAGCAGTGGTTGAAACAGAGGTAGGAAAGAAGAAATAGTGATCTTACTTTAAGAGGTATGAGGTCAAGTATACTACCCTGTCCTTCTCTTGAGAAAGTAGATTGTTCTATGTGGATGAGGAATAAGGAATAAGGAAGATAAGGATTTGCCAATGGTAGTGTTTCCATAGAAGTAGAGCAGTGGTGAAATTCCAATTTTTTTTACTATTGGTTCTGTGGCTTGGTGGATGAGGCATGGCTGGTGGAAAAGGCAGGGGAAGAATACTGCAAAATCTCCACTCCCACCCCACTCTGGGGCCAGTTGGAGGTGACATTTTCTGGTTCTCTGAACTACTCAAAATTTATGCTACCAGTTCTCCAGAATCTGTCAGAACCTGCTGGATTTCACTCCTGAAGTAGAACCTTTTGGTACAGATCCAAGTGGAAGTAAACAAAAGGACATTGGGCTAGCACACTGAGTAAAGCAGAATAAAATTCCCTCACATCCTCTACTGCAATTAAGAGACATGGAACTCAGTGGGATTTAGTACAGCATATACTTCCATAGCAGCCATGCATAAAGGTCTTTACTAATCTTTTTTCTTTTTTGCAAATAGAAAAAAATACAATAATACAATACAATAGCAGAGTTGGAAGGGACCTTGTAAGTCTTCTAGTCCAACCCCCTGCATGGGCAGGAATCTTATACCATTTCAGACAAATGGCTATCTAACATCTTTTTAAAGACTTCCAGGGTTGGGGCATTCACAACTTCTGGAGGCAAGCTGTTCCAGAGGTTAATTGTTCTAACTGTCAGGAAATTTCTCCTTAGTTCTAAGTTGCTTCTCTCATTGATTAGTTTCCACCCATTGCTTCTTGTCCTGCCCCCAGGTGCCTTGGAGAATAGTTTGACTCCTCTTCTTTGTGGCACCCTCTGAGATATCGGAACACTGCTATCATGTCTCCCCTGGTCCTTCTCTTCATCAAACTAGACATACCCAGCTCCTGCAACCGTTCTTCATATGTTTTAGTCTCCAGTCCCCTAATCATCTTGGTTGCTCTTCTCTGCACTCTTTCCAGAGTCTCCACGTCTTTTCTACATCGTGGCGACCAAAACTGTATGCAGTATTGCAAGTGTGGCCTTACCAAGGCACTATACAGTGGCATTAACACTTCACGTGATCTAGATTCTATCCCTCTGTTTATGCAGCCTAGAACTGTGTTGGCTTTTTTGGTAGCTGCTGCACACTGCTGGCTCATATTTAAATGGTTGTCCACTAGGATTCCAAGATCCCTCTCACAGTTGCTACTATTGAGCAAGGTACTACCTATACTGTACCTGTGCATTTTGTTTTTCTTGCCTAAATGTAGAACCTTACTTTTTTCACAATTGAATTTCATTTTATTAGATAGTGCCCAATGTTCAAGTTTGTCAAGATCCTTCTGAATCTTAAGCCTATCTTCTGGAGTGTTGGCTAATCCTGCCAGCTTGGTGTCGTCTGCAAATTTGATGAGTTCCCCATTTATCCCCTCATCCAAATCATTGATGAAGATGTTGAAGAGTACTGGGCCTAAAACAGAGCCTTGGGGGACTCCACTGCATACTTCCTTCCATGTAGATGCAGTTCCATTGAGGACTACACGTTGAGTGTGGTTGGTCAGCCAGTTGCGAATCCATTTGGTGGTGATGCTGTCTAACCCATATTTTTCTACTTTATCTAATAGTAGGTTATGGTCTACTTTATCAAATACCTTACTGAAGTCCAAGTAAATTATATACAGCCAATATCCAAAGAATTATTTTCCTAATTTACATCATAGTTTTCCTAGAACTTCTTTATCTAAAGCATAAATATCCAACCTTGGCCTCTTTAAGACTTATGGATCAAATCCCAGAATTCCCCAGCCAGCAATAAAGAGCCAGTGAAGCCAATAGGATTTAGTACAGTGTCAGCTTGCATAGTTGATGTTTGTAAGCTTCTGAGTTATGAAGCCTCATTGTCACCTACATTAATATTTGAATGCATCTGCAAATAAACATAGACAAGGAATCTATTTGTTTCATCAGCAAAATGTTTTATTAAGCAAAATCATGATTAGTTCAAGAGGTACAACATGTTGCTTCCAATGGCACTTAATGGAAAGTTTGAATAATGGGGCTTTAAAGATTGTTTATAGGCATAAGATAAAATAAGAGTTTTATTGTATCTTTTTAGTTACTGAGAAGAAAAGGAATATGAATTGATTTATTCATTTAAGGTTAAAATATATAGTTATTTATGGTAACTCTTAATGGACTTTGTCTGATTAAGATTGAATGATGAGGCTTCATTATTTGCCAATAGATGAGATATAAGTTGAAAAGATCTTTGAACATTAGATAATAAGAACCAATTTCATTGTAATTTTAGTACAATGACAATAAAGATTATTATTATAAGATCAGAGGTGGTATTCAGCCAATTCTGATCGGTTCTGGCGAACTGGTAGCAGAAATTTTAGGCAGTTCGGAGAACCGCCAAATGCCACCTCTGGCTGGCTCCACTCCCGTCTTTTTGCTGCCTCCTGAGTCCCAGCTGATCGGCCGGGTCTTCTTCTGTTGCCCTGCACAGAAGAACGGATCTGGAAAGCAGATTAGTGGGGTGGGAAGGGAGGGAGGCTTTTACAGTATCCTTTCCCTGGAGCGGGGTGGAAATGGAGATTTTACAGTATCCTTCCCCGGGAGTGGAGAGGGATTGGGGATTTTGCAGTATCCTTCCCTGCTGTGCTGATTAAGCCACTCCTGCCACGCCCACAGAACAGGTAGGATTTTTTTTGAATCCCATTGTTGTGTCCAGCATCCCAGGAATGTGGCCACATATGGCTTCTCCTGATTAGACAAAGCGTGCAACAAAGAACAGGAAGCTTGGCGTGCTCCCACTGGTTAGTCGTTTTGACAGCTAGGGTATAAATAGCTGTCAGCCATTGTGCTGTTCTGATCTGTTCCTGAATGTTGTGGTTTGCGGTTGCTGAATAAAGGAGTTGGTGCTGACTGCTCGCTCAGCTAATGCCAGACCCATCTCTAATACTTAAAACCCACCACTGGAGATGATAAGCTACTGAAATCGCTTGTATGCAATATGATGAAGGAAGAAGTAATTTCCTTATGCATCTTTTTTTTCTTTATATTTTTCTTGCCATTTTTTCTCTCTGTTGTTTTGCTTTTTCCTTTTGCATTTTCTTAATTTGCATTAGTTTTTTATCCTTGCATTTTAAGCTTCAATAAAGTTATTATTTAAAAAGAAAAAATGGTTTTAAAGCATAAAAGAGGGTGCATGGAAGGACTTTCTATATAGCTTCGCTGAAACAAATAGACAAGTCTAGAGAAGAAAGGACAAGGCTGAGGGATTAGAACCTCTTTCCCTCATTTAAGATTATTAAAACTGATCAAGTAATGCTCATGATGTGTCTGTGTGTATAAGATAGAAAAGCAGCATGAGCCTCTCAGCAGCAAACAAAAACAATTTCAAAATCAACAGCCCCATATTTAAAATGAATCAACAGCTTGAACCTTTCCAAGCACCAGAAAAATAAACCTTCCTTCATATGCCATTAAAGAATGAGCAAATCAGGAGCTGACTGAATTTCTGTGGGGAAAATATTGAATAATGTGGACATCACTAATAAGGCATTCTAGTTCTGCCTATCTGCAGAGCTCCCATTTCTGTAAATGGCATGGAAGCCATTGGGATAGATTTAGAAAGATAATCCAGACACGATTTAATTAGATCCCTGAACTGCCATACCTGTTAAGTCAGGACACCAAATTCTATAAAACTGCATTTCAGCCAAATCCTCATTTAATTCAGTCATAAATATTGCTTAAGAGGAATTGTATTGAGAAAACTATATTCTCTGTTTGTGCTGTTTGCAGAGGTGATGTTTATTTTGTCACCTGCTTCCTTGTCTTGAAATAGTTAGTGAAGAAATGATCCTGAACCTTTACATACAAGCACAACTATTCCGCAGTTCCTTCTAGGCTCTGGCAGTTTTAATGAGGGTTAAGACTGCAGTCATCCACATCAGGTATACTAGGAAAAATACCAGAAGATAATCAGTAGGCAAAGATGCACTGAAGTGTGAAGTACCATTTGCTTTTCTCACCTCTTAATTTCTATGTCTTGGATTAACCACTTAACTGGAATGACAGCAGAGGAGAAGCAAGAGAAAGTTTAATCATAGATTTGAAATGATGAAGCATTATTTAGAAGAAAATGATTATAACTGTTTTAATGAGCATAACAAATGCACAGTTTAGAATGTAAATAATACCACCCTCCTGATCATCCTTGGCTTTCAAAGGAAGAACTAAAACAAGGCCAGTAGTTTCTGTATGAGAACTTCCCAGTTTGGAAGGCTGGATGTCCCAAAGGTACTTTTTCAAAAGGCAACTGGACTGGACTCTTTTCCTTGAGGATGTTTCGCTTCTCATCCGAGAAGCTTCTTCAATTTATAACTTAGAGTATTTGAACACAATAGTTAGAACGAAGAAACTTCTCGGATGAGAAGTGAAATATCTTGAAAGAAAAGAAAGTCCAGTTTCCTTTTCAAAAAGCACCTTTGGGACAACTGTGACTTGGATGACTGAGAATCTCCATAGACAAAAAGATTGGAAGTACTTGATTTGGAATGAAACCAAACTGAAATCCCATTGTGGTTGTTTTTTTTTCTTTGCTGCAAAAGCTTGGCATAGATACAATGCTGGAAATTATTGCCTTTGAGAAATCATGGCTGGATGATACTGCTTTCCATAAGATTTTATTCATTCCTTTTTATTTATATAATTTAGTCTCCCATATCAAAACCAAGTGACTCTGGGTGGCATACCAGATGCCAAACAAGTGCAATAATGTGTGCAGGGAAATTTTGCTTGGAAAAGTTTTGGTTTGGTTTGTTTGTACATGGTATGGACATGCCCATTAATCAGACAATGAATTTATTTGAAACAGCTGTTTTATGTTGGAATGGCAGAACCATCCATTTGACTGCACAAAAGGACAGGTTCATTTGGTCATTTTGATGAAAAAATTGGACCCTATGAATACATCTGATTTCTGACTTTGGTTTTTTGTAATAGTTTTAAAATTGTTCAATGATTTTAATGTATTTAATACTTTATTCACTATAAGAATAGAATAGAATAGAATAGAATAGAAGAGAAGAGAAGAGAAGAGAAGAGAAGAGAAGAGAATAAATCTTTATTATAGTCAAAGAACAGCAATACACGTTATTTTATTTTATTTATTTATTAAATTTATATCCGGCCCTTCTCCAAGAGGACCCAGGGCGGTGCACAGGAAATTAAAATACATACAAAAAACACAATACAAAATTTAAAAACCTATTAGATCCCCATCCTGCGCTAAAACCAATTAAAATCCCCAAATTAAAACTATCTATGGCTAGTCCCAGCGGAGGCTATGTTACATTTAACCATATGTTAAAAAGTACTAACTTTAAGATATAATTTTAAAAATGTCAGCATTATAAGTGGAAAGTAGCATACATGTTCTCACTTTGTTCAGGTCATTTGCTGGTTTACCTAGGTGCAAAAGCGTTAAGTATGTACATAAATACCATGGTCCAGAAATTGCTAGAGATATGTCCAAATGATTGGTACAAGATCACAACTATACTTCTATAACCATTTTTTTCTTATGGACATTGTGGAAGCACAGAATTTTGCCACTGCATGCGTAGTAGCCGGGTTCATGTCCTGGAGGAGGAAGTCTAGATAAAAATTGTCTGCTCTCCCTGGTAATCTCTCTAATAAGGGGAGAATATATGGGGAGAATATATGCAGACCTGCAAGCTCCGTATAGCTCACAGTGTAGTAGAACGTGTATATTCACTATAAGTAATTGACCTTAAGTTATTGACTATATTTTATTGTTTTTGAGAGAGGATGATGTCCTAAAAGGAGATCAACGGATACTTATCAAACAAAAACACCAAATGTTTTCACTAGAGACAAAGAATAAAATTAAATTGCTTGTTACTAACATTATTAAGAACTCCAGATCATACAGTTATATCATTCTGCTTCTCAGATCAAATAGTAATAATAATCCAATTCACAGTTGGCATCCAAATATTTGAAAAGTAGTGGGTGACAAAATATTGGTACTTCATACAAACTTGAAGATGCAAAGACCAAGGGTGAGCACGCATTACTATATAAATCGCTACTATGAAGACAAAGATTTAAAAATGAGGTTAAATTATAACTGAAGTTTTATAAAATTTCTGAACATGTATTTTCATTATCTTCAACCTTATCTATTTCCCAGATCCTATGAGATTTGTTGGAACCAAGGGGAAATGTTTCACTGAAGCTTTAGTCTTAGCTAAGTGATAACATTCTCTTTCTCAGAATACAAGTCAACATGATTTTTTCCACATCTAGTTACAATACGAGAAAAACAGAAGATTCTAACTTTCTAAAAGTGGTAAGCACTTGCAAGTGGAGTGCGGGGGTGGAGAAAACTACTTAACTACCTAAAAATGCATGCTATCATTTGTTAAAATAAGCTGGTGATTTACTCAATTATTTCCTCATGAAAGATAGAACATTTCAAATTTTCATGCTTAAGTACTGGATTGACCAATTTATAGGTAGCCTGGACAAGGTGAGCTGAGTAATAGTTGGCTGGACAGTGATATAGAAGTCAAGTTGACATATGCTGGCAGGCCTCTCTCTTTAATATAATCACTGGAAAAAGAACATTATATTACAACCTTTTGAGGCCATTTGTTACAAGCTACTTTTGGCTTTATTCTTCTTTGAGAAGGAAAAGTATTTTTTTTTCAAATGCCAATAATAGGATACCAACAGAAATGTAAGAAGGAAGAAAGTGCACAGATGTACCAATATTCCTATATGCTCAGTAATAGCTACAGACTCTAAGCTGAAGGAAACAAGATAATTCAAAAAATCAATGACTTAAGGACACCAATTCAGGCTTTGTCGTAGTTGTCCAGAATTATGAGATAAAATGATTATTTTTTTATATATCCTTTTCATTTATATCACCATTTATATTAATAGCAATAGCACCTAGACTTATATACCACTCCATAGTATTTTATAGCACTCTCTGTAGTTTTAACTGTCAGCACATTGCTCCCAACAATCTAGGTCATCATTTTATCAACCTCAGAAGGATGGAAGACTGAGTCAATATTGAGACAGTCAGGGTCAAACTCCAGGCTGTGGGCAGAGTTACCCTGCAGTACTGCATTCCAACCACTGCACCACTATAGCTCTTATCCACATTTGTGGTTAAAAGCCTATCAGATTCTATTCTGATGTCTTGGCTATAGTGGGCAACTAGTCACTTACGTAAGACATACTTAGCCTTTAAGTTCTAGTTCTTTTTAAAAAGATGCTGCGTGTAACTAATGATTGAAAGAGAACCAAAAAATTCCAGGGTTATCATTGAAAAAGCATGCCAGAAGAAAATAATAGCAAATCACTTTTATTGTGCTGCCAAGAAAACTGCATTTATGTTCCAGAAACAACCCAAGGCATGAAGTCTTCACCTTTGCCTATTTTGCTGAATTTTTAGTGTTATTACGTAACTGAAAAGATTCCTTAAAATCAAGTCTATGAAGTGTGAATTTGCCAAAGAAACTCATTCATGGTTTTATAATGAAAAGGCCAGACAAATTAAAATAAACTGGTGTATAGATAAAGTGTTGAATGGCTAGAATCAATCATCTTTATTAGATATTAAATAAAATAATTTTCAGAACCATTCAGAAACTTGCAAAATAATCTGCAAAGTTCATATCTTAATGGAAATTATTGGTGAAAAAAATAATATAATGGTAAAAATAATGAAGGGAAAAAAGGAAGACTGGAAAAATTACAAAAGTCTTACATCTTTTCTCCTTCTAAATACATGTAAATGAGAAATGATGAAAATCAGAGGTGGGTTGCAAATCCCAGCACTACCAGTTCACTTTCACGTGCATGCTAATGCGCTTCTGTGCATGTGCAGAAGTATCCGGGTGGGTGGGCGGAGCCTCCCACCACCGCCACTACCGGTTTACCCAATCCAGGGCAAACCAGGAGCAACCCCCCTCTGATGAAAATGAAATAAAAGTCTAGTTTACTTGTACTTTTGGACTGGCTTGTGTCAAATAAATGTAACCAAAGGGAAATGGCTGATGAACCTAGTAGAAAGCCTCAGCATGGATGTTGTGTCAAAAATGTACACTGGAAAATGCATTTTCATCATTTGGATAGAACTTTACTTTCACAACTCATGCAGTGAAAGGGTGATGATGGGGTATAATCATGATTGCAGAAAGAGCAAGATAAAAATTATACCTGAGACTTGCTGAATAGTGGGAGGCAGGGACACCTCAGTTTCAAAGAAGTGCAGATTAGAGTTTTATAGTCAAGTGATGGAGATACCTTTTAATCCACCTGTGCTTGTTCATAATCTAGAATGATTATTGCGTGCAGAGTCAATCATGTTCCCCAATCAATTTTCTTGATTGGTCAGACATGGAAAGAAATAGCAACTTTCTGCATTGATACTGTCTCTTTTGAAAGGGACGCTAATTATGTGAAAAGTTTGTAATTTACATACCATAACCTGTGCCAATAAGTTACTAAAATATATATTTTCCAATCAGCTGCAGCAGTTACCAAAAATAATCCAGATGCAGTTGATAGAGGCAGTACTATTTGCAGTCCTGTAAGGCCAAGCCTCTTGCTCCATTTTTACTGGGACATAAAAAGAATTTTAAAAGTCTTAAATTTAATTTTTTTTAAAAAACATCCCATTTCTAATCTCATTCTTATTTCTCATGTGATTCTAGTGGCCACAAGCAACATGAGAAAAGTTGTGTTTATTTACAATAAGATCATATCAACGTTTTGTTGGTACAGTTTCAGTTTACTGGAAAATATAATGTTGTACCTGACCAGCAGCATTTGTATCTACCAATATTGCACTTTTCCAATATTTTGAGTCCTGCTTTTCCCCAATGATTTTCATTTTGATATTACTGTACAACCAGCTGAAGCAATGGAACCCATTGCTTCCTCCAGATGTTAAAAAGATATGTTGGTTCCTGTTACAGTTTATTCATGTGTGCTAGCATTTTATCATTCATTAAAGTTTTTTTAAAAAAAAGAATTCATGCCTTTTAGGTTGTCCTTAGAGATATGGCAAAACAATAGCTGTTTATGGGACATAAATCAAGCATTCTTCATCCGCATTCAGTTTCACCCATTTTTCAGCATCTACTTTAATAAATGATAATGCTTGTCCCTAAGCTAACAAGCTGATGTTTAAAACAATCACCATTATTTTGGGTCAATTGGATTTTCAGTTTTAAAAAGTAAATACTGTTTTCTAAATAAAAGGAGCCCTCTTATGCATATTCCTTTTTCTTCCTTGCGAAGTCTATGATCACCATCTTAATAAGCAAGTTACATTAAGCTACATATTTCTGCTAACTGTTCTCAAACTCAACAAGCAAAAAAGGAAGAGTGAATATTTCTTACTCTTTGAGGAATAATCTACACCCGCTGGAATGGAATAAAATAATTGGGAAAATAAGAAGAATTATGATTATTTATTAAATTTGTCTCACTGTCCAAAATGACTCCAGGTGGCTTACAATGTAATAGAAATATGAAAACTATTATAGTGATGGTGTCCAGTTAAAGAAAAATACATGACAAAGGAATATCTGCTTATCATTCCCATCTTGTAATGATTCATTCAGTTGTATCTCAAGGACATCTCACTCAAAATGCGAATGTACGGATCAGGAAAGCCTCCTGGCCACAAAGTTAGTTTCAGCAATATTCATGTAACATAACAGGACCAGTTTTAGAAGGATCAAATCTGAAGTGGTCCTAGAAGAGACCTGCCTTAAGAGTGATGTTTTGAGCAGGTAGACATTTCAGAATTGAAGAGACAATTCCTTCCGATTCATATCTATAGTTTTTGGCACCTTGGCTATTCAGAGTGACATTCTAGAGCTGCAGACTTCTTTTTCCATTAAACTGATCCATTTCCCAAATTTTGTCTGGCAGTTTGGGAGCATTGTTTTCCCACTTAAAGAATCCCCTTAAAATTACCTCATCCAATTATCAGGCAAAGAGCCACTTCAATCATTTGGCAGAGAGAAGCAAGTGACTGAAGTGGCCTTTTGAGACACAGCAATGACAGTTTCTCAGCAATTCTTTTCAAGCTCCAGGCCATTTTCCTACCATTAACACAGCTTTGCAGCCTTACATTTCCTAGGGTGTACGTAACTAGCTTACTTCCCTCCGAAGACCCTCTTCCACAGTCAGTAGTTCAATTGGTTCCTCCACATGGCATGGAACGGGACACCAACTTCTTCTTTCCCTCAGGCAGAAGCTAAGTGCGTACGGTATAAACTGTGGTTTTGCAACCAGGCATATTATGTATATAAAATCTGAACGAAGTTTCACAATAATGTTTGTGCACAAATATGTTTTTTTAATAAATTTATAATAAGCAATGTTTTCACTAGGAATTAATTTAGGTTTGGTGAATAGCTGTACACTAAATGATAATATGTTGCAGAAGGTTCTCTTGAAACCACAATTGGGACCAAAATTCCTACTGCTAAGCAAGATGGTTGTTAAGTGTGTTGCACCTGATTTTATTACCATTGTTGGCACAGTTGATGAAGAGATCACTGCAGTTGTTAAATGAATTATCTGGTCATTAAGCAAATCCGACCTCTCTCATTGACTTTGTTTATCAGAAGGTCCCTGAGCAATCACTTGATCCTGGGGTGGTCCAAGCATTGTAAAGACATGTCGGGTGTCAAGCACCTGAATATTCATCATGTAACCATGGCGATGCTCTTATGGTTGCAAATGTGAGGACCGGTTGTAAGACTACTTATCAATGCCATTTTAAAAATTGTTAAACAAACTGTTGTAGATCAAGGACTGCATGTATAGATGCAATTCATTTAAATGTAAACCTCCTCTGATATTACACAACTGAACTACCTTTATGTATAGACCCTTGGATCAAGAGGTATTATTATTATTATTCTGTGCTTAATCTTTGGTGAGATTCACAGCCTTTTGGACTAGTTGGTAGCTCAACAGCTCGAGTCCTAAGCAAGGACCTAGAAACTGTCAAGTTACGTTGGAGGATATAAGCTGTTCCAAGCAGGGTGGACCTTTGTACAGTCAGAATGCTTAAATTTGGCAAACCTAGAACCTCCACATAGCGAGGCAGTCCCCTAGGTATTGCTCCAAGGGCTCCAATCACAATCGGGACAACACACGACTTCCTCCTCCACAGTCGCTCAACTTCAATTTGCAAGTCCTGGTATTTTGTGATTTTTTTCTTGCTGCTTATTTTCAATTCATGCATCACCAGGTATTGCAATATCAATGAACCATACTTTTTTCTTTTTTTAAATATTATTATTATTATTATTATTATTATTATTATTATTATTATTATTATTATTATTATTATTATTATTATTATTATTATCAGTGATGGTGATGGAGTAATGAGAATAATGATTTTTTTTCTTTTCTTTTTCTAATTCTAAATGTAGCACTCTGAAAAAGATTAGGAAAGGGATTCCAAGACTGACATTGCCTGCTTTTTTCTTGAAAAAATTCTCTTCAGCTCAGCTTCTACCTTAGTTCAGGTAGCTTTTTTTGGTATTGCAAGATTTGGTAGATGTCCATGTTAAGGCAAGAAAATATATTTTGTAGTTCCAAAGTACTGAATACTTGTCATTCTAAGAAAAAGGTACAAAGCTGATTCTTCAGGCATAATTTCTTAGGCTGTGGCTGTAGCTGTAGCATGAATAATAGTCCTTCCAGTTTATTTCTAAATTGGAATTTAGGAAAATAACATGTTTCCCTAGACAGCCATTTATAAAGTGTAGGTGTTCTACAGCATACAAATAAACGTAATCAAGATTATAATATTGTTTATTTATGTTACAATATTGGATAATATGTAAATGCCAATGAAATAAGATGAGGGAGGGAGATATTTTGTATTCTCTTAAAAGGAGGGCTATGGTCACCTTCTGTAGAAAATCTGTGTCAAAAAAGGAAACAACTAATCATGCAATCATGCTGATGATGTTTTATTACTCATGACTTTAATTGTGAATGAATGTAAAGAGAATGAGCAAAAGACTGAGATTATATACATACAGAGAGAAGAGATTGCTTTCATTATACCCAAATATACAGATTTTGACTAGAGCTTCAGTGTAATTACCAGGACTATGCTAATCTGATAAAATCCAATTCAAATTTGGGAATTAATTCAAGGAGACAAATAAATTAAACTTGATTTAAATGTTCAATTTGATAAACCTATAAATGCACATCAGCAAAAGTCTGGCAAGTTTAAGTCAGTTTGAAGGTATTTTAATCAATTTACAGATAGTCCTTGACTCACAACCAGAAATGAGCCTGAAATTTTGATCGTCAGTTATTATGTTCATTAAGTGGTGCCCCATGTGATTGCTTCAGTCGATGACTGCAATTCTGGCCATTGCAGTCATTAAACAATTGTAGGTCATTAAGTGGAGGGTATTCCTAGTTAGAAATGCAGGAGTGCCTTCAGGGGGAGAATCTGGGAGGCCAGGTAAAGGCCATGCACATCCTATCAGAGGTGCTGCAGTGTGGCACTAGTACATGGAGACCAGAGGTGGTCTGCTGGGGGTTTGCAGGGGTTCGGGAGAACCTCTAGCTAATATTCTGTGCAATTCTGAGAACCCCCAAATCCTACTCCGGACTGGCCCTGCCCACCCCACCTTTCCCCTCCCAGGAGACACACTGTAGCACCTCCTGCAGGAAGCACCAAATACTGGGAAGTCTCGGCTCAGCTGCCCTCACTACCTTGTTCGCTACATAACACCTGACCTTCATTGTCTTCTTCATCCCACTGATGACTAGGTATGTCCAGCCTGGTCATTGGAGAAGGAGGAGGAGGAGGAGGAGGAAGAGGAGGAGAAGGAGGAGAAGGAGGAGGAAGCTGTTCAGCTGCAGCATCTTATAATGCCACTTTTCCCATGTTCTTGGGCAGTGCTGGAATTCTGGAACTAGCTTTCGGCAAATAAGTAAGTAAGTAAGTAAGTAAGTAAGTAAGTAAGTAAGTAAGTAAGTAAGTGCAGAACTTACCTTACTGTCTTCCAGGAATTGACTTGATGGTTTTAAAGAAAAGTTTTAATTTGACTTCCATGGGTTAAAACTATTGGACAGATTCCTACAAGAAAATGTGGAGTGTTTCCTGGGCATTCAGCCCTTTTATCTGTGGTTGTGGTGGATTGCTTCATGCTAAACTCTTAGAGGTTCACTGTTATTTAAGTTCATAGATGAAGAGAAAGAAAGGCAAGCATGGGGAATTGTAGCATACTTGGTTGTAAGGATGATAAGATTACTAAGCGCTCAAATTTTGATCACATGACTATGGGGATGCTGCAATGACCATAATTTCAGGGAGGGGTTGTAACTCCTTTCATTCATCACTGCTGTAATTTTGAGCAGTTGCTGAATTACCCTACATGTAATGCATTGCCTCAATTTGGCAATCTGGAGATTCCTTTCAAAGGAGTGACTAGAACAAATCTTTTAAGACTGAAGCTTTGGACAATCTTAGCAATTTCAGAGTTATTACTCTGTTTTACAAAAGTACAACGTACATCATCAGTCAGTCAAGATCAGAAAGGGCACTGGAATACACCACCAAAGGAAATTCGACTGCCTGATAATCTTATAAAAGACCTTGAAAGATGAAATACCAGACCAAAAGAAGGGGGAATAGGAAAAATAATTTATAATTACTTGAATCACATCCCAGATACATGTTGGAACTAATTGATTATGTTCTTTAATTAAATGAATGGAAGTCCAAATAGAATTGCTATTTATAATGTTAGGACTAGTAGTGTTAAATGGGCTATGGGCCTTCCAAATCTGGATGCTATTTGCAATTGTCTTTAAAATAAAACCAAATAGAACACTTTTATACGTAGAAGAGTTAAGGCAGGGGTCCCCAACCTTTTTGACACCAGGGACCAGTTTCATGTAAAAAAAATTCTGCAGACCGGTGGAAGCCTCCAGTGGGTCAGTCGAGTCACGTGGGCCGCACGCACGTTCAGCGGTCATGTGCAACTGGGCGGAAAAGCTGCCAGGGGTCCTGGGCGAAGGATCCTCGGCTGGGGCAGGGAAGGACGCGCTGCGTCCCGGGCAGGAGGGCCTGGCAGCCCCTTCCCCATGTGCTGGGCCGGGTGATGCCCTAAACCCACCCAATGCATTCCGTTGCCCCCATCCTGCCCCTGGGGAGTGCCCCAGCCAGCCACCAGGATAGGGGAGCATTTGCTACACTTTCCTAAGAGTTGCGCTACTCTCTCCATTGCTCACTCCGGCCCGGTTACTATCAAGCCACGGACCGGCACCGGTCCACGGACCGGAGGTTGGGGACCCCTGAGTTAAGGCATCCTGCAAAGTTTGTCCAGGAGCCTCTAAACCCAGCAGATGATGTGATGTTAATTGCTTTGACCTGGGCATCAGAGTTGATTGGAATCCGATAGTCAATTATATAAGGACATAACATGGTTATTTCCTTATATAACAGGATATAAATAGAAATAGTTTTTTTTTTAAACCAAAAAACCCCCCAAAATTGTATTATTATTTGCATGGGGATTGTCTTGCCAGAAAGCAGTTTTCCAGTTCGTATATCATTGCATGGCCTGGGTTATGTTCTTCTCTCTGATACAGTTATGGAAGTAATTTTACACCAAAATGAAGCAGCTGCTCCTGTCATATAAAAATAGTAGACAACTTTCTAGGCAAAGAGCCACAAAATCTCATGCAACAGGTGTGATGACTAAGATAGGGATAGAAGTGGAATAAGAGGTTCAAGTCTTCATTTGACTTGATTACTTAACAAAGTTGATCTTAATAGAATAAAATGAGATTTCCTTTGGATTTCCAAAAGAAAGAATAATATAAACATAATTACAATACATTAACCAAACATCCAGAATTGTGATTTAAAGATAATTTCTAAGAGTAGCATCCACCAAATATTTTTTAAATCTATGTATAGACATTATGATCTGGCATGATCTGTTTTAAATCTGCTAATGATACAAATAAAAGAACATTGCATCTACTATGTAAATGAATATTGAACTGAAATGAAATTAAAATACAGTATAAATACATTAAAAAAATAAAAGGGAAAAAAATAAAAAAAATAAAAAAAATAAACATTTATTTAATAGATATTCTGAAATGTATCCTAGATTCTGTGTACTATACAGTTAAGTGCCATAAAACATACTGCGGGTAATTTGTTATGTATTGAAATTTTTATTTCTATGTGTGTTTAATTTCAACAATGGGATATGATTGCTGATTTGTCTGTAAGGACTATAACTACTAAAATACAAAATATTTTGGCATTTTTCCTTTTCCTTGATCTCTTACCCATAAGATGACTAACGTGCCTATTGTCCCTCTCATTGTATTTTTATTCCATTATTCTTGTTCTTGTTTTTGTTTGACAAATTCTAATAAATAAAATAAATAAATATACAAGGAACTGTGATAATCCGTAAGCAAAATGCATATAGAGCCATTATCATTACTTATCTTTTTGTCTTTTTGTTTGTTTAAAGTATTTATATAGCTGTTCCTCTTATAATTAATTCTGGACAGCTCCCAATAAAAAATAAAAAATAGTTCAGTTATTATTACAAGAAGAATTAGAAAGTACTAGCTTTAACTCTTCTGAACAGAGAATGCTCATATCATTCCTGGGATCTGTTGGATCTACTCTCCCATCTTGGGAGCCACAATCATTTCTACCATTACTGTGGCCACTTTGGCCTTTACTTTCCATATCTTGTCCAGTTCCTCCTTTGGGTCCTTTGATACACACATGCAAAACATAAATTTTAATTTCATATAAAACTTTGCAAGATGAATAAATAAACATCCATAGATATATACAGAACATGAAAAAGCAGAATACATTTTAAAATCTTATAAAAGATAGAAGACGACTTGCTTTCCCAATTTTAAATTATATTACCATGTATGTTGTTTACCATAATTTTATTAATAACACAATGGATAAAATTAGTGGATAGTAGAATATCAACATTAAAAAGAGCTGGTCAAGCCAACAGACTTCATGGATATTTGTTTATAAGGAAGAAAAGAAGATACAAATCTGAATGAACATATTATAAGACAAAGTTGATCAAAATATAGAATTTTTTAAAACTAGTAATAAGTCCAGCAATTTCATCTGCAGCTTTCAAAGGATTTCTATTTTGAAGATAACTACAGCAAGAAAAGTATAATTACATGTTGAAAATGAGGACAGGACAGCTTTCAAAATGTAAAATATTCATCTTCAAAGGCACTTTGAAAGTTGTGCAATCAAGAGGATAAAGGAAACTGCACAGAGTGCACACATCTAAACTGAACAGGGCAAAAATATGCTGTTTTCTCAAAATGTTCTCTATGTTGGATTGGTCTTCCTTTTTAAGACTAAACATACTACAGTTTCTATACTCTGTATATTTTCTTGATTCCTATTTGTTATGGAAATTCAGTGTTTTAAAATTGAAATGACTTTATGCTGTTTGGTTTGGAATTGGGTTGAGCTTCAGTATGTGTGCATATTTGTTGATGTTTGGGAATGGAATTGCTGTAAGAAGTGGTTGGCTTGTTCAACACTTCCTCTATTTTGCACTTCTAGTATAAAAAAGAACTAGAAGTTCCTTTTCTTTCTTTTTATTGTTGGATGAAAAGTCATCCTAATTCCCCTTTTTCATCTATGCTGAGGAATTAGGAAGAAATTAGGAAGAAAGGGTGCGGTTATATAAATTTTATAAATAAATAAATAAATAATAAATAAATGGAAGGTGTCAAGGCTTGGATTTATATTTACTGGTGAAGTCCTGCCAGACTAGGGCAGCACCTAATGTGTGTTTCTGTGTGGTTTTGTATGTTTGTGTGTGTATAATCTTACTCCAGTTGGAGTTAAACAACAGATGTGAACACACTGCCTTTCTTTGGCAGTCAACCAGCCTCTGCCAGGCTGCCAAAAACCCCACAACAGACATACAACATACTGTTGCTTGAACATCGTAAGTGTTAAGTAGATGAGATGGCACTGCTGACTGACGTCTGCAGTACAACTTATATTAAAATGGAGGAGGAAAGATGAATATAAATAAATAAAAATAGAAGCTTAATATAGTTGGGTGGCGTTTGGATCTTGTACTTTAATGAAATGATTAATACTAGCATCTCCTGCAACACTGGCCCAGGTACATCCATAGGAAAGTAACTGCTGCTTCCATAATTTTTGTGGGAGTTTTTTTCTCTTTTAAAGTTTTCTTTTTTGTTTAACCCAGTTTCCTTGTTATTTAAATGGCAGTGGGACTCAGAGCAATATCCACAGCACACTGTAACAATGCCAAAATAGCAACCAGCAACCATGAATGTGGAGTTTTTTTCACAAATGTCTTGTAATTAGCCTCCTGCTCTTGTTACAAATAGCCATTGGTAGCTGGCATAAAGTATCCCATGTTTAAGTTCACCAATCATGAGTGTAAAATGTAGTAATACAAGGCTCCTGTTCACTTGCCATTGTTTTTCATGATCAGAGCAATCAAAGTATTTTCACTTCTGCTCCAAAAAACACACACCTCTTGAGCTGTTTTGTGTTTGTTGAACAGTATTGAATATATTGAAATGCATTCAGCTCAGAACATTTCAACAAGGTACGCTGGATTATCTATTTTCTGCAGAGCTAGGAGCAAAATAAGCCTTCTGTTTTGTGCACATCCTTAATTTTTACTGCACTTCAGTCACCTAACTTGTTGTGTTATCTGTCTGCTAAGTATTCTATAAATTGGTCACCATATGGTGTGAGTTTTTCAGCAGGTCTACAACTCCAGTTTTTCTCTCCAGCAACCGGTTCTAGTTAATCATGAAAGAATTGCATCCCATCAATGGATTGCATCCAGCTTCACAGTAAAACTGGCAATAGAGCCTAAGCCAACTGAAATAATTTTTGGCAAAGTCAATTGGCCTTTTAGAGTTCCTCATAAAATTTGTGAATGACTGCCTACACAGATGGCAGAGAATTTGTTTCTGGAATCATGGTCTGAATTATCTAGATAAGGGACTCCTGGCAAGAAATAGGTTGCACCTCAAAAATAATTTTGTTTAAAACATGGCATGTTACAATAGAATGGCACTTAGATGAATACTGTTGGTATTGGAGATAAAATCTTTGAAGACATTCCACTGTACAAACAAGAGGGAGTGATGTAATAGAGACAATAAAGTATTAAATAAAAAAAGAACACTAACTCTAATGTTCCTGGCCTTCATTGTGTATATGCTAATTCTCAGAGTTTGGGAAATAAACAAGATGAACCTGGACTATTAATACCGAAAGGCAAGTATGATTTAATGGAAATGGAATGGAATGAGATCCATCCTATAATGGAAAATATATAGGAATGATCCCATGGTTGACATATAGCATTGTGAAAAACACAGTTTATTCAAACACAGCAGGAGTAAAAGAAAGGGAGAAGAAATTGCATTCTATGGCAAAACGAGATACTTCTGTTCACAAATGATTAAAGGTGGGAATGCTGCATAGACTACCTTAGTCAAAGTAAACAGAGAAATAAATAAAAGCAATGTTACTGTTTCTGTTTGCTGTCATTTGGTCAAGGACATAAAAGGTAAAGTAAAGGTAAAGGTTCCCTTCACACATATGTGTTAGTTGTTCCCAACTCAAGGGGGCGGTGCTCATCTCCGTTTCAAAGTCGAAGAGCCAGCACTGTCCTAAGACGTTTCCGTGGTCATGTGGCCAGCATAACTAAACACCGAAGATGCACAGAACGCTGTTACCTTCCCACCGTGGTTTTTCTACTTGCATTTTTTACATGCTTTCAAACTGCTAGGTTGGCAGAAGCTGAAAAAAAGTAAGGGGAGCTCACCCCGTTATGCAGGCACTATGGATTTGAACTGTTGAACTGCTGACCTTTTGATCGGCAAGCTCAGCATCTTAGCCACTGAGCCACCATGTCCCATTTTAAAGGAGAAAAGCTAATAGTTGTTCTTTCATAAACACCTGAGACAATAACGATGCATAACTTTAATTATTCTTCCATCTTTTGGGATGCAAATTGCTGAGTATGGTCTATCTGGTAAATTCTTGATAACATTTTCCTTGAAAGGGTAAAAATGCATAAGAGAATTAGCTCTTCTTGGGTTTCCTCCAGGAAAGATTAGCTGAGGAAATGAAAGCAGTTGGAAGAGTCAGAAGAAGTGATAATTTAATGTTAAAACATTTTATTTTCACAGAAACATAAATGGAGGGTAAGTATAGTATGTATCACGGATTTCAAAAGGGAGAAAAAGAAAATCTAGTGAAATATAATCTGACATTAATTCTTGGGAAGATATTAGATAAAATAATAAAATATCCATTTATAAGCATCCTGAAAATAATAGTTTTTACCAGGTTGGCATGGATTTGTTATGAACAAATTGAAATTGTTGAGCAAGGTAGTCCCACTTAATAGCCTCAATGACTTACCACTAAAATTCCAGGTGCAATTGTGATAATAAATTGAGGATTACCTGTATCAGGTCTCAAAATGCAAATTATTTTTCCATTATTATCACCTAGAAACAAGACTGAGTTAGTACTGATAAGCTAGTTAAAAACCAAAACTAAACTCCTACTTTTTTGAAGTGGAACATTTGCTGCTTAAATTTTTTTTTCTTCCATCATACTATGCTAAAACTGATAGCACTTAGTGGAAGCTTTGCTATTAATACTTGGAAACCATTTAGCGATATCTATTTATTTCTTGACTCAGTGATCTGAAGTAAGCATGCCCTGCCCTACCGTTAAGGTTGATGGAAGCTAGGTTTATGCATCAATGGGTAATAAGAATTTATTGCTGGAAAGAGAAGCTTAAGTGCTTGCTATTTTTCAAATGCAGTTATGGCAAATATGATGCAAGGAAGAAAAACGTTCATCTCTAATTAATTTTAAACATTTTCCCCTTCCAACTCCCTCTGGGTAACAGTATCACCAGCAGATATTAAGTTAGCTATGATACACATAAACTGTTATGATGCTTACCAGAGACTTATTAGTACACTAGTATTTAAAATCAGGGATGGAGAACTTGTATCCCTCCAAATATTGCTAAATTACAATTCCCAGCATTGTTCACCATTAAACACATTGGCTAGGGTTCCTGGAAATTTGGCAATATTTGAAGACACAGATACTACATCCCATTCACAGAATGTAATACAAGCATTTACAAAGATGAAGCTAGAACAACAACAAAAGTGCAGGGAATTCAGCTATTTTTTTTTCTTTTTTCTCAAACTTCAAGAACAAAGAGTTTATTTTTGCAACCTTCTTGACAAGGATGAAAAGTTGATAAAGGGTATTCCTTCTGCTTACTCAACAAAAGTAAGTTATTGATTGCTGTACCAAAGGCCAGGAGGGCTAGGAATGTGAAAATTCCAAGCTTTCTCTTTTCTTTTCTTTCTCACTTATCCTGTGAAATAAGAACCTGCTCAAACAGCATGAAACATTCACACCATTACTGGCTTGTGTGTGAAGCTGCAAACATTTCACAACTTTTTAATTTCAGGTTGTGCGAGACTTAAAAGTGTTAATCTGCTTATAATTTTTCAATGTAACACCTTTCACATGTGTCCTTTTCGTGTCCTTTTATGAAAAAGTTAACACAAAGATTCAAGTTTCTGTTAAAAATGTCATTATTCTGCCCTCTAACAAGCTATTGTTAATTTTTTTAATAAAAAAAAATCACACAAAAATATTGATTTTATAATAATAATAATAATAATTTTAATATTTCTAAACCGCGCCCTCTCCCCACAGGGACTCGGGGCGGTGCACAGGCACAGTAAAACAATAAATACATATAAACATTTCATTAAAAATAAATTAAATCCAAACCTGCGCTAAAATTCCCATTAAAATTAAGCAATAATTACAAAACCCCAATAAAACCCCAAAGACAGAGAGACTATCCTAGGCCAGACAGAAGAAATGAGTTTTTAATTTGAGACGGAAGGAGCGGAGGTCCGTGGTCGTCCTAATATCGGGGGGAAGGTCGTTCCAGAGGGCCGGGCCCGCCACAGAGAGAGCCCTTCCCCTGGGCGTCGCCCGCTGACAAAGTCTAGTGGACGGCACCCGGAGAAGTCCCTCTCTGTGGGAGCGAATCGGTCGTGAGGATGTATGAGGCAGGATCCGATCCCGCAGATAGCTAGGTCCCGAGCCATGGAGCGCTTTAAAGATGATAATCAACACCTTGAAGCGCACCCGGAAGACGACAGGCAGCCAGTGCATCTCGCGCAAGAGCGGTGTTACATGGGTAAACCTAGTGGTTCCCATAATTGCTCGCGCGGCTGCATTCTGGACTAGCTGAAGTCTCCGGGTGCACCTCAAGGGGAGCCCCATGTAGAGAGAGTTGCAATAGTCCAGTCGGGATGTCACGAGCGCATGAGTGACTGTGCGAAGGGGGCGCAATTGGGGGGCGCAATTGGCGAACCAGGCGAACCTGGTAAAATGCCCTCCTGGCCACGGCTGTCACTTGATCTTCCATGGACAGCCGGGCATCCAGGAGGACACCCAAATTGCACACCCCATCCACAGGGGCAAGATGTTCGCCCCCTATGGCCAGCGATGGAGTGAGCTGGTTGAATCGGGCAGCCGGAAACCACAGCCACTCGGTCTTGGTCGGGTTGAGCCTGAGTCCGTTACTTCCCATCCAGACCCGCACGGCTTCCAGGCACTGGCACATCACCGCTACGGCATCGTTGGGGTGGTTTGGGGTAGAAATATACAGCTGGGTGTTGTCAGCGTATAGATGGTACTCTACCCCAAAACCACGGATGATCTCACCCAGCGGCTTCATGTATGTGTTAAACAGGAGAGGCGAGAGGACCGACCCCTGAGGCACCCCACATGTGAGGGGTCTCGAGGTCGACCTCTGCTCCCCTGCCAACACAAATTGCGATCGGCCAGAGAGGTAGGAGGAGAACCACCGTAAAACGGTGCCTCCCACTCCCAACCCCCCCAGCCGATGCAATAGGATACCATGGTCGATGGTATCGAAAGCCGCCGAGAGGTCTAATAGGACCAGGATGGAGGAACAACCCCCATCTCTGGCCCTCCAGAGATCATCAACCAACGCGACCAATGCCGTCTCAGTGCTATGCCCGGGCCGAAAGCCGGACTGGCGCGGGTCTAGATAATCAACTTCCTCCAGGTGACGGGGAAACTGTTGTGCCACCACACTCTCAACAACCTTCGCCAAGAAGGGAAGGTTGGAGACTGGACGATAGTTGGTTAATAAAGCTGGATCCAAAGAGGGCTTCTTAAGGAGGGGCCTCACCATAGCCTCTTTTAGGGAAGCAGGCAAGGAACCCTCACTTAAGGAAGCGTTGACAACCTCTTGGAGCCAGCCTCGTGTCACCTCCCAGGATGCCAGTACAAGCCAGGAGGGACACGGGTCCAATAAACATGTGGTGGCTCGCAGTCGCCCACGTAACCTGTCCATATCCTCGGAAGCAACGGAGTCAAACTCCTCCCAAACAAGATCTGCCTCGTGGCATCCCACTGGGCCATCAATGGGGGCTAACTCGTTCTGTATCTGAGCGATTTTCTCCTGCAGAAAAATCACAAATTCCTCTGCTCTGCCCTGTAGCGGGGCTTCCCGCACCCTCTGTTGAAGGAGGGAGCGGGTCACCCTAAACAGGGCGGCAGGGCGGTTTTCTGCGGATGCTATGAGAGTGGCACAATGATGACGTTTGGCCACTCTCAGCGCCACAATGTAAGTCCGTAAATGGGCTCTTACCTGTGTCCGGTCAGATTCAGAACGGGTAGACCTCCATCTTCCCTCTAGGCATCTCTTGCGGCGTTTCATCACCCGCAGCTCCTCGGTAAACCAAGGAGCCAGGGTGTTTCGCCGCCGCAAGAGAGGCCGCAAGGGCGCGACCCGATCCAAGGCTCCCGTGGTCGCAGTATTCCATGCGGCCACGAGGTCCTCCATCGGGGCGCGGGTCAGGGGTACAGGAAGTGGCCCAAGCGCCGCCTGGAACCCATCAGGGTCCATCAGGCGCCTGGGGCGGAACCAGATTGATGACTCAGGTTCCGCCTCCCCGCGGTGGGGGGTGGCGGTTGGAAAGTCGAGCCGGAGAAGTGAGTGGTCTGACCATGACAAGGGTGTGATGACTATATCCCCTGTACCCAGATCACTCTTCCATTGGTCAGAGACAAAGATGAGATCCGGTGTGTGTCCACCCTCGTGGGTGGGGCCTTGAATTAATTGGGTCAGGTCCATGGCCGTCATGGATTTTGTAATCTGTATTGTCTGAACAGTGGCTGAATTCAAAGTAGTATAAATCACATGGGGTAGTGTAGCTTCAAGAAGCTTCATAGGTTCTGGCAAGATGGTGATGGTGATGGAAGAATTAGTTCTGACAGGATGGGGGTGTGGACTTGCAAGGATCATATTTTTTTGCAGTCATCTGGTTGTTAGCACTCTCCTTGACATCTCTTGAGGTGACCTGGGACACTTTGCTGTCAGGGACACCTGTTTCGGAGTACAAGTGAAATCTTGGAACTGCTGAAAGAACTGTGTTGTAGACATGAGATAAGTTGTATCTTAACCATCCCACTCTATTGAGAGAGGGATGTGCAGTGTTAACATAAATGACCTCTAACCTTTTCAAACCAATGGTTCTCTCTATCCAGAATATGGATAGAGGGATGGTCTATCCTATCATGCCACAGCATACAATTTGTGTTTATGTCGTTGTTCTCTAGTCTCATCTAATGGCCAGAGGCCAAATACCAATCTGTATTGTTTGGAAGTTGACCCACCCCTTTTAGAAATCATCTTTACCCATCAAACCTCACTCCCAAAGCCAATGCATCCTATGAAGCCACATACCATTTCCTTTAGCATTTGGAAGGAAACAGAAGCACCAGGAAAAATCTAGCCTCATCCATAGCATATGTTCACCTGAAGATAAAAACACACATTTCATACACACAGCATCACTGACAAGATTCAGATTTATCTATACTGTTGTTATGCTCACCAGCAACTCAACACTGCTTATTTTGCATTTGGGTTCTAATTTTATGTATTTCTATTTTTCCCAGTTTCACCATCCTGTTCCTTTAATAAAGCATCCAGATCTATGTACTTAGATCTATGTCTTATTGGAAGATAAGTGCATGTCAAGCTGCACACAGAGTACTGTATAGTGAGGACAGATCATATCTAATATGCCTCTCCATCCAGAATATTAATAGAGATATGATCTATCCAATGGTCCTCTATAGCCAAAATATGAATAGAAAGATGATCTACCCAATGGTCTTCTCTATCCAGAACTGTGGATAGAGAGGACCATTGGTTTGAAAGATGGGGTTAAAGAAGCCATTTTTGTTAACAATGGGCAGTGTTCTCTCAACAGAGAGGGAGAGATAGGACACCAATCTCCTGTCTACAATGCAGTCCTTTAAATTCCAAGAAGATTCCACCCAAATTTGCACTCTGATACAAGTCACCCCGAGAGCACAGATAAACTCCCAAGTGGACTTAAGAGGTCTCAGGGAAAATGCCAATTTCCGAGAGCTCCAACCTCCCCACTCCCATCTGTTCAGAACTAATCCTTCCATCACACCCACCATCCTGCCAGAACTTATGAAGCCTCTTGGATAAAAACAAGAAGAGGGAAAAAACAGTTCATTTGCATTTTGAGAAATTATCTTTGAGACAAGTATGACCTGGATGATTGAGAATCTCCACAGACATTCAATCTAGTATTAAAATGCTACTGCAGATCTTCATCTATAGTCTTCTTCCTGAAAAAGTAAACAAGGATATCTCTTGGAATATTTTTTAATTTCATAAATCTCATATTTATTTTTTTATTTATTATTCAAAGTTGTATACCGCCCTATCTCCCCAAGGGGACTCAGGGTGGTGCACAGAAATATAAAAAATATAAACCAATACAGTACAAAACAGTTAAAAATAGATTTAATTAAGGTCTGTGCTAAAATTTAGATTAGAAAAAGGGTTAAAATCAATTAAAACTATATCCATTAAAACTAAGCCAGGCCGGCCTCTTGAAATATTGTGGAATACGACAATAGCATAACAAACGGCACTGGTTCTAAAAGAGGGGGGGAATCGTCCAAGATAATACATTTCAAGTCTAAGATTAAAACAGCAAGCTTAAAAGCACATAATAAGATAGATGATAAAGTGCGGCAGGTAGTTCCGGTGGGGTGGAAGCAATCTATGGGGGTGGGGGTAGTAGATGACAAAAACAGTCTTCCCCCAGATAGTTCGGAATATGCATCATATGGCCTACTGAGGTGTCATGTGGAGGCTAACGTTCAATTTAGCTTGCCATTAGGCCTCACCTGGAAGTCCCAGCATACAACAGAAACTAGGAGACTGAATTATAGTCCCTCTTAGGCACAAAGCATACTGGGTGATTTGGACTTAGCCATTCTCTCTTAGCCCTAGAGAAAGAGACAATTGGAACCTACTTTCAAAATGTTACTAAGAAAACTGCAGAGACTTGTCCAGGCGGTCTCCAGAAGTCAACACTGACTAAAAAGCATTTTAAAAGTGAACACATCTATGTCAAGTGTCATATTCCTTTAAGGGAATATGAGAATCTGGGAATCTGTTGAGGCTACATAATGAAGTTGAAGCAAGAAGAAAGAAAAGCACCTTTTGTCCTTCCTGTTTTGACTTCCATCTCTCCTCTAATTAGTAAGCGCTGAAGAGAAGAAAGATAATTCTTACTAGAGGCTTAAAGTGATTTCTTGCAGAGGAGATTAAAAATGTACAAACTACAGAAGGACAAAAATGTCCTTCTGTAGTTGAAGATGGTTCAGTCCAAGATCAGTTAAGGGAGACCCATAATAGAATCATTTGTTGTTGAAAAGTTGATACGTTTATGAGTATAATCAACAGTTGATACTCATCTTCCGCTTCCGCCTCCAACAGCAACGGACGGGTCCCTGGCTCGTCCACCGCTTTGCTCTTCTTTCTGCCCCCCCACGGGGGCGAAACGCCCCAATTTTGGGGGTTTCCCGTAAGGCTGGCTCGCAGGGGCCGTTTCCTTCCCACGGCGGTGGGAGAGCGGCCCCTGCCTCAGCCTAGGTGAGAGAAGGCTGGCTGCGGGGGGGGAGACGCCTGTCTCTGCCTTTGCCAATGGAGAACGGAACAGCTGCTTAACTGAGGAGTGAGCCAGACGTCCGGGTCGGAAGGCTCTCCCGAGGCTCGGCTGCAGGGTGGAGAGTGAGTGTATTTTGTTGGCTTTTTTTCTCTGATGGCAGCGCTGGACTCAAAAACTGGGAGGGGTTTTTTTTTTTTTGTTAAACCCCCCCTCGGATTTAAAGCTGCGCTTTTAAATGGTTCCTCATTGCGAGGAACGGACCTTTTCTTATGTGAATTGCCTGGAGCTTACTGAAAGCGAGTGAAAGTGATTTGCGCTTGCAACAATGTTTCTAGCTCGATTGGCGTGTTACAAACTTTCTCTTTGTTACTCTCTCCGGCTGGCTTCTGGCTTGGGCGGTGGAAGATGGCTACTTTCTGCTCCTGAATGACTATTTTACTTATGGAAAATCACCAGCACCTCTTTGTGATTTGGATTCTCTCCTGCGTTTAATGAAGAATTTCCCTTTTTTTTTTGGATTAATTGATTCCCTGTCTGGATTGCCTTTTTTTTTTACTACACTGATATAGAAAAGTATTTCTTCTCTGGCTACTGAACTTTTTACAGCCCTGATTTGAAACTTTCATCTCCTGACTTGTCTCAGCTGCCCCACCCAAAAAACGCCATTTTAGTGACATTGAGTTTAATAGCTAACCATGGCACAAAAATCAGAGCTGGCAGGCCTGGAACAAAGATTATCTTCTCTGGAATTGGTTATACAGACCTTGGTCCAGGAAATTAAATCCCAGAGGGAAGATAATAATAACTTCAAGAAGGAACTTCTGGAAACTCGCAAGCAACTGCAGGAGAATACACAGAAGACTGAAGATCTGGAAGGGGGGCTGACTGAGGCAAAGGGGGAGCTTAAAAATGTCAACAATGAAGTGGGGGAACTAACTGGGCATATGACTAGGATGGATTATGAAAGGATGTCATATTTTTTAAGATTTCAGAACATTTCTGAAGAATCTGGTGAATGTCTTCCTGAACTCATGAGCACAATTTTAGCAGACTAAAGATGAGATCAGGGGGGACATTGACCTAGTCTACAGAATAAATTCAGCATATGCCAGGATAAATGAAGTACCCAGAGAGATACACATTAAATTTGTTAGAAGGTCAACCAGAGAGGGGATTTTGAGGGCGCAGAGAGAGGGTCCGCTGATTTACCAACAAAAGGCTGTCGTTATCTTGAAGCAGGTTCCCAAAAAAATCAGAGAAATGAGAAGGAAATTTTCCTTCTTATCTAAAAAATTGTTTGACCATGGGGTCTGGTTCAAGTGGGCGATGCCCGAAGGGATGCTGGTGTTCTGGGAAGGAGGAAGAGTGAAGATTAAAACAGTTGCTGAGGCTGAAGCCTTTCTCAAAAAACATTCCTCAGTCCTGGGGGAAGATCAAGGGGGGGCGGAGGGGGCCACGGCCCCGCCCACTGGGGGCCAGGCGGGAGGGAAAGAAGATACAATTGCCAAAAGACTTAGATCCAAAAAGTGATTTTTTTGCTTGTTTTTCTTTTTTTAATTAACTTTCTTTTTTTTATTTTCTATATACCAGGATGTTTGTACATGTCTACCATCTCAGAATTGGAAATGTGATATGTATTCACTTGTCTTTATCTTGTAGTATTTGTTTTTGACATATTTCTGTATTACTGTTTTATTATGTAGCCCGGGATGGGCCAAGGACTCTGACGCAAAGGCTCTCAAAATGTTTTTGTAAACCCTTACCCTACCCTTAAAAAATTGTTAAAACCCAATAAAACTTTTTTTTTTTTTTTTTTTTAATTAAAATTTTTATACTGTTTTACAATATATCACCCAGTGCTGTACAAAACAAAAGGAAGAGTTGGTTTCAAGTGTCGTCTATTATCTTTAGGATCTCCAAAATCCACGTTCCCTCGGTACAGGCGTCGAGACGTCCAAAGTTCCAAGTGCATAGTCCACAAATGGCTTCCAAGTCTTCCAAAAGATATCATTTTTATAAACCCCCTCTCTAAATTTAATATCACACGTCATTTTATCATTTAAGGCTAATTTCCACATTTCACAATACCATTCTTCTATTTTAATATTTACCTCTATTTTCCAATATCTTGCTATTACAATTCTACCCATTATAATCATAATTCTAATCAGTTCTTTCTCGTGTTTTGTTAACTCTGGTTCATTAATTATCAATAACAATATAGTTTCTGGTCTCAATATTATTATTCTTTTCATCATTTCACACATTGTTCCTTCTAATTGCTGCCAAAACTTTTTAATTTTCACACATTTATACCACATATGCTCATAAGTTCCCAATTCCGTATTACATCTCCAACATTTATCATTCATTTTTTTATCTATCAGTGATAATCTTAGTGGGGTCCAGTACCATTTCCAAACAACCTTAAAATTATGTTCTTTAATCCTTATAGATAAAGTCCTCATAATCCGACTCTTCCAATTCTCATTCCAATCCAAATCCAATATTTTAATCTTTAGATCTTCCTCCCAATTCCTTTTCATTACCATTTGTGGATTTCCATCAAAGTTTATAATCCTGTATATCTTACTGACGAGTCCTTTTAACCCGGTTTCATCTTTAATAATTTGAGATACTAAACTTTCAAACTTAGTTTTACTTCTATCTATGTTACATATTCCCCTTACTTTCATATTCCATTTTTCTACCTGTATTTTTTCAAACCAATTTAACTCCAATTTTTGAATTACTTTTTTCTTCCTACTTTCAGTTCCTAAGGCTCTTAACCAATCTACTATATTTCCTATATTTTCATCTTCAATTACTTTGTTCCGACTTATATTGGTTTTAATCGGCCAACTTTCAGTTGTCTTTCCCAAAAACGTTATATCCGGAATCAATTTTTTAACAAATTTATTCCAAGTTTTACTCAACCCTTTTAACCAATAACTATTAATTGTCTTTTTTGTTTTTGCTCTATCTAAAAACCATATAGACCCAAATCTCTTAATATCTTTTAACTCCAGATCTCCCCAATGACCATCTCCACCTTTAAGTATTTTTATCACAGTTCTAATATTATATGCCCGATAATAATTAAGTAGATTGGGAATTCCCAATCCACCCTCTTTTTGATTTTGATACCACAATTTCTTCATTAATCTTGGTCTTTTCCCACCATTACAAAATTTATCTAATTTCTTCTGATATTCTTCTATATCTTTCTCTGTCAAATTTAATGGTAGCATCTCAAATAAAAAGTTAAACTTTGGTAATAACATCATTTTACACATTGCAATTCTACCAAACCAAGACAACTTTATCTCTTTATATTTATCTATCTTTTTTTCTACTTCCTTCAGCATCACCTCATAATTAATTTTTTTTAAATCTCTAACTTTAAGTGAAAGTGTTATCCCCAAGTATTTCAATGTATTCTTAGCTCTTATCCCAAATTGTTCTTGCATACTCTCCCACTCCTTACCATCTTTATTCATTAGTAATTCAGATTTTGACCAATTTACCTTTAAACCTGTCATTTCTTCAAATTCTATCAAATGTTTATTTATCCTCTTTAAATCTCTCTCTATATCTTTCAAAATAATCAAAGTGTCATCCGCATACAAATTTATCTTATATCCCTTATAACCTTCCAACTCTTCATCTGCTTCTATCAATTTAATCAAAATTTCCATAACTAACAAAAATAATGTTGGAGACAAGGGACATCCTTGTCTCGTGCCTGCTTCCAATTTAATCTCTTCCGTCATTATTCCATTCACCTTTACCTTTGCACTGCTTTTTTGATACAGTTTTGAAATAACATGTATAAATTTATTACCAAAGCCTAATGCCTCGATAATTACTTTTATAGTATCCCACTGTACAGAATCAAAAGCTTTAAAAATATCTAACGATATTATACCTAATTCATCTCCATTATTCTCTGCTACATCTATAATATTCAATACTCTTCTAATTATATCACTCATATATCTACCTTTAACAAACCCTACTTGGTTATAACTTATATATTTATCTATAAAACTATTTAATCTATTACTTATAATAGCTGTAAATATTTTAGCATCTTGGTTGATTAAAGAAATAGGTCGATAGGACTCGATCCTCTCAAGATCTTTATCCGGTTTAGGAATTATAGATATTACTGTCTTATTCCATGACATCGGGACTTCTCCACCATGTAAAATTCCATTGAATAATTTTTGTAGTTTTGGTACTATTAGTTCCTTGAAATCTTTATAAAATTCAGCAGGTAATCCATCTTCTCCTGGGGTCTTCCCTAATTTTAACTCTTGTATTATTTCATTAATTTCCTCCTGTGTAATATCTCTTTCCATCAAGTCTTTGTATGTTTGATCTATCTTCATACCATATTTTCCAAGATGATTCTTCAATTTTTCTAAATCAATTGATTTCTTTAAGTATAATTTTTGAAAAAAATTCCTAGCTACTTCACATTTCTCCAATCTCTTATAACACCTTATACCTTTATCATCTATCAGAGAACCAATTTCTCTCTTTTGAGTTTTATTTTTCGCCGTCTTTGCCAATAACCTAGAATTTTTATTACTAAATTCAAAAAAATCCCTATTCAAATATCTTAAATTTTTTTTAACCAATTCAATATCTTCTTCTATCAATTTAGTTTTTAATAAGGTCAATTCCTCCAAACATTTTTTATCTTTCGTAAGTGAGAATTGGTTCTCCAATATCTTAATTTGTCTTGTATCCTGATCAATTTTTGCTTTGTATTCTCTATATTTCCTGCTTGACAATTTAATACTTTCTCCTCTAAATATGGCTTTCATGGTATCCCAAACAATTTCAAATTTGACCTCTTCATTATCATTCAATTCCCAACTTTCCTTCCATTTTTTGAATATCCATATTTTATCCTCCTCCCTTTTATACAATTTTTCATCATATCTCCAACCTCTTTCCTTTTTCTCAAAATTAAAATCTATTTCCATCATGACTTCTGCATGGTCAGAATCCTTAAAAATTCCCACATCTATTCTATCTACTTTATTCAGCAAATCTTTAGAAACAAAAATATAATCAATCCTTGAATAAGTATTATGTACCTTAGAACAAAATGTATACACCCTTTCAGGGCCTTTCAACTCTCTCCAAACATCTGCCACACTGTTTTGAAACATCCAATTATTTAAAATTTCCCCTTTATTTGTTTGTCTAAAGCGGGTAGGATTATTACTATCAATTTTATCCCTAATTAAGTTGAAATCTCCCGCCACAATTACTTTCCCTTCACTTTCTGTTTCCAAAATCTTAGTAATTTTATCCAAAAATCCCTTTTGTTTTTCATTCGGTAAATATAAATTAACCAATGTCACTTTTTGCTCGTTAATATTCCCTGTAATTATTAAATATCTGCCTTCCTCATCTCTAATTACTTGTTTTTTCTCGAAGTGTACCCTATTTGATATCAATATCGCAACTCCTCTAGCTTTGGAAGTCCCAAAAGATTTTTCATAAATTTGCATACCTTTAATATTCATTCTATTAAAATCCTCAGATTTTTGATGAGTTTCCTGCAAAAATAATATATCTGGAGAATCCCTTTTAAATTTAAGTTCCAATCTTTTCCTTTTTATATGATTGCCTGTACCTTTCACGTTCCATGTCATTATTTTTATAAACCGCATTTAAGCGGTAACTTTTTTAAGCCTGACCCCTCCTCTTCCTTTATGTGCACACCAAACACCAAACAAAAAAGACATACAAAAACATAAAACTCCACAAACAATATATAACAAACAACATAAACAAAAAACTCAAATATCAAACACAACAACCACAACAAATAACAAGCAATCTTCATCCCCCACATCCTCAATCAGATATCGCCTCTATATAAAGAGTGCGGGGGAGTGGCGGTAAATATAAATTAACCAATGTCACTTTTTGCTCGTTAATATTCCCTGTAATTATTAAATATCTGCCTTCCTCATCTCTAATTACTTGTTTTTTCTCGAAGTGTACCCTATTTGATATCAATATCGCAACTCCTCTAGCTTTGGAAGTCCCAAAAGATTTTTCATAAATTTGCATACCTTTAATATTCATTCTATTAAAATCCTCAGATTTTTGATGAGTTTCCTGCAAAAATAATATATCTGGAGAATCCCTTTTAAATTTAAGTTCCAATCTTTTCCTTTTTATATGATTGCCTGTACCTTTCACGTTCCATGTCATTATTTTTATAAACCGCATTTAAGCGGTAACTTTTTTAAGCCTGACCCCTCCTCTTCCTTTATGTGCACACCAAACACCAAACAAAAAAGACATACAAAAACATAAAACTCCACAAACAATATATAACAAACAACATAAACAAAAAACTCAAATATCAAACACAACAACCACAACAAATAACAAGCAATCTTCATCCCCCACATCCTCAATCAGATATCGCCTCTATATAAAGAGTGCGGGGGAGTGGGACGTGCCGATGGTCGGATCACCTCTTCGGGCTGTTCTTTAAATTCCACTTTCAAAAAAAGAAGACAAGGCTGGCTTCGCCCCGGACTCAGCTTCCTGCTTTTTACTAAGATCCTCCATCTTGTCTGGCGTTCGTTCAGTATCTTCACGAATTTTCTTATACTCAGAGACTGCCGGGGAAATTTCTTTTCTCTTTAAACTCTTGGGATCCTGGCCGCCAGTTGCACCTCTTTCTTCCAAAATTGGGGATTCCTCTTGTACTCCACCCGTCTTAAGCATATAATCTTTAATTTCTACCAAATCTTCCTCTTTCTCAATCAGCCCAAGCCCCCGAATTAATCTTAATACATCTGTTTCTGAAGTAATAGTATGCATCCTTCCTTTATAAAAAAACTTAAGTTGCTGTAGTGGCCTCCAATTGTACTTAATATCATTGTCTCTCAAGAGCTTTGTAACTGGTTTCAAATGATATCTCCAAGCTCTGTCTTCCCTGGAAATATCCGGAAAAACTTGAATCTCTTTCTCCTCAAACTTAGGAACACCTTCCAGATCTCTTATTTTTGCCATAACCTCTAGTTTATCTCCAAGGTTTGCAAATCTTACTAAAACATTTCTAACCGCTCCACCTTGCCTCTTATAACCAATTCTAAAAACACTTACTAAATTTGCTGCTGTATATTCAAATCCAAAATCATTCAACCATTTTAGCACCCTCTGCTTCAAATCATCCGATCTATTTTCTGGAATATTACGTATAACAATATTGAATTTTCTAGCTTCTTCCTCCAAAAGACTAATTCTCTTATCTTGCTGCTGGTTTTTATAAAAAATTCCTTCCATCTTACGATCAATTTGTGCGTCGTGTGCATGAATTTGTTCAATTTCATCTTTAATAAATTTCACCTCCGCGTTTTGCTTTACAAAACTAACATTCAATTCACTTATCTGTTCTTTAGCTTTTTGAACTTCCAATGTCAAATTAGCCACATGATCCGTTAATCCGGTTAACTTTTCGCCAATTGTATTCAAAGCTCCGAAGATCCTTTCCAGCTCTGAAGGCTGTTGAGTCGACATTTCAGTTCAAAAACAGACTTTATATTTATACTTCTTTGCCAAGAGGGTCTCTTATGAAGAATAAGGGCAAACAGTGTTCCAAATCAAATAAGGCTAAGCCGGCTTAAAATGCACCAAAAGAGCCAAAAAAAAAAAAGCCTAGGGGAGCTTCCCCAGTTTATTTAACTTTAAGCCTCCATTTTAAGTGTAATCGAAAAAGCTTGTCCGCTACATTCAGCTCACACAGTCCACTTTAAAAGAATTAGAAAGTTCAAAGGAGTTATAATCCACATGCCAACACCAACTTCCTTCTTTCTTAAACTTCAGCTTGTATTTACAGCCTTGTAGCGAGACAAAAGGCATGCAAATGATCTTTGCCAGAGACAAAGGGTAACCCCCCTTACCTCGGCCGCTCGCCAACTCTCTGCTCCACGGAGAAACAAAACTTTGAAATTCAAGCAGTTCGAGTTGTCCGATCACTTTGAAAAAGCAATTTACAAGTCACACCGACCTTCCAAAACATCTATAAACATTTCCAGCTCTCAGCGGCGCGTTTTAATCACTTTAATCCACATTTGTTGGTAAAAAGAAGCCCTACGAGGTGGAGAAAACGTCCTCACCTCATCCGGCCATAACCACGCCCCACAAAACCCAATAAAACTTTTTCAAAATCGAACAGTTGATACTCATCAAGTAAAAACACTTAAGTAGCAGACTGAATGCGCAGACCACCTGAGATAACTTTCTTTCCTGTATATATATATATTCTATTAATGTTTAAATGATAAGACTTCTGTTTTTTTAATCTATTCGTGTAATTTAACACATTGAATCATTTTTCTAATACTTTTTTTTCAAAGTGATGAGCAAGATGTAATCTTACACACAGTGTGATCTTGCACTGTACATGCTTATTCAGAACATGTTTCATTGAATTAAGTGAATTAGCTTCAAGGGTTGTAAGGTTTATAGCCCAAGTCTTATAAATTCTAAATTTCATTTTCAACAAAATTTTAAATCTTCCTAAACCAAAGCTGTTTGCTTCAAAGGTAACTTGTCACATTTAATTCAGAGACACTCTTCTATCTCTTCCAGTCCAAGAATTTCTTGATCAAAGAAAGGCCAGGAAACACTGGCTTTTCACACTCAGAACTGGAATGTTACATTATACTGAAATATGCAGAAGTGAAAATAAGGTTGTTAAGATTCACTTCAGGGCTTCTTTCTAGTGAATGGTCTCTTATCCAATCACTGATCTTCCATAACCTACAAGCAGATTTGCACTTAATTATTCACACTTGGGAAGATGAAAGCAATTTCTTAATATGATGTTAAGGCAGATTCTTTGCATTCATTTTATGTAGGTCATGAGGTAGCTATCATCTGAAGCACTCCAAATTCACAATAGTGTTTGTAAACAAAAGTAATTTATGGCCATGTTTACTTTTTTGTATGTGATATATGTTTGCTAAACTTTGATATATTAATTCTCCTAATCCATCACTGCCCAGTGCAACACTTTGATATAAAGGTGAAGTATTCAGGGATACCCATATACAATAACACCAGTTGGCAACTTCTTAAAACTAAATATTTTCTTAGGTTCACACAATTGTCCTTTGCAATTGAAAAGGCAATTACTAAACAAGGACCACATTTCCAGGATTCAACCTCCTCTCCTGATTTTCTAGTACAGTGTTTCTCAACCTTGACAATTTTTAAGACGAATCAACTGTGGAAAATGTGGAAGCTGAATTCCACATATCTTTAAGTTACCAAGACTACTGCTCTAGAAAAACAGAGTAACTCTAGGAAATATTCTTGAATTCAGTAGCTGATTTTATCTTCTTCTCTTTCTACCTCATTTTAGTAATTTTGTATTTAGCTTAACTTGACAGTAGCCACATCCCAAAGGAGAAGAGATTGAGAGAAAGACTGCATGTTTTAATACTCCGTCATAAAACACAGATATTCAAAGCAATCAAACCACTAATAAAATCTTGCAATTAAGTTTATGGGGCATGACTGTAATCCTCCAGGAGTAAACTCCACTGAACTTAGTAATGTTTACTTCTTATTACATACAGTCAGCATTTAAAATGTACTGAGCTCTTTTAATAGATCTTTCACCAGCTGAAACATAACCTTTAACTTGTAATTAGACATGCAAACAATCTTGAAAATGAGTGTTCTCAGTGAAGCTCATACATAGCCAACCAGACTTAAGTCTACTCTATCTTTATTTTATGTATATCGTACTTTTAGTGACTGTTTTCCAATTTGGAAAATTTCTGGCTGAGTTATTATAGAAACAAAAGATTAAAATAATATCTGAAATATGTTGGGTTGCGCCTAGGTATATGAGGAGGGTTGACTTACATTGCAAAATTACCAAGATTAATCTTGGTAATTTTTAATCTTTAAAAGCTTCCATATTTATAATAGCATCAGATTTTTTGAACAGTAATGAGTCTTCTTTTCTTGCAATATCTTTATTGATTGTGTCAGCAATTCAGTGTCAACTTTTAGCATTCACACAGAAATTACTGAAATCATAAGGAGACTTGTGTTAAATTTGGGGGACTCTAAGTATACAAGGAGAGGGCACGATGGATCAGCGGTTAAGATACTGGACTTGTTGGCTGGAAAGCTGACAGCCCAGGTTCGAGACCCAAGAGTTGCATGACAGTGTGAGTTCCTTTCCTTGTCCCAACTCTTGCTCATCTAGTAGTTTGAAAGCATGAAAATGTGAGTAGATAAATAGGTGGGAAAGTAACAGCATTTCATACACCTTGGTGTATAATCATGCTGGCCACATGACCATAGAAAGGATCTTTGGAGAATGCTGGATCCCTCAGCTGAGAAACAGAGATGAGCACCATCGCCTAGAGTCGGACATGACTTAACAGGAAAAACCTTTACCTAAGTATACTAGACAAAAAATTTAAAGTGAGAAGAAGTTGTTTTTGGTCAACTGGAAAAGCATGCAATAGCAATCAAATATTTTTCTGTACAATCAACTGTTTTTGTGCTGAAAGGTAGATATTACCTAGAAAGAAGTTGTTCTAATAAGTTCCGTATTGTGAATTCGATTTGTTCACAATGTTTAAAGGCACTATTGCCAGAACCCTGGGAAAATCATTTTAATTACTAAAAGCTGCACCAGAGACCTGTCAAACAAAAGAGGTATTAATCATCGTTGGATCATTTTCTTTATTCTTTGACTTCCTCTCTGTTGATTAATCAGAAACTATAGTAAAATCCAAAAACCTCATTATCATCCTATTCACTTGTCACAGTCAGCATCCATCAATTTCTCTGGTTCTCTGGCATACTCCTTTTGTATGAAACTTTTAAGAAATATTTTGATAGATTTGCAGGAAGGAGGTGGGTTTTTGATTAAAGGAAAATTGATTTTTTTGGAAGACTTTGTTTAGCGTTGTAAATTGCAATCCAGAAAGAGTTCCTGAACTTTTTACATTTCCACTCTCACAGAAATCCAGAATAGATTTCTTTCAAATCTTTAGCAACAACTAACATAATTCTGGTTTTCAGAGGCTCTCACTGCCAGAATACATAATAGTAGTTATTGTGGAGCTTTTTACCCCAATATGCGAAGGTTTCATTCCTCCTTCTATCCAGCCCAAAATCAGATGTATCAATACCTTTACATCCATTTAGGAAGCAAAAAGGAAGAATAATTTCCCAAGTATCTGAGCTGTCTCTTGGCTTTTTAAAATATTTAAAAAGTGTTGGGATAAATTGGAGTCATTATCTGAGTCAGCGCCACTTAATCTGGTAAAATGTATATCTACAGTATGCTGACAGAAATAGAATCATATTATTATTATTAATAGTAATATTTCATTCTATGAAATTCTCAACCACCTTTTGGGTTCTCAAAGCAGCTTATTCTACAAATTTAAAACCTAAGTCCAATAAAAAAGAAAGCACAGTAAAACTGCATTTGTCATTAAATTCAGAGAAAGAAAATTGCTATCTTTTCAAAGTTCCCAAGAGCCCTCCTCCAAGATGTCGCTTGATTAACCAATTTAAAAAGAAACTTGTGCCTGAGCAAATTCAGTAAACTGAGCCGTAATGTATGAACTTTCATCATTCATTATCATTCATCTGCAACAACTACTGTATTTGTAGAAGAAGAAAAGAAGATGTACTGTATTTTCCTTTTTCTACCTAACATCAGTCAACCCGATTTGATTAATTTAAAAACATAATTGAGTAGCATTTACTGAATCACGATCTGTTCCTATTATGTCATGTAAAATATTTAAATGAAGAATTAGTAAAGTATGCAATTGGTTAATGAAGAAAGCAATCCTTTAACATATAGTAAATTCAAGTGACAAAATTATAGGAACTTAATAATTTCTAATTTCTCTTTAAAAAGTAGCATCTGACACTGATAGGATAAAAATGTATAAAAAACTGAATCTAAGATTAGATTGGACACCCGTTTAATTAATAATTTGTAGTTTACTTAGTAAAAGGCTGCATAAACACTTTTTAAATTATTACTAATAAAATTAAAATCTGCCAAGTTGGCATTCTGTAAAGTTAACTTCAAGCAGTAATGTAAGAAATGAAGAAAGTTTATTTTTAGGATCAAATTTATAATGCACTAGATTCCAAAAATAAAACATTATTATTGATGACAGATGATGTAATACAAATATTGGAAGAAAGAATTGTCAATTATTTATAATTCAATTCTGCATATCTGTAAAGTACTAAATATTCTACATCTTGCCATATAACAGTAAAAAAAGACTTATCAGTTAGAGGAATAATGCAGAGCTGTTCTAGCTTAGCCAAAACTTTAAACTAAACCAATGAAATAAAAACACTGGAGAATCCTGCTTGCCCCACTTTGAAATACATATACTGAAAAATAAGATGGCTAGCAAAAATAATAAAAATGACAGATTAGAACTTCAATATATTTTGACTTCAACTTACTTCTTGGTGAGCTTGAAAAATGTGGGCTAGACAGCATCACCACCGGTGGATTCGTAACTGGCTGACAAATTGCATTCAAAGTGGCATCCTTAATGGAACTATATCTACAGAAGTAAGCAGTAAGTCCCACATGGTCCATTTAGGGCCAGTACTTTTCAACATCTTCATAAATGAGGGAGTAGAAAGGGAACTATTCAAATTTGCAGATGACACTAAACTGGCAAGAAAACCCAATACCCCAGAATATAGGCTCAAAATCCAGATGGATCTCAGACTTGAACGTTGGGCCCTGTCTAACGAAATGAAATGAAATATAGAGAAAAGTAGGGTTTATACAGGCAAAAAAAAAACAAATGTAAAGGTACAGATTAGCTTAAACCTGACTTGATAGCAGTATAAATGAGAGAGATCTTGGAGTCCTAATGGACAATATGAGCCAGCAGTGTGCAGCAGCCGCCAAAAAAGCCAAAGCAATCCTAGGCTACATTAACAGAAGGATAGAATCAAGATCAGGTGAATGTGAAGTATTAATACCACATTATAAAGCCTTAGTATACTGCAGCCAGTTTTGTTCAACATATTATAAAACGGGTGCTATGTTGACACTCTGGAAAAAGAAACAAAGATGATTAGGAGGCTGGAAGCTAAAATATATGAAGAATGATTGCAGGAATTGCTAGTCTGGTGAAAAGGATTAGGGGTGATAGCAGTGTTCCAATATTTGAGGAGCTACCACAAATAAAGGGAGGGAGGGGTCAACATATTTCCTAAAGCACCAGAAGACAAGACAAGAAGGAATGGATGGAAACTAATCAAGAAGAAAGCAACTTGAAATTAAGAAGAAATTTCCTAACAGTGAGGACAATTAAACAGTGGAAGAGCTTGCCTTCAGATACTGTGGGTACTCCATCATAATACTTTTAAGAGAGTGGACAGCTACTTATCCATAATGGTAAAGGGTTTCTACTTGACCAGGTTTGGCTGGAAGACCTCCAAGGTCTCTTCCAACTCTTTTATTCTGCTATCTTGCAAAGCACATTAATAACCAATTTGCCTATCTTAATGTCCAGGTGTTTTCTGTACTATACTTGTGATGAGATTTGTACTGCAATATATATAAAGATAGAATCACATTAGGAACAACTAAGTAGACAATATTGGGCTAGGCGGAAACAATTACTAGTTACCTAGTGGCTATTATCATTACTTTAGAGACCCTCCTCTTCATTTTGCACCATCTTTTACCTTTTATTGATTTTATTGTAAGTTCTTTGATTATTTTGAGCCACCCAGAATCACTGAGTTGGGTGACATACACATTATAACAGTAACTGGTTTATTGATTAATCCAGTGAGTTCACACAGCAGACACTAACTACACCATTAACCTTGATTTACAAAATAAATTCTTGGATTCAGTGAAAACATCAAGGCCAAATCAGGCTGATATCTACATTACAGTACAGCTTCATGCTTTCGCTTATATGGCTAAGGCAACAGGTATAACAGACTGCATGGCTGATAGGTACGGTAAGCTTGTTTTGGGTAGTTTATTATCTACTACCAATTGTTTATTATCCTTTATTCATGCAGGCACAGGAAATGTCGAGGAGCTCTATTCAATACAAACAGGAGTGTCTATATTAGTGTTTACAATAATATCCCAAAGGTGCCTTTTCAAGAGGCAACTGGACTTTGTTTTTTCTTTGAAGATGTTTTGCTTCTCATCCAAGAAGCTTCTTAATCTCTCAGCACATATGGTTCCCGTAGTCTGCAAATTTTCTGGAAATCTGTTCATACTCCCACCATTTGAAGTGTTCAGCCCAAAGCGCATCGCTAAATGTCTATGGGGATTCTAAGTCATACAAGTCATGGTTGTCCCAAGGTGGTTTTCCAAGAGGCAACTTAACTTTCTTGTTTTTCTTGAAGAAGGAGCTTCTTGGTTGAGAAGTAAAATGTATTCAAAGAAAAACCAGAAAAAGCACCTTTGGGACAACCATGACCTGAATGACTGAGAATCTTCATAGACGTTCGCAAAGCAAACCCTCCAAATGTGGATAGATGGAAGGAAGGAAGGAATAGAAATGTTGGGACAACAGTTATTACTATGGGAGCAAATACAAATCCGGTCTCCTTCTGGCACTCCAAAGCGCCTTACTTTCCATCAGCTCTTCCTCCACCCTCCCACTAAAGCCAATCTCAAAGCAACCGCCGCGGCAACAACTATTGCGCAGGCGCCCGAGGTCCCTCGGTCACGTGGCAGGAACCGGGGTGGGGGCGGAGCTGAGGCCTCATAGCGTCGCTCGGCGTCCATGGCAGCGTCTTCAGTCGCCGGAAAGATGAGCACTTCCGCCTCCTCGTCTTCCTTCCGTCGAGGAACCGGCGGGGCTTAGGCCGCGCTCCGCCAGGCCAGGCTTAGATTGGGTGCCATGCGGCGGCTCTGGCCGCCGCCGCCCCTGTCGCTTTTGCTGGCGCTGCTTCTGGCGGCCGTGCTGTGCGGAGGAGGAGCGACGCCTACCACCGCGAAACCCACTTCCGCCTTGCGAGAGGGGCCCTCGGATGCGCCCTCGGGGATGCCGGGCGGCAGCGGCTCTTCTGCCGGCGAGGGAGGAGCGCGGGGCGGCGGCGTGAGCGTGAACGGCAGCATGGCCGCCGCGCCCCCCCGCTCGGAGGTCAACCAGCCCATGACCCAGCGTGCCCTCTCGGTGCTGGTCCTGGCCAGCGCTGCCCTCATCGTTTACTTCGTCATCCGGACCGTTCGGTGAGCGGCGCCTCAGCCTTTCCTCCTCGCTCGGTCCCGGGAAGGGCTTGACTGCCCCCTCCCCAGCCTTTAGCTCTCTGACCGCGGCGTCTGCCTGGACCTGAACCCATAACTAAGGCTGAGTTTTTCGGGGCGAGGGGCGAGAGAGAAAGAGCGAGGGGAGTTGTTTGCTTCGGGTCGGCCCTTCTCCCACTTCCTTCCCTTGTTAGTCTCCCCAAGGCTTAACGTACATTTCTTTGGCTCCGGTAAACTTTAGAAATCATGTTAGAATCGTTTTATTTATTTTTTTAAAAGAAATCTACGCTGCCTTATTGTGGAGTATTTTTCGCCGTATATCTGAGTGTAGAGGGTTAATTTTGTGGCTCACTCAACGATTGTTTTGAAGGTCTAAGAATATTATTCATTGTAATTTTAGTACAATGACAATAAAGATTATTATTAATAGAATAGAGTTCTTAATTGGCCAAGTGTGGTTGGACACGCAAGGAATTTGTTTTTGCATATGCTCTCAGTGTACACAAGGAGAATAAAATACATTCATCAAGAATAAATTTGGGTTTGACTGTCCTTCACCACCCCAGAACAGGCCACCCAAACACAGTTACAGAATAACAGAGTTGGAAGGGACCATAGAGGTCTTCTAGTCCAACCCCCTGCTCATGCAGGAAACCCTATAGCATTTCAGATAAATGGCTGTGTCCAATATCTTCTTAGAAATGTTTAAAAGGGTAATACACCAGTGGATGTCTAATGCTTCCTGTTCTCACACTGGAAAAGATTGGTGGGGTTTAAATACAGTTCAAGCAAAGAGACAATGGCTTCAAATCAATATTCTGTAAGACTGGCAGGTGATAGATAATGTGCAGAGTAACCAAAGTCACGGTTAGAATGCCTATTGATATATAAAAGAGACAGGGTTTTTATACTTTATAGGTCTTGTGATACAGTAACTGTGGTACAAATCCTCCTGAGTTACATGGACATGCGTTTTGATAAATGCAGACAGAAAAATGGTGATACAAATATATACTTTTGGATGTAAAGGGTATTGTATCTTGTCTGCTCCTTTAAGTTTGTTTCTCCCTGTCGCTCTCTCTTTTTGTAAGCATCTCTGCAATGCTTACAGAAGCACGGATAGCCCCTGAGAACTGAGATGTAGTTAAAATGATGAAATTCAGGGTGTGGTGGAATCCTGACAGATGAAGTCTGGAATGCTTACGTAATTTTGGAAAGAGGGTTTGAAATGAATAGTTTTAGGATCATAGCAAAATACCAGTAGTCCTTGACTTATGACCACAATTGAATCTCAAATTTCCATTCCTAAACAAGACAGTTAAATGAGTTTTGGGTCATTTTACAACTTTTCTTGCCATAGTTAAATGAATCACTGATTTGTTAAGTTTGTAACACGGTTAAGTGAATCTGACTAACCTGTTGACTTTGCTTGTTCAAAGATCACAAGGTGATCACATGACCCCAGGATACTGCAACCGTCATAAATGCATACCAATTGACAAGCATCCAGATTTTGATTATGTGACCATGGGACATAATCTGCAACAGTTGTGAATGAAAAACAGGCATAACTTATTTTTTCTAGTGCTGTTGTAACTTCAAATGATCAGTAAACGAATGGTTGTAACTCGAGGACTATCTGTATAGCAATAAAAGATAGCTTTTAGAGAGTTAAAGGAATAATTTTAAAATGGTATACATTTGTTAAGTCTGGTAAGCTACTGAAAGGCCTAGTTTCAAGTGGTTACCAGCTGCAAAAAACAAGGCTTTTGAAAGCTTAAAAATCCTCAAAGTATAAAAGAATGTTCACAGGTTACGTGAATTTCATTTGTTGTTCATTGGAAGCTAAAGATGTAGATAGATAAATGGAAGGAAGGATCATAGTAAAACGCTTCTAGAGCAAGATTCCTTATTCCTTTTGCATAGATACAGAGTGAACTTCTAAAGGGATCTGTTAAGAATTGATGCTAACTCAGATTTTGAAGAGTTTTGAATTTCTTGAACTTTCAAAGTAGCTTTTTCATGGTATGGTCAGCTTTCACTAGACATATACCATAGATACTTTATTGAATCGTACACAAAATAAGCAGAATATATTTTGGTAAGATCTCTATCCTAAATACAGTTTAAGCTACATTTTTGAAAAATTATCAGATGTGTTTTAGGGCAGGGGTCCCCAACCTTTTTTGCACCAGGGACCGGTTTCATTTTAAAGAAAACTCTGCGGACCGGCTGAGTGGCTCACCAGTCATGTGACTGGGTGGGCGTGGCCAATTTGGAAAATGTGAAACTCACTTAACAATGGTCTTGGTTAGCAACCAAACTTTTGGGCTCAATTGTGGTCATAAGTTCTCTCTCTCTTTCTTTCCTTCCCTCTTTCTTTCTCTTTCTCTCTCTTTATTTCTTTCTCTTTCTCTCTTTCTTTCTTTCTCTTTCTCTCCCTCTTTCTCTCTCTTTCTTTCTCTCTCATTTTTTCTTTCTTTCCCTCTTTCTCTCTCTATTTCTTTCTCTTTCTCTCTCTTTCCCTCTTTCTCTCTCTCTCTCTTTCTTTCTCTTTCTCTCCCTCTTTCTCATTTTTTCTTTCTTTCCCTCTTTCTCTCTCTCTTTATTTCTTTCTCTCTTTCTCTTTCCCTCTCCCTCTCTTTCTTTCTCTTTCTGTCTCTTTTTCTTTCTTTCCCTCTCTTTCTTTTTCTTTCTTTCCTTTGTCTCTTTTTCTGTTTGTCTTTCTTTCTCTCTCTCTTACTTTCTCTCTCTCTCCCACTTTCTTTCTCTTTCTCTTTCTCTCTTTTTCTTTCTGTCTCTCTCTCCTTCGTCCGCCCATCTCTGTCACTCTGTGTGTGTGTGTGTGTGTCTGTCTGTCTCGCATTAATCATTCATTCTGTGCCTGTCTATCTTTCTCTCCCTCCTTCCCTCCGTGTGTTTGTGTGTGTGTGAGACTCTCTCTGATTCCCTCCCACCCTGTCTCTCTCTGTGTCTATGCCTCTCTCTGTCGGTCTGTCGTCGTCCCGCCCCCCCCCCCTGCCCCCACCGCGGAGTCTCCTCAGCTCGGCTCGACTCGCTCACTAGCCTTAGCCTGCCCCGCCCGGGCGGCCGCTGCCGAGCTTGGTCCCTCGTGCGCTCGGTCAGGCTCCTTCCAGGAGCTTGAGAAGGCTCCGTGGGGTGGGGGTGGGGTGGGGTGGAGGAACCTCCGCAGCTCCTGGAAAAAGACGAGTGGGTGGCATGCCGGTTGGGGGAAGCTCTGGGGGGGCAGGGAGGAAGGGAATCCGCGGGCTGTTTTGCTGCGGCGCGCAGGAGTCCCACCGTCGGCTGCTCCCTCCTCCTCCTCTCCGGCCCTGCGGCCCGGCTCCTATCCAGCCACGGACCGGCACCGGTCCGCGGCCCGGGGGTTGGGGACCCCTGTTTTAGGGGAAATTTGTGAATATCTGTTTTAAATTGCTATGCTATATATTTCAGTATTTCCTCTATAATGAGCTGTGTAGTACCGTACAAGGAGGAAATCCTTAGTTCAAATGTTCTTCATATAAATATGGCAAATATGCTCCTTCAGTATCTATCTACACAAAGCATAGATTTACCAGAATATCAGAAATCTGATAGCACCTTTTGTGACCAGGAATAAGCTTTTAGAGGCTACAGTTCACTTCATCAGATACAACTCTTAAGTTTCATAAGTGCTTAAGATGCTATCCTAGTTTTTGTTCTTTCAAACTTCTAAATAGTAGACATGAATTGCAGGGATTATTTTCCTACAATTTGTTTTATTTATAAAACATATATGAATAACTATTTTCTGAAGTGCTGAATAGTATCAGAAATATTTTTATTAAATTTATATGCTACCATGTCACTATCCAAAGTGACTCCAAGAGTTCTTTTTAATGTATGCATGCATGCATACATACACACACACACACACACACACACACACATACACACACACACACATACATACATACATCATATTTATAAATAGATTTAAGAATAGTTTCTACCCTTGGGCTGTCAGACTTTTAAATACAACCACAAGCACTCCATGCACATGCTAGTTTTTTTCTTTTTCTTTCTTTTTTCGTTTCTGCTATAATTTTGCACCAGTGAGGTTAAAACCAATTTCGTTGTATTTAAGTACAATGACAATAAAGATTATACTTATATTGCCATCCATCTTGTAAGAATGTACACAATAGACAGTACACAATAATTAAAAATCCAATAAATATATAAAAACTTCATCACTAAAAACTATTAAAAATGCAAGCAGGGAGAGTAATGTTGGCTGCAGTAAGAGAGCCATTGTAAGAACTCCCCAGTCCCCTGTATACTATAAAGCAGTCCAAGTTGAATCCATTATTATGCAGACAAATAGAAGTTTGTGCATGGGATTTCATTTTCTTGTTCAACATCATTGCAGCCCTTTCTCAGACTTACTGACACCATTGTAATTAAAGGCCAACAAGCCAGTATAAACAACATCTTCTGAGAGTGATTTTGGACAAATAAAGTGCAATGAAACATTCAGTGAGTACAACTATTGCTTTAACCCGAAATTCATGCTGTAAACCTGCAATTGACTCACTGTTTATCTTGCAATGTCACCTTCCCTGCTGAAGGTGATTTCTTTTTATTCTACAATATTTATAACTTATTCAAATACACCTTATTTTCCTGTTTAGTTTGGCATTCTGATAACTATAGAGAGCAGTTAATATAAATAGGCCAAATAAATATTAATTTGATTGTAAGTGTTTCACCTTCATATTTAATACTTTTGAAGTAAAATAAGTAGTTAAAAATGAAACTTTAAGGGAATATAACTGGTGGTAAGAGTGGACCACTAAAATTCATTGTGTAGGGTGCTTGATACTTCACAAATTTATCTGTATATATGTTTTTTATCTCTACACAATTTCTTAATGCGCTACATCAGGGGTAGTCAATCTTTTTATACCTACCGCCCACTTTTGTATGTCTGTTAGTAGTAAAATTTTCTAACCACCCACCAGTTCCACAGTAATGGTGATTTATAAAGTAGGAAAGTCAAATTAAAAAAGGAAAGTGCTTTAGTATCGGACAAAACCCCTACCACCCACCATGAAAGCTGGAACGCCCACTAGTGAGCAGTAGGGACCAGGTTGACTATCATTGCTCTACATTGTAGAATATATTTAAAGTTTAATTAGTTTAATATTTTTGTATTTGCATGGGACAAATACTAACATTCGGGAAGGGGAGGGGATTATTTCATTGTTGATTAACCTAGAATACAAACTTTCTTTAAATGTATATTGACTCAGATGTTTCATTTTCATTTTGTACACTGAAAGTTCAAATCTAATTCTGCTTATATTAGTCTTCCTCAGCCCTGATTTGCACATTGTAACTTTTGTATTAGACTTAGACGAAGAAACAGGAAGACACGGAAATACGGTGTTCTGGACACAAACATAGAAAACACAGAGCTGACACCTTTAGAGCAAGATGATGATGATGATGATAACACATTGTTTGATGCCAATCATCCTCGAAGGTTAGTATCTTTATTTCAGGAAGTAAAATAATAGGACCGAAGGGATTATAAAGACACATTTGAAAACCAAGCAGAATGTGTTTATAAAGTAGATATTTTATACAAGCGTATATTACTATGTAGTTACAAATATTCCTCTTTGATTAGAGGATATGGTTATTGGAGCAGCGTTGTGCAGTTTCTGAAGGTTTTGTAATTGGAACTGTACATTATAACTGAATCAAACAATTATATGTAACCATATGAGTGAGAATAAGAAGTGCATAGCTTTTTAATTAGATAGCAATATTCCAAACTTATCATTGTAGTTAGTAATACATGTTAATATTTTAGGTATTTGATTATTTCTAATGTTTGTATTTGCTGAGGAGGGTGGCTATTATACTATTGCACGTTGTGTTTTCTTAAAACTGTGTTCCAGAAATGATAATGATGTTTAATTAAATAAGCCTTCTGTCTTGTGTTCTATTCTTGGTAGTAATCTATTTTGAAAATATTAAGAGCAGCAGTCTCCCAGGTAGCATAGACTGTCTGCTTATTGCAGCTTTGGTTTTCACTTGAAGCAATCTGGTTTTGAAATATAGATAATATCTCCCATGGTATTCTGCCTTTTTTATTCATGTTTCAGTAGCTTTCTTGTATCTTGTACATAAAAATCAATACTATAAGCTTAAATATTAATGCTTTTTATAAAAGGCAAGTTATTTTCTCAGTAGAACAAAAATCTGTATTCTTTAAAAACCAATATGTGCTTTGCAGACATACTGTTTTTAGTCAGAACTTACATGGAATATCTGAAGCAGAGTAGGAGTTGCAAGGGATATTTGATGGATGCTACTCAAACAGACTAGTGTTTTAACGAGAATTGACTTCAATAAATTATGAGAAAAATTAGGCAGGATTCCATGAATGGAAATCCTAGAAAGAAAAACAGGATGCTTGCGAAACTCTGAAAACAAGATAACAAAGGCTCAAATAAAAACAATGCCACAGAAAAAGAAAAACAAGATTCCAGATGAAACCAGCATGATTGCACAAAGATATTTCCGATAAACGGAAAGGAAAGTATAAAAAATAGAAAGGAGTCGTAACTAGAACAGAATACCACCAAATAGCCAGAATCTGCAACGATGGATTCAAGAAGGCCATGGCTCAGAATGAATTAAGGTATGCAACAAATGCCAAAAACGCCTCCCAAAAATGTTTCAATATGTAAGGAACAAAAAAAAAGTCAACGAAATGATCAGATCACTAATGGGAGATGACAGCAAGAAAGTGATAAGTAGCAGAAGGAAAGAAACTCTGCTTTGTTGTTTGCATCTGTCTTTATAAAAAGAAAAAGTAGCTCAACCTATCAAAATTATCACTATGAGAAACTGAATAGGAATGCAGATCAAACTAGGCATGGCAAAAGAACACTGATCTCCTTTGGACGAGTTCAAATCGTGATTTATGAAACAATAAGCAAGATTGGTTTCAAACGAATCTGGCTAAGACAGTGGTCGGCAAACCGCGGCTTGCGAGCCACGAGCGGCTCTTTGGCCCCTCGGCTGCGGCTCTTCCTCTGTCCTTTCCCTCCCCCCCCCCCCCGGAGGCAGCGGAGGGCCCGGCATGTCGGCTGGGGGGGCTCCGGCTGCCTCCCACTGGAGCGAGCGAGCGAGCGAACGGGCGGAGGGAGTGTCAGGGTCTGCAGCTGGGCCGGAGCCGTCCGGGACAGCCTCTGCGGTGCTTGGATGGCCTCGGGTTCTCCCCCGCCCGCTCGCTGCGGGAGGGGGCAGCCGTGGCCTCCCCGGCCGGCGTGCCAGGCTTTCCACTGCTTCCAGGGGGGGGAGGGAGGGAGAGAGGGGGGGAGACTGACATACAGAGAGAGACAGAGAGGGAGGGAGGGAGAGACAGAGAGAGACACAGAGAGAGAGGGAGGGAGAGAGGGAATCAGAGAGAGAGAGAGAGACACACACACACACACACACACACACAGAATGACAGATGGGTGGAGGGAGGAGAGACAGATAAAGAAAGATAGACAGACAAAAAGAAAAAGAGAAAGAAAAATAGAAAGAAAAAGAAAGTGAGAAAGAAAGAAAGAGAGAAAGAAAGAAAGAATTTTGGTTGCTAAGTAGGACCGTCGTTAAGTGAGTTTCACCACATTTTCCAAGTTGGCCACGCCCACCCGGTCACATGACCGCTGAGCCACTCACACAAAACAGGCCACACCTTTTGGCTCTCAAAAGAAATTTCAATCGTCGTACTGTTGATATTTGGCTCTCTTGACTAATAAGTTTGCCCACCACTGGGCTAAGATGTAGTATGTACTACTATAACACATTGGATAATATAAGATCCTGCTTTTGTAAATATGAATTGAAAAATATGTAACACTGTTAATTTGGGTGAGCAGGTTTTGCTTATTTTTTTCTTTTTCTTTATAGATAAGTATGTGCCTTGTGGGAAAATATTTCAGTTGTGGAGCAACAAAAGAAGCTTGTTTGGAAGGAATGTGAAGCCAATATCAGAGTTGAGGATATGAAATGTATTATGACATCTTTGTTGCAATAAATACTAACATTTTACTGTACCTTTTGTATATACAGAAATATTGTAAGGTCAAAGCCTATGGAAATAGCGCACTAAATTTCTAATCTATTTTCAACAGGGTATTTTCTGCTTATATTAATTTGTGATCTTTTTTTGAAATTCTTTTGTGGGCCAAATTTTTTTTTATGTAAACTGTGGTAATTTATTTGTTTGAATTCCTTGCAGCTAGCCAAATCTAACCATGTGTCAGAAGGATGTATGTTCATAGTAAATTAGATGTATACTGAAGCTCTGTGTGAATGATGTAAATAAATGTTTACAGTATTCCTAACATTCATTCCTTGTTCTTTGAATCTGTTGGTGCTATATGTTGTGATTTGGATGAAAGAAAAATTGTTTGCAATAATCAAACTGATCTTCTGTTAGCTGAGTTTGAAACCACCTTTTCAGCAAGTATAAACTTTTGTTTATACTATGCCTAATTTCAAATTCCATAAGCTAGTTGGAAAAGGACATTGATATTATTTTAATGTAAGATGTGCAGAATTGCTAAGGCATCTTATCAGCATTTTTCTATGTGCAAATTTTCATGGAAGATGTTGAAGAAATTCCATCATTATAATAACTGGAGATATATCAAATAATTTTATGTAATAGCCCGATACAATATAACTGAATTTCTCATGTACTAATGGCTCATCTTGTTATATGAAAATGTATGGGAATCTAATTATTCAGAAATTAAACACACTGAAGTTTTTTTACACACAGACACACATTCAGCTATTCCTTGTTTAGTGGCTACCTCATTTAGTGACCCTATGCAAATGCAATGGTAATTTAAAAGAAAATCCAACTAATGTGCAAAGTTGTAACCAAATTTTTGCTTCTGATAGTGCACGCCAGAGTGACAATAAAAGTGGTTTTGCCAAGCAAATTTTATCCAAATGAGACAGCAGCAACCTTCATCTTTGAGCATTTCTCAGTCACATGGATCCCTTAATGATCATTTTGCTTCTGATCTAAGGAACAGATTACCACTAATGGTGTATATACAATATGCACAATATTTAATTCTTAAAAGTGTGGAATAAGACATACTTCGTTTCCCATTTTCATTAACAATAAAATTCAACAGTAGAATTCTTAGAAGAATTAGGAAAATAATATTACTGTACACTACTTTTGATTTAGAAGAAGGTAGGTAGGTAGGTAGGTAGATATAAATTTATTTTGCCCATTATTCAAATAATCATTTCAGTTCTGTAATGTTAAACATTTCTTAAGTCGAAACTTTATTGGAATATCCACATTTGCTAGATATCCAAATAAAGTCTGAAAATTACCTACAGTGAAATTGTTACTCTTTATTGCAGTAATTCATATAAGTCTGATGGATTGCAAGACTTCTTTAAAAAAGATAGAAAATTTTCAATATGTTAATACCACTTATTCAGACATTCATTAGTGTTTTTGGTTTTCTTTAACTGCAGGAAAATACAGTTTCAAACTTTAGTAGTCATAATACCTAATACTAAATATAGTATTAGGTTGTAATTCATCACATTATTGATGAACCCTGGAATATTTTATATTTCAGAAAATAATCCAGATACAAGTCTAAGTTAAAATTTAATTTATTCAAAACATGTACAAATTTATCAACCAGGAAATTTTGAGTTCAATCCTAGATAGAGGCAGATATAGGGTCTCCTGCTTAGGCAGGGGATTGGACTAGATGACACTGTTAATCCGTTAAATCTGTTAAATATCAACAAAGGTGTGTAGTACTTTAGAAATAAATGCAAGTGAAATCTCAATTCACTTAAAGAAAATTAATGTGCTATTCCCAACTGTCTGTTAAATTAGAGAATACATCTAAGCAATGTCATTACACAAGTGTAACATCATTACACAAATGATAGAAATTATATTTGTGTAAAATATGCAAATGGTTTAAAATGAGTTATGTACAAGAATTTCATATCAAAGCAAACTTCTTACATGTTTGAAACGTTTAGGTGATCTCTTAAATTGAGTAAACATTCCATAAAAGCCAACTTTTAATCTCTTTTCACATGGAGTAAAATTGTTGGCTGGCATATCAACAAGTCAAGGGAATGCAGCCTCAATCATCTTTGCTACTTTGAAGTTTGTGATAAGGGGCTTTGATATTCAGTATTAAGCAGTCTTGGAGAAATTTCAGAAGCTCTTAACAACAACAGGTATAAAAACATGATTTAAAGCAGAAAAAAGGGGAAAGTATTAGGTAAGTATTCAGACTGTCTATTTCCTGATTCACTGGAGTATAAAAGAGAGGAAAGGTAAGAGACAGGCTTGCAAAATTCTAATAGCTTATCTTGATAGTCTTACATTACCATACTGGTCATTCCAAAAGGTTCTAGAATCTTGTCCAGTAAGGTATTATTCAGTTCTGCCTGTCTTGGCAGTCTATTTCCTTTTCTTTGTATTTTTTAAAAATATTTTTAATTGGATCCTTGTGTTCGGATTCCTGGATTTTGTCATGCATTTCCTTCCCTTACTCTTTATTCACTTTTTGTCTGGTCTATTTTTTTTCAAGTTGTAATTTTTGATTCTCGTAAACCATTCAAGAATTTTATTTCATTGCATTTCTGTAATGCCTACTAAATCATTTCCAGCTTCCTATACTAAGAGATCTAGTTCTTTCCATTTGTTTCCTATCATCCATGCATTTCTATACAGGTGATGAAAACATATAATTTGATATATTACTTTTGGTTATTCATGCTTGTTATTGGACATCTCCATATTCTGTGTATCGTTTCCTGTCATCTTTGTAGTATTTGAAGTGACTTTTCTGGAGGCTCTTCCCCTGTTTAAAGCCCTCTGCATTAAGTTTTCAAGGTGTCTTCCAAACATACTATCCCCACTTCATGCAGCCCATTTCTTGCCAGGAATTTCTCATCACAAATATGTCCCATAAACAGAGTCCAAATTCTTTCCATTGGTACCATCTGTGTATACATTTGTTTGCTTCCAGTATTTCTCTCAGTTCATGAGCTCAGGGAGTAAAGAAAATGCCACTTGTACTCCCAGCTCCTTCCCCCTTTTGCTCAATGCTTCATTGTCACTTGTAATGTTTTTAACACAATGTCTCTCTGTGTCATTTATTTCCATGTGGATCTGTAGAAAGGAATGTTTGTCAATGATCTTAAAAGGTCTTAGGGGTTTTTCTGTCACATAAATGTGAATCCTTGGAAGGTAGCATATTTCTCTTGAACAGACTATCATGTCCACAGATTGCTGTTTTGGTCCTTGTCAATATCCTGTCCCTCATCACAACTGCCTGTAGCTTGCAGCCTCTAAGGCAAATCATCCTGTACTTACACAGCCTGTAGAATCCTATTCTTCAGTGTGATGGCAGCTGTTCTCTTTCTAAAAAACATCTTTGGAACATCTTAAGTTTTAAAGTATTAGGTATTCTCACCAGCTGTCGACCCTGAAGCTGTCATATGTGTAACCATGTGTTACTGTAGTCAATTCTTATTCTTTCATAAACTTTCTTTAATATTCTGTAAGGGGCTGAAAGGTGTTTCAGACTCACCACTATTCTGGTAGCAGGAAGAAGGGTAGTAGAAATAAAGGGGTTTGTTATGTCTAGGTGACATTCTTTCCTGGGGAAACAGGATGTCCCTGCAGATGGTTGAAGATGGAATTTGGAGTCACTGGACAGATGGTCTGTGAGCTGATTGGAGAATGTGAGTCTGGGGGAGAAGTTTCAAACTTTTGTTTTTTACTGGGTGTAATTCCGGGATTTGGCCAGAGCCGGAATTACACCGAGATCTTGCCAATGTGATATGTTCCTAATAAAAATACTTTGTTGGAATATGGATGCCTTGCACTATTCTTTATGGGGACATATTGCTTGGAAGCTTGACACCAGCTTGGAAATTTGATGAGGTCCCCTTCTATCTCCTTGTCTACAATAGATTATTTATGCAGAAGTGGAAGAATACTGGGCCCAATTCCGAACCTTGTGGTACCCCACTGAATGCTTCCCTCCAGGTAGATGTAGTTCCATTAAGGATTACCCACTGAGTGTGATGGGTTAACCAATTGCAAATACATGTAGTGTTGGTATGTCTATCCCATATTGTTTTATTTTACAAAGAAGTAGATTGTGTGAAGTAGGAAGGCCAATGCATAATCATAAGCAGATGAACAGTTACCTTCTAAACTGTGTATAAACTGTTTTGAACCTTCTTTTATATTATTTGCTCTGAATGTGATGAAATGGAAATGCATGTTGTTTTAGACTTGCCACAAAACATTTCATTGCAGAAGTTTTGTGAACTGTTTGGACTGACCTTGGTTTGGTATATTCTTATGGAAATGAAACAGTATTGGGCATGTTTACTATGGAAAACAGTGTAATTCCAAACAAGCATCTTGGGCTGCAAAGATCTGGATGGCCACTACCATCAAATTTAGAAAACTAACTCTTTGCTGTCACCTAGTACTTAAGAGTCAGGTGGCAGGCAAATGAAATGAATAAAATATAAAATAAAATCTAGAGGTTATCCAGGTTTATGTAGCTCAACTCCGGTAGCTTTAGATCTAGTCTTCCTTGAACATAAAAGTATAGCCATTTGCCTTGGGGATGTATAGATATTCTAATTGAAAGGAATATAAATAGAATTAGACAGGCTCTTTGTCTTTGATCTCTGGCACAAGACATAACCCTTTCAAACAATTGTCTATACAGAACCCTAGTCTGAAGTATACCTAGAGGGAGTGATTTAAACAAATATCAAAATACCAACCATGACTATGCAATTGTCAATCCTAGTTTCTCCGAGAATTGGCACAATAATTTTTCTAAAGAAAAAAAGAACGTAAATCTTTGCAATATGTCTTCATTCATTTCTAAGAATGAATTGTCTTTTCCATTTATAAATCAACATTCTAGGAAACTGATTGGCCTGCCTGTTCTTTCTTTTCTTTTCAAGAAAGTACTTCTAATGTTCTCTCTTACATTTCTAATTTTAGGAGAAAAGCATAAGTGTATATAATCTCCATGAATAGTTTATCACAAATCAAACAATTGTCAGCTTCAGAGTCTTCTACTCAAGTTTTTAGGTTCATAATCTGTCAGTGGACATAGCTGCTAGAGACTAGTCCTTCTTGAATCTCTTTTCCAGCTCTAGGTTGTGGTTGTTAGCCTACCTTTTTATACATACAGTTTAAGGCGGCAAACATTCTCCTGCCTCCCATTTTCATCACAACTACTTATGGGATGAGTTGGGCTGAGAGAGGTCACCTAGCCAGCCATTATTCCTAAGGGGAGGCCGAGAATTCATAGTCTCATGCTTTCTAAACCAGCATCTTCAACACTAAACCAAACAGGATCTTAGGTTATGGAATCATAACATCAATGGAGTTTCAAAGGAACACTTTTCATCAAAGTATACCGAGATGATTTACTGATTTCAATAGTTGAATGACCAGAACTTAACTCTAAATATATAGGAAGCATCTAGTAAGAACAAACTGTGTGCCTGATCTTAATAAAAAATATTTTATAGTGTAACATAATATTATAAAATGGAAAGAAATTCAAATTGTATTACTGTGATAACAAGATTAATCAAATATTGTAAGATAAATGGGCAACTAGTTCACTTGAGAACAAATTATATTTATCTCTGCCTTTCTTTTAAGAAATTTAAGTGGATGGATACAGTCTCCTACCTACATTTTATCTTCATAACTACCTGTGTAAAATGAAAAATAGTAAGTGGCCTAAAGATAATCAGTTTGAATAAAGAACCTAAATTTGGTCTCCTAAGTGTGCATCGAAATGAAAACCTGATATAATAAAGGGATAGGGAACTTAATTAGCAAAGAAGATAATGTATAAAGATAGACTTGTCCTCCAGATGTCTTATGCCTTAGGCACCTAAAGTATAGATTATATTTTCTGATTTCAGTAATTAAGAGCTATGCACTAGTTGCTAATGATTTCCTGTTTAATACCCATATCCTGATAGTCTATCTTCCCCATTAGTGTGCAGTTTATGCTGCCCGCAATATACATTAAATGAGAAGCTCCTTTTCTTTAGCAGAAAATAATGCTTTTTTCAGACAAAGGCTGCACAAATCATTCAGTGAAATACTTTATCCATTTGCAAAGTGCCTTTGGATCTGCTCCTCAAGAAGCAATCATTCCATTCTAGCTTTTACCAGTGGAATATTGCTATCTATCCAGCAAAGACATATAAATGGAAGTACACTCATAAGTTCAGCGCGCACGTGCACACACGCATACACAGAGGAGCGAGGGAGGGAGAGAGAGAATTGTTTAGGAAGCCTCCAAAACAGCAACCATGAAAAGGAAAATCTGAGTTTCAGTTTGGTAATCCATATCTTAAATAAAAACAGCCTAATCTGATTGACACAAGTGCTAAAGTCTATTGATAGCTTTCTTCATATCATTGTATCTTTCCTATTGTTAGTCATACAATCAGCCAGCTGTTTAGCCTGTAAGATTTCCCTACTGCTGACTCTGCCTGTTTTGCCTTTACACTTTGAGTTACTTCTGGCAAGACTTTGATTTCCTTGCCCAGGTGGACCTTTGCAATTCTTCCAATTCTGCATCTGTGAATACCTTATTTCATAATATAAATTGATGTTGATCTGTTGGCCTCTTTTCTGTTGTTTCTGATTCTGGATGTTATTCTTTCCAGAACTGGTTCTTTCAAGAATTCTTTTCAGCTATTATCTTATTGTTCAACGTAAAAACAGATCATCATTTCTTTGTTTCCAAGCTTTGTATATAACAGGTAAATACAGCCTGGAGTCCCCTAGCTCATTTATGACCAGATGTCCAGGAATTCCAATACCTGTTTTGACTGGCTGAAGAAATCCTAATTCACAGATCTTATTACTTTTAGAAGCTCAGTAAGTTGATACATTTTGTGGGCAACCTGTTCAGGAATGATTCAGAAGTATTCAGTGTTCAACAAGTCACTCCTTGAAGTTTCTCCTCTTTTTCAGAATTCTAAGTGAGCTTGAAAAAAAGATGTGCCTGCTTTAAGGAATTGATTCTTGAAAATTAATGTGGCTCTGAAAGTAGTGCCATCATTTACTCTAACTCATGCTGAAGCCAGAAAAAGAGGGACTGGTTTGACAAATACCAGGGAGCTATTTGTATTAGTGTGAGACCCAAATGATTTTCCCGAAGAAATATAAAACGTGCATTGCCTTGTGCTGACAGAAAAGCTTGAAAAATAGTTCTGCTTATAACTTGATCCCAAACACAATAAACTTGAAGTGTGTATGTGGGGGAGGGGGGAGAGACAGGCTATTGCTTTAAAGGGAACTTGCTTCCACTCAAATGCATTTTGAACTGAAATGTTTTTTAGACTTTTTATTATGTCACCTCAAATTAAAGCAATTCAAGCAAATACAGCCCATCTATATGTTGGTTGTTTATATTCGCCAGTGTTATGAGGATTTCCTTTGATTTATTAAGGAATACTACAGGGGGAGCAAAAATAACACATAACAAAGGCCACCGATATGGGGGGGGGGGAATGCACACAATTGTGTTTGCACATACAATAAATGAACATTGCAGAAGCTACAATGAAATTACTGTACTTCGGGCAAGTTTAATGGATGTCTCAAACAAAGCTTTGAAAATTCTTACCCTACCATCCGATATCAATGCTTCCCACCCTCATGTTCTTTTTTCAGAGGAAGCAGCTGAACAATGGAAAAATGCAGCTGGGCTGCAAATAAAGTTTAACAAAAAATTTTTGAAGCTGTAGCAGAGAGAGGTACATGAGGAATTACTTAGCACGGTAAAATAAACTAGCTTTAAAAGAAAGGTAAGGTATAATTCCCAGTGGTTCAACTATGCTTTTTTTTTAACATATTTTTTTCTTTGTATATCCTCTTACAATTAGCAGTTCAGATTAAGACACTGCAGAGACATACTGTATGTAACATTGGATTCACATTTATGAAACTGTGTAAGAATAGAAAACATAATCCCCAATATGCAGCTGTGATCAAGTCTTTTGCCAACAAATTAAAATACATATGAAAGCTCAGACCGATTTTCTTAATTGCACACTTCTGCAATGGTGCTTTAAAATGAATAATTACAGCTGGAAACAACTGAAGTTGATTCTCATTTTTATTGAGCCTTGATCTCTGAAATAGTGACATGAGAGTATGAGACTTTAATTTCGTACCAAATCAATCTCATTGTGTAAGTTTTTTTTAATTATTTTTTATTTTATTAAATTTATACCCCGCCCTTCTCCTTGTTAGGACCCAGGGCGGTGCACAGGCATTATATAAAACCATAAATACAATATACATCAATTAAAAATATATTAAATTAATTCACCCGTGCTAAAACCCGTTATTAAAACCGTAACCAAATTATAATTTATATTTAAAAGTCAGACGCGGGGGGCTATCCTAGGCCGGCTTGTTGGAATAAGTACGTCTTAAGACGTTCAAAAGTTATCTTTTGAAGAAATGAAGGCCTCTCCTTACAAAGACAGGGTTTTAGTACATTAAACATAGCAAAGTGTACAATCACATGTGATCTCATACTTCTAGAAGCAACAGGATTACTTTCTAGCTTGCCAGGATTTTCAGGAGATTGACATCCTTAACACATCAATCTGTTTAATCATAAGGAAGAGATAACATAAAAGAAATAACGTAATACAAGTTTTCCCTAATGCCAAAGTTCCATATAAAGGTAAAGGTTCCCCTCGCACATATGTGCTAGTTTGCTCCTGACTCTAGGGGTGGTGCTCATCTCCGTTTCAAAGCCAAAGAGCCAGCGCTATCCAAAGAGGTCTCTGTGGTCATGTTGTCAGCATGACTAAATGCTGAAGGTGCAAGGAACACTTTTATCTTCCCATCAAAGGTGGTTCCTATTTTTCTGCTTGCATTTTTGCATGCTTTTGAACTGCTAGGTTGGCAGAAGTAACAGGAGCTCAATGGAACAAGTTACATGGCGCTAGGGATTTGAACTGCAGAACTGCCGACGTTTCTGATCGACAAGCTCAGCGTCTTAGGCACTGAGCCACTACATCCCTCAAGTTCCATATAGAAAGGAATAAAGCAAAAGGTTCAGATTATTCCCTGGAAGGAGCTTAATGTCAATGTGATGCCCTAAACTGTTTTCTAGTTTCCAAATATATTTCTTCTGAAATAATGTTATCATTTTTATTATTTTCATAGTGTTTTAGAGTTGCCTATAATTTATTTTAGGTGTGCCTTTGTAATGCATTATCATACGATGGCACAGCTGCTCTTGTTTTTCTTTTTCTAGCCATCGCTGTTTCTATTTCCTGATATGGTAAAACCTCATAAGAACAACTCCCTTATGATAACATTTTTTAGGGGAAGGAAGGGTTAATTTAATTTTGAGATGGCAAAGTGGTTTTTCTAACAGTAGACACAACAGTCCTCTGCACTCTTAGCTACCTTGTGACTAAGAGAAGAATATAAATCCTATATCCTGCCCATCAGAAATTCACCAAATGTAAAAAAAAAATGATTTCATTTCCATCAAGCTGAATAAGAATGTGTTGAGGGAAGATGGAGGAAAATGTCCGCACAAGGCTTCTGAAATAGAGGAGGAAAAAGATACCAGCACCTGGCTGATGGTTTTTCTGGGATTAGAAGCTTAATAGTGCTTCTCTTCTTAGTAGTGAAATGGAAATAACTAGGAACTTCAAAGCTATGGCAAGTTGAAACAACATCCAGAAAACCAAACACATCCACACTGTTATCAAGGAAACAGAATGAAGGCACTACCAAATCACTGAATCAAGTTCCACTGGCAGGAGACTCGATTGCATTTACTTTGAAGATAACAAATTGCAAAAGGTTTTATTTCCAATGCTTAAAATACCTCTAGAAATGTTAAGATGAGATAAAAGCTTTTAACTGAAATAAGGAAAGTTATTTTTCTATTTTAGAGTATAAAATAGCTGTTTAGTAAAGCCAACTCTTTGCTTACAAGTGGAAAATTCAAGCAAATATCATCAGGTGTTCTGCTGTGATTTTTGTATGTCAATATGTTGTGTGGTCCTTCATAACATTCCCGTTCATGTAAACTGAACTTCTGATTAGGCAAAATTGCAATCAATTACTTACTTTTCATGTTCGTTTTTCCCCTCTTAGACCAATGTTTTTCAACCTTGGCGACTTTAAGTCCTGTGGACTTCAACTCCCAGAATTTGGGGATTCTGGGAGTTGAAGTCCACAGGACTTAAAGTCGCCAAGGTTGAGAAACACTGCCGTAGACCATTATGCAAGTCAAATGTGTGAAATTGGTTTTCTTAGTTTTTCTAATGTTAATAATAGCAATTGTTGAATGAAGATCTGTGCTTACTTACCAACTAAAGTTAATAGAAAGAACAAAATCCCAGATTACTACTAATGCTAAACAAAAGAATGACTCTATTTAATTTCAGTGTATCAGAGTTCTTATTTTTACAAAATTAAATTCATTCTGACACTTTTTGTAATCAGTTTGCAATTTTTACTATTATTAGTCCAAAATGTATGTGCATTTTATGCATAGTTTTTGTAATATAACCATTTTAGTATGCTTTTTTCAGATATGTGTTTTGTTCTCTAATATATGCATTTTGCAAATGATATTTTTTGCATATAATGTGTTTTTCTCAGCACTTTCCCTTAATCTATGCAGCTCTATGAGCACTTTCCCTGATAAATTCCTTTTGAACAGATGCCATACTACCCTGCAAAATAAAAAAAATAAAAAAATAGTGGCCAGCTACATTGCAACATTTTGGAAAGTGCAGATTTCAGCTTATTATCTATTTAGAAAGTTTGAGCAAAAGAAAAGTAAATAAAGTTTGTACTATAGCCTTTATAATATGATCACACATAATTTTTGCTTGGGTTTAACTAATATGGAAAACTTGCCTTTATATGTATAGAGAAAATGTTCTTAAATTCCTTCCATGTTGTTCAAAAATAATAAGAAATTAAAGTAAGATGAGGACATAATTCAAAAACAATTCGTAAGAGAAAGATGGTATTCTATTTTGGAATTATTTATGTAATATAATACTGTACGCAGTCCTATCTGAAGTTTGGATTTCTCTTGCTAAATTGTTTTTGAAATTTTATAATTGATTTTTTTTAAATTTATTATTTCAGTTATGACCGTATGTAACCTATTCAATATAGATACTCCAGAAGCATAGTCTCAAAAAATATCAGACATCAATAAACACATAGAGAAAAACCATATTTACAAAAGAAACAATAAAAAGCTAAAAAGGAAACAAAAAGATCAGATCATCTCCTTGAAAACAATCAATACCCAGATAAGCAGGAGCAACAGTGGATAACAATCAAACAGTGAACAACAACCTAATTAAGGAACTAGGAAGCAGAAAACAACAGCTCCACCAAACAGTGACAAGGCAAACTATTGTATATAAACAAAGAGCAAACACCTGTCATTTAAGAAGATGGTACCTATCTGGGTAGTGAAACATCTGCATGAAAAGAGCCAAGCTCAGAGAGCACTAAGGACTCCATAGTTCAAACCTGAGCTACATATATTTTCTTCCATTGGCACTATCCCAGTAATTAATGGGGGAAACCCACCTGACCAATGTATATTATATTCTAAAGTTACTCAAGGTTCAAGAGAAAAATCAATGATACATTACAAAACAAATTTTAATGAATATCCAGTACAGGTAAAATATGCAAACTGGTGATTTTGTCCAAATAGAATCCAGTTCCGAAAGTAAAATAAACAACATTAAAATAAAAGCTATCTTATGAGAAGAGCAGCTAAAATCAGGACCATGGATAGCACTACACAATTTTGTGGCTCAAAAATTTTTCTCTCCAACTAAAACAAAATGTAAATGTTGCCTCAAAAGCCTGTTAAACAGAAAGGATAATCTCCTCTAGGCAGCCACAATAATAATAATAATAATAATCTTTATTGTCATTGTAAAAATTACAATGAAATTGGTTAATTTGTATTAATTTTGTAGATTATGTTGTAGAGTGAGCAAATGTTCTATCACCATCCTCTTGTAGAAAGTTGCTAAATTATTAAAAATCCCAAATTAGATTTTATAACTGCAGATGCCCGAAGTTCAGAAGCTTCAACTTAAACTAATTGAACAATTTAAGATGAATGGCTGGATGGCTGATAGATACATTGATATTCTGGCATAGTCTGGCAGCCCTCACATAAGAGAAATGATAAAATGTGCACAATCTACAATTACAATTTGAATAGATAAATCAGGAAAAAACCATACACTATAGAAGAGCCAGTTTGATGCAGTGGTTAAGACACCAGCTTGAAACCAAGAGACTATGAGTTCAGGTTCTGCCCTAGGCATGAAACCATCTAGGTGATATTTGGCTAGTCAGTCTCTCTCTCTCTCTCTCTCTCTCTCCCTCCTTCCCTCCCTCTCTCTCCCTCCCTCCCTCCGTCCCTCCCTCCCTCTCAGCCCTAGGAAACAAGGAAGGGCAAATCACTTCTGAAAATCTTGCCAAGAAAAGTAGTTCAGAAAATTGCAGAAGTCAACACTAACTTGAACATTTATATCTATGACTATATGTATATTAATTAAAATATAAAATATAAATATCAATGATAAATAGGTAGATAGATAGATATCACACATCAGTGCTATAATAAATCAGGTTTTAACATTGTTCTGAAAGCTTTCAGGAGGGAGCCAGTCAAATTTCCACTGGGAGATTATTCAAAGGACTGATTCTGCCAATGAAGCAGTGTCTCCTGGCTTCAGTTCACCTCACCTCCCAGAAGTATAAGATTATGAGGAGTTTCTTCCTGAATGATCTAGTAGGTTAGATCAATTCAGTTTGCAGTAAGTGGTTCTTAAAACACCCAGGTTGTGATCCAAAAAGGATTTTGTAGCTAAAACCAACACTTTAAATTGAATGAGAAACCAATCAGTAACCAGTGCATTGGTATTAAATGCTTCTATGCATGGCTGCCAGTTTACACTTTGGACCACTAGTCCAATTGCAGTTTCTGAGTGGGCTTTAAAAGCAGCCCAATATAATGCATATTGCAATTGTTAAATGGGTGACAATGTTGGCATGATAGATTCCACATAGTTATGAAAAGATAAGGGCACAATTAGTGCTCAGTCAAAACTGGGCAGAGATGTCTCTAGCCACAGCTTCCATCAGCTGTTCATGAAGGAGCCATGAGAAGAACTCCCTGCTTCTTCACTGGTAGCATTTGCCCATGTAAAGGTAACAATGAGGTCAAAAGAGAAGGCTAATGAACAAACAGCAACTCCATCTTGCTTGTGCTCAGCTTCAGCTTGTTCTCTCACATCCTGACCTATAGATCAGAGGTGAAATCAACTTACCTTTGCTACTGATACGGTAGCAATGTGAGCGTGCATGCACACCATCTCTGTACCTTGTGCAGAATGTCAAAAATGGATGCCTGCAAATGTAAGAGAACAGCAAAGGGGTGGCAATCTGCTGTGCCATGCGATTTATATTATGAAAATATAATATAATATGATATAATTATAAATTAATATAAATTGCATGTTACAGCTGATAGTCAGAAAAACTGCTTCACCCAAAAAGGTTTCATTTTTTTTACTACCAGTTCAGGCAAACCAATAGCATTTTTACTACCAGTTTGGGTGAAATCGTCTGAACAGGTAGCATTTCACCCCTGCTATAGATCTTTAAATTTTTGTCATAATATGTTGGTCTCAACAATCATGATTTCATGATTTTATACTGTTTCCACCCATTTGGCCGTTTTTCTTTATGTAGAAGAGTAACAGAAGAAGAGAGGGACTGCTCCGGGTGCCGTCCACTAGACTCTGTCAGCGGGCGATGCCCAGGGGAAGGGCTCTCTCTGTGGCGGGCCCGGCCCTCTGGAACGACCTTCCCCCCGATATTAGAACGACCACGGACCTCCGCTCCTTCCGCCTGAAATTGAAGACTCATCTTTTCCGCCTGGCCGGCCTAGGGTAGTCTCTCTGTCTATGGGTTTTTTAAATGTATACTATATTTATTGGGTATTTTTAGTTAATGGGATTTTAGCACAGGATTGATTGAGTTTAATTCGTTTTAATTTGTATGTATTTTGTATATTTTTCGTTTTTAATTTCCCTGTGCACCGCCCCGAGTCCCTGTGGGGAGAGGGTGCAGTCAATAAATTCAACTTATTATTATTATTATTAACACTCAGTTCTTCTTTTTTTTCCACTAAAAGTATATCTTCCTGGAATCTTCTTTCATTTTTGGGAAACTTCTCCTTTTTCCATCCTGTTGACCAAGCATTTCATAAAAATGTAACACATCTCTATGTTACAGCTTCTTCTTCACTTCCAGAAATTCAAGCTGATGCCTTATTCTATGAGAACACTTTCAACTTGTGACTACTTTCCTAATTCTGTTCAGCCATGACATTCCCTCAGTTGAAGTACAGTATGTGGCTTGAAACAGATACCATAAGACCTGACTATGTGTCCATAAGATGTCAACTCTTAACAATCACATAGTATATTTCTTCAGGAAGATGTCTCCTTAACCAAGTTCTTCAGTACCACAGGCAATACTTGTTAGGTTCTAATAACAGAATTTTGTAGAGGTTTGACAGAGATATTCCCTTGCCGTATTGTATCTTACTTTTACTTTTACTTTTATTAGATTTCTATCCCGCCCTATCTCCCAAAAGGGACTCAGGGCGGCGCACAGGGACTTAAAATCCACAAATACAAACAATACAAATACTGCAAAAATTAAAACTACAATTAAATAATTTAACCCGTGCTAAAAAAGGAGGCAATTAATTTAAAATCCAACTCTAAAATAACATGATTGTAGCAGCTATGCCAGGCCGGCCATATGGAAAAAGTATGTTTTTAGAGTCCGGCAGAAGAGGCGAAGGTCGGTGATAGTACGGAGGTCTGGGGGGAGGTCATTCCAGAGGGCGGGGCCTGCCACAGAGAAGGCTCTTCCCCTGGGCATCGCCAGCCAGCATTGTCCAGTGGACGGCACCCTAAGGAGGCCCTCCCTGTGGGAGCGGACAGGTTGAGTGGAGGTATGTGGGAGTAGGCGGTCCTGCAGGTAACCAGGCCCACTGCCATGGAGCGCTTTAAAGATGGTCACTAAAACCTTAAAACGCACCCAGAAGGCTACCAGCAGCCAGTGCAGCTCGCGCAGGAGAGGTGTCACATGGGAGTATTTTGAAACTCCCAAGATCCCCCGCGCAGCCGCATTCTGTACCAACTGGAGCCTTGGTATCAAGAAGAATCAATACAGAATTAAAGTGAGTTTTTGCTCACCTCCTCCTCTCTATGCAGGATAAGCTAATGTTTACATGTCATTGAAATCTTTCTTCAAGGATATTTCTGAACTCTGTACTCATCTATAAAGACATTGTACCTCCCTTTTTTCATAGAAATTTGATAGTCCTTCATCCAAACTCTGTTCATGTTTTTCACTTGAATCAGTCTATATCTCCCATGTTTGAATGACCATCATATTCTTGCCTCCTACCTTTACTATATGGTTTCATTTCAACAGGATCAGTGCTTATTCTTGGATTTTCAAGGTCCATCTAATGTTTGGGGTCATCCTATGAGCAATCAAGCTATGTTAGAAACTGTCCAAGCAGCTATTTCCTTTTCTAATTTATGGTCTTCTCACAAATGCAACGAAAGTATTGACATTGCACCACTTTTTACTTGAACATCTACAGTAGAGAAAGCTGCACGGCTTCAGTCTTCTATCTTTATCATAATCTAGACCTTCATTTCTACAGGAAGCAGTCTTGGAAGGACTGTCCTCTTCTAGGTTATCTTATGAGAGTCAGGTTTACTTTAGGTAAGAAGAGTGCTAATCATCCATGTGGATCACAGAGACTGTGATGAAAAAGAACTGGTTACAAATATATGCCCATACTTCCTTAAGTGGTTATTTATGAATTCACACACATATACATCTTACTTGGCCTCAAATGATTCTGTTTTTTTTTCTCCTTCCATGTCAGATTTAGAAACTAAGGGGCTCAGGAGGGCCCATACGTAGCTCTTTGGTACATATAGAGGACATTCTTTATTCCTGCCAAACATTTCTATAAGCTTAGAAAGTTCTAAGCAAACACCTAATTCCCAGAGCATGAGTTCATATTTGAAGAACTGCAGTTGTAGTTAAGAAATCAATTATTCCCTTTGTTCTTTTCACATTCTCTTAAACAAATTTTAATCAACATCTACCAAACGCTACCCGTGCTTGTTCTCTATGCAAAATACACATGAAGGCAAAGTTTTGTTATGCACAGTTGTCATTACAACAGAGGGGGAAAATAGCTACAGAACTGCCACTGTATCTCTTTCAGCCAAAAGAAATTGCCTGCCAAAATGTTAATTCTTTCTTCTTTGGCTTATTATCAGCTATGAAAAAAGGAGGGAGAAGTAACTGCCTTACTGAAAGAAAAAAATAATTTTATTTATGACTTAACTACATTTGCTAGATGAAATCACCAAAATGGGGAAAGGGATTAGGGACTTCTGGAGTTTTATTTTTGTGGGGAGAGGCAGATCTCTTGCTCAACATGCAGATACAATTCCTCTTGCAGTACTATCCATTAATAACTGATCTGACTACAGAGGAAGTGGCGAGTTATGATTCCCAAGGTGCTCAATAAACATGTGTAATTGAGATGCAACTGTTCAACTGTTATTTCTTTTTTTATTATTACAATCACGGTGCACATTGAAAATTGAGTATCATATAAATGAACTGAACTGAATGAATGAAACTTGACAATTGAAATTATTACATCAAAGTACATTCAGCCAAATAGAAAGTAGAATAGAAAGTAGAAATGTGGAAGACTGACTTCCATAATTCTTAGAATATTCACTGTCAAGCTGGGAATTTGGCAGATTGTAATCCAACATGTATAATTGAAATGCAATGATTCACCTGTATCAAGAACCACAACATCATCAATGGAGTTTATAATGAAAATTGTAATTATAAGGGTCTTTGAATGAGATTGACATCAAAAACTGAAGAATTGAAAAAGGTTGTGATAAAGTAGTAAACAAACAATAAATTTGATTGAGGGCCACGGGCACTTTGAGGCTTTTATCTGTCTGTTCTACATTAGAGAAAACATTGATGTGGGAAAATATTTATTGATATTAGTAATATCAGTTCTAAGATAAGCTTTTTTCTCACAAAGAGTGCTTTCTTTCAAGCTTAGGAGGTTTGCTTTTATTTATTTATTTTATTTTTGATATTTTTTCATCTTTCATGCCTCAAAGTGGCATAAAGTTTATTTGTTATCAATAAGTCAAGGAGGAAAACATACCTTACACTCACTCTTCCTCATATTTTCCCTACAACACCACCTCTGTGAGGTGAATTTGGGCTGAAAGGGGGTGGTTTTTCAGATGGTTTTTCATGCCTAAGGTAGGCCTGGAAATCACAATCTTCTGGTTTCTATCCTGGTAAATCCGCCACTAAGACAAACTGGATATATCAATGTTGAGTGCTGCTTATAGAAGCATGAACCCTAACTCAACTCACTATCAAATGACTTTGGGCAGATGATAGATAGATAGATGATAGATAGATAGATAGATAGATAGATAGATAGATAGATAGATAGATAGATAGATAGATAGATAGATAGATAGATAGATAGATAGATAGATAGATAGATAGATAGCCATGGTGGTGCAATGGTTAGAGCGCAATACTGCAGGCTACTTCTGCTGACTGCTGATTACCAACAGTTTGGCAGTTTAAGTCCCACCAGTTGAAGGTTGTCTCAGCCTTCCATCCATCTGAGGTAGGTAAAATGAGTACCCAGATTGTTGGGGGCAATACGCTGACTCTGTAAACCAATTAGAGAGCCTGCAAAAGACTGTGAAGTGGTATATAAGTCTAAGTGCCATTTCTAAGTGCGATAAACAGATAGACAGACAGACATAGTTTTTATTGAAGAAAAGCAATCTTTTCTGCTTTTAAGGCATTTGCAAATATACTCAAGAGAGATTTTATCATTAAGTCTGTTCCTTAGGAAATTTTGGGAGAAAAGAGTAAAGGATTCATTCAAATCAAGTTCAACACATAGAAATTCTAGACCTCATCGATATAACTTTATAATTTATTTTATTGATTTGCCACTATCTTTTTTTGGGGGGGGGAGTTCCTAATTGGATTTCCTAGGTGATCTTCCATTAAAATGTTAACTGTGTCTAATCAGTTAGCTTCTCTCAAGATCAACAAAGGCCAAGATCATTCAAATCTATCTAAATATAAATTAATCTTTCAAACAAGAATTATTAAACTGATATAAGAGAAAAAATATATACAGTATTTGTGGTTTTAACTCTGCATGAAAAGATAATCATATTTTTCCACATTCTTCAGAATTTAATGTTTTGCCTAAGCAGGAAACCAACTTCAGCATCCCTTAGAATGTTATTCTAGGTGAAATGTGATTACTGCTCTAATGTCCTATAAATTTAATGTATAGGTCCTAGTCTATTCTATAAAAAAAACCAACCAATTCATCAGTTAGTAGTTGTCAGACTGGATAAATCCACTGATATTGACAGCTGCTCTGTCATTAGACATGTCAAAGTGTGGAATTGCAGTTTGACCTTGGATTGCTATCATCAGAATTCTCATTACCAACATCCTAATTCTTTACAGCACAAGTGTCCTTGGTGGACTCGATAGTAGTCCTAGCGGAGATGGAGTAGAAGGGCAGATGACTGGAATACAGATGGTAGGTCAATTGAAGCATAAATCATTGGTGCCAAGCTCTAGGAGGAAAAAAAACCCCACATCAATATAACTGATGTCAACTTGCTTATGCTTACATTACGTATTGCAATAGAAACATTTTCACAGTCAATGTTGGTCTAGGTGCAACTCATTATTTTGAATTTTCCTCATTGTATTACCCTTCCAGTTTATGTTTCAGATTCCTTGTGTTATTCTGTTTGCCTAGACTGGCTAACAGTGTCTAGGCTTCATGTGACAAATAGGCAGATAGATAAATGAATAGATAGAAGACAGAAAGAGAGAGCAATGTCTAACAAAATAAAATGGTGACATTTTAGAGCAACACATTCAGGTGTGGAAAGCAGAACTTTTACTGTTCCCTTTTAATTTTTATATGTTTCTCTTTTGTTGGATGACTTCATGATTCATTCATTTTAAATCTACCTTTCCAGGACTCACAACAACCTGTCTGATGCATTGTTTAAATCCTATATTTTTTCTCTTCTTCCCTTCTTTCTTTCCTCCCTCTCTTTCTCTGTCTAGTCTCCAAGCAAAAAACCTTTCTAATCTCATAGCAACCTTAAAAGAAAGAAAAGAAAAGAAATAAACACATGGTGTGACGGAGCACAGATGATGAAGTTCCAATTTTTACTTCCATATGTTATTTCCACTGTTTGGGCACAGCAACAGCTATTAATCAAGTTAAATAAGATCAGTCTAAGTCCTTGCTTGTTGTGGCATGAGAACTGCTGTGGTAGCAGAGGTATTGTACTACCCTTTCTATAAAATTGAAAGGTAATGAGAACCATTTTTAAGCACAGATTGCAATTTCTTTCTACTATGACGTTGCTTTGATTTTGTATTCATGTTCCTGGTGTTCATGTTCATACATTTATTTTAAATATATAAATATATTAATTATTATTATTTATTAATCAACATGGCCACCTATTTCCCAAAAAGGGACTCTGGGTGTTGTATATCAATCAAACAACATATATAAAAACAATCATAAAATATTTTAAAAATCATTTTTAAAAATTAAAATATTATTTAAAAATATATAAACCACAAGGCAAGGACAGAGTGAATATATATCCCAAACTGAGCCATCCAAGAATGTCTCCAGTTCCTTAGAATCCCAGGACCTGGTGACATAATTTTATTGTAGCATTGGAAAAAGTGCCAACTGTCAGCTCTCATAACAATGGCATAATGTAAAAAGGCACTCGCTTTAAACAGATATGCAGTGATGCTTGCTCTCATGAACCATAATCTTCAAGGTAATCATTGCAGCAATTACATAATTTGCTTAATAATATCATTACATTACGTAATGATTTCAGCATTGAAATGTCATAAGTCACCATAAATGTTATAAAATGTGATGTAACACTAAAGTAAAATTAGCAGCTTCCTCTGTACTACATAGAATGGAATGGAATGGAATGGAAGGGAAGGGAAGGGAAGGGAAGAGAAGAGAAGAGAAGAGAACTCTTTATTGGTCAAGTAGGATTGGACATTTATTTATTTATTTATTTATTTATTTATTTATTTATTTATTTATTTATTTATTTATTTATTTATTTATTTATTTATTTATTTATTTATTTATTTATTTATTTATTTATTTATTTATTTATTTATTTATTTATTTAAATTTATATCCCGCCCTTCTCCACAGAGGACCCAGGACACACAAGGAATTTGTCTTTGGTACATATGCTCACACTGTACATAAAAAAAAAAAATAGAATACATTCATCAAGAATCATAAGATACAACTCTTAGTGATAGTCATAGATTACTAATAAGCAATAAAATCATATTAAGAAACAAATAAAACAATATAAATTGTAAGGATACAAGCAGCATGTTTATAGTCTTCAGTGGGAAGAGATAGGTACTAGGAAGGATAAGAAGAAGAATAGTAATACAGTCTTAGTAAATAATTTGACAGTGTTGTGGGGATTAGTTGTTTAGCAGAGTGATGGCATTTGGGGGGAGGGAACTGTTCCTGTGTCTAGTTGTTCTCATGTGCAGTGCCCTATAGCATTGTTTTTATTATTATTATTATTATTCATTATTATTTATTATTATTTATTAAATTTCTATACCACCCCTCTCCCTTCCGGGACTCAGGTCAGTGTACAGGCAGCAATAAAATCAATGATATAAAATATAAAAAATACATGAAATATATATTTTAAAATATATTAAATAATATGCCTGTTCTAAAACCATTAATAAAACCTACTAAAACCATTAAAAAAATTATGCCAGGCCGGTCGCACGAAATAGATAGGTCTTCAAAGCCCGACGGAAGAGGCGCAGGTCCGTGGTCGTGCGTAGGTCGGTGGGTAGGTCATTCCAGAGGGCAGGAGCCGCCACAGAGAAGGCTCTCCCCCTGGGAGTCGCCAGCCGACATTGCTTTGAGGGTAGAAGTTGAAACAGTTTATGTCCAGGATGTGAGGGGTCTGTAAATATTTTCACAGCCCTCTTTTTGACTCATGCATTATACAGAACCTCAATGGAAGGCAGGTTGGCAGTAATTGTTTTTTTCTGTATTTCTAATTATCCTATGAAGGCTGTGTCTATCTTGTTGAGTGTGCAGAACCAAACTAGACAGTTATAGAGGAGCAAGATGACAGACTCAATAATTCCCCTGTAGAACTGAATCAAGCAGCTCTTTGGGCAGTTTGAGCTTTCTGAGTTGGCGCAGAAAGAACATTCTTTGTTGTGCTTTTTTGATGATGTTTTTGATGTTAGGTGTCCATTTTAAGTCTTCAGATATGATAGAACTTAGAAATGTGAAGGTCTCTACTGTTGATACTGTGTTGTCTAGTAATATAAGAGATGGTAGTATAAGAGGATTTCTACTAAAATCTACAGTTTTGAGTGTATTTAGTTCAAGATTTTTCTGGTTGCAGCACAATGCTAGTTGTTCAATCTCCCATCTGTATGCATATTAATTGTTGTCTCAAATGTTGTCTCAAATCACTGTTGTATCATCTGTAACAAGATGCAACAAGCTTTTCAATTCAGGGATAGTAATGCAAATGGCGCATTTCATTTAACATCCCCTTAAATGTAGGTCTGTTAATTATTATTTTTTGGCTATCTTTACAGTTCTTTAAAGTTTGATTGTTCATCTATATGTAGATCAATCAATTTATCACTGGCAGAATAATCATATATGAACCTATCATGTATTATCTATCCAAGGTGATATAATAGGTGGACTACAGTACATTAAGACTTCAGAATAGGTTCAGTGCAGCTTAATGCATTCACTCATTATGAGGAGAATGGAATAGAAAGCACACTTCGAAATTTGGTGCTATGAAACTGAAAGGGATTGCAATCACTCTGGATGACAAGACTGCAGTTTGAAACTAGTTCAGCAATTTGGGATAATAGGACAAAATGAATGAGTTGGAGTTTAATAAGGGTAAGTCTTAGGTTTCAAATTTTATAAGAACAAGTTATACTTTGAGAATATCAGTTTAGTATTCAATAGCAGAAAAGGTCGGGGTGGGGGTGTTAAAGGATTCATTGTTGATGAAAAGGTGATTATACATTGTCAGTGTATTGTCTTAAAAAATCCATTGCTTATAAAAAAATTCATTGTTTATAATAAGCACGAAAATGTCTGACTTGCTTATGTTTCTCTAGATTTAAAGTCTCTTATGCTGTTGCCTCCACACTATCTTCTATGGAAATAATAATTGTATTGTTCTTTTTTTCTTTTCCTCCTCTTTCTTCTTCTTTTTACCATCATTAAGGTTTCTATCATGTAACTTTCTAACTAAATCATATTTATACTCAGTGGTTCTTAAGCAATGGTCTTCAGATAATCTTAATGAATTTGGTTCTGTTCATACATATTTGCTCTGTTAAATACTGTATGGAAGTTTTCAGTCGAAGTTATCTCAACTTCTTCAATTTCAGGATATTAAATTAAATTAAATTAAAGTTATTGTTCTGGCTTTGTTATTTCTATGCTTTGGGAATCTGGCTTCAAAGTGGCCCTTGGTTTAAAAAGGCTGCATAGCTCTGCCGTAATGTGAAATTCATAAAAATGAATACTGGCAACTCATTATGTCCATCTAACCTAATATAACCTTTTCTAATCTAGAAATGAATATATAAAGTCTGTCTTTTGCTGATTGCATTCAGTTATGGTTACAACTTTTCCAAAGAATGGTGGGAGGAATCAGTTAATAATAATTTGAAGGAGCACAAAGGGTCAGAACAAATAGCTAATCACCTCTTTCTAATCACTGATGATATACTGTATTTCAGGTTCTGGAATTATTAAAATTCTTTTTTCATTCATTCTATCACAGAAATATTGAACATACTGTGCATCTTGTCTCCCAATACTGTTGCTGCTTAAAAAGGATAAATTGTGCAACTGAAATTTGGACATTTGGTATTTTGTCTCCTGTTTGAGAGTTGCATAAACAAAAAATAAAATAAAATATATAAACAGACCATGTTTGCTTTGGAAGTCAGACACAGGCTGCCCCATTCCAGAATAGAAGCATACTTCAAATGCTTAAATTAGACAACTGCAAATATTTGCTTGTGGACAGCATTCATCCACCAAAGCAACACCTGTTCACATCAAAGTTGTTTAAATATTTGGATATCCTCTTCTAAACACTTGAAGTGCTATTACCTCTCTCAGATAATTCTAAAATTTCAAGCACATAAATCACTTCTGACTACTGATTAGGATTAAATGAGAAATTTTTCAATGGGTACTCGGATATAAACTCACCTTTTTGTCAGAATCAGACATTCACTGTCTTAACTGTCGGGGGGGGGGGGAGAGGAGACAGTTACTAATAGCATAATTTAGACATCACAGAAAACCCATGTACATCATAATTTTGAACTCAAGTACACATTAGTTTCTAAATGTGTACCTGAAGTGTTGGGAAACCAGAACCCTGTGAGGCGAACTGAGCTGAGAAAATGTAATCCTGATTATATTATATTGTTTCTCAGAGAAAATGGAGTGTGCTGCATGAAAATGGGGAAAGATCACAAAGTATCTAGATCTGAAAACTGAAACTGAAAGATTGTGATATAAACTGGCCGTGGTGATCTCAGTGGTTATCAGCATGTTGAGTACCATACCAAATAAACTTGGATGGCACTTAGAAAATCTGCACATTGACAAAATTTCCATCAGGCATTTGCAAAAAGAAACACTGCTTGGATCTGGACACGTATTATACCAATAGATTAAGACATCCCAGGTTCATGAGAAGAATCTGATGCATAGGGAGGCCGCCACCACCCAAAGAATTGGCAACTGTAATTTCAAATTGTTTATTTTTATTTATTTTATTTATTTATTTAATTTATAGACCGCTCCCTCTCCTCGAAGGGACCCGGGGCGGTGCACAGGGCTTTAAAACGCATTTAAAAGTACAAACAATACAATATTTAAAATAGAATTAAATAATTTACCTGCGCTAAAATGTAAAATCTAAAACCTTGAAAACCCATTAACCCTAGTTTCCGGCAAACCCTATTAAAACATTTTAGGTTAATATTACAGTTTAGGATGGATAGATTAGGCCAGGCCAGCCAGATGAAAAAAGTATGTTTTTAGCTTTTGGCGGAAGGAGCGGAGGTCCGTAGTTATTCTAAGATCGGGGGGTAGGTCGTTCCAGAGGGTCGGGCCCATCACAGACAAGGCCCTTCCCCTGGGCATCACCCGCTGGCACTGCCTAGTGGACAGCACCCAGAGAAGTCCCTCTCTGTGGGAGCGAATCGGCCGGAGGGATGTCTGAGGCAGAATGCGATCCCGCAAGTAGCTAGGTCCCGTGCCATGGAGCGCTTTAAAGATGGTAATCAATACCTTCAATCAAATTGTTGAGTATATAATCATAGTTTATTAAAGTTGTATTCAACTTGACTCTCAATGATTCTGGGCAGCTGGCAGCAATCAAAGCAATTCCTATAAAAACAATAAAACATTTAAAAAAATCAAAGATAAAAATGGCAACCACAATGAAGTGAACGGCTCACTCTCATTTTTGAAGAGCCAGATCTTCACAAGTCCCATAAATATCAGTGGAATCTGAAGGCAATAAAGACATTATTGTATTATTTTTATTTCGATCATATTTTTTTTATTTGCTGCATTTATTTCCTTTCCACTGTTTTTTCATCCCTGGCCTTCAACTGTTCTAGCCCAATGCTTTAAGCCAGGGATGTCCAAACTTGGGAACTTTAAGACTTGTGGACTTCAACTCCCAGAATTCCCCAGCCAGCATAGCTGGCTGGGGAATTCTGGGAGTTGAAGTCCACAAGTCTTAAAGTTCCCAAGTTTGGACATCCCTGCTTTAAGCACTACATCAAGGGTGTCAAACTCACGCCCCATGGCTAGATGCATCACATGCTGGCCAGGCCCACCCTTGGTTTAGCGAAGGGGAAAATAGTTGCAATACATCACACGATGACATGTCATCGCGGGTTTGACACCCCTGCACTACACCATCTGGCTCTGCTGAGGTTAATTTATTAAAAAAATAGTCTAATACTAATTTATTATAGGAAAGAAGAATTGGAGAATGGCTTCATAGTCTTCTGTGCAATCAAAATTTGCAATATTTGGCGAATATGTTCATAATTATCTCAGTATTTGCAAACTCTTTTTTTAGGACATATCACGTATAGCATTTTCCCCCCATTTATCACTTGCTTGCTTGATTGTCAGATCTTTATTATCTATTAATCTGCTTGCTTCATCCAAAATCCCACATATAAGTATGGATAGACAGTGGTTGTTCAAATTAAATTTTGCTATCCTGAAGAGAACACCATTTTTCCAAGCATTTTGAAATATTTATGGCAGACGATATTAGGCTATAAAAGTCTTTTTTAACTTTTGGAGATATGCCAATCAAGTGCTAAAAAAACAACAAAATTGAATTTTAATCAAATAAAATTGTACACATCATTGAACACCTGAAGCCTCAGAAATGATGCTTTGAGGTTTCTAAAGGAAAAAGGAATCACTTGTAACAGTGTTATCCCATCTGTGACCCTAGGAATGCATGCATCTTTGTAAGAAATATGCTGGGACGGTAGTCAAAAAAGTAAGAAAAGTGGGCTACTGTGACTGTGTGATTAAAGGTGCAGAATCTGTAATAAAAGGATAGAATTTAAACCACAGAATTGTGGTTGCTTTCTTGATTTGTTGACTCCCTCTCAAGTGGCCTTGCTTTGAACCTGTGCCCCTTCGAAAATTACTCGTAAATTGTTATTTTTAGTAAGATACAAAAAGGAAATCAATGAACTGTTTCAGGAAGAATGTATTGATTCTTTTACATCAACCTAATGTTAATTGTTTTGATTTTTTTTATCTTAACCAAACCAATTAATTCTGACCCTCTCCACTTCCTACTCTAGGGAGCACAATTCCAGGTTTGTCACTCCAAGGTCAAAGGTGACTCATGGCTCAAAAAAAGATAGTGACCTTTAACTTTTCTCTAGTGGCCAAGAATAATAAGACTGTTCCAAAGTGCACATATATTGTATGGTATTCATTGAGAAAATACAGTATATCAGTAAGAGACTTTAAAAAAAAAGAAAAAGCCGATGGCATTAATTCTAAAGCTCACATAATGTAATGGTGTCTTTTTTTGGAATACATTTCTGTATCAGAAACTGATTTGTTAGTTCCTTCTACCAACAGTAGACTTGGGTGGCTCTTTCTTGTTCATCTTTATTTCAAAGACGGTGTTCAGCTGTGCAATTCCTCCAGTCTCTGTTATAAAATCTTCCTGGAATTTTCTCTAATCCTAGCAAACATTGTAGTAGAATAAATTCAAATATTCCTTGAGTAACAAACAGCATCATTCCCTATTATTAAATTGCAAGCAATTTCACATTGACCTTGAAAAAACATTGTCTGAAAAAGCTGGCCGGTAAGATTTTTGCTGAAGAATTTCACCGTGAAAACTATAAGATTTAGCTTTAAAAAAAAAAAAAATCTCTCCACTCATGTACCAAGAAAGCCAAACCAAACATCTTGAATAAAAATGTTTGACTTGTGGCCACAGCAAAGAGGCAAATGGGGCTCAGTCTGTCATTTTTTTTCTTTTTGGTTTTATAGAATTGAAGGATAGATATACTATTTCTTTTGATGCAACTCAAGACAACAACATTGGAGTACAAAGGAATACAAAATTGTTAACATGTTTTCCCTCCCTTTCCCTCTCTTTTATTAAACATTCTGCTTGTTTCCCCTTTAGATTTGAAATATTATCAGAATCTGTGTGCCTGTGGAACATTAAAAAGGTTGCTTTGTTTAATGGAATGTTCCCAAAAGTACACATAGCAAAACAGCTTGGAAGTGAACTGTAGTAACTTATGCATAATGGATTGTGGCTTTTTTCCATCTAACAAAAGCTCAATTCCTAAAGGTAAACATAGCATTCCTTTCCCTGTTCTGCTTACTGAAACACAATAAAAATCAATATGAATAAGTTGGATGCTTGGCTCCAGAGAATGACCTATATGATGCAAACCTCATTCCCCAAAGCCCAGGCTGTGAACAGGATGCCAGCTCCTCTAATTTTGAGAGATTTCACCTCTCAAAAACAAACCAGAGCACAAGAACTCCACCACAAACATCTAGAAATAAACTATGCCATACTGTCTTTGTATAATTATAAATCTTGTTCAATCTTATATCTTTGATACGTTGCATGGAGCTATCAATGACCAGTTAGATAGTTAGGTATTTTGAGAAACTATAAAGAAAAGAAATATGAATGGTAAATGAATGCTACAGTAAATAAGCTATTAATTGTTGTTTTTAGTTCCGAAGTCGTGTCCGACCCTATGGACAATGTTCCTTCAGGCCTTTATGTCTTCTACCAACCTCTGGAGTCCATTTAAGCTCCTGCCTACTGCTTCAGTGACTCCATCCAGCCACCTCATTATCTGTTGTCCTGTTCTTCTTTTGACCTCAGTCTTTCCCAACATTAGGCTCTTCTCCAGTGAGTCCTTCTGCTTTTCAGTACACTGTCTAGATTTGTCATAGCTTTCCTCCCCAGGAGCAATTGTCTTTTAACTTCTTGGCTGCAATCCCCATGTCCAGTGATCTTGGAGCCCAGGAAAATAAAATCTGTTACTACCTCCATTTCTTTGTCCAATATTTGCCAGGAATTGAGAGGGCCAGATGCCATGATCTTAGTTTTCTTAATGTTGAGTTTCAAGCCAACTTTTGCACTCTCCTTCTTCACCTGCATCAAGAAGATCTTTAGTTCTTCTTCACTTTCTGCCATTACAGTAGTATTATCTGCATATCTGAGGTTGTTAAAATTTCTCCCAGCAATTTTAATTCCAATTTTTGATCATCTAGCCCCACTATTAATAGGGAAAAATATTCTGTAGTCAGCTTTCTTATCTTGGTACTTTTCCTCAAAACAATGAATGTCAATGGATATTTGCAGACAAGCTACAGTATATAATCAATTTTCATCTCCTATTTTTTCCTTGGATAGGAAAATAACTAAAGAAGGAGAGACTGGCATTCTTCAAGAGCACATTTCTGTCTATTAGTCAAAAATAAATCTACATGAAATATCTGAAGAAGATCACATCAAACTCTAAAATTTTGCTGACATCTTGGGGGGTGTATATGCTGAAGAGGCTGTGGAGATCTGAATTAACACCTGGTTTCAAAATACAGATGTTGTGGTGCATTTGGGTGCTGTTTATGATCTCAGGACAAGGGACATGGTGACTCAGTAGCTAAGACTCTGAGCTTGTCAATCAGAAAGGTCAGCATTTCGGCAGTTTGAAACCCTAGCACTGTGTAACAAAGTGAGCCCCTGTTACTTGTCACAGCTTCTGCCAATCTAGCAGTTCGAAAACACGTAAAAATGCAAGTAGAAAAAACAGGAAACACCTTTGGTGTGAAGGCAACAGCACCCTGTGCACCAGTGGTGGGTTTCAATTTTTTTTAGAACCTCTGTAGGTGTGGCCTGCTTTGTGGAAGTGGCTTGCCAGCCATGTGACTGGGTGGGAGTGGCTTGCCAGCCATGTGACTGGGTGGGAGTGGCCAACTTGTAAAACGTGGTGAAACTCACTTAACAAGGCTCTTGCTTAGCAGCCAGAATGTTGGCTCAGAAACTCTGGCACTTGAAGCACGTAAGTCTTAAAGCTGTCAAGTTACAAGACCCTTGCACCCCTAACCCTTTAGAAAAAAACCCCCAGGGGTGTTCAAATTTGACAGCTTTAAGACTTGTGGACTTCAACTCCCAGAATTTCTCCCCTCGCTCTTCATCTTGATGATGTGCGGTCGGGTGAGGGGAGGGAACTGGAACTGGTTCTAAATGGCACTGTAGATTTATGGAGCCTCTTCTATAGAAGAGGTTAGAACTGGCAGGAACTCACCTCTGCTGTGCACCTTTGGCATACAGTCATCCAGGCCACATGACCATGGAGATGTCTTCGGACAGTCCAGGCTCTTCGGCTTTGAAGCAGAGATGAGCACCATCCCTAGAGTAAGGAACAACCAGAACATATGTGCGAAGGGAACCTTTACCTTTACCTTATGATATCAGGGCAAATATGGAATAGAGATGCAAACTACTCTGGATGAAGTTGCACTTTTCTGAGAGATCAGATAAAAATGTAGATGTTCACCTGTGCAATTACAGCTCATGGGTAAAGTTTGCAGCTTTCTCTCTGTAACCTTCTGAAATCCTGATTGTAAAAAGAAAGAAAGAGTTACACCGGCCTCACTGACATGCAGATTTTATTACTGCAACATGCTATTTGCAATTGTCCTTGAAGAAATATTTGGAAACTTGCAGCAGATACAAAATACTCTGTGAAAATCAATGCACGGTAAATGGAATTGGCTTTTTAATTTTCTAAACTGCTTTCCATGAGAAACATGAGCCTGTATCTCTTTCACACATGGCTTTAAAACCTCTTCTTTAAAATTTCACCTGGGGGGACAGTGCATTTTTTAAAGCGCGATTTATTCTAATCCAGTTTTTCATACTGAAAACTTCTAAGTATTCTGTAACTTGTCTAGTTTCTCCTGGTTAACTGGCAGTGGGGGGGGGGGCGGAACCCATGATGCTACTTGGAGTTTAGCTGAATATGAAGGCAGAAAGGCTACCAACACTGCACATATGAATGTATCAGGTCTTAATTAAAGAGAAAAACTCTCAGTCTTCAAAATGTTCTTCTTGGACAAAATGTTTAAAAGCATTTTAAAAAAAAAAAATGAATTGAAATATGGTGGATGAAATCTAGAAGAACACAGAGGCTAGACAACATCTGTCCTTTATGTTAAGGTGACCAGATATCCCACTTTTGGTGGGACAGTCCCACTTTTGAACAATTTGTCCTGCGTCACGCAGAGTTTTAAAAAAGTCCCGATTTGGGGATTTTTGCCTGGGGCGGTGGCAGGGGCCAGGTGGGTGCGGGCGCTCTGCAGGTGCTCAGAGGCGGCCTGCAGCCAGGTCAGCAGCGCAGGGCGAGGGCAGGAAGTGGCAGCTGGAGCGGACTGGCGGGCAGGCAGAAAGGGAGGGCCAGTGAGAAAGGAGCGAGCGAGCAGCCAGGCAGGCAGCAGACGGAGGAGGAGAGCTGTGTGCAGCAGGGCTTTAGCTGGAGCCTGCACGGCCCTGAAACTTGCGCCGCCGCTGCCGCCACCACGATGCGCTGAGAGCGGCCAGCCAGGAGCCCCACCGCATGGCAGGATGGGAGGGCGGTGGTGGGGCTTTGGCCGGCCGCTCTCAGTGCATTGTGGCAGTGGCGGCGCAAAGTTAAGAGCTGCGCAGGCTCCAGCTGCAGCTCCGCCATGCACAGCTCTCTTCCTCCGCCTGCTGCCTGCCTGGCTGCTTGCTTGCTCCTTCCCCACCGGCCCTCCCCTTCCGCCTGCCTGCCAGCCCGCTCCAGCTACCACTTCCTGCCCACGCCCCGCGCTGCTGTCCTGGCTGCCTCTAAGCGCATGCAGAGCACCGGCACCCGCCCGCCCCTCTCTGCCGCCCCTCGGCCACGCCCCGGCTACTATGGGAATAGCGCATGGTGACCAGGGGTTGGGCGAGGCGGCCTCTGCGGCAGCTGTGGGGAAAGGCCGCTGACCCCCCCCCCCGGCATTGGTTTACCAATGTTAAAATCTGGTCACCTTACTTTATGTAGACAATTAAATTTTGTTTTTCCAGTTTGCTATCAGCTTTATTTAATATAAGCTTTACTGCTATTATATTTGCTTTAGTCTGCTTTTTAATGACCGCCTGTTCTTATTGCATTTCAGTTATATGATTCTAAGACATCTAAATGAAACTAATTTATAGTTAAAAGGAAATATTTTAAATAAATAAATTCCTCTCCAATGGATTAAAAAGAATATCTATTGTATCTGTTAGAGATTGACTAAATTACAATATCATCTTTTAGAAATGTATTCCAAAAACCTAAAATGTACAGCACACATGGAGAAAGGAAGCATTCATGAAGAAAGAAGGAATATTGATTTATGGTGTTGCTGTATATGATTCCTTTTTATATCTCATTATTTGAGAGAAAACTGGTAGCTTTGTCAAGGTTCTTGAAAGACTAAAATATTTTAGGCAAAATTTAAAAAGGGACCTAAGCCTGCTGCATATTAACAGAATGATTCTATTCTCTTGATTGTATCCATTTCCTATCCAATCTGTGCATGATCTTACTTAGTAAGATCTAAACAATGACAGACAGACCTGCTCCAATACCAGGAAGTATTTTAGTCAATTAAATATATTGCTTGACTAGATCATTTCAACACTTATGCATCATTGCAAATTGATATAAGTAAAGAAATAAATAATGCATCACTCTCAACAATATTTACAAGAACATGTTAACACAGTTTACATTTTGACAGTTGCTACATTTGTTGCAATAAATATCATCCTCAGCTGAAAGAAATGTATCTCTGAATGAAATATATTGTTTTCGGTTCACTGATAGCTAAAATCCTTTAACTTCAGTTATTAGAATTAACCAAGCAATTTAACAGTATTTCGGCAGATTCCCTTCAGGATTGATATAATTATCATAACAGAATATGATACAACAGATTCACCCAGGCACACAAATTCCAGAATTATAGTTATATTTTAGTATTTTATACTTTGCAGTATAATTATAAATTATTCATAATCTATAAACATAACTATAATTATGTACATAGGATTATGGTTGTGTATTTTATATTTTTAATTTATAGTATTAAAAGATATTTTCTAATAGCGTTCTATGTTAGTGGGTAGACCTGCAGTGTCCTACGAAAACAGCCTTGTGCACACCGCAATCATTTAATCTTGAAAATATATTTTAAGGGCAAGTTCTGCTTTTAAAATCTATCTATCTATCTATCTATCTATCTATCTATCTATCTATCTATCTATCTATCTATCTATCTATCTATCTATCATCTATCTATCTATATATCTATTGCATTTGTGCTGATAAATAAATAAAGGGAGACTAGTATATGAGAGCTAAATAGTTTGAAATAGATCTATCTATATCCAGATCTATCTATAGATCTGGAACGACCTTCCCCCCGATATTAGAACAACTATGGACTTCCGCTCCTTCCGTCAAAAATTAAAAACACATTTCTTTTGCTTGGCCGGCCTGGGATAACTTAACTGTTTTTAGGGGGTTTTTAGGGGCTTGTCTTAGTTTTAACATGGGATTTTAGCGCAGGGTTTAGTTTAATTCTTTTTTAATACTGTATTGTTTGTGGTTTTATATGCATTTTTAATTTCCCTGTGCCCCGCCTCGACTTCCTTCGGGGAGAGAGAGCGGGTTATAAATTAAATTATTTATTTATTTATTTATTTTATAACTCTCTGGATTGTATAATACTAAGCTGGGATCATCTTAGCTTTTTGGTAAATTAAATTGTATAACAGTTAAGCTAAAAGGACCCCATGATCAGAGGTGGTATTCAGCAGGTTCTGACTAGTCCTGGAGAACTGGTAGCGGGAATTTTGAGTAGTTCGGAGAATTGGTAAATACTACCTCTGCCTGGCCCCACCCCCAACTATTCTCTGCCCCCCAAATTCCAGATGATGAGGAAGAAATGGGGATTTTGCAGTATCCTTCCCCTGCCATGCCCACCAACCCACACCCAAAGAACCGGTAGTAAAAAACATTGAATTCCACTACTGCCCATGATGTGATGGGACACCAGCAAGGAGAGACTCTACGAGGCTGTTTGCTGGATCATTAGCAAGCCATATGATCAGCCCATTTCCAGATACTACCTGTTAGAGAAGATGCCTTATTTAAAATAGCTCTGGCAGAAAAGCAGCTGTTGACATTTGTGACCAAATCACTGATAAGGTGTGTGACCACATCATCTCCGGGTATTATTGTTTATACTTTCTGTCCCTTAGAAAAGTATTCAACTTTTCCCCCCAATTCTGAATAATCCCATAAACTTGCGAAATATGCTGTTTAATTGTCAACTGCAGTTCATTTGCTACTATTTGGGAACATTCTTTTTTTTTCTCTTTTCTGTAATATTTATTCAATAAATCCCTTTTTGGTATTTCACCTTGGTTTATTTAGATTTATTATCTTTGAATCCTAAGAACACATTGTCTACCAGCTGGCCACCGGGCCAAAACATCATTCAAGTCGCAACCATTTCTATGTATTTTCCCTTGGTAATAGGAATTTAATCCCAGTTAAAATCAATTTGCTTGATTTGATTCTTCCCTTTTTTTGGTGTTGTTTTGTTCAGGCCTAAGTATTGCTTCTTCAGATTGGGTAAGGTTAATTATATTTGTTATTTTGCTACCTTGCCTCTCTTTGACAAATCTCACTCTCTGCTTTGTATCTGTAACATCAGGAGAATTAATGACCCACTTTGCTGCCTGAAGATGGATGAGCAGCATTGTAAAGCAATTTACATGCTACAAGTGCTACAAAATGATTAACCATGATTATCATTGCTGCAGCATTCTTTCATAATGTGAATTTGATTGAGAAGAGTTGCCAGGGATCATCTAATTTGTCCGGAACCTTCTGATTTTTGATTGTGCCAATACCCTTTGAACTTAGAAGTGACCTTCTTCTCTGATGGTGGCCATTTGGGCATTTTCAAACTTTAAAAATACATATTATTCCTCCCTTTGCCTCATCATTCAGTAATCTGTATCTCTTAGGGGAGGAATTATGTCAAAGCAATGTTGATCATCAGTTTACATGGTTCTTCCCTGAAGGACAACAACAATGTATTTAGGATGTTTTCCTTTGTTATTCAGCCTAATACCTGGAATACTTTGTGTCATTCCACCCTGAAAAGGCTCCCTTCATTTCTTCATATGTTCTGATTTTAGGGGTTACATCTACAAATGGTAAGGTATCCATTTTGATAACAAAGGTTAGCCCTGAAATTGCAGTTTCAGAGATACTCATAAAAATAGAGATCTAACTTTTCTCTATTGTGGGAGATATGGGTTTCCCTATTTCATTGTCTCTCTATTTGTCATGTTTATAAATCATGGGGCTAGAATGCAGTTTTATACCTTTTTACCAGAAATATATCCTAACCAATTCAGTGTGGGACTCAGAACTTCGAAGAGATGCATAGGAAATGTAATACGTACCAGATCATATCTCTTTATCTGGACATGTTAGCATTTTATCAAAGTGAGCATATACATTCACCTTTCAAAACAGATTTTGGAAAATTAAAATTAAAAATAGAGTTGCCCAGTGGCTTCCTTGAAACCAACCTATTTTTTAAACCAACGATGACTTGGAAACAATGTAGCATTTATTATATGACTTCCCTTATCCTCACTTACCCAAAACACCTGGTATAATGCAGTATTAATATACTCACCAAGAGCTATTTAGCTAAGATCCATAGAAGTTCATAAAAAAAGAAAAATAATCAGAAGGAACAGAATACTGAAATTAACTTTTTCCCCAGCTGCACTTTATTACAAAACAGCTCAGCATTTCAAGTTCAGCATGCCACTAAATTCCCTTTAGTTCAAATGCTTTGATTGCATGGGCACCAGAAGTCGGTTCCTACTGGTTCGGACTGGTTCAGCCGAGTAGGTAGCAACTCAGCCTGCCACAACCCAGAACCAGTTCTATTGGTGGCGATGCCATCTTGATTTTCAGTTCTGCGCATGCAAAGAACAATCTTCATTGCAGAAATCTATTTTTGTGCACATGCCAGACTTTTTAACGTGCAAATGTGCATGTGCACAGAGTACAAAATGTTTTGCACATCGAACCGGCAGTAATGCCGGCAGCAACCCATCCCTAATGGACACCTCCATGTATTTTTCTTGCCAACCACATCAAAAGTAGTTTGTCACTGCTCTCTTCCATTTGAGGAGGTTAGTTTTGGGTCTTTCCATAGGGAGACTATATAAGTCTCCAATTCAATTATTTAAACAGGTCTAATATTGCTTAATATTTCCAGATTAGACAACACCTTTTAGACAAGACATGACAATGTTATTTTCTTATCAGTAATTTGGAAATGGTTTGCCATCACCTTCTGTGGGAATGTTTTTCAAACCTGTAATTGCCTGATAGTCTCTCATTCAGATATTGAATAGGTCTGCTCTGGCTTAGATTTTTTGAAATTAGACAACAAAACATATAATTCCTGAAACTACATCTATCATTTGAATGTATTGGAAATGAAGTAATTTGGGAAGTACTCCTAAATAGAACCCATTAGTCCTCACAATGGGTGGGCTACTGGAGGGTTGCATGTGTTTGGGAGACCCTCTTGCTAAGATTCTATGCAATTCAGAAAAATCCCACCCCTGGCTGTCCCATCCCACCCCTCCCTTCCCAGGATTCCCCATGTGGCCTGTTTTGGATTCAGGTAAGTGCAGGGTACGTGCAGAGGCTCAGGGAGAGGGAAAACGTGCTTACTGGAAGTTTGCTAAGGCCATAAATGGGCCCGTTTCCAGCCTCCAGAGGTCCTCCAGAGCCTGGGAGACTGTTTTTGCCCTCCCAGAGGCTGGAGGAAAACCTCTGGGGAAGCAAAAATTCCCCCTGCCATGGTGCAGGAGGCCGACTAGGCCACACCCACCTAGTCACACCCACCCAGCAACCAGGCAGAGAACCCCTTGCTAAAATTTTTGAAGCCCACCCCTGGTTCTCACAATGATACTTACTGCAAAGCATTGAGTAGTCTGTAGTTAGAATTGGTATGCATTGATTGCATTGTAGTATAGATATTAAAATGTGGGCTTGGATCTAATGAACTTAAATTCAAATTCCTGCTTTCCTTGAACATCTTCTTCACCATCAAGCTATTAGCCTATACTGCAGGGCTTATCAGAAAGACTCACTTAAACTGTGTTGCTTTTGTAAATAGCCTCAGCTATGTTCTTTGGTATGATTATCACATTTACGTTGTAGAATGAGTTATAATACTCCAATTCAGTGAAATACTCAACTGAACTAATCTAAATTATCTTTTAATAACACCATTTATATCTCTCTATAATGTTATTTAATCATGACTTGAAATGCTCATTTTTCTTGCAAAAACACAAATATGAGGTACTGGTAACCTTTTCCTCAGAATTACACAGATTTTTGATGTAGTTAACAACCATATCTTTTTATTTTTAATAGTTAAGAAATAAAGGTTTCAAAAAGATGTTTGGTTACTATTCAAAAGGAAATGATCTTGAGGGAGCCCAGGAATATAATTACATTTTTTTTAAAAACAGACTAACTCAAATGTATTATTTACTCTTACATTGATGTTTCTTGATATTATTTTACTGATCTTCTGAGGAACGTATTTTTATGTTGAATGTGTGGGGAAATTTTCACTAAGAAAATTTTATATACACTCTATTACTTTAGCATTTCATACTTCCATTATTTAGCACATCTCTCTTCATGTTGGCTAGAATTTCTAATAAAAATGGAATTCTGAAAAAGGAAGATCAGTCTCCTGAAGATACTTTGACTATCTTTTTTGTTCCCCCTCTTTTCCCATTGTTTTTCCTCTTCCATTCCTCTTCATAACTCTTTCTTTCTTTCTTCTTTCCCTCCAACTAATTTTTTTTATGTCAAGCAAGTAAAGAAAAACAACAAAGACAATGAACAGGATTGCTGAATCACTAGATGGGGCAGAAAAAAAATGTATTGAGATTAAAAGATACCATTCCCTTCTAATAATTTCCTCTCCTGTTTAAGTGAAATCTTAACTAAAAATTAGTACTTGCCTGGGGGTAATGTTTGATACCTAAAAGGTACAGGTTTGGATAGATGCCAAGACTGAAAAGTTCTGTCTTTTGTAGATTGAGCTCTTAACTTAAAAAGAAAGAAAAATGATGGCTCATTTTACATCTCTGCCCCAAATTTTGACTAATGTGTTTTGTATTGGGCTGAGATATTTTTCTTCAAGCTACCCACCCAAGATTGAAATTTTTATTTTTAAGATACTGGAGTGTCTTTATTTAATTATAAGACTGGGGAAGTCACAGTTGGAGGTTTTCTGTCTTTCATTAATAGTCACCATACACTTCAAATAAATCCTCAGCCTATTCTGGAGTCTGGAGACAAGATGAAATTGCATTTTAGTTGTTCAAGTTTTAAAGTAAAATTTTCCATCTTCTGACATATTTTGTCTTGTGAATAATGTGCAATGTTTCAATGATGATGATGATTATAATGATGACACTCTTAGAAAAGTCCAGAGCCTATTCACCACTTAAAATAACTGCAGGCAAATTCTACATCCCACCCTTCCCTTTAGTCTTTGGGCACTGCCTTCTATGACTATTTATTTATTTTTATTTTATTTTATTACATTTATATACCGCCCTATCTCCCTTGTGGGACTCAGGTGATAATAAAAAACCACTAATTTTACTTGAGCTGTTGCAGGAGCCAGATACTTGGTTCCTATACTTGGTGTTATACAGATGTTTTGGTCCTGTCCCCAAAGAATACATTTAAGATTTCTTGTCACTTCTGCCAACAAAAGGTTTTATATGGGAGTATTTTCAATCAATTGTATTAGTTTGGTGGGTGGGAAAGTGGCTTTGCTTTGCCTACTCCTATTCCACTTTACTTGAATTACTGCCTTTTCATGGCAAAGGGTGCCTTGCATAGCTCAATGAAGCTATGAGCTATGTCACGCAGGGTCACCCAAGATGGACAGGTCATAGCACAGCCCTCTCTGTGGGCACGCAAGCTGTCACCCAGCTCAGCTCACTGCGCATGCACACATGCCTCCCGCCAGCCAGCAGATTTTCAGGTCTCTGCCGCACATGCAGGAGATGTATGTCCATGCCCAGGGGGTTGCATGTGCATGCGGGAGGTGAGGGCTGCATGGGGGTGAAGCACCCCCGTGCCTTGTTTTTTCCCCCAGGACGCTTCAGGGAAGCCTGCTAGGCCCAAACTGGACTGCGGAGGCCCATTCTTAGTCCCAGAAGGCTGCAGGGAGGCCTGCTAGGCCAAAAACAGGGTGCAGGCAAACACATGCAAGTGCAAGGGAGCATGGGGGGTCATGTGCATGAGTGGGGGGCAGAGGGGAGCACGGGAAGGTCATGCATGAATATAAAGGGAGGCACATTGCATTATGGGTGTGGGCATGTGCGCGATTTCAGCACACAAGGACAAAAAGGTTAGCCATCACAGCTCTATAGCATGTATACAACATGCATGCATTAGGTGTATTTTTGGACATGGGCCTAGTTTTCTTTTACAGGACAGAGAAATTGTATGCTAGATACTTACTTCTTGAACAACTTAAATGATGGTTAAAGATTCGATTTCAGCACCACTCAAAGTTGCCCAGTTGCTTCACCACATTTTAAGCAGTTGCCCGGCGATGTTTCATCTGCAGCAGGTCATTATGGCTAGAAAGAGAAGTGTATCCAGGGACATCTGCCAATATTGGCCCTTAAGTCACCATCCTTGCCACTTAGGCAGGTATCACTAAATCATTGATACAGCACAAATTGTGCTTAAGAACTGGAGCAATACATATAAATGCTGACACTGGGAAGAGTCTATAGATGGGGTGAAATGTTTCTGAGACAGATTAAAGTTTCTGTACCTCTGCCTACCCCGTCCCCATTCAGTGGAGGTTTACAAATACTCCTACTTTTTTGCTGATTGGAGTGATAACAGAAAGATGTCCCACAAAATTACATTACTTTACAAGCATTTTGGTATACATTTATCTGTACAAGATTCATTCTGGTAGTTTTATTTCAATTCTGGCAATGCCTAGTTCAGAGACTTGTCTCATTTGCATGTGCAAACCAGTCTGCTATATAGATTTAGCTGCCTGTCACTTGAGGCTGTATTGGTGAACATGTTTAACACATTTGCCTGACCTACTTTATTAACACACATTTCTGAAAGATAAAACTCGAGTGAACCTCTGAGACAGAAACTATTTTTACTGAGAGGCATCTGTGGTTAACAGCTGGTAGGCCTACACCATAGCTTCTATTTGTAGTGTCAGGATTAGTACTGTAAAATAGCCAAGTGAAATGATCTACTTCAGGTCTCAGGGACAAAATGAAATTGGCAAGTTAAACATGGAGCAAAGCTGTGTTGGCCTTTTTAATGATTAGCACTTAGACCCTCCCCCAGGGAGCCAATGTGTCCGGTTAGAATTATGCACAGGATTGGCTCATGGAACTTTAAGCATCTAAGGTTGGTTCCAGGCTGGACCCTTAAGAATGGAAAGTTGAGTGGTTGGTCTAGTCTAGTGGTTAACACACTGGGCTAGAAACAGAGGTGGTATTCAGAAGATTTGGACCAGTTCTGGAGAACTGGTAGTAGAAATGTTGAATAGTTCGGAGAACCGGTAAATAACAACTCTGACTGGCCCTGCCCACATCTATTATCTTGCTCCTGAGTCCCAGCTGATCTGGAGGGAATGGGGATTTTGCAGTAACCTTTCCCTAGAGTGGGGAGGGACTGGAGATTTTATAGTATCCTTCCCCCACCATGCCATGCCCACCAAGCCATGCCCACAGAACTGGTATTAAAAAAATAATAATCCCACCACTGGCTAAGAAAGTGGGAGTGAGGGAAAATCTCACTTTAGTAATGAAAACCAAGTGGGTAACTTTGGGCCATTTATTTTCAACCCACCTCACAGGCTTGTTGTTGTGGGAAAATATGAGTAGGAAGGTGCATTGGATATGCTTGCCACCTTGAGTTATTTGTAAAAAAATTATAAAGGCAGTATATAAATAAATAAAGAAGCTGATAAATGTCACACTAGGAGAAAATCTAGATATCTTAAAGGAAAGAAAGTGGGAGACAAAATTCTGACAATCTATAGGGTAGTAACACTGGCAAAACCACGGAGCTGGGGAACAGAATGGGGTAATCTGAATGAAAGCTAGATGGGCTGTTTGGAACATTGACCTAGAGCGCTGCATTCCAGACAACATTGAAATGCACCTTCCATGTCTTTATTTCCACCGCAGTCTTATATTATGTGAAGTGCTAACACTACTTTATAATGCTGTGGTAAGATCACACTTGAAATATTACAATATAAAACAATATTAAAAAACATGTAGAGACTCTTGAAAGAGTGCAGAGAAGAGCAACAAAGATGATTAGAGGGCTGGAAGCTAAAATGTATGAACAACAGTTGTGGAAATTGGCTATGTCTAGTTTAATGAAAAGAAGGACTGGAGTGACATGATAGCAGTGCTCCAATATTTGAAGGGATGCTGCAAAGAAGGGTGGGGGGAGAAGGTGTCAACCTACTCTCTAAAGCACCTGAAGGCAGGATAAGAAGCAATGGATAGAAAGTAATCAAGGTGAGAAACCACCTAGAACTGAAGACAAATTTCCTGACAGTGAGAATAATTAATCAATAGACTGAGTTGCCTCCAGAAGGTGTGGATATTCCAGCACTGGAGATTTTAAAGAAGAGATTGGGCAGCCACTTGAAATGGTATAGGGCAGGGGTCTGCAAAGTCGTCTCTTTTAAGATTGGTGGACTTCAACTCCCAGAGTTCCCCAGCCAGCATAGCTGGCTGGGGAATTCTGGGAGTTGAAGTCCACCAGTCTTAAAAGAGCCGACTTTGCAGACCCCTGGTATAGGGTTTCCTGCTTGAGCAGGGGATTGGATCAGAAGACCTCTAAACCAGTGTTTTTATTCTGTTGTTCATTTTACTTTATTCTCTGATGATATAGGATTTGGAAAGTGAATCATGCAAATATTCATATTATAGGCAAAGATCAGGCAGTTTCGTGTTTTGGATACTTTATCTGGAATGGCTAATTAGTTCCAACTAATTCCCAAATAATCTTTATATTATGTTTGGCATAATTGGGGGGTATGAAAGAGCTGACTGTGGGAACACAGGAATAGTGGGACTCTGTGATCATTTTTCTCAATTAATTTGACTTGTTGCTTACCGTGCACAGTACTACTGTTTCTGTCTCTTGTTATATATTTGCAATGTTGTAAAATAATTATGTGTTGCAAGATTTATTTACTTACATCTTTATTGATATATAGTAGAACTGCAACACAGCCTATGTGTTCTTTTTAATTCTCTGGGTTTATTAAATCCGGTAATTTTATTCCTTCAAATGAAACAACTGTGGATATTGCCCACCAATTTATTTATTTATTTACTCACCCATCTTTCAACCAATTCTGGGTTGCTCCCATTTATGTGCTTTATTGGTCTCTGAGATCTCTGATAGTTGTTCTGTAAAGGAATAATTGCCACGTGGCAATGACATACTGATTATATGGACTGCTGTGCTGGCATGAAGAAGCAAATCAAATAGAAAAAATAAATAAATTGGGGCTTGAGATAGGAGAGAGAAAGAGGTTCAATTTACTCTGTAACCTTTAACTGAGTGAAATGGTGCATCACAGGGCAAAGCTTTTTCAATCACGCTACATCAAATGGGATAATGTAAAGAATGGGATGACCCCTTACTCCCACAGAAATGAAATTTGGGGAAGTTGTGACTTCTGCCATGTTGCTGGGCTGCCATTGCTTCAGTATCACTGCCACACTTCTGGAATCATATGACACCTCCTTTCCAAACTTCTCTGATAAATAGGAAGGGAAGGGAAAGAGAAAAAAGGAGGAGGAGGGAAGGAAAGAAAAGGATAAAAAAATTGATCTTCACTGCCAGCTTCCCACAAGGAAATACAATGGGAAAGCCAACAAGAAGCCAGAAGTTACTCCTTCTCCTACTGACGTTTTTTGCTCGCACTGGTCATTCTGTTTAGGTAACAAAATATGTATGAAATTATGACCCAATGGGTCATGGGTTGTAGTGCTGTATAAATATTTTACTGATAATAATTTGTTAGACCAAAGCTTTTCCTGTAATAGATAAAATTGAAAATGTCTGCATAAGCAGAGGGCTAATCACTGTGGCAATAATAGGGTAACTATATTGTGTACTCCAGGTTGACCTTTAAATGTGTGCCAAAAATGTAGTCCCTTGGGGTTATGGAAAAGCAAAATAAGAAAGTAAAAGTGGATAATGAAAAGTAAACACAGACAAATATTGGCAGGCTGGAGAATGCCAACAGAATTTGATACATGGTAACTTGCATGAAATATTTTTTCCTGTTATTTCACAATTATTACAGCTTTCTTCAGACAGGCTGACCAAGGAGCTGTCGATACAGTTCTATAGATGAACAATTGAGTCTCTCATTTGTACGTCACTCTATAACTGTCTGGTTTGATACAACAACCAAACAGTACAGCTACAGATTTCAACAGATAGTTAGGATTATAGAAAAAACAATTGCAACCAACTTATCTTTTATTGAGGACATGTATTTTGCACAGGTCATAAGGAGGGCTGAGAAAATATCTTCATATTCCTTTACATCCTGGACATAAACTGTTTCAATTCCTCCATTCAGGATGGCACTTCAGAGCATTGCACACCAAAACAACTAGATACAGAGACGGTTTTTTTCCCTTGTGTCATCACTCAGCTAAACACCTAATTACACAGTATTGTCTTATGTCTAAGTATATTTACCCATGTGGTATGGTTGTATTATTATTATCGTCAACTTTTCTTCTGATTGGTGTCATTATGATGATGATTATCATTACTCTGCTGTTTTGCATGTACACTAAAGCTCAGGAGACAAATTCCTTGTGCATCTAATCACACTTGACTAAATGAAGTATTCTATTCTATTCTATTCTATTCTAGAAATTTCATTGAAGAGAGAAAGAAGGCATAATTTTGGATACTGAAGATTGAATGAAAAACGAAAGATGGAATTATTTGAAAGTAATGTAAAGTAGAAAAATTTCTTAACATTCCTGCTATATGTTTCTAATGGTTAAATGCCAGAAACATATATAGACATTTAGTGTACATAAGGCCTGATGGAGAAAAAAAAAATTGCATTATTTTTCATATGTTCTGCCCTAACACTGAAAACATCCTCTAATAAACAATAGAAATGTATCTGAAATTTGGAATATTTACGGAAGGTACTCAGTTGTTTGTAAATAACATTTATTGGCAAATGCCAGAATCTCCTGACATTTCCCACTATGCCTATACAAATCTTTGTAACAAATGTCAACATTTAACAAATTTCTGACATTTACCAAAATGAATTTTCACAGATGTCTTCCTATAGAAAATATTTATATACCTCTACAGATTAATCTTAGCTTTAGTCAGTAAATTATGCTCACAGTTTTAGAGAAGACATTGACTCTAATATTCTTAGGAATAGGATTGCACTGACATTTAATTTATCCAGATGCAAATACAATTTTCTTAATGATTATTTAATTTGCTTAAATAGAAATGAAAATATTTGTAGGAGAAATATGAATCTTACCATCTTAACACCAGTCCTAGAATATGTACCTACACCTTATTTATTTTTATTTTATGCATTTTACCTATGCATTCATCTGGGGATTCCAGCCTACCCTCCTGCTCCTTTCACTCTTAATTCCTTTCTAGTGTCTGAGTGTTTTCTCCCTCTGTTCTGCTTCCCAAAATTTTAATATCATTTTTTTCATGACTTTTTTTTTAAAGCTTGGATTCTAAAAATAATCTATAATTCTTTTTAGCATGTTTGTTTCTCAAGATATTTATATAAAAAGAAATCATACTATTTAAGAATGTAGGTGGCACTGTGTTTGGAGTTCTTTCAAATCAGAGTCCTTGATTTGTGTCTATTGGTACAGTTCTCACTGGCTCAATTGAAGATATTCTATTATTGTTGAATAAAACTGGCAAAGTGGGAGAGAATGGGGGGAAAGCATAAATGTTAAATTGAAGCCAGAAATCTTTCATGACATCTAAGGTAAGATAACCTTTATTGACATTTTTTCCTGTGAACACACTGGTACACATGAAAAAAAAATGAAATTCTAATGGACGCTCTCAAAAGAAAATAAGCCAAAATGTTGAAAATCCACTCAAGCTAACAGCACTATCCAAAACTATGCAATGATGACACAGCAGTTTCTCAACTTTTTGTCAATTTTATAATAGTTAATGCTAATGCTATTTTATTTTATAATTGTTAATGCTAATGCAGAGCAAATCCTCTGTCAAAGGATGATGATGATTTTATTTCAAATAGAATATAGATTAATATGGTCAGAGAATTTACAGTAGCAATATAAGACAAGATTATACAAACAATAATAAAATACAATGTGTCAGAAAATAAAACTTAAATATGAAATGGGATAGACAATAGGATTTTGTGAACTCAGATCAATTACAATTACAGCATGTAGCACAATATTAAGCTCCATTGCTGGAAAACTATGAAGCCAATTTGACTGGACAAAATAGGGCTTCAATTAAATATACAGGGAGATTCTCAGTCATCAATGTCATGATTGCCCCAAGAGTGCTTTTCAAAAAACAACTGGATTTTCTTTTTCTTTTTTCCTTGAAAATGTTTTGCTTCTCATCCAAGCTTCTTGGATGAGAAGTGAAACACTTCAAGCAAAAAACCAAGAAAATTCAGTTGCCTTTTGAAAAGCACCTTTGGAACTTCATTAAATAAGAAATGTAAATAAATGCAAATGTGTTACTGCTAAAAAAAATTATAGAGATGAACATTTAATATCACTGAACAACCAATGTGAGCAGAAATTTTCAAGTGCATAAGACCCAAGTGTGCCCTAAGAATTAAATCATTTGAGTTTATTAAGTGTATTGTTGTGCATTTGAGTCAATGGTTTTTGAAGCATGAGTCAAAGAAGAATAAATAAATATAGGAAGAATGAATGCAAGATCTCCCAACTCTTTTATCTTAAGTCTTAAGGCAGGCTAAAGCCTTTGAAGAGCGAAAAAGCCAAATATGTTTGAACTTTCCTATAAAATATTGACAAAAAGTTTATAAAAGCCCCAGAGACATGTGTTGTATAGTTTTCAATGTAAATAAAAAAGTTGCACAAAATTCTGATTTTGGATTTACAGAACAATGCTGGCTGAATGAAATGTAGGTTAAGACAGACTTTTGCAAAATTATCACAGACATAAACATAAAAGAAGTAAAATTCTCTTTGTAAAGCACTGATTGTACCATTTTATTATGTACTTTTCCTGAGCTTTGAAGTACACTGAAGAGCCTATTAGCAAGATCTTCCTGTATTTAATTTGAAAGAATTCCAAAGTAACTTAAAAGTCTCAAAGCAACCTTGTACGTGAACCATATTTTAGTTTTTTAATTCATAGACTTTTATCTAACATATCAGATAGAAAAGCTACTTAGAGATCAGTATAAAGACACAGAAAAATATCTGCTGCTTTGGCCTAGTGGTGGAGCTCTTGCTTCCCAATCAGGAGGTTCTGAGTTCAATCCTAGGTAGCGGCAGATGTAGGGTCTCCTGCTTGGGCAAGGGGTTGGATTAGATGACTTGCAAGGCCCTTCCAACTCTGTTAATCTGTTATAAAACTAGAAAAGGAATAACAATAGAGATGGAAAAGAAACAACAGTTTATGGAATTGGTTATCTGGGGAACTTGTGGTAGTCCTGCTTTTCTTCTGTCTACTTAGGGCTTGTGGAATAGCAGTTGGAATTTATCATATTCATAATTAATATCAATACTCATGGAGCAATTGAGTAATACAGTAATATCCATCCTGTGCAAAAGGATCATCCAATAATAGTTTGAACTCACCTGGTAAAAAAATACCAATATTTTTCACCAGTCGTAGACTTTGAACACTTTTATTTTATTTATTTATTTTTTTAAAAAGCTCATTATTCCTGTTTAGGCAATGGTACATAGTATTGCATTCAGCTAAATCTTAAATGACCATGCTCATGTCCTAAAAGGCGTTTCAGAGAAAATAATCGGAAGACATTCAAAGAAAATGTGGCATCTAAGAATTGGTCTCATCAGCTAATAATGGAGGATTTACATTTACCACTGAAAGAAAAATAAGATCAGTTTCCTTTCTAAAAACTTTTGCCTATTCAGAAGCAATATTTTAGGAAAGCAATTGTGCTGATGACTTCTTTTTTTTTTTGAAAGAGAGGAACATTCCCAAACGATTTCTTGAGTGAGCCTCCCTCTCAGCAATTCCAAGACTTATTTTCTAAACAATTGCTGACTCCTATTCTTGGCTAAAAGCAAAATGGCAGCAGTAGCGGCACTTTCCAGTTTGGCAACTTGTCAACCATTTTCTGTTTCTTAATTATATACTAGCCTTGATGTATTCTTGTGACACTGTGGTAGAAAAAATGAACTGTCATTCATCTGTGACTATTAATAACAATATTGATATATCTGGGCATGTGGCTGTGTATATATGTACACATGCATTAAAGACACACATATACATACATTTAAAAATACTTTTTCTTAATGAGTGCTAGATTTTAAAAGTTTGTTCTAACTTTGAATTTGCTTTTAAAAGTTTGTTTTAACTTTGAATTCTACAAGGGAAAAATAGCAAAATATGATGTTTAAGCAATTAAGAAATGATGTTGCTTACTTTTTATTTATTTCCTAAGTAGGTGAAAATTCTCCAGATTAGTTTAGTTTCATGCCCATTCTCTTTATCATATCTACCAAGCTTCTTAAGCACGGGTTAAACTTATTTAATTTAATCTTAAATCTATTTAATTGATTATATATTTATGTATTTTATCTTTTTGTTATCCCTGTGCACCGCCCTGAGTCCCAATTCGGGAAAGAGGGTGGTATATAAATTAAATAAAAGAAATAAATAAAATAAATAAATAATAATACAATAATACAATAGCAGAGTTGGAAGGGACCTTGTAGGTCTTCTAGTCCAACCCCCTGCGTAGGCAGGAACCTTATACCATTTCAGACAAATGGCTATCCAACATCTTCTTAAAGACTTCCAGGGTTGGGGCATTCACAACTTCTGGAGGCAAGCTGTTCCAGAGCTTAATTGTTCTAACTGTCAGGAAATTTCTCCTTAGTTCTTATTTAATGTAATTCAACCCAATTCAATAAGTTTGTTTAGGAGTGATACAATGTCATTGTCAACTCCTATAAGTGGGTTTATCAACAAAAACACCACTATTTTAAATTTAAATATCATGATTCATGATGTTGTAAATATTGGAAACAAAATGTATACATTTCAATTGAAGTGTTCAAATATTGTGCAAGCAGTCATTCTGACAGAGGACTATATAAACTCCAATTAATTGCACAGATTTAATTGTCTCTCTGGGAAAAATGCTATTGAAGAATGTTAAATGGAGAGCTATAGCATGCCTAGAGGGAATTGGGTCTTGAAAGCTAAATACTACATAAAACAAGACAGGGAATGCTAGGGACTACAAGTTAGTCAGCTCACTCCAGAGAATATAGAAATAATGGTTTGGAAGAGCTGTTAATTAGTTAATGTATTGGAAATGTGAAACACATAAGAAGCTAATTAAGTGGAATTGATGTACATAATCTTGGACTGTTCTGACCTTAATTTTGAATAGAACTGTTATTCTATGACTTGAATCTTCCTCAAACAGAAGCAGATACAATTCTGTGGAGCCTAATGTAATTGAGAATCAATTCTCCTGGCTGTTCTTTCACTTTTATGTTTTCTAATGTTTTCGCTAGACCTGATCTTTCATCTACCCTTCAAGCATCACCATTTGTACTATCATTCTTATCAGGGAATTTGGCATATCAAGGCTACCCATCTGTACACAACAAGGTAGTTTAAATTAGAAAAAATTAAGCAGGATCTCCAGTTCCTGCCAATGTTGTGTATGGCTAGGATGATACAAAGGCTATTCAGTTCTTAAAGATCCCAGGGTGTATATACAAGTTAAAAATAAAAATAAATCTTCCAAATTTCTGATGTTTTGCTTCCAAATATCTAAGTACTGTATTTCTGTGACAGTCATTCAAATGTCAAACATAGGTAAAATATTCTTAGAAATCAGAGCTGTCTGTGTGAGAGTCTTGTTTACCTAAAATAGACATTATAAGCATGGAAACTGATGGGAACTGTGATTTCTCACACTTATGACCATCGCAATATCCCCATGTCCATGTGATAAAAATGTGGGTACTTGACAACCAGCATGTATTTATGGCTGTTGCAACATCCTTGGGTCATGTGACTACCATTTGTGATGTTTTTTAACAACCTCAAGAATCACTTAGCAACTGCATTACTTTGCTTAAGAACCACAGCAAAAAAAGGTGATGAAATTGGGCATGAGTCACTTAATAATCGCTTTGCTTAGAAATGGAAATTCTGGTACGAATTGAAATAATAAGTCAAGAACTACTGATGCTTATACATATAAACAGAACAGGTATTTCTTCTGGTATGAATTCACTTTAGATCTTCAAAGTTTCTATGAGGAAAACATAGGGAAAATTTAACTGTCTCAAACAATGGGTTTTTTTTTGAATTTGATTGCTAACTTCTTCTGTTAAAATGCTGCAACTATGAACTACAATAACCCTCAGCCTAGTCTTGAAATTGTACCCTGCAAGATTTGAGCAGGACTGGTCAAATGTTCTTTTCACTTGCACTTGTGGCCTTTGTTGATGGCCAGGCTGGAATATGACTGTCATATCCCAAGGCACCAAATCACAGTACAACAGTGTGCTTGGGAACCACAGCCAATATTTTATTCAAAATTTCTAGTTTTTTGCCTGATATATTTCTAACTCAGGAATGTATTTCAGAATTTATTTGTTTATCCCATCCACTAAATTACGATATGGATGTTATTAATGAACATTTGAAAAATAATGTAACCAGCTAAATTATATCCATAAATGTTCCACAAGTATGGAATTACAAAAGAGAAAGCTATCTGAACATCTGGTTTATATAGGAATACCGAAGCTTGCAACTGTCCAATTCTACTTATTTTGACAAATTCTTTAGATCCGTGGTACTAGATTTCTAGGCATCTGAAGACATAATTCTACCTTATGATAGTAGAATGCTAACATTGCCTCTTCTTGACTTCTAGCCAACAAATTCATCAATGCCATTTAAAATGGGGATAACAAGGTTCTTTTAATAGTCCCAAGATTGTCTACTGAAAAAGACTTATAAGCCCATCTGAGGGAAAACGTAGAGCAGTATGTGAAATGAAATATGGCTACTCTGTCAGGTTTCATCATGTGCTAACCTTTAAAACTCAAACCACGCAGCAGCATATAAAATACAATGCAGAAATGGAAGAGAGAGAAAAATATATATATCCCATTTTACCATAATTACAGTCTTTCTTCATGAATCTCTGTATGTGTTTATGGAAATGTGTCATTAGTGCGCCTCAAATTCACAGGATCATCTTTTAAGTAAAAACCAGAAGCTAAAAGACTAGGCCAGTTTGTAAAGCTCATTATGTCTTCTGAAACCAAGCTTTGTCACAGTTCCAACACTGAAGAACAAACCTAATAAAAGAGAACAAGCTTTCCTCTTTTATTTTGTTGAAATAAGTGTCTTTTATTTCTATTAGTTTCCTGCCTTCATAAATCTATTTCAGAGCAGCCAGCAACAATGTTAAAACAGTCTACAATAACATAAAGAAGCCAACAGGAATACCAAGAGAACAGACAGAGAAAGGGTGTTTGTGGGAAAGGATATATAGGGGGGGGGGGGGGAATCAAGATGGCAGACATTACTACACAAATAAAGAGCTGCCTATTTTTTAATATGCTTCAATCAGTTTAGTAATAGCAATAGCACTTAGACTTATATACCACTTGATAATGCTTTTACAGCTCTTTCTAAGCAGTTTACAGAGTCAGCATATTGCCTCCAACAATCTGGGTCCTCATTTTACCTTCCTTGGAAAAATGGAAGGCTAAGACAACCTTGAGCCAGTGAGATTTCAACTGCTGAACTGCAGCTGAACTGGCCTGTACTCTAACCACTGCGTACCACCTCAGTTCATTGCATGCTTCTTGATTTTTTTGACTACATGCTTTCCTCTTTCCCTAAATTAACTGTTCAGGCTGTTAGGCATTCAGATGTGGCCAGTAAAAGAAGTAAACCTTTGTTAGATGATTAAGTGTTATTGAATTCATCATCAAATGGAGGAAGAGGTTCCATTTTCAGAATGTTACAGTAAAAAATATGTTCTTTTATGGCAGCAATTTACTAAAATTTAATACTGTATGTAGATTTACATACATCTCTAATGGGTGAAGGGACCAAAAAGATAGGATTAATACATGTGTATATTTAAGAACAGGGGCATGTTGGTCCTGAAATAAAGATTTCTGTAGACTTTTGATAGTTAAGAGAATATGAGTCCTTCAAGACAAAACTTCCCTATCCAGCTCAAGCATAAGTCCTTAAAGTCATTCACTACTTATCTGAAATGCAGATAATTAATGTTAAATTATTGCTGGGAGTTTCTTTTAGATTCAAAATTTAAAAAAAAACAAGTATATTTTTCCACAAGTTATTCCTCATGAAAAGGCAAATTCTCATCCCTCAGAGTGGTCCATTACCTATCAAATGGAAGAAAACAGATCACAGATGACTTATGATGTACCTTGCATACCGAAAAAAGCAAATATTTTCTGGGCTTGGAAGCTAGGCTGGGTTGAGAAAGGGGAATCTTTGGATCGGAAATTATGAATGAATACCAGGAGTATATGTTAGAAGCTGCAATTGAAACAATAATCCAGGAAGGTAGTAATGGTGATTACTTTTTTATTGTTGCTAAGAAAATTACATGAATATTAGATTTAATTAGATTTGGGTTTTAAATTAACTGTCTCTTTTTAGCATGGGTTAAATCGTTTAATAGTAGTTTTAACTTTTGTAAAATTTGTACTATTTGTATTGTTGGTTTTTAAGTCCCTGTGCGCCGCCCTGAGTCCCTCTTTTGGGAGATAGGGCGGGATAGAAATTTAATAAATATAATAATAAATATATAAATATAATATGTTTATGTCACTTGACCTTTATGCTGAAAAAGTGTACATAGAAAATGTATGGATACTCCTTGACTTAAAACCAGTAACTTAGCTCCCGATTTTGATCCTAAGTTATGATAGTTATAAAGCAGGACATCATCTGACTTCTCCCCATGTTGTGACTTTTTCTGCAGTAATTGTTAAGTGAATGTAACAGTTGTAAAAGAAACACCATAGTTGTTAAGCGAATGTCACAGTCATTAAGCACACCCAGTTCTTAATGTGGCGACATTTTTGCTGGAAACTGGAAATAAAGGCAGTTGCCACCAAAAATATTGTAAGTCACAGTCACATGACCATGGGGCACTTCACATGGACATAAATGTTGCTGAGCTTCCAAAATGTAGTTACCAGATCATGGGGAGTGGGTATATAGTGGAATTTCAAATTCAGATCATAAATGCCTTTTTCAGAGTCTGTTGTAACTTCGAATAAAAGTGAAGGACTATCTGAAATTTGAACTATGCAATATCTCATCACAGCATGGAAGACATAGTGATCGGTGGGCATTGCTAAATCTGCTATCCCAGTGCTAAGTTTAAGAAGCAATATATAATCTTTGCATGGTCCTTTCAGCAGTCTTTCTAGCAGATGTTTAGAGTATAAAGCAAAGCACTCTACTTGCTTCCTACTGATCCATGAATACTAGAAACAGTGCCTGGTATTAGAAACTTAGAAGGGATTCTTTCAATGGATTCCCTAAGAAAGGAGCTGGGTTTTGTGCAGGAGTCCAATTGGAACGGCAGAGAAACAGTCCATGCTGAACATATCTAATACATTTGTTAGCGATCCAGTCCCAGGGAAGTTCCTTGCTGCACTGTTTATCATTTTAATTCTCTAAGGGCAGTAAACATCGCACACCTAACAATGTTGGATGGCATTTGCTTTTGCTTTTTTTCTTTCTTAGCAGCAGGCTAAGGCTTCTGGCCAATGGTGCAAACAATTTCCTTGGCAGCCCTGCCGCTGTCCCGTGGCTTGGCTGCCGCTAATGGGTTGTTTCAATGATCAAGACCTCTTTGCTTCTATTGTTCTGTGATACGTGCTTCCCATTTTCGTGATCTATTGTGTTTACAGAACATGTGAAGTCTTGCTCTTTTCTTTCTGCATTTACCAAGGTATGAGAAAGGATTAGAATAGTGTGGCCACCGAGCATCATATAATGGCACTCATCTTCCCCACTGTGTTTTCATTTAATTTGCTTGTGGATAGCTCATATTATTTTACCTGAAATAGTTTCCTTTAAAATAAAATAAAATAAAGTCTTGTATCTATGGAACATTCTGCCCTTTTGCACATACGTTACTGCTACAGATTAATCCTGTAGCTTTGTACAATTAATATAAAGGGATCAAAAGACATAGATAGCAGTACTCTTTGAACAAGAAATAGCCATTGATATCCTGATAATTTTTCTAGATTTTGAAATGTGTATAAATCAGTTGTGATTCTCCATTGTGAAAAGTTGCTAGATCTGTGGTGATAAGCAATTATCACAGTATGATTATGATCATCATTTGAAAATATGGGCATTTTTTCCTATACTTTAGTAGCTATACTCTGAACCTCTTTCTATATAAATGTCTTTTAAAGTGCTTCCAGTTTAGGTAGTATAAATCTACTTACTTTAACTAATTAAAGGAGTCATACAGCTTTGGTCAAATTCAAGGTAATACATTAATGTTGAATCACAGAGGTCTTTTGCCATTCGGTGCTATAAAATCAGCACTTTCTTTCACTTCTGTTAGAAAGTTTAAATAGGCAAATCATACCCCAGGTTGGCAGTACTAGTATGGGAAGAAACATAAAGAAAAAGAGAGAGTATCAGAAGAAGAAAAGGTGAAGGACAAATATATGGTGATATCTCATTATGGCCCCCACAAATCAGAGGTGGTATTCAGCAGATTCTGACTAGTTCTGGAGAACCGGTATCAGAAATTTTGAGTAGATCGGAGAACCGGTAAATACCATCTCTGACTGGGCCCACCTCCATCTATTCTCTGCCTCCTGAGTCACAGCTGATCAGGGTGAAATGGGAATTTTGCAGTAACCTTCTCCTGTGGTGGGGAATGGAGATTTCACAGTATACTTCCCCTGCCATGTCCAACAAGCAATGTTCACCAAGCCATGCCACACCCACCAAGCCATGCCACAGAACTGGTAGTAAAGAAAAATTGAATCCCACAAATACCTTTAGAATCATGAAATTGTATGTGTGCAATGCATCCACAATTTATTCACTATCTACTGTGACGATTAAATATATAATGTACATTTAATTTTCATGTGCATTGCATACTGTGGGCAGAATATAATATTGATGGTTTACAAGAGGAGGGACTTCTCAGCCAGAAACTCCTCTCTTTGTAATATCCTCTGTTTGCTCTTTGCTGACTGGTGTAGAGGTTCCTAATTTGGAAATACTCCACAGGCAAAACAAAACGTAATTGTTTAGCTGTTTGTTTATTTTCTTTACTTCTAAGGCTTTTCAATTCCTTCAGCTGTAGGACTCTATGGTTTTGTCCTTTTTTGCTTACTTTATTTAAGTAATATCTATCTTGAGTAAGCTGTATGCCTTAGGGCTGTAATGATGAACCTGTGGCATGCATGCCACAGGTGGCACGTGGAGCCATTTGTCAGGGCACATGCGCAGGCCAGCTGATTTCAGCCTTTTGAGGCCATTTTTTACCCTCCGGAGGCTAAAGCTTCCGGAGCATGAAAAAATGGCCCTATGCCTATGGGGAAACTGGAAGTTCAAGAACACACTTCTGGTTTTCCTGCAGGGTCATTTTTTTGCCCTCTGGAGCCTTCAGGGAAGCCTCCTAAAGTATCTGGAGGGCCTCCGGGGGTGGGGGAGACTGTTTTCTCCCTCCTCTGGGTCCTATAAAATCTCTGGCGCCTGGAGAGGGCAAAAAGACCATGCCAAAAATGGGGGGGGGGAGTGCTGGTCATGCGTGCATGTGCACTGGGATCATGCACAAAGCATTATGGGTATGGCATGCCTATGCACGACCCCCCTGCGCTCCCCCTGCTTTTGGCACACGAGCCAAAAACGGTTTGCAATCACTGCCTTAGGGATATATTTAATTACATGAATAAATGGTATCTACTGTTTTGCAGGGGGAGGAAGGGAAGCAGGGAGCTATTATGAACCGAACTGTACAATGTATGTACCTGGATCATATTTTCTGTCACTTGTCACTAACTATATATGCATATTTGCTTTAAAGTTCCAAGTAGGATAAGTGTGAAATATTTTTTTTATTAAAATCCTCTTTGAATTGAACATAATTCTCTGAGACTCTAATAATAATAATAATAATAATAATAAATGTAATTTATAGACCACTCCCTCTCCCCGGGGGAACTCGGAGCGGTGCACAGGGAAGTTAAAAATACAATAAATATACATAAATAACTAAAAGGCAAATTAAACAATTATCCCTGCGCTAAAATTCCCAATTTAAATTACTAAAATCCCATAATAAAAGAGACTACCCTAGGCCGGCCAAGCAGAAAAGATGTGTTTTTAATTTTAGACGGAAGGAGCGGGGGTCCGTGGTTGTTCTAATGTTGGGGGGAAGGTCGTTCCAGAGGGCTCTACGATATCCAGCCATTTTTCTTGATAATAGTATCAAGTAGCTTATTCCTGGGATTTTATTTTATTTTTAAATCCCAGTCTAGTTTATAGCACTGAAATATTCTGGCAATCTCTTATCAAATATTAGGCAGGCCTGACCTGGTTTAGTTTCTGTGCTACAGTCAACCAGGCATGAGTGGCCATTGGACAAGGTAAAAACAATTACAAGAACAATTAAAATTAGGATGGCACCTGCAACTGCATCATCTATTATACATGGATTGAGCAGGAAACATAAAAAAAAATGTGGTGGGGCTTTGAATATGCAATCACAGGTACAATTTTGATGCCAACCCACCTTAAGCATGCCGCTGCAATCAGATGCTATAGCCTACTGAGCCATTATTTTACTGATTGTAAATACTGTCCCTGAAGAAGGCTCCAGTGATCCTGATACATAGGAATTTTCTCCTTTGATTGAGCATTATTATTATTATTATTATTATTATTATTATTATTATTATTATTATTATTATTTCATTTATTTACATTTGTACATAGCTGTTTCTTTTCTCCCTTTCTCGTGTGTTTTGTATCCATTCCAATGGATTCCATTGGAATCTCTGAGGGCTTAATGCAAAGGTGAGAGACTTTTTCCCATAGTAAAGCTTTGAAAAGCACAAATGTCCTTCCAGAAAGGGAGGGAGGGAGGCAGGATGGAAGGGAGGAAGCTAGCCAACAACTTTGTTGTCCAAAACAGGGGTCCCCAACCTTTGCAACTTTAAGTCTGAAGGACTTCAGCTCCCAGAATTCTCCAGACAGCTTTGCTGTCTGGAGAATTCTGGGAGCTGAAGTCCTTCAGACTTAAAGTTGCAAAGGTTGGAGACCCCTGATCCAAAAGGTAGAGGAGGGAACTAGAAGGACAGCCATACTGGACTTAATTCTTACAAACAGAGAAGAAGTTTTAGAGGGAGTTGAAACTGCAGGAACCTTGGGTGAGAGTGACCGTGTCATACTAGAATTCAACATAACACAAACCCAAGCAATAGAATATAATAATACCAGATTCTTAGATTTTAAAAGAGCTGATTTTAATAAACTCAGAGAGAACTTGGGGAAGATTCCTTGGATGAAAATCCTAAAGGGGAACACAATTCAAGAATCTTGGGAAACTCTGAAAAATATGATCATAAAAAGAAGGAAGAGAGGAGACATACAGATATGCATCCATTTATAATTGGCTATAACATTGAAATGAGGTAATGCTTATAATAATCATAAATGGTCATTTAATTTTTTAAAAGCAATTTCACAGAATATGCTGTCATCTAGAAGCAGGACTGCTTTTCACAATGAGCACTGATAAGCCCTCCAAAAAGTTCATGGCCATAGGTAAAAAGCAAACCAAGAGACACAGAAACTTTTTAAACAAGTTGTTTTTTTCTTTGGCAAAGGCTGATGTTTAGTACTAAATGTTTTATGCAGTAGTAATCAACCCTACTTCTTGCTGTGATATGGAGATGCAAAGATGTCATGGGATCAAAGTGAAAGTGTTTATGGAGTCTTCTGGCCAATTCTCAGAGAGACACTAAGCACCTGCAACTCTCATTAAATTCATCCAGCTCTAAAAGCATTCAGCAGGTGTTCATTTTATCCTTTACATGAGCACTTTAAAAAAAATAATAATAATAATAAATACCCTTGACAAGGAGAGAACAGAGCATTAGTGTCTTCCCTGACTGTCAAGAAAAACACATTTCATCCCCTGATTATTGTTATAATTGCTGATATTTAAATACTTCAGCCACCTTGCATTCTTTCTGCAAAAATCTCATTTGATGCTTCTGAACCTCTTACTTGCCATTTAACCACTTATCCATAGAAAGAAATGACAAAGTGGAGCTCTCAGGATCTGACTGATAAGCTATAATGCCAGGGTAAGTGTGCTTAGGCACGGAGAACTTTTTTTTAAAAAGCAGCAATGAAAGACACTTATTTTGAGTCTTGGCAGACTCTTGATATACTGGACAATATTTTTATGGCTTGGTGCTAAACTTATCAGTATGGATGGAGGGTGTTTTGGAGGGTAGGGATAAATGTGAAGTTGACAGCCAGGACTATATGGTCAAAGACAATACTAAACCACACAGCAATCCTCCACAACCTATTTTTCATATTGACAATAAAGACGGGTACTTGAAGATTGGTACTTAACCAATTTCATTGTAATTTTTACAATGACAATAAAGATTATTATTATTATTATTATTATTATTATTATTATTATTATTATTATTATTATTATTATTATTATTATTATTATTATTATTATTATTATTAAAAGATGACGTTTCTGAACTCAAGACTAATTTCATAAAGTCACTTTAGATGTTGCATTTGTCATTTCCATCTTCTTCCTAGTGTATTCCTGCAACTGCAGGGTCTGCTTTTCGGATCATTGAATGACACTTTGCATGGTCAGCTACGTCTCCAAAGTGCAGACCTGTAGTTTGCATATCTTTGTTGATGGTATTTTGCCTTCCCTATGTTGGGTGCCGCCGGGTCACCAGCCACTGACTTCTAGTTGGTAGGAATCTTGGCAATGGCAACAATAGAAGGTGCTGCTTTCAAGACATGTCCATACCAGCAGAGCTTGCCTTATCTTCTCTATAATTGGTGCCACACCAAAATGTTGTTGAATGATGTCATTTGTGATGTGGTCAAGAAGGGAGATGTCTGATAGCCAATGGAGCATTCACATTTCCATCGCATGGAGATAGCTTTCGGTCTCCCTTGTTGCTTCCCAGCATTCAGTGCCATAGAGTGCAACAGGGCGAATTGTTGTCTTGTAAATCTTAAATTTAAGACAGGTTGGCATTCGACTATCACATAACACACCAGTAAGTTCTTACCAATGCATTCAGGCTACATTCACCCTTGCTTGCACCTCGCAATTGATGTCACCATTGCCTAGGAGGTGGGTTCTCAGATATAGAAAAATGTCTTTGTCATTTCCATCTATTGGCAAAAATCAAATTACTGGAATTCAAGCAATGCCTGGCTAGTGAATATGGTGCAGTAAAAGGCTGCCTTCCTTCACCTCTCTTACTTGGTAAGTAAAGGGGCCATTGCTGAGAAGCTGAAAGATCACAAAATAATATGGATCAAATTTTCTAGAGAAATGTAAATTTTAATTAGATGGACATGTTAAAAGCTAAATCTTTTTATTTACAATATTATATGAGTAAAGAAATAGGGGAAATTGTATATTTTAATCTTTGTTCTTTCCACTAGAATTGAGTGGATTGAGCCTCATCTCTAAATGACTTGTAGTAGTACTGAAAGTACTGAAAATACTGGAATGTATTTTTAATGTGACTACTGCAGCTTCATGTTCAGTATGAACATCAATTATGGTCCTCAGCATATGACCAGATCCTTATCTTAAGATTGTCTGCCTCTAATACAAAATTTGACTGGATGTTTAACATGGGTGCCATGATCAACATAAAAAATCCCTAATTTTATTTCATTTCTATTGAATTTAAATGTAGCTAAAGTTGAATAAAATGAATTAAATACAATTTATATAATTATTCTCTAAATCTTGAGGAAAAAAGAATATTTTTCGTCTTTGGTCACATTTAAAGTAGTAATTAGTAGCAACTTCTAGAGCAGCCAAGGCCATATGTACTTTAGGATCAAAAGTTGCACACTGCCCTAGTTGGTTTGCCATAGGGACCCATTAAGAAGAAATTGGCTCTAGGAAGCTGAGAGAACATTATTCTTCAAAAGAAGAGTCGGCATTCATATATATTGCAGAAAAAGATTATATAATCAAAAGAGAAGCTCTTTCTAATAGGATAGAATGATGGCAATTTCCTTAAATCCCGAAGTCCATTTTTTGATCTGGAACTTCAACCTTCCCAAATTCTCTCAATAAAAAAGTAATTTATTTCACAGTTATATGTTTTTAAGTTTGACCAATTAACAGTTTTCATCATTCTAAGCTGCAATTAACTGGCGTAAACTCAATGACAACAGTCCCAAAAATGCTTTTCTAAAAGGAAACTGGACTTCTTGTTTTTTCCTTTGAAAATTCCTTTCACTTCTCACCCAAGAAGTTTCTTCAGCTCTAACTTAGAAGAGTTAGAACATTTCTAATAATTCTAAGTTAGAACTGAAGAAACTTCCCTTCTCTCAGATTCAACTCCTGATCTACAAATAACATTTGGGAATATGGAAGTTTTCCTTCTTACCTTAATTACAGGTAGTTCTATAGGTAGACAGAGAACCCTGTAACCTCCCAGATGTTGTTGAACTACAATCCTCCATGTTCCAGAAGAGTTGCCAATGGCAAGGACACTGGAGAGTTACACCAAGATCTGGAGGGCTACAGGTTCCCTATAATACAATACAATAGCAGAGTTGGAAGGGACCTTGGAGGTCATCTAGTCCAACTCCCTGCCTAGGCAGGAGCCCTATACCATTTCAGACAAATGGCTATCCAACATCTACATGAAGACTTCCAGTGTTGGGGCATTCACAACTTCTGGAGGCAAGCTGTTCCACTGGTTAATTGTTCTAACTGTCAGGAAATTTCTCCTCATTCCTAAGCTGCTTCTCTCCTTGATTAGTTTCCACCCATTGCTTCTTTTTCTGCTCTCAGGTGCTTTGGAGAATAGTTTGACTCCCTCTTCTTTGTGGAACACTGAGATATTGGAACACTGCTATCATGTCTCCCCTAATCCTTTTTATTAAACTAGACATACCCAGTTCCTGCAACCGTTCTTCATATGTTTTAGTGTACAGTCCCCTAATCATCTTTGTTGCTCTTCTCTGCACTCTTTCTAGAGTCTCCACATCTAGAGTCTCCACATCTTTTCTACATCGTGGTGACCAAAACTGAATGCAGTATTCCAAGTGTGGCCTTACCAAGGCATTATAAAGTGGTATTAACACTTCACGTGATCTTGATTCTATCTCTCTGTTTATGCAGCCTAGAATTGTGTTGGCTTTTTTGGCAGCTGCTGCACACTGCTAGCTCATATTTAAATGGTTGTCTACTAGGATTCCAAGATCCCTTTCACAGTTGCTACTATTGAGCAAGGTACCACCTATACTGTATCTGTGCATTTCATTTTTGTTGCCTAAATGTAGAACCTTACTCTTTTCGCCATTGAATTTCATTTTATTAGGTAGTGCCCAATGTTCAAGTTTGTCTAGATCCTTCTGTATCTTAAGTCTATCTTCTGGAGTGTTGGCTATTCCTGCCAGCTTGGTGTCATCTGCAGATTTGATGAGTTCCCCATTTATTCCCTCGTCCAAATCATTGATGAAGATGTTGAAGAGTACTAGGCCTAAAACAGAGCCTTGGGGGACTCCACTGCACTCCCTATCCCTGCATTAGGCAGGCAGTCTCCTCAGGCAGCAGGTGTCCATGGGTCTGGGAAAAAACCCAATTGGAACAGCAGACCTGGCCCATCTTCTGCTCCACATCACCAAGATTATACCACAGAAATTTGATGACAAGCCATCAAAATTCAGTAATACAATTTTCTTTTCATTTTTTATCCAATAAATAGGAAACAAGGCTTATTAAGCCTCTACTGAAACTAACAGCCATTCTGCTGAAACCTCTTCTAGCACTGCCTCAGATTCAAAATTTGGCTATTGCAGTGAAGTCTCTGCACCCCTCTCCAAAGATAGTGGTGGTTGTGGTGGTATTTAAAGTAATGTCCTATCACCAAACAGTTTGTCCATCGATGCTGCTGGAAAACAGCTTTTTGCTCCAGGCAACTTGTTTCAGATTCCCTTGCCTGCTATTCTCAAGTGCAGTATTGATGGACTAGCTGCTAAATGGAAAGACAAGTCAGAAAACAATTTTTCTTGGGCTATTTAGAGGCTTTGCTGATTCTATAGATTCCAGTCTTTGGGACTGAAATGCACATTGTAGATAAGGAAAGTGTCCATTCAGAATTTATCAACTGAACAATGGGGTAAAAAGCTGTTTCACTGCAAATAGACATTTCTGCTTGCTATATACTTGCACTCTATTCAGTGCGAAGACGTTGTAGGAGATAAAGAATCTAAACACTGGATTTTAAAAAAATATATGAGAAGAGATCAATATAATTTCCTTCAATATTGATGTTGAAAAAACAGACATTCACTCTTTTCCAGATGCTACCTATTAAATTTTCTATTAAGAATGCATGCAGATGTTAAAGTGATTAAAATAAATGACGTTATTTATTATGGAGAAGGAGTGTTATTAATCATATTATTGTGAATGGGATGAAAATTAGAGGTTCAAATGAGACACACACAGCTGAAAAAAATAGTTGGAAATTTGTGTAGCTGACAATGTTTTTGGCTCTGCCAACATAAACTAATCATGGTGTTGCAATAAATAATAACTTTTTGCTGAGAGAAAGAATTAAAGATTACAGGCTGGCATTGCTGTGTGTTTAAAAAAGCATTTGAAGATGGCAGTACAAAGAATTCACTATTAGTTGGTGAATTTTATAGAAATGTAGGATAGGGTGAAAAGAACATTAGGAAAGTGATATCATCAGTCAAGGATATGGAAAATGCAATAAACAAACTGGCATTATGAGACCAATTGCTTAAAGAAACAATATCCTTAATATACTATGTGTTTGCGGGTATCTATGTATCCCTTGGACTGCAAGGTGATCAAACTGGTCAGTCCCATAGGAGATTATCCCTGACTGCTCTTTAGAAGGCCTGACCCTGAAGATGAAATTCAAATACTTCGGCCATCTAATGAGAAGGAAGGACTCACTGGAGAAGATCCTAATGCTGGGACAGATTGAGAGCAGAAGAAGAAAGGGATGACAGAAAATGAGGTGGCTGGATGGAGTCACTGAAGCAGTAGGCATGAGCTTAAATGGACTCCAGAGGATGGTAGAGGACAGGAAGGCCTGGAGGAAGGTTGTCCATGGGGTCGTGATGGGTCAAACACGACTTCACAACTAACAACAATAAAAAGAGAAAGAGAGTGAAGAAATATATTTCTATTTCCAAAGAGTCAGAGATTTAGAAAAGAAAGCCATAAATGAGACATTCAGGCACCAAAGGTTGGATGAAGAGAAATAAGAGGCTTATATCTCAAATTCTCCATTTTAGCCCATTACACTGATGGGTAAAGTCCAGAGAGAAGAGCCCCATTGAAGCAACATAAAAACCAGCATAAATACCAAATAAGCATTCGTGGTATTTCTTACTCACCAGGGTGGTTTAAATGAACTCAAGACACCAATTGAATATATGATGTGCCGATTGCCACATAAACTACTACCTCTGATTTGAACAGAGGTATTATTGTAAAATCCTATTTAACCCAAGACACAGCTGGGCCACAGCTGGGTGAGCTTAGAGAGAATTTAGTGACCCTGTGAATACATATTTTATATAAGCTTGTAAAATGTGATGCCACAATACTTTTATTAGTAGGATAGGGACTTAGTTTTTTCTGGGGGGGAAATGAAATATTTGAAAAAAGAAGGAGGAGGAGGAGGAGGGGGAGGGGGAGGAGGAGGAGGAAGAGTTATCATAAGGAGAGTGAATAAAAAGTCTGAAGCTAGACCATTAGGGTGAAGGTAGGTAAAACCATAGAAAAACAGCACCAGTGTTCATAACAAGCAATTTTTTAAAAAAAATAATCACAATGGTTGTCCACTTTTTACAGTAAAAACATAATAAACAATAAGAAATTATTGAACAACATCCCTCTTTTCTAAGCAGAAGATGTGTTGCTGCTACATCCTTTCATGGTGGGTATTTTTTCTGCCCTCCCCCTATCCACAGAAAATGGGAATTAGGAAACAGGAATGAAGAGGGACAATGATAACTTTGACTCTAGTAGATAAGGATATTTGTGGTTAGTGCAAGCGCAATTGTAAAAATTTGGAGGGAACAAGACATTGAACATTGGCTATGTGAAAATGACCTGGAAGCTATTTTTCAATCCTAGGGACTCCAAAAACTAAAAAGCTTAACTAATTTAGCAGAGTAGTTTCCTTCTTTACCTCCACAACCCAAACATTTTCCCCACAATTTTCAAGTCAATAAAAAAAAAAAATCATTGATTTCTTTTAAAAACAAATAAGCCTATATAATTCATATTTTTTGAAGCCTCCTCAGCTTCACTTCTCCATATCATCATTTTTTAATGAAAGGCAATTGATGAAATGTCTACCATTGTTTTGAAAAAGCAGGTCAGAAGTAGGAGAGAAGATACAAATCAACCTGGAAATCAAATTGTAGAGCTTCCCCCAATGCTGGGCTAACATGTCATCCACTTGTTTTTAAGTGACCAGACAACTAGACTCTCCTGGCTTCATTCACTTGTTCAGCTGGGAAAATTTTGGCAAAAGTCTGGGAGGTGCAGATGACTTGATTTTGGCCAATGGTTAGACAAGAGTAAGTCATTGAGAAATAGATGGATATTATAATAACTTATAGCTTGATTTAGAGAAAGCATATTCTAGAATGAATTATGTAGGATATTTAATGTATATATAGCCTCTGCTATAACATAGACATTGAGGGACTTTCCCTCAGGAATACAATCATTGTCTTCTTCGACTTACAAAATTTATTTTCATCACTTCTGCTACCAAAACTTCCACTATTGGAGGGGGGGGTGTACAAGGAGCAACTTCCCTCCTGAAATGTTCAGTAAGTTTTATTCCAGCCTTGCAATTCACCTTGTAATTAAAACATCGTCTCTCATATTCCCATTGGCTTAGCTGCCAGGAGCTATGGGTAGGGTCTGGATTTCTTGGTATATAACTTTCTAATTTCTCTCTTTTATCTCTTATTCAGGGTAGTCTTTCTCCCAGCAGAAGAGTACCCTCACTCTGCTGGTTTCCAACACTGTTCCTTCTTTTGCACTGTCCCCTTTCTATTCTACATGCAGAGCTGTTGGAAGTTACTTAGTTTTTTGTCTTCCCTGTCCCAAATTAGCTTCTTTTCCTTCATATTATCCTCTGTAATTATCTTTAGAACTGTGGCTATTAAGCTATATTAAGCTATAACCTGCAGGCAGGAAGAGCTACCTGCTTCTTCCAAAATCTGTCCTTCTGTTAACCTCCCCATCCATCTTATATAATTCAGTGTTTTATACCTTGCAACTTTTTTTTTTTTACTTGCACCAACCTTTTTGCAAACTCTTAAATTCAATATTTATGGATAGAAGAATAACAAACGGTTGTTAAAAGTATATCAACTGTGTTTATTTCTATATAATTTTTGAACTATGTAGTGTGTGTGTTTGATTACAAACAATGTGTGTATATTTTGGATGTATGCAGACAATACCATGTTGATATCTGAAAACCCAAGTTATTTGCAAGTTAGGATATGAATCTAGAGTTGACAGAAACAACAGGTAAGCACTCAATCAATCAATCAAATGTTTGCTCCCTCTCCCCGAAGGAACTCGGGGCGGTGCACAGGGAATATAAAACATAAAAACATACAACAATCTAAATGTCTAAAATCAAATTAAATTACAATAACCCTGTGCTAAAACCTAAAGACCTAAAACACTAAACCCCCTAAAAACCCAATTAAAAATTTAAATATACAGACTGGAGGTAGGAAAGATAGATTAGGCCAGGCCGGCATGTTGGAAGAAATACGTTTTGAGCTTTCGGTGGAAGGAGCGGAGGTCCGGAGTTGTTCTGAGGTCGGGGGTAGGTCATTCCATAGGATAGGGCCTGCGACAGAGAAGGCCCTTCCCCTGGGAGTCACCCATTGGCATTGTCTAGTGGACGGCACCCGGAGAAGTCCCTTTCTGTGCGAGCGAATTGGTCGAAGGGATGTATGGGGCAGGATGCGATCTCGCAGATAGCTAGGTCCCATGCCATGTAGCGCTTTGAAGATGGTAATCAGCACATTGAAGCGCACCCAAAAGACCACAGGCAGCCAATGCAGCTCGCGCAGGAGCGGTGTTATGTGGGAGTGCCTGGGGGCTCCCAGAATTGCCCGCGCGGCCGCATTTTGAACTAGCTGTAGTATTCGGGTGCACCTCAAGCTTAACAAAAGGATTTTTCCAAATACATTGGGGCTGCAGATGATATTATTTCCAAATGAAGAAATGGCTGAATGCTTGGTTGGTTGCTGTTAATATTTACTCTTTCTTAATTGATTGCTTTTAGTAGCCAGACCTGGGTTTTGTTGTCTCTTTAAATAGGTATCACTAGTGACAATATTGCTTTGGCTTTCATACACACCACTTTCATTTTCTCACCTTCCTTACTATGCCCAGACAGTCACAAACATTAATTTCCTTCCTTACTATGACCAGACAACCAGAAACATTAATTTTGCCCTATCATTCAATGTACTGGGAACGCAGTTCTTCTCTCTGATATGGGATCAAAACTGATCATATGCTGACAAGCTTTAACTTACTTTTACATTTTGTGTAACTAGGAATATTAAAGTCTCTCCATATTAATTAATTTATGCAGACACTGGTCCAAACTTTAAATAGTCCAAATTTTATATACATACACACATAGGCAGAAAGATATGTATGTATGTACAGTATGTATTTATGTATGTATGCAAGCATGTATGTATGTAAATGAAAAAAGTTTCCCTTTGAGAGTACAGTGCTCATCTCTATATTTGGCTAAGGGAGCCAGCATTGTATGAAGACAATTTAGGTGGTCATGTGGTCAGCATGGCTATACACCAAAGGTGCACAGAATCCTGATACTTTCACACTAAAGTGGTACCTATTAATCTACTTGCATGCTTTGAAACTACTAGGCGGGCAATTACTTGCTGGGTCAAGTAACAGGAACTCACCCTGTTGTACAGAGCTACCCTGTTGTATAGATCTTTAATGTGGACTGTCAGCTCTCCAGATGACAAGCTCAGTACACACACACACACAAATAAACTCTAGAATGTTTTTTAAAAAAACTGGAGGAAGCTAACTTACTTTATACTAATTCTGACACATGGGACAGTTTGGGGATTCCTATTCCCTCCTATTCCCTCACTCTTATGGGGTATGTTGTTTTTTTTAAAAAATCACCAAAAATATTATGATAAAACCTGAAAAGCAGTTAAGTAAAATTTGGCAGAATTAATGTCACTGGGAATGGTATGTGAAAATGACCTTGGGATACATGAAGAAGAGCCACAGATTGATGTTAGTCCTTCAAAGTAATCCAGACAAAAATCACTAACCAAGAGTACTAACACTAAGTTTATTATAAGGTTAGAGTAACACAATCTTGAAAGTCTGAAATAACCTCTACTTTCCCTTAATCTCCAAAACTAGGGAGGAGCTCTTCTGAAACATTTTCTCTCCATTGTCTCACCCCCCCCCCCCCACTCTTCATTCAGACTGCATTTCATTTATCAGACATTGACTTGGCTACAGCTCTTCCTCCTTTCTCCCAAGGTCATTCCCATATACCAGGGATGTCCAAACTTGGGAACTTTAAGACTTGTGGACTTCAACTCCCAGAATTCCCCAGCCAGCATAGCTGGCTGGGGAATTCTGGGAGTTGAAGTCCACAAGTCTTAAAGTTCCCAAGTTTGGACACCCCTGGTTTAATGTGTCCCATGGCCATTTTATTTTTATATTCTTGCTTTATTATTAAAGAATTATTATTCCATAAGTCTCCATAGGTCTAATTGGATTTGGACACCTCCCTTTCTCCTCCTTCCCTCCCTTCCTTCCAACTTGGTTAATCTTCATGTTCTAATCAAATGACAGGAATAACAGTAGAACTGTCCCTCTCCTCTCCTTGTTCCATTAGCTGGCTGGGGAATTCTGGGAGTTGAAGTCCACAAGTCTTAAAGTTCCCAAGTTTGGACATCCGTGCCATATACCATTACACCTTATGTTCTAAGGGTGCTTTTCAAGAGGCAACTGAGCTTTCTTGCTTGTCTTTGAAGATGCTTCGCTTCTTGGATAAGTAGTGAAATATATTCAAAGAAAAACTAGAAAATCCAGTTGCCTCTTGAAAAAGCACCTTTGGGACAACCATGACGTGGATAACTGAGAATCTGTAGACATTACACATTATGCCAAAAATGAAGCAGCTTGAGACGTGTTGAAGTTCTCCATTGACTATAACAACTACTGGCTAAAATAATTTGGATTGTTGTTAGAGAATAGGGAAAAATTGGGGTCTTGTGTGCCATCTAGTGTTTATATGTATTTAACAGCCCAGCTACCTACAATTATTTTTTTCATATTGAATCTTTCCGTTTAGCTCAAATAAGATTGCTCATCAAAGAATTACAGATTTGAATCTAATCAAGTCCTCTTTGAATTTTGAGCTTCCAATTTTAAAAATGATATACAAAGGTCAACTTTTCACCCATTTATTCTGTGAACTTCTTTTTAATCGTCTTCTGTACTTTGCATTACATTACTTATACTAAAAGATAATAATGTGATGGATATATTTGTTTGTATGCATGTGTATATATATCTGGATGGTTAAAATAGTTTCCCCCTTTTGAAATGTTTATAATGGCATCATGTTATATAGTGCTTATTGTATGGATGCTGAAAGAATTTGATTGTTATACTTGCCATGCTGCATACTTTTTATATCTGAAATATTAATATGATTCTGGTAAAGGTTTCTCTTTTCAAACTATTATTTATACTGAAAATTGTACATTTGACTAAATCAAATTTTACTGCTGAATTTTGCTATTTATTAATGTTAGCAACAAAAGGTAATGATAATTCCATCTCTCTATCCATCCATCCCAGAGTGTAGACTATACTGGACTGGACTGGACTAGACTAGACTAAAATACTTTGTTTGGCCAAGTGTAAAGGAATTTGTCTCCAGCACATAAGCTCTCAATGGCACATATTACGCAGCAAAAAACAGAATAATAATAACCAATAATAAAAATATCTATTACTCCCATTTTATTAAGTATTGGTTCATTCTAACAGATCTATCCAGATCTATACAATATGAACTGCAAAACATCAGCTAGCCACTGGAAAGTAGCATCTTATGTATTCCTCTACTGCCATTTAGTGTTCATCCAGATTTTTACTATTCTGGTCTAACAAATCTAAAGATATTCTGAAATCACTTGCATTGTAGTGGTTAGCATTTGCTGATAAGATTGTGGGAGACCATGTTTCTATTTCCACTGGTGGCCAGAGATTTCTCATGGCCATTTTCTCACTACCTTCTGATCTAATATTATGTTTACATCCAAAATGGATTCAGACAAGGAGAGAGGCTTTTATTTCCTACAGATTATGATAGCGCAGCAAGGATGTCACTTCTCTTTTCTTGGAAGTGGCTTTAATCATCCTGTCTGTTCCTTGCTGAGCAGCTTGCATCGATTTCTTTTTGACACATCTTTTTCTACTCTTGTATCTTTCTAGTGTGCACGTATTTTCTGCGCTGCTCCTGGCATGGATCTCATTCTTCATTTTTTCTCTTGCTGTGACAATCACAACAACCAAAACAACAAATAACCATCAAGGTTATCAGTATACAACATTATGTACAGAAGGATTTATATGGCATTGATGAGATTAAGGTGAGAGTTTAAAAAGCGTAATTTAATATATGAATTTGTGGGTGGATATAATTGACACTGTGGTAGCAAGGATACCTTGCAAAGATAGAAAAACATAGGGCATTCTATGGGTAAAGTAGATTTAACAGATTGACAGAGTTGGGAGGGACCTTGCAAGTCATCTAGTCCAACCTCCTGCCCAAGTAGGAGACGCTACATCTGCCGCTACCTAGGATCGAACCCACAACTTTCTGCTTGTGAGGCAAGAGCTCCACTTCTAGGCTATTTATTTAGACTCTCTTTTTCTTGCAATCTCATGATTTTATTCTTTTTAAACTTACTTATTACTTACTGTTTTTCCATGCCTTGTAAAACATCAATTAATCTGGCAGGAAGGAGCATTCTGAGCATATATATGTTTTTATGTGACAGCTGATTCATATTGTTCTCTTAAACAGAGGACCTAGAAAAAGCCTAGATGACCTATTGATACAGCATTTTTGATACACAAACATTCCCAGTGTCAATCCTTGCCCTCTCTATTTAGAAAGATCAAAAATAGAACGCACTGGGAACAGTGCATTCCGCCTGTCTCTGCTGGCTCCTTTGCCAAATAGTAATAGTTTCAAATCCCCTTTAAAGCACTAGTTCTCCTTTTATCCAGCTTTTCGCTGACAGCCAAGACAAGATGTTTGTCCATAGCAGAACTAATTTCACAAAATTTCCTCTGATTTGATTATTCAGAGTTGCAATTCCCTTTTTTTTTTCAGGGACTCAAGCAGATACATGGTTCTTCCCCTTCCATTTTCTCCTGCAATGACGATGCTGTGAGGCCAAGATGAATGGAGAAAGGTCTTCTATTTCATGATCTTCCATGGCTGAAGAAGGATTTCAATACTTCTCTCTCCAATCTTAGCATAATACCTTGTCTTCTCCAACTGTTTTGAACTGGCACTCATTAATAAGATGTAGCTTTTCTGTTAGTAACTCTTTAGTCTGTGCAAATAATAGCAGCTGCTACAACACCAAACTAAATCCTCATTACTGGTTTTGTGGCCCTTGGGTTAGAAAATTCAACTTCTTTCTCTCTTCCCATGGTAGAGGATGGCTTTTATTTTCAAGGTGTTATTTTTTATTGGGTAAAAATCTACTAAAAATTAAAATTCTTTCTTCATCTCCTACTATCATTTGGTCTGTTTTCTGTTTCTTTGTCAATTCTGTAGCTGCTATTTTCATTTTTTCTTAAGTATACTTTAAATGTAGACACGTGTTATGTTATTACTTTATCCCCCAGATATTCCATAAACACTCAGAGATGCTTTATTTTTATAAAATAAATGTACCAGTTTGGCATCTTGCAAATTTTGCCAATCTCTTATTTAACAGCTAGGCTTACTTTCCCCCCACAAAGACAATGTTTCCCCCCCCTCTCTCGCTCTTTTACTTTTTACTTTATTTTTGATTTGTATACCGCCCTTTTCCCTTTCGGGACTCAGGGCAGTGAACAGGCATCAATAAAATCGACAATAAAAGCATCAAAATATATTAAAATGCACTAAAAATGATATTAAAAAGACTATTAAATGGGTGGCCTGTTCTAAAATTCAGATAAAACCCCCTGGTAAAAACGATTAAAAACTACGCCAGGCCGGCCAAATGGAATAAGTGCGCTTTCAAGGCCCGACGGAAGAGGTGCAGGTCCGTGGTTGTGCGTAGGTCGGGAGGTAGGTCATTCCAGAGGGCAGGAGTTGCCACAGAGAAGGCTCTCCCCCTGGGGATCGCCAGCCAACATTGCCTGGCCGACGGCACCCTGAGGAGGCCCTCTCTGTGGGAGCGAACTGGTCGGTGGGAAGCATTTGGTAGCAGGAGGCGGTCTTGCAAGTAACCAGGTCCTGTGCCATGGAGCACTTTAAAGGTGGTTACTAATACCTTGAAGCGCACCCGGAAAGCCACAGGCAGCCAGTGCAGTTTGCGCAGGAGAGGTGTCACGTGGGAGCATCTTGAGGCTCCCAGAATTCCCCACGCGGCCGCATTCTGAACTAACTGGAGCATGTAGAGAGCGTTGCAGTAGTCCAGGCGGGAGATGACGAGGGCTTGAGTGACCATGCGTAAAGCGTAACACACACACACACACACACACACACACACACACACACCTTTCATTTATTTCTAAAATAATTATTGGCCTCTTAGATGGCTAAATCTCTGGGGGTTCCATAATTGCTTTACTTCATTAAGTAATACATTTTATCCATGAATGAGTTTCACACAGTTTACTTTTTTTATTAGCTACATACTAAATATTCCGTTTTATCTAGAGGAAAAGAATGTTAAATTTGATCACTGTGGTCTGATGCTATCTTGTTCTTGAGGTGAGATGAAATCTTTACGGGATCTGTAAGCTATGAACTAGATTTTAATCCTCCAAAGATAAATTACTATAAGTAGCAGTAAAATATGGGGAGGAAACCCAATCTATCCTATTAAATACAATCTCTCTTCTTGTTGCTTTAGAAATATTGAAATAACATGATGAAGACAAAACTTTTTTCTTGTTCTTGCTATTAATTAAGCTGTGCATTTCTTCTTAAAAAGATGGACAGCGTGAAAGAAACTGGCAGGCCTGCAGGCATGTTCGTTTTGGATCTTTGGCCTGCCATACTTCTATTTACTATGCTGTTTCTTATAGTGGGGAAATGGGAGAGGATAGTAAGGAGTAGAATGTGATGTAACAAAAATAAAATTCCTTTTACATTGCCAAGGTCATCCTTTGTCTTGGCACCTCTGTACCTGACCGGAACGGGATGGGTGGAACTTCCAGCATGCAGTGGAAGATTGGACCATGTCTTGGACTCTGATTTAATTTTGGATGCTATCTGGAATGCTAACAGAAACATTTTTGGGTTGTTTTTAAAGAGCCCATGATTTCTGCAGCCCTAATGTGACTATTGGTGACAGAGCATTGATATGTACTTTTCTGCACTTCTGTCAGAAAAGTTAAACATGCATTATCATGATTTGCTGCTTAAAATATCCGTAAGAAAGCATTAGACACACATCAGCTACTTCTAATTACTACTTAGAAAGCTCCACTGACTCTTTTGTGTTTGTGTTTAATAAACGTTACTAATAGTTTTATATTATCTTAAAAATTTTAATAAGACCCCATTGTAAATAGCTGAAGAGTGATACAGAAGTTTAAATTTCACTTGCTTTTCTGCATTAAGTGTTTTGTTATTTGTAGATTACCTGTAAAACTAAACCTCCTCTTTTGCTTGTATAAATTCTGTTTCCTAGTGATTTTTTGTTTATATCTATTATATGTGTGTGTGTTCATACACATGCATAGACATTCATACAGTATGTATGTGTATATATACACACACATATACATACATATGATATATACATATATGTGTGTGTGTGTGTGTGTGTGTGTGTTAGTTTTATGAGCTGATCAATAAATAAATCAGGGAGGTTGGATGGAAGGTTGGAAGGATCAGGGAGGTTGCTCATAAGGGAGGTTGGATGGAAGCAGAAGGTTGGTGAGAGAAGGTGTGAAGGCTTGGAAGGAAGGTGTTGGAGGAGTCGGAGGAAGGAGAAAGAGAAGGAGAAAAGAAAGAAATGGAGAAGGAGAAGGAGAGAGAAGGAGAGAGGAGGAGAGAGAAGAAGGAGAGAGAATGAGAGAGATGGAAGGAAAGAGGGGCGAGAGATCGAGAGAGATGGACGGAGGTCGAGAGTGATGGACAGTGATGGTAATGAGATGGAGATGGGAAGGAGTTGGAGACGGTGGAAATGGAAGAAGGAGAAGGAGAATGAGAATGAGAATGAGAATGAAGATGAGATGGTGAGAGATGACGAGATGGAGATGAGTTGGTGAGGAGAAAGTTGAAGAAGAAGGAGAATGGAGAGCTGAGAGGAACGTGGTATGCTGGTTTGAGCAGTCTGGCGTGGAACATCTGCAGCCGGTTCGTGGAATGGTGGACCTGGCCAAGGACGACCCGGGAAGATCTTGAACATCTGGAACATCTTGGAGTGAGTGCACGGGACTGGAGGAGGTTAGCCGATAATATCCGAGCCATTAGAGGGCAGTATTCTACATAAGGCCGCATGATGTACTAATTAGCCATGCGGCACTAAATACGAACTAAGCCCCTTTTGGTCGGAAAGACAGATGGATGGGGCCTGTAATAGGACTGGATTCGATCTCCCCATCCATAAGACTCTGGATTATTTTGACTTTACCCCCCATCCTGAAGAATATCCTTGCACTTAGCCACTTTATTTGCTTTTCGGACTTGTGTTTTGCCTTCCTGGACTTGGACTACCTCGGGGGCTTTTATCATGTACTTTAGACGCGACCTCCTTGGCCTGCGGGAGTCTCCCCTCTCGCAGGCCTGGCCCTCCTGTCTAACACGGGCCCACCTCGATGATGGACTGATTAATCCTGAGAGGTGGGCAAAGCGCAGGTTGAGGGGGTTTTTAGGGAGGTTTTTAATTCGGATTTTAGGGGGTTCCAGGGAGGAGGGGGAAAATAGTCCAGGGAGGGGACAGCAATTGAGGCCAGTGGGCGGAAGTAGGGAAATGGAGGAAGGGGAGGGGGGGTCATTTCCACGGTGGCTTTTTCCATCGATTCGGTCTTGGGGAGGGGCAGGGGCGGAGGGAGACGAAATGGTCATCATCAGTTGGAAGACCGTGGCCGCTGGATTCAGGTGGTCACGTGCTCCAACTCTCCGCTCTCCCATCGCAGACTAGGTGGGCAGGAATCACAGACCCGGGGCCCGAAGCTGATGCTATGCAACGCCAGGTCCATGGTTCAAAGAGCCCCCCTCATCCGTGACCTTGTGTCAGAGGGGGACCCGGACCTGGTGGGTATAACGGAAACCTGGTTGGGCCACGAAGGGGGTATACCCCTCGTGGACATGTGCCCACCAGGTTACCGCGCCTTCCATCAGCCTAGGGCCCTAGGGAGGGGTGGGGGGTGGCAATTATCGTAAAGGAGGGTCTTGAGCCGAAGGAGACTACGGTCCCCCAGACAACCGGGTGTGAATCTCTCTGCATGAGATGGGGCCTAGGGAGGCAGTTGGGCGTGTTAGTTGTATACCTGGCTCCTCGCTATGCAACAACAGCCCTGCCTGAGCTCCTAGAGGTGATAGCCGAGGCAGCAGTTGAGACCCCCAGACTAGTAGTCATGGGGGACTTTAACTTGCCATCGGCGGGTGAAGCCTCTGGTGCAGCTCGGGAGTTCATGGCCTCCATGATGGCCATGGACCTGACCCAGGTAGTTTTAGGCCCCACTCACGAGGGGGGAAACACACTGGATCTCATCTTTGTCTCGGGACAGTGGAGTTGTGATCTGGGAATAGGGGATCTAGCCATCACTCCCTTGTTATGGACAGATCACGCTCTCCTTCGGCTGGACTTTCCAATCGCTACACCTCACCGCGGGGAGGCGGAACCGGACACTCCTATATGGTTCCGCCCCAGGCTTCTAATGGACCCGGAAAGGTTCCAGAGGGGCCAATTCCTGTGACCCTGCCCCGCGACTCGACTGAGGACCTAGTGGCCACATGGTTAAGTGCGGCCACGGGGGCCTTGGACCGAGTCGCGCCCTTGCGGCCTCTCTTGCGGCGACGAATCACCCAGGCTCTTGGTTTACTGAGGAGCTTCGGGGGATGAAACGCCACAAGAGACGCCTAGAGAGCAGATGGAGATCCTCTCGCTCCGAAGCCGACCGAACACTAGTGAGAACCCATATTAGGGCTTACTTAGTGGCGATAAGGGTGGCCAAACGTGAGTATTGCGCCACCCTTATTGCATCCGCAGATAACCGCCCTGCCGCCCTGTTTGGGGTGACCCCCTCCCTCCTTCATCAGAGGCTGCGGGAAGCCCCTCTGCAAGGGCGAGCAGAGGAATTTGGGATTTATCTGCAGGAGAAAATCACTCGGATTCGGAATGAGCTACCCTCCATCGACAGTGGTCCTGTGGGACTTTCCGAGACTAGTCTTGATGTTCCTTCTTGGGAGGAGTTTGACTTTGTTACCACCGAGGATATGGACAGGCTGTCAAGGAAACTTAGGGCGACCACATGTTTATTGGACCCGTGTCCCTCCTGGCTTGTACTGGCATCCTGGGAGACGACACGAGGCTGGCTCCAGGGCATTGTCAACGCATCTTTGAGTGAGGGATCCTTACCTGCCGTCTTGAAAGAGGCGGTAGTGAGGCCCCTCCTCAAGAAGCCGTCCCTGGACCCAGCTTTACTAGAGAACTATCGTCCGGTCTCCAACCTTCACTTTTTGGTGAAGGTTGTTGAGAGTGTGGTAGCCCAAAAGTTTCCGCGACACCTGGAGGAAGTTGATTATCTAGGCCCGCGCCATTCCGGCTTCCGACCCGGTCACAGCACCGAGACGGCATTGGTCGCGTTGGTTGATGATCTCTGGAGGGCGCGGGATAGAGGTTATTCCTCTATCCTAGTCCTATTAGACCTCTTGGTGGCTTTTGATACCATCGACCATGGTATCCTATTGCACCGACTGGGGGGGGGGGTTGGGGCTGGGAGGCACCGTTTTGCGGTGGTTCTCCTCCTACCTCTCTGGTTGGTCGCAATACGTGTTGACGGGAGGGCAGAGGTCGACCTCGAGGCCTCTCTTATGTGGGGTTCCTCAGGGGTCGGTCCTCTCGCCCCTCCTTTTCAACACATATATGAAGACGCTGGGTGAGATCATCCGTGGTTTTGGGGTGGAGTACCACCTGTACGCTGATGACACTCAGCTGTACATATCCACCCCAAACCACCCCAACGATGCCACCGAAGTGCTGTCCCGGTGTTTGGAAGCCGTACGGATCTGGATAGGTGGTAACAAACTCAAGCTCAACCCTGCCAAGACTGAGTGGCTGTGGTTTCCGGCACCCCGGTTCAGCCAGATTACTCCAACTCTGGCCATTGGGGGCGAAACACTGGCCCCCGTGGAGAGGGCGCGCAATTTGGGTGTCCTCCTGGATTCCCGGCTGTCCATGGAGGACCATGTGGCGGCCATGGCCAGGGGGGCGTTTCATCAGGTACGCCTGATGCACCAATTGCGCCCCTTACTGGACCGGGCTGCCCTTCGCACAGTCACTCAAGCTCTCGTGACGTCCCGGCTCGACTACTGTAATGCTCTCTACATGGGGCTTCCCTTGAGGTGCACTCGAAAGCTACAGCTAGTCCAAAACGCAGCCGCGCGGGTGATTATGGGAGCCACTAGATGCTCCCACATAACACCGATCCTGCGCGAGCTGCATTGGCTTCCTGTGGTCTTTCGAGTGCGCTTCAAGGTTCTGACAACTATCTTTAAAGCACTCCATGGCTCGGGGTCTAGTTATATGTGAGACCGTCTCCTGCCCCATACATCCCTTAGACCGATACGCTCCCACAGAGAGGGCCTTCTCAGGGTGCCGTCGGCCGGACAATGCCGACTGGCGACACCCAGGGGAAGAGCCTTCTCTGTGATGGGGCCAGTCCTCTGGAATGACCTACCCCCTGAATTACATACCATCACCGACCTCCGCCTCTTCCGCCAATGTCTCAAGACATATTTGTTTCAACAAGCCGGCCTAGCCTAACCTCCCATGGGGACTTTTAGGTAGTTTTAAATTGGGTTTTTAAATTTTGGTTTTAGCGCAGGATAGGTTTATTTAATAGTCTTTTAAATTATATTTATTGTATTTTGTATGTTTTTAAATTTCCTGTGCGCCGCCCTGGGTCCTCTGTGGAGAAGGGCAGGATATAAATTTAAATAAATAAATAAAATAAATAAATAAGGGAGACTAGTATAGATCTATTTCGAGCTTTTTATCTCTCATCAGCTAGCCATACCCTTACTGGGATTCAAACCGGGGCTGTATTGCATGTCAGGCAAGAGCCTTTACCCATTCAGCCAGCCAGGTTCTCTTATTGCATCAGCTGAGACAGGAGGATAAGTATCTATAATTGTTCCACAACACCCTGTTAGGGCCCCAATTAAGGGAGGAGAAATACTGTTTCCTTTTCTGCCTTTCGGCTCATCACCAGAGACCATCTAGACAGAAAGCCTCTTTCTGCTAAAGGCTCTTGCCTGATATGCAATACAGCCCCGGTTCGAATCCCAGTAAGGGTATGGCTAGCTGATGAGAGCTAAAAAGCTCGAAATAGATCTATACTAGTCTCTCTGATTTATTTATTGATCAGCTCATAAAACTAACATATATATATCATATATATATAACATATGTGTGTGTGTGCGTGACATGTTTTTGTGCTGATAAATAAATAAATAAGGGACACTAGTATAGATCTATTTCAAGCTATTTAGCTCTCATCAGCTAGCTATACATACATACATACATACATACATACATACATACATACATACATACTGTATGTTACAGCACAATGACAAGAATTCTGTGTATCTACTAAACCTGTATGTTGTCCTGCTCAAAGCATATGTACATCAGTGGTGGGCTTCTGCCGGTTCACCCTAGACAAACTGGTAGTGATGGCGGTGGGAGGCTCCACCCATTCTACTGGATGTGCGAGCACGAGCGCATGAACCGGTAGTAAAAAAATTGAAACCCACCACTGATCTGCATTTATATATGAGTAGCATGTCTGGTTTCCTAAACTATTTTTAAAGTTTTTATACACTGTTCTGTGCACTTAAAAAAAAGTAAACTAACTGACTTGGTCATCACTGATGCTTTGTTCAATTAGATGGGTTCCTAGAACAATTTCACCATTAGAAACTTTATAGATAAAATAAGTGCTTCTAGAGAAAATCTATCCATGTCATCAGCTAGAGTCAACACCAACTTCATGACGTCTAATCAATTTCTAAGATTGTAGAGGGGCCACAGTATCTAAGTAGCAGAATGCCCTGAGCCCGGCTAATTAGTAGATGCAACTGATATGTCCATCAAGATCAAGTTAGGTTTAAATGCTTTGATCTATAATGCTTACTCTGGTTTAGGATTTAATTATTTGATAGAATCCCTTTTCCCAGGTACATCTAAAGTTATCTCTTAAAATCCTTCTTTTACTTCTTTATTTTAAGGTTTGGGATATGGCAACAGGTTAAAAGAAATCTTGTGTGTATTTAAATTAAACTCCTCTTTTATCTGTTTTTGACCAATTAGATTAGCTATTTAGATTCACTGATTGAATCCTAACAGTTTAGTATTTTGTGCTGTTTTTAGTTTGGTATTATTTTTATAGTTTTACCATACATTACGAATCTCTTCATTAGGGATTTACTGCATTAGGTACTGTAACTCCTAGAGAACTATGCGGCTAATATGCTATATTGAAAGGGCTTTTTAAAAAATCAATCAATTGTTATAAAAGTAGAAATAAATGTAATATTCTATGAAACAACAGAACCCAAAATTAACAAAGGAAATAAAGAGTATACAGTGTACAGTTACTGACTCATTTTCAGCACATTTCCAAACTCAAAAATTAATAGTACTATGTAACATTATTTTATATAATATTATAAAGATGAAACTCTGATTGATAAAGATACAATCAAATCAAAGCAATGGATTGTTTAATTCAAATTAACTACAGAAGAATTAGCTACAACCTTTTCTTTCAACTGCAGAGAATATGGCATGCCATAATGCAATCCAAAACATTTTCAAAGATTTTTGATTGTTGTTTTTTTAAATCCAACATAGCACAGTACTTTAAAATATGAATGAATGAAGAACATAGGATTCAGGAGAGAAGGAATAAGGAAAAAAAGGAAGATACATTGTAAGGAATGGGACAAAAACTTCATTTTCTAGTTCTCTAACTTATTTCTCATGTATGTCGACAACTCCTGTTTTTCTTCATGTCACGTTCTAAACCCCATAAAAATATCATTCAGTGCACCAGATTTTTTTCAAACAGCATGTATCTAGTTACACATTAACTTAAAAACAAAATTAAGGTCTACAGTTCCATGAATTAGCTTTTTCCGGTCTCCATGTAATTCCTTTTGGTTTTGAAGCATGTACATTTATTTAAGCTACAAGCTTCTTCCTTCGGGATCAGTCCAATATGCTGTCTTAATATCTCCCAGTTCACCTACATAAATTGACTGAACTGGCAACTGAATCTTATTATAACACTGATTAATGCATCTTTCTTTCAATCCAAAAGCATCCATTAGAAAGGTTAGAAAGCTCAAAGCAGGTGGCAAAAGATATATACTTTCCCCCCACAAACCCACCCTCCATTTAATAGCTATTACATAAGAAAACGCTTGGACTCTCATACACCGTATGTGATGGGTATGGTTTTCTCCACCATTCAACATGCAGTCTTCCAATTCATTTCTACTGTATGATTAAACTGTAGTATTGTAGCTAGTTATGTTAATCCATCTTTGATAAAGAAATCAAAAATGGATTAACAGAGAAGATAAAGCTAAATACTACTAGCTCTCTGAAACCAATGTGAGATTGAAATAAAATGAACATGGCAAATCTGATGTATTATACATGCAGTCTTTCAATTGCATACCTATCAGACTATTATGTGGAAAGATATTAGTTGCTTTGAATATATATTAGCTTCAGTATAGCTTCTGCATGGTTATTTCAGGAAACAAATATTTTACAGACCTAATTGATATTTGACATAGTGCCAACTCATTGATTTGATCAGTGTTCCAGATATTCTTCTGATTCTGTCATTGTGCAATTAAAGTTCTAGCTGTGGATTGTGGCAGTCCCATTTGAGATCAGATGAGATCATAAATATTACATCTCTTCACTTATAATTTTTCAGCCTGCAGACAACAGTTTCAGGTTTGGGAGATAAAACCAAGGATTTATACTTCATACTAATTATATCTCTGTAGGTAAAATGGAATTATCTTTTGATAAATGGGCAAATTTCAAGCAGTTCCTTTTCTAATAATATTTGCTTGCTCAAATACATTTCTCTCACAATGCATATTAATTTTTCTATTGTATAACTTCATAAAGATTATGTATGTGTATCCATTGCACGTTCTAGTTAAACACAAGGAAATGAAGCAGTTAAATTTAATTTCAATGTATTTGAATACAAACTACAAACACACATCCTTCACATTCTATACAATTGAATTGAAAACCCCTGATATTGCATTAATATTGCACTATACAGTAAAATTCAATATAGTTACTGCTCTGGTATAGAAGCTGTTTTTCAGCCTATTTGCCCCTGTTTCTATTGTCCTGTATCATCTGCCAGATGGTAATAGTTTAAAAAAAGGGGTACCCAGGATGAGATGAATGCTTTGAACTTTCTTAAGACAGTGAATGCTCTTCCAAAGAGAGGAGAGGGCAACCAATGATCCTCTGAGCAATAACGTTAACCCTTTGGAGCACTGTCATATCTGCCACTGTCATTGGCAAACCATACAGAGGTTCAGTAAGTTAAAATACTCTGTATGGTGTAGCGGTAGAAGGTCACCAACAGTTTTCCATTCAGTTATTGTTTCCTGAGAAGTTTCAGGTATTATAATCTCTGCTGGGCCCTTTTGACCAGTGCTGCAATGTGAGTGCCTCAGATCAGGTCCTCTTTTATAACACCCAGAAACTTAAAATTAGCTACGCGCTCCACTTGGTCTCTACTGATAACCAAGTACTGGATGTCTGATCTATTCCTTCTATAGTCCACTATCAGCTCCTTGGTCTTATTGGTGTTAAGGAGCAGTAAATAACAGAACACAAGAAGTGATATATGCCATTTTATTATATTGTACACATCAACCTTTTTTCATTTATTATGTATTACCTTTTGGTAAAAAAGTGCTTAGTGAAATAAGACATTTTTAGAATTTCGTTCTTCAAACTTTTACTCCAGAAATCTATCGTTTGATTTTAAAAGATGCAGGTTCTTCACTTTGTCATGAATAAACATGAGCATTTCGCCTGGTGAGATGAGAATATTCAGATCGTGAGAGGTAACTGAAGACTCATTTTATGTGGAAGCATAAAACAAAAGCTGCTGATCAAAAGCCCAGGGCCAACTTTCCAGCTAAAATAATCTCATGGATGCTTAATAGTTCGCATTTGGTGTCTATGCAAAGCAACCACCCTTTTTGTAATCAATTCTTTTTTTCTTAGTCTGAAGCAATCAAGACCAAGTAATCCCTGTAAACCACTTAATTTGTTCAACTAAGCCATCTGCTCATCACGTCTATAGTGAAAGAAGTTTTTAAAAATCCCTAAAATAATTTAGTAAAGCTTAGTTGGCTAGAGATATAAAAAGAGGTAGTCAAGGGAATCATAGTTTCTTAGAAGTGAATTAAATTTCCAATCCAACCTTGTGGACTAGGAAGAACCTCACAATATCATTTCCTTCATTTTCAACATTTTGAATCAGTCCAAAGAAGGAGCAGATGTCTGGAGAAATCAGTTGAAGTGCTAATATCTGTTCAAGCTCTTTTCCCCTTTCCTTTTTCTCAAAACTGTTTAAGTATAAACTGAAAGTGTATCTTCCATTGATTTCCCTCTGTATGTGTATTTTTTCCACATTAAAGGCATTTAACCACAAGAGGTAGAGTTACCAGAAGGAAAGCTCATAGGACAAAAAAGTGTAATTAATGAATATAGAACTCACTCTAAACACATGGAAAGGATTTTATGACCATGGTTTATTCTGCACGGCAACAAAGGCTATTTCCTTGCACAACAAATACAAAATCAGTTGATTTAGATATGATTCTGGAGTCAAAAGGGGGAAGGTGTTGAAAAATAATATCTTGTGACAATTTCTCTTAACATCATTTGAGCAGTGAGTCAAAACAGTCAAGATTGCTATTAGGCAAGAAAAACCCACTCCCTTTTTTTTCATGCAACAAACATTAAAAGGACAAGGCTTTTTTTGCCTGATTATTGCTACCATTTTGATGTCTTCCCCATCCCCATGCATTCGAAGTGATATTCCAATTAAAATAAACCAAGGTTTTTTTTCATCAAAGAGACCATTTCTAAGACCAACAATAGAACATGTATTGCAAATCTTTTTATAGATAAGGACAGCTAAGTGAAGATGCATTAGGTTCATGGAAAAAAGGCAAAGGAATTGTTATTTGCCGAAGAATAATGTAATGTTCAGTTTATATGTAATGGTTCATTTCAGTCAGGATACCTTAGTGACATTTATGGGTTATAAAGGTAAAGGTCAAGGATCCCCTCGCACATATGTGCTAGCCGTTCCAGACTCTAGAGGGCGGTACTCATCTCCTTTTCAAAGTCGAAGAGCCAGCGCTGTCCAAAGATGTCTCCATGGTCATGTGGCCAGCATGACTCAATGCCGAAGGTGCACAGAGCACTGTTACCATCCCACCAAGAGTGGTCCCTATTTTTCTACTTGCATTTTTATGTGTTTTCAAACAGTGAGGTTGGCAGAAACTGGGGCAAGTAATGGGAGTTCACTCGGTTATGCGGTACTAGGGATTCGAACCGCTGAACTCCTGAACTTTCTGATCAGCAAGCTCAGTGTCTTAGTCACTGAGCCATTGTGTCCCTTTATGGGTTATATTAGCAGCATTGTTCAACAGCAACATCCACAGAAAATGCCAAAATCTGTAAGATGGAAGAGTTTTTAACCATAAACTATATAACTATCTGAATTACTGCAATGTGATTTCAATAGGGCTGTCCCTAAAGTCTCCCTCTCTGGAAATTTCAATTGGTCAAGAATGTGAGCTTAACTGGCTTCCAGTTTCTTACTGTTGTAGTTCAAAATGCTGATCAACACCCTTATGGCCTTATATAGCACAAGTCCAAGTTATGCAGAACTGGCTTTCCTTAAGGGCATCTATCCATCCTACCAGATGAGATAGGGTGGGCATGCTGCTAGGTCCTTCCCCTAAATATTGCATTGTAATGCAAGCATTGATCCTATTAAATGGCAGCTTCTCCTGCTCTATGGAACACTATAACTCATGAAGTTCAGCAGGTCTTTATTCTCCTAGCCTTCCATAAAGCTTTGAAGACCTGGCTTGTGCCCAAAGTGCTGGGATAAGATTAGGTGAATGCAGCTCAGAAGTTTGATTTGATCCCAGGTTTTATGGCTTTTAATTATTTTAATGTTTTTAGTTTTACAGTAATAGGAGCATGATTCCTCACAAGGTTAGGATGCTGGGCTGACAAGCTCATGTTCAAGAATCAGTTGCTGCCACAGGACAGAGTGAGCTTCTGTCAGACACTTTAGCTCCTGCAGACCCAGCAGTTTGAAAGTGAGTAACTGCGAGTAGATAGATGGGTACCACTTTGGTGGCCAATGTACATGAAAGGATCCCCCTATTGGGCTTACCAATAGCAACAGTTATGTCACCGTTCAATCTCTTCAACTTGGAAGGGCTTTGGTGCTCCTGGCACAACTCTGGTAGTAGTTTTATAGTTTTAATATGGCTTTTATGTTGTGCTTCCTTTTGATGAGGAACTGCCCAGAGTTGATTATGAGATGCTGTATAAATGTTTATATATATATATATATAAAAGATCCATTTCAGGCTTATTAGCCTTCTTCAGCTGGCCATACTCCTTCTACTGGGATTTGAACTGGTGCTTTCCAGCATATGAGGCAAGCCTTTCTATGCCTTGAGCTATCCGGTATCCCTGATACATCAGCCAACTTACAGGACTCTTATTAATGAGAGAATATTTTCACAGCTCCTGTTCAAGGTCCCTTTAAGGGAGGAGACTTAAACTAATTGGTTTTCTGTCTGGATGATCTCTAGGTTGAGTCGAAGGGCAGAGAGGGATGACGTTAAGTCTCCTCCCTTAAAGGGACCTTGAACAGAAGCTGTGAAAATATTCTCTCATTAATAAGAGTCCTGTAAATTGGCTGATGTATCAGGGATACCGGATAGCTCAAGGCATAGAAAGGCTTGCCTCATATGTTGGAAAGCACCAGTTCAAATCCCAGTAGAAGGAGTATGGGCAGCTGAAGAAGGCTAATAAGCCTGAAATGGATCCATCCTGGTCTCTTTATTTTCAGCCCTTAAAAATCTAACACATATCTAAAAATAAATTTCACACAGCAGCAAACTAATTGGTTCTCTGTCTGGATGATCTCTAGGTTGAGTTGAAGGGCAGAGAGGGATGACGTTAAGTTTCCTCCCTTAAAGGAACCTTGAACAGGAGCTGTGAAAATATTCTCTCATTAATAAGAGTCCTGTAAATTGACTGATGTATCAGGGATACCGGACAGCTCATATATTCTTACATACATGCATGCCTACATAAATACATATATAGATTGACCTATATACTACCCATTCTCAGGATTCAGGGTCATTAACAAACAAGCAAAATACAATCACAGAAATAAAAATCTAAACTAACATGCCATGAGCCTCTTTATAAATCTATGGTGAGGCCCCATCTGGAGTATTGTGTACAGTTCTGGTCACCATACCTTCAGAAGGATATTATGGAAATGGAAAAGGTGCAGAGGAGGGCAACCAGAATGATTAGGGGGCTGGAACACCTTCCTTACCATCTGAGGCTGCAACGGCTGGGCCTCTTCACTCTAGAACGACGGCGCCTGAGAGGTGACCTGATTGAAGTCTATAAAATCATGCACGGTGTGGACAAAGTAGAAAAGGAAAAACTGTTTTCCCTATCGCACAACAGTAGAACTAGGGGGCACTCCATGAGACTTTTGATAGCTAGACCTCAAACAAATAAGAGGAAGTACTTTTTCACCCAGAGGATCACTGGTCTATGGAACTCCCTGCCAGAAGAAGTGGTGACAGCTGTCAGCCTCGACACATTTAAGAAAGGATTAGACGAGTTCATGGAGAACAAGGGTATCAATGGCTATCATTATGGATGCCTAAGGACAGCCTCCGGGTTGGAGAGATAGGTAGGATATTTCTCAATGCCATTTGCAGGGAATCATAAGCAGGTGAAGACATCTGCTTGGGAATACCCTGAAGCAAATGGTGAGCCACTGTGTGAGACAGAATGCTGGACTGGATGGGCTGTGGCCTATTCCAGCAAGGCTATTCTTATGTTCTTATGAGTAAGACACTGCCTACTCATGTAATCTTTCTAAATTCATCTGCTCAGTTTTTAAATGAATTATATGTGGGTCCATTTATGCATCAGTTTAAATGGGGACATAAATTACTATGCTATTTTAAAATGTATTGAAGTGAGGTGAGGTGAGGCGAGGTTCATTTGGGTAAAATCATCTCTGTAGCTATATAAATCAAGCATATGAACATAGTGCTAAACAATTAATACCTTAGCTACCAATTTTATATCAGGAAGTTCATAAAAATCAATGTGCTTTCCGAGAAGTAGAGACTGAAAGTTTAGAAATCTATACAAGTAAAAATGTAAAATAGTTTGTACAGCTGCTAATCTCAGAAAGTACTGCACCGATCGACACCAAAATTTCACACAATGTTCCCAAGGACCTCCGATGCAATCGTACATACATTTTATGTGGCTGGAACACGTGTGTCATGTGCAAGCAGCACAAACATAAAAGGTATGCACTTCTCAGGTTTTCACCTCCCTGTAGCTACTCCCATCTAGCTGCTTCTTATGATGCATCACGCACATGCACCTCACATTTCCAACAGTTGTTTCCTCAGCAACTGAATAAGCTTCCAATGTTCCCACACTGCATGGAGGCTGTATGGACGCCTACTAGGCTTAAAACTAGGCATGAGAGGTAGCACACTCCCATGTGGCTCATTTTTGGTCCTAGGAGGCTGTATGGACACCTGCTAGGCCCAAACCTAGGCATGGGGGGTAGAACACTCCCAGGTGGCCCATCCTTGGTCCCAGGAGACTGTATGAATGCCTACTAAGCCCAAAACTAGGCAGGGGGGTAGCACACTCTCAGGTGACCCATTTTTGGTCCCAGGAGGCTGTATGGAGGTCTACTAGGCCCAAAACTAGGCATGGGGTGTGGCACACTCCCAGGTGGCCCATTTTTGGTCCCAGGAGGCTGCATGGTAGGTAGGTAGAGGAATAGAGAGAGAGGTGGGGGGGAAATACGGTAGGTAGCTAGAGGGATAAAGAGAGAGAGGGGGCAAAATACAGTAGGTAGGTAGGTAGGTAGGGGGATAGAGAGAGAGGGAGAAATACAGTAGGTAGGTAGGTACGTAGAGGGATAGAGAGAGATAGGGAAAAATACAGTAGGTAGGTAGGTAGGTAGACGGATAACGAGAGAGAGAGGGAAAAATACAGTATGTAGGTAGGTAGGCAGGTAGGTAGGTTGGCCATTTAACCAGACTGGGCCACAGCAACACATGGCCGGGTACAGCTAGTAATATTAATAAAATACAAGACATACCATATTTTTCAGAGTATAAGACGCTCCCAGGTTTTGAAAACGCAAATTTTTAAAAATGTAGGTAGGTAGATAGAGGGATAGAGAGGGAGAGAAAGGGAGAGAATTACAGTAGGTAGGGAGAGAGAGAGAGTAGGTAGGTAGGTAGGTAGGTAGGTAGGTAGAGAGAGAGAGAGAGAGAAATACAGTAGGTAGGTAAGTAGGGAGAGAAAGTATGTAGATAGATAAGTAGGTAGAGGATAGAAAGAGAGAAAAAGAGAGAGAGAAATACAGTAGATAGGAAGGGGGAGAGAGAGAGTAGGTAGATAGGTATATAGAGAGGGGGGGAGAGAGAAATACAGTAGGTAGGTAGGGAGAGAGAAAGTGTAGATAGGTAGGTAGAGAGAGAGAGAGAAATACAGTAGATAGGTAGAGAGAAAGAGAGGATAGGTAGGTAGGTAGGTAGGTAGGTAGGTAGATGTTTCCAGGTGTATTTACCCATGTGCTGGAGAAGGAAATCACTGACCACCTTTAGAATAAATCTTTGTTTCTGCAGGCACAGTATTTAACCAACGTAATTCTCATCAATCACTCTAACTAAACAGCTTTCCAAAAGGGGGGAAAAACCCTTTTTTACACGGTACAAACCTTCCTTAAACAGCCTGTTATTCTTCAAACAAAAGGCATGAAGAGCCTTGGGGGGGGGCTTGCAGAGTGCTCCTGGGGGGCCAAAATGAGGAAAAATGGCCCGGTTTTTTCATGAAAACGGCCCGTTTTTTGGTCAAAAAATAGCATGCATAGCCTTAAAGAGGCTTATAGAGTGCTGCTGGGGGCTGGGGGGGGGGGCAAAACGCCCTGTTTTTTTGCTCATTTCTGCCCTCCTGGAAGCCTCCATAAGGGTATGCGTGTGGCCATTTGGTGAAGGGGTAGGGTTTCAGGAGGCAAAAAATGCTGTATTTTACATATAAGATGCACCCAGATTTTCAGCCTCTTTTTAGAGGAAAAAAGGTGCGTCTTATACTCAAAAAAATACGGTAATAATTGGCCTTAGCCATGAATGAAATCATATTGAAGCTTATTGAAATCATTGAAAATAATAGTTATGACTTTCTGAATGGGTCATTATTTAAAATAAAAGCCAGTGGTATAATCCAGAGAGCACAACAGAAGCAAGTCCAGTATTATTACATAAAATAAGATTTTTAGATGTAATTTTTACTTCTATATTTTTTTAAAGCTTTTCTATTATTCAAAAATAATGTAGCCTCTGTTATTTTTCAGAAAGAAAAATCCATCCAACATTGAATGTTCACTACCAAAACTGATTGATGTTTATCATGAATAGATAAAAATCAAAAGTAATTATAGGTAAAATAGATGTTTTTTACCTGATATTTTCAAATACCTTCATTTTGACAGTTGAGTAAACTGGGAATATTTTCACTGAGCTACCTGTAATAATTATAAAATCATCTGTTTATATTCTGCCTACATTGTACAGCAAATCATTGAGACAAAGAAATTAATATTTCAGTGATTAAATAACCTTTAATCAATACTATCATTTTTAAAACTCCAGATTGTACAGAAAACTAAGAGCGGTGGATTAGGGATTGGAGTTATGATATTTGCTGCATTGAAGACAGCAAAGTCCACATTCTGGACAGAGATGACCCCTGGTGTGAAAGAAGGGTCAAAGAGTCCATCTATATCAAAATTGAACAGAGGGGAGGAATATGATACCACCTATTTCCTGCCTACAACACAGTCTTTTTGGCATTACCAAAAAGGTTTCACACCAATTTGCACTCTGATTCAGGTGACCCTGAGATACAGATAACTTCCCAAGTGGCCTCAATGACTCTCAAGGGGCTAATGACCAACCTTCAGAGTGCTAAAAACTGCATGACTGCTAAGAATACAAATCAGTGGTGGGTTGCAGACGGTATGCCCCAGTACGGGTGTACCAGAGCCTGCCCGGAGCACTGGATAGCATTCTGGTACAGTGCTCTGGAGGGCCCACCCGCCTGCCCTCGCTTCTTACTGTCCTTTTATGTCTTCAGCGCTTCCGCACACAGTGTATACAGCGCCTGTGTGACGCTCCGCTGACAAGCTGGAGCGTCACGGAGGCTTGCAGAACTGCCAAGACGCATGTGATGCATGCATCCATGTGGATGCAGGCTGGGCCTGTTCCAACCATATTGGTTGGAACGGAATCTGGAACCCACCACTGATGCAAATCCTTCTATTCTCCACCTTTCAGCCAGAACTGGATGAAAACAGAAGTTTTCAAAGAAAAAAAAAGTCTAATTGCCTTTTGAAAAGCATCTTTGGGACATCCATGACGTGGATGATTGAGAATTTCCAGATATTTCCTACAGTTAATTGCAGATATAGCCATCATCACATACAGTATCTAGAAACAGCCACTCAGTAATGAATATCATAGTTCCATGATAGAACACGTACTGTGTTTTCTATGTATAAATGTCTTTTGCATTTTCACAAACAAGGACCAGGTAACAGATGAGAAGATAAACATCTGCAAGAAATATTTTAAAATTGTTACCAGCTAGAATAGACAGCCATCTAAAATTAAGGAAATGGGACAAATTCGAAGTGATGTTCATTCCAAAGTTAATATTTCATGTGTTATATGTTCTTTAATGTTCTGCATGTGAAGTTTAATATTTGAGAATGTTATAGCTATCAAATTGAAACACAAATTGTAAACCTGCAGTTTGGAAGCATTGCAATTACAGATCAAATCCCAAACAAACCCATGAATCCTAATTCTATTATTAGTCATCTCTCAATGAATCATTCTGGAAGCTACAGAGAAATTAGTTAACACCATCCTATCTTCCTATTCAGCAACATGATTTCACTGCACCTAAAATTGAATTTATTTAAAGTCAAACTCCCAATTTTGAATTTCAAAGCCCTTAGGAGAGCATTTCATTGAATTCAATCAAATTCTTTCAGCTGTAAATTGGAAACATTAGATTCACATAATTGAGTTGGAAAACTCTCCAGCTCATGATTAGTGAATCATCACAAAACCTGGATGGATTTGTCTTCACAATGTTGAGTCAAATAAACTTCCAAGAAATCATATTAACAGTATCTAAGCATCCAGGAGCTTATATAGTGGGTCTTGTCTAATTAAAGCAAGGAAATCTATGAAAGATCTATTATTGTAACAAGCTTGATTTGGACGAGGGAATAAATGGGGAACTCATCAAATTTGCAGATGACACCAAGCTGGCAGGAATAGCCAACACTCCAGAAGATAGGCTTAAGGTACAGAAGGATCTTGACAAACTTGAACATTGGGCACTATCTAATAAAATGAAATTCAATGGCAAAAAGAGTAAGGTTCTACATTTAGGCGACAAAAATGAAATGCACAGGTACAGTATAGGTGGTACCTTGCTCAATAGCAGTAACTGTGAAAGGGATCTTGGAGTCCTAGTGGACAGCCATTTAAATATGAGCCAGCAGTGTGCAGCAGCTGCCAAAAAAGCCAACCCAGTTCTAGGCTGCATAAACAGAGGGATAGAATCAAGATCACATGAAGTGTTAATACCACTTTATAATGCCTTGGTAAGGCCACACTTGGAATACTGCATTCAGTTTTGGTCACCATGATGTAGAAAAGATGTGGAGACTCTAGAAAGAGTGCAGAGAAGAGCAACAAAGATGATTAGAGGACTGGAGACTAAAACATATTAAGAACGGTTGCAGGAACTGGGTATGTCTAGTTTAATGAAAAGAAGGACTAGGGGAAACATGATAGCAGTGTTCCAATATCTCAGTGTTCCACAAAGAAGAGGGAGTCAAACTATTCTCCAAAGCACCTGAGGGCAGAACAAGAAGCAATGGGTGGAAACTAATCAAGGAGAGAAGCAACGTAGAACTGAGGAGAAATTTCCTGACAGTTAGGACAATTAATCAGTGGAACAGCTTGCCTCCAGAAGTTGTGAATGCACCAACCCTGGAAGTCTTTAATAAGATGTTGGATAGCCTGAAATTGTATAGGGTTTTCTGCCTAGGCAGGGAGTTGGACTAGATGACCTCCAAGGTCCCTTCCAACTCTGCTATTGTATTGTATTGTATTGATACTCTGTGTAAATCTTGTCTGAGCAGGGTATACTGCCCTTGGATGAATGTTCTGTAATCAATAGTTCTTAAAATCTTAATGTACACATTTATCTAGAAAATAGTTCTGTAATTAGAACAGGGTAGGATCCTTGTCTATCTTATAAGTAACTCAAATGTTTGCCTCATTAAAAAGTAACTCAGATGTTTGCTCCATTAAAAATGAAATACAGTCACTGATTCAACAAAGCTTCACTAGGGGCTTCTGATAAATAAAATTCCATACACCTTTTACACAGATCCACTTATAATAATAATAATAATAATAATTTAATTTTATATCCCGCTCTCTCTCCCCAAGGGGACTCGAGGCGGGGCACAGGCAATTAAAAATACAAATAAGACCACAAACAAAATACAAAATACAAAATTAAAAATGGATTAAATTGATCCTGCGCTAAAACCCATAAACTAAACTAAAAATTACCCCTAAAACCCCTAACCTAAAAAGAGACTACCCAAGGCCGGCCAGGCGAAAAAAGTGTGTCTTTAATTTTAAGCGGAAGGAGCGGAGGTCCGTGGTTGTCCTGATATCGGGGGGAAGGTCGTTCCAGAGGGCTGGGCCCGCCACAGAGAAGGCCCTTCCCCTGGGCGTCGCCCGCTGACAAAGTCTAGTGGACGGCACCCGGAGAAGTCCCTCTCTGTGGGAGCGAATCGGCCGTGAGGATGTATGGGGCAGGATCCGATCCCGCAGGTAGCTAGGTCCCGAGCCATGGAGCGCTTTGAAGATGGTAATTAACACCTTGAAGCGCACCTGGAAGACGACAGGTAGCCAGTGCAGCTCGCGCAAGAGCGGTGTTACGTGGGCAAACCTAGAGGTGCCCATAATTGCTCGCGTGGCTGCGTTCTGGACCAACTGAAGCCTCCGGGTACACCTCAAGGGGAGCCCCATGTAGAGAGGGTTGCAATAATCCAGTCGGGATGTCACGAGAGCATGAGTGACTGTGCGAAGGGCATCCCGATCCAATAGGGGGCGCAACTGGCGTACCAGGCGAACCTGGTAAAACGCCCTCCTGGCCACGGCTGTCACTTGATCTTCCATGGACAGCCGGGTATCCAGGAGGACACCCAAGTTGCGCGCCCCATCCACAGGGGCAAGATGTTCGCCCCCTATGGCCAGCGATGGAGTCAGCTGGTTGAATCGGGCAGCCGGAAACCACAGCCACTCGGTCTTGGTCGGGTTGAGCCTGAGTCCGTTACTTCCCATCCAGATCCGCACGGCTTCCAGGCACTGGCACATCACCGCTACGGCATCGTTGGGGTGGTTTGGGGTAGATATATACAGCTGAGTATCATCAGCGTAGAGATGATACTCTACTCCAAAACCACGGATGATCTCGCCCAGCGGCTTCATGTATGTGTTGAACAGGAGAGGCGAGAGGACCGACCCCTGAGGCACCCCACATGTGAGGGGTCTCGGGGTCGACCTCTGCTCTCCTGTCAACACAAATTGCGATCGGCCAGAGAGGTAGGAGGAGAACCACCGCAAAACGGTGCCTCCCACCCCCAACCCCCCCAGCCGATGCAATAGGATACCATGGTCGATGGTATCGAAAGCCGCCGAGAGGTCTAACAGAACCAGGATGGAGGAGCAACCCCCATCTCTGGCCCTCCAGAGATCATCCACCAACGCGACCAATGCCGTCTCGGTGCTATGCCCGGGTCGAAAGCCGGACTGGCGCGGGTCTAGATAATCAATTTCCTCCAGATGACGGGGAAACTGTTGTGCCACCACACTCTCAACAACCTTCGCCAGGAAGGGAAGGTTGGAGACTGGACGATAGTTGGTTAATAAAGCTGGATCCAAAGAGGGCTTCTTGAGGAGGGGCCTCACCATGGCCTCTTTTAGGGAGGCAGGCAAGGAACCCTCACTCAAGGATGCGTTGATAACCTCTTGGAGCCAGCCTCGTGTCACCTCCCAGGATGCCAGTACAAGCCAGGAGGGACACGGGTCCAATAAACATGTGGTGGCTCGCAGTCGCCCACGTAACCTGTCCATATCCTCGGAAGTAACGGAGTCAAACTCCTCCCAAACAAGATCCCCCTCGTGGCAATCCACTGGACCAGCAATGGGGGCTAACTCATTCTGTATCTGAGCGATTTTCTCCTGCAGATAAGACACAAATTCCTCTGCTCTACCCTGTAAGGGGGCTTCCCGCACCCTCTGTTGAAGGAGGGTACGGGTCACCCTAAACAGGGCGGCAGGGCGGTTATCTGCGGATGCTATGAGAGTGGCGCAATGATGGCGTTTGGCCACTCTCAGCGCCACAATGTAAGTCCGTAAATGGGCTCTTACCTGTGTCCGGTCAGATTCAGAGCGGGTATACCTCCATCTTCTCTCTAGGCATCTCTTGTGGCGTTTCATCACCCTCAGCTCCTCGGTAAACCAAGGAGCCAGGGTGGCTCGCCGCCGCAAGAGAGGCCGCAAGGGCGCGACCCAATCCAAGGCTCCCGTGGTCGCAGTATTCCATGCGGCCACGAGGTCCTCCATCGGGGCGCGGGTCAGGGGTACAGGAAGTGGCCCAAGCGCCGCTTGGAACCCATCTGGGTCCATCAGGCGCCTGGGGCGGAACCAGATTGGTAACTCAGGTTCCACCTCCCCGCGGAGGGGAGTAACGGTCGGAAAGTCAAGCCGGAGAAGTGAGTGGTCTGTCCATGACAAGGGTGTGATGACTATATCCCCTATACCCAGATCACTCTTCCATTGGCCTGAGACAAAGATGAGATCCGGTGTGTGTCCACCCTCGTGCGTGGGGCCTTGAATTACTTGGGTCAGGTCCATGGCCGTCATGGAAGCCATGAACTCCCGAGCTACCCCGGATGATTCGCCCACCGATGGCAGGTTAAAGTCCCCTATGACTAGAAGTCTGGGGGTCTCAACTGCCACCGTAGCGATCACCTCTAGGAGCTCGGGCAGGGCTGCTGCTACATAGCGGGGAGCCAGGTATACAACCAGCAAGCCCAACTGCCTCCCTAGGCCCCACTTCACGCAGAGGGACTCACAACCGGTGGTCTGTGGCACAATGGTCTCTCTCGGCTCAAGACCTTCCTTTACTATGACCGCCACCCCACCACCCCTGCCTAGGGCCCGGGGCTGATGAAAAGCACGGTAACCTGGTGGGCACATTTCAACGAGGGGAAGTCCTCCCTCGTGGCCCAACCAGGTCTCCGCAATTCCAGCCAGGTCCGGCTCCCCCTCTGACACAAGGTCACTAATGAGGGGGGCTTTGTTGACAACGGACCTGGTGTTGCAAAACATCAGCCGCAGGCCCTGGCTCTGTACTCCCTGACCACCTAGCCTGCGGGGGTTGTGGCAACTGACCGTTTGTAACCAACGGCTACGTGCCTCCAACCGGGAGGATGGAACTTGTCTCCCCTCGGACCTGCCCCTCCCCACGACCCTCTGGATGGGGAAGCCCTCCACCGGAATGACTTGTGTTTCCACCCTCTTAGCGGAACCATCCGCCTCCCTCCGTCGTCTGCTGGCTCGGCCCGTTCCCTTCTGGCTAGTCTCAACCTGTCTAAACCCTCCCCCCTCCCTGGTACCCCCTAAAATAAACAGCAATTTTTTAACTAAAAAACCCCTACACCTGCGCTTTCGCCACTTCTCCTGACTTATTAGTCCCTCATCAAAGTGTGCCCTTGATAACACAGCGGGCCATACCTGCGAGAGGGGGGACTCCCGCAGTAGGATTAGGTCTGCCCTTGAATATATTACGGGTCACATCAACAGCAGGGAATCAATTGGGTACAGAGATGCTTGGATGGTCAGAATAAATATTAAATAAGATGTTAAAATATATATTCAATAAATATTAAATAGATGTTAAAATTAATTAATTCCAGTAAGTCAATAATACGGTTGAAGATTTTCAAATCATCCCTGATTTCAAAGATTTAATTCTTTGAAACAAAAAAGATATAGAAAAATTAGCAATCTAGTCCTACGATAAGAAGGAAGGAAGGAAGGAAGGAAGGAAGGAAGGAAGGAAGGAGAGAGGGAAGGGAAGGAGGGAAGAAAAGAAGGAGAGTTCTCTTATATTTTGTGATATGTGATATATCAGATAAATATAATGCAAAATATTTTTAAAGGCTGATTAATGAAACTGGAATTGTATAAATGTCCATTTGTATTCCTAATAGAGAGCACAATATTAGACTGTTTAATTTATTTAATGCAGAATCCAATACAGTTCTGAGTTTTCTCTCTTTTTTCCAAGTGTTGTTGCCTTGTGCAATGTAATAAAAATTCTTTTTGGAAGCATAAAGATAATTAAGCTTATGTTTGCCTGAAACTACAGTAGAAATAGTAGAAAAGACTTCAGAAACAGTAGAAAAGACTTCAGATCTTTGCATTCTGCTTTGGAAGGATTTGTTTGCAAATCTGTAACCCATCTGAAGCTTTGTGAAACTAAATAAAAAGAAAGGCAGACCAGCAAAATGCTGTGGACATAGTATATTTAGACTTCAGCAAGGCATTAGACAAAGTAGATCACAACCTACTTCTTGATAAACTCAAATAATGTGGGATAGTTAGCATCACCACCAGATGGATTTGTAACTGACAAACCATACTCAAAAAGTAGTCCTTAATGATACTACATCTACATCAGTGGTGGGTTTCTGCAGGCTCGCACCTACTCGCGAGAGCCGGTTGGTGAAATTTAGAGAACCGGTGAGAGGGGGTTCCACCGGCGTACCTGGAAGTAAATCTGGCTCACCGCTGCCAGTGACCCAACAAAAAGGAAAGGAAAGGAAAGAAGAATGAAAGAAAGAAAGAAAGAAAGAAAGAAAGAAAGAAAGAAAGAAAGAAAGAAAGAAAGAAAGAATTTATCATCACAATTGAGTCCAAAATTTTGGTTGCTAAGCAAGAGCGTTGTTAAATGAGTTTCACCACATTTTAAAAGGTGGCTACTCCCACCCTGTCACATGACTGCCAAGCCATGCCCACACCTACAGAGTAGGTTCTAAAAAATTTGAAACCCACCACTGATCTACATGGAGGAAAGTAAGCAGTGGGGTACCACAAGGTTCCATCTTAGGCCCAGAACTCTTCAATGTCTTCATGAAGATGAGGGAATAGAAGGATAACTCATCAAATTTGCAGATGACAGTAAGGTGGCAGTAATAGCCAACACCCCAGAAGACTAGCTCAGGATCCAAATGATCTTGAAATACTTGAACAATGGGTCCTATCCAACAACATGAAATTTAATGTTGAGAAAAATCAAGGTTTTACACTTAGACAGGAAAAACCAAAGGTACAAGCACAGATTAGGCGAAACATGGCTCAAAAACAGTAACAGTAATTGTGAAAGGGACCTTGCCACTCTAGTGGAGAATCACTTAAATATGAGGTAGTTGTGTGGGGCGGCAGCCAAAAAAGCAAAAATGCAAATCTTGGTTGTATAAACAGAGACATAGAATCAAAATCATGTGAAATATTAGTGCTGCTTTATAAATCCTTAGTAAGACAACACCTGGAATTCTGCATTCAGTTTTGATCACCATATTACAAAAAGATGTTGAGACTTTGGAAAAATGCAAAGAAGAACAACTAAGATGATTAAGGGCCTGGGGACAAAAACATATGAAGAACAGTTGCAGGAATTGGGAATGGCCAGTTCAGAAAAAAGGAGGACTAGGGATGACATGATATAAGTATTCCAATATTTGAGGGGCTACCACAAAGAAGAGGTGGTGAGCCTATTTTCCAAAACACCAGAAGGCAAGGCAAGAAACAATGGATGGAAACTACTCAAGGAGAGAAGCAACTTGGAATTAAGGAGGAACAGTGAGAACAGTTTGGATGTTGCAGATGCTTCAACACTGGGGTTTTTAAGACAGGACTGGACAGCCACCTCTCTGAAATGGTCTAGGGTATAGGAGGTTGGACAAGAAGGTCACCCAAGATCCTTTCCAGCTCTATTGTGATTGGTTAATCACTGACTGGAACCTTCACATAGCACTAGTTGTTACCAAGTGATGGAGTCCTCACCATCTCTCTATTTTCCCTCACAACTACCATGTGAGAAAGTATCTAAGATTGTCAATGTCTGCATGCATCCAATGACCATCAGATTCTCTCTCTCTCCCCTCCCTCGCTCCCTGCTTCCTTCTCCTATCAAAAGAATTAGGTCAATGCAGAAGTTCCAAGCTTTAAAATTGAATTTCATATTGTTAAGCTGTAGCGTATTTCCCCAAAGAGCATTTCTGCTGTTAAAAAGGCCTTTGAACAAAAAAACTAACATCTTCAGATTTCTGTTACTGTATTGCTTGGGCAATGTGTTGTGTGAACTTGCTGAAATGAGCTCATCCATTTGTCCAAACTTCATAACTTTGGCATACTAGTCTACAAACAGCTGAAAAGCCATCTCCCCTGAAGTGAGTGGCATTTTAGGATCATTCCCTACCACGCTAAAATTGCAATCAGAAGTCTTATTGTTACTTCAGCTGGTGCACACATATGTGTCCCCGAGTAGCTTGTGTTTTTTTCACAGTCCCCTACGAGGCACCTTGCAGCAGACAGTGCAATTATAGGCAAAGAGCAAGAAATGCAATCATATGTTCAAGCTGATGATTAAAAAGTGGATATTGTTTCTGTACAAAAGCATCAGCTGCAGAGCTTCAGACAGGATATGGCTGCTTGCCTTTGAAAAGGACTGATTCAGTTAAACACAGTCATCTTTCTGGAATGCTAATTAAGGAAAGAAGCAGAACAGATTTATTGCTGATGTAATCTTACAGCCAATGATATAGATATATATGAACTATGGAACAATAAAATGGAACAGCAATAGAATCAAAGCCTTCTCATCTGAATGCTGCTTTGCAGCGACAATTCTAATAATACATTTTGATTTGGCAGCCAACGTATTGTTCAAATGGTGAAACAAAGGCATGGGCAATGGTAATATAAGGGAGCAACACTTTTTCATCTGCTGGTGAGCTTAGTCTTTGACCTAAAGCCTCTGGGTCACACAAAATCCACAAAGCAGAAGCCCTCTGACTATTGTCACCGATTTGTGACATCAGTGTTTTTCAAACTTGGCAACTTTAAGATGTGTGGAACTCAGTTCTGGGAATTGAAGCCCACGCATCTTAAAATTGCCAAGTATGAAAAACATTGTTATAGACCATAACGTGATGGCACGAGAATGTTATTTAATGCATGGCTGGAGAGTAATCCTAAATGCTAATTTAAAGTTGAATGTAAATGAAATAAAAAATTAATTTAAAAAACCCTGAATGCTTGATTTCCAGTCCAGTCCGCAAAAGTCCTATATTGGTATGATGGTTTTTCTGCAAGCTTTGCTCAGTTTTCTAGATCTTGTCTGTGTGCAGGCCAATTTTGGGGAAAATCCTTTATTCTGAAAGTTATTTCCATACCCCTCAGCACCAGTTCCTGCCTCTGCTTATGGCATTACCTACAAAGGGGTTGCTTCGCTCTGAAAGGTATGACTTAAAGATGTCTGCAATAGATGTTGCAGACTAGTTAAAAGCAGGTGTAAGTGCAGTGGTCAAGTATAAGAGTGATTAAATGATCAACTTAATATAGAGGAAATACCTCTATTATACTTGGAAGGGCATACTACCAAGGTCTGAAAAAACACATAATTTGTATTTGTTAAGGAAGACTGTTGAATTCATTTGGACTGAAGGATGTATTTGAAATGAAAATGGTGTTGAAATTTAGTTCTTTATTTTGCAACACTCTTAGCTTCCTGTTTCGTAACTTTTCAGAAGCCAAAACAACTAAAAACTGGGTTGTGTTCTTTTTTATGGTAGGATATAAATATAAAGCAACTCGTGACTTTAAAAAAAATCAGATATAACTCACTGTTTTGTTCACTTTGAGGTCCCAGAATTAAGCAATGGTCCTGTTGGGTGGGAATTTCTCTCCCAAATGATGTGAAAGGGGCTACACTGAAGAAAGCTGTCATACATTGCTTACCCATTTGAATTTTAGTTCAAACTCTGCTGACCTAGTTAGCCCACCGTTATTTCTACTTTTCTTCCATGGTGAGATGTTTTCAGTCTCTTCAGCCCATTGATAGAAAACCCAAACCTTTGACGATTATACCAATGCTGCAACCACCAGTTCACGTTAATAATCTCTTCCCCCTCCTCTCTCTCCCTCCCTCTCTCCTTTCCCATTAGGAAACAGTGAGAAGAAAATCGGCAGGTCCCAAGTCACAAAGTCACTTTTGATATACTGGAGGTCAGCCTTCAGGTATCATTTGTATTCATCATTGATAGATGAATAGGCATCAGCAGTTCGGGTGAGCATCATAGGTTTTTGCAATCAGATCTCAGACAAGATACCTAGGAGATGGGATGTGTGTCATATTGTTTAAACCTAATCCTGAAGGCCCATGAACTGCCTTGCTTGAGGTCACTTCCCACCTCCTTCTCAGAATATACAAACTAGGCCCATGTGCATTTTTGAAGAAGAATCATTTTATCCTATTATATCTATTGTATATATAAACATATTCTGGCTTCAACCATGCTCTATTCTGCACAGAATAGACCATGTGTGGGTTGTTAAAAATAAATGTGAAATCAAAAGGAAGAGCAATATATGATCTCTCTTTTTTTTAAAAAAATATTATTTTCTAGAAGCGTGGAAAAAGCATGATTTTGGAAAGAAAGGAATGTAACATATAATTTGTGTTGCATTTTGAACCTAGGCCAAAAGAGGCCTTGGCTGTAGTAATAACTGAATGTTTTTAGAAGAATGTAGCAGAATCTAGGACTGTTTTCTTTCTCTTGGGCAAACTATTTGAACTGTATTTTCAAATAGAAGTGATATTCCCTGCTGGGAAATATATGTCCAGATTCTTGTCAGGAACAAGGAATAATACACCAAGCTGGCAACTCCTGTGAAGCAATGACAGTAACTACAAGAAAGAATATGCTTGCTAGAATAGAAGCCAAAAAAGTCTTCCCATTTCAGTATCTCCATTATTCTTAGATGACTCTAGCTAAGTATCTTGAATTCCAATATGCAATCCTCAGAACAGAATTATATACTTTGGGCTACTGATTATATTTCATGTTCATCTAATACTCATTTATTTGGTATGATTAATTTCATTTGGCACTTTATTTCTTCAGTTGTCCTGTTTCTTTTGGTGACTATATCTTCTCTTCATATTCCATCGATTCCTGCTCATTTCAGTCCTTCATCTTCTCCGTTTTTCCTTCTTAAATATCCCTTCTCTTCCTATGATCATCTTTTTTTTTTTTTGCTTTCATCTTATTAGTGCTGATTAACTTCAAATCTATATTTCTTCTTCCTCTGATTTGTCTTTTCAGGCCCAATCTTTTTTCTCCCAATTCTTCTTTTTCTGCTAGATATCCTGCCACTAACGCTGGTAAAGGTAAGGTAATTTAATTAATAATATTACTTCTCCAAAAAGCAATTGGTTGAAGTTGCTGCCCTGATGTCTGTTGCTCCTCTCACAAATAACTGTGCATTTACCATTTATTTTTATAGGGCTCAGAAGGATACTTAGAAAAATGAGGATGGTTGATGCTTACCTTAGTAGTTAGCAAGTTTTTCATTCTCCCATTTTATTTAAAAGAAACATACATACAATAAAAGTAGGAGCCTACTTTTATCTATAGACATATTAATGTCACGGGTGTCGTATTGTCTGACTCAGCCAGCAGATTGGGTTAGTTATTTTTTCCTCTGCAGAAGGAAATGAATTGAACTAAACTGAATATAGCAGTTTAGCCTCTTGGACACTGCATAATAGTCAGGTCAAAAAGCTAATATGAAAAAGTATCAGGGATATGTGTGAATGAAGCAAAAAACAACATTTGCTATTAGCGGTGCATTAGCAGCTATGTTTGTGAGCCAAGAGCCTTCAAGGGAGAAGAGAAATACGGTGCTAAAAGAATTAATGTTAAAATAATTGTAATTTTATACCTGAACAGAGACAAACAGTCCCTACATTAGATATAGTTATCTCATTCTTAGAAAATGATGGATCGCTCTGTAATTATTCTCTCCACACTAGCCAGCTTCAAAAGTGATAATTTATTTGAAAAGCATTAGGCACAGGGAAAAAATATCTGATTGAATCATTTATTTTAGAAGAAAAGGTGACATTAATTTTCTAATTTAGCAAAATTAAGAGTTAGCTAAGGCAGCCCATCTTTTTACAGTGTTCACTCATTTGTCAGCCTAATGGATAGTTAAATATTCTTGTCTCTGTTGCTCCATAAAGCTATGGTGTTGTAAGCAAAGAAAGTTTAAAGTTAAAAAAGGGACTTTGCTCAGAATGTTGCTCTTGATTCTTGACAAAAAATGGGGATACTGCAGAAATAATCAATACTGCTCAATAATATTTTTTGTGCATGCTTTAGACAGATTGATCTGCTTTAGACAGATTGATTGACAGATGATCAAGTCTGGGTTTACAACTCTTCTTTCATACATAATAATTATGTTTTGGGGTTCTTAATATTGCTACCATAACACAGGAATCATTTTATTAGTGGTTTTGTGAATTAGAGACTTTTGTGATTCTCGTAGAATAAAACTCATTTTTCAAATGGCCAAGGTTCTCCTCAGCAACTTATGTGCATTTATCTGAAGAGTTTTTCCAGAATTCTTTTACCAGGCAGTTCTTGACATTTCCAAGGGCCCTCAGATGTCCTGCTCCACAAGTCTTAAGTTGGGCTAAGGGATCAGTTGGATGGTTGTTATGCTAATCTCCCTGCTGCATAGTAACGTTCTTGCCTGAACATCTTGATGCCATTTATGGGCTGGCAGTGAAATTCCCTAGACTAATGGTTTTGGAAGACTTGAATGGAGCCTGAGATGACCAAGGATTTCATGGCTTCTATAACAATCCTGGACCTATCCCACGTAATTCAAGAGTCCTTGGGCTGCAGGGCTGCCATATGGTGCCTCTGATGCCTTGAATAAAGGGATAAACCGAACCCTTGGTTCAAGTCACATCCATATCACTCTTCTCTTGGGGGTTCTCAGCACTCACCATGGTTTAGAGACACTGAAGGAGATGAAATGGAAAAGAGATGTTGCTGGCATTCAACAAACAACTCAACCAAACACAGGTTATAGCCACTATTAAGGCCTATGCTGTGGAGATAAGGATGGCAAAGTGCCAGTACTTTTCTGCCCTTACTGCACCTGGAGACTGCTGCCCTACAACCCTTTTCAGATGACATGAACCTATTTATTATTGTGTACCATCCTGAGTCCCCTTTGTGGGAGATGGGCAGATATACAAATCTGGTAAATACACACATACAAATAAAAATTAGACACTCTACCCTTTAGACAGCTAATGTAAAGAATTTTAACACAAATATAAGAGAAAATGCGAAGAAGTGCACATAGAAGTGAAATTAGACAATGCCCCTATATCTTGGCAACTGTAGTGTACAATTCCCAAGACTGTTTTGTCCTTGGTGTTAATATCTGTATGAATTTGCTGGGGGGCTTTTTATCAGTTGGGAGTTGAGCTGATATGACTGAGTTTGACCTCTCTATCACAATTGAATCAAAAGTGATTGTGCTTATACTAAACCAGTGTCTGAATGCAGAGAACTGTTGAAGACCAGGAAATTGAGACTGAACAAACAAACCTTGTAGGCATGTAGTCCTTGAATAGGGGCATTTAGTTTGCTTTTCTAAACTAGACTACATTCCTTCAAATAATTGGTAGTTCAATTGGTGGTATTCCTAAGGTTTTCACCGAGAGACCACATGACCGTAGTGCTTCAAATTATTCATTATTAACTGTAAACAACTGTAACAGTTCCTTGACAGAGATAACCAACCAATGTTAATGCACATTCAAACTCATGTTTAGAGTACTATAATGAATCCCATGTGCTTGTTGTGAAAGTACAGCAGGAACCAAATACAGAAATTAGATGGAGTGGACAAACTTGGCTTCACTGTTATAGCAGTCCTCACCTTAGCTCTTCATCCAGGGCTTCCTTACACAAGTTTGTTTTTTGCTTTTTTTCACACTGCACCTTTTTAACAATCTACTTTGGTCACCGTCACTCCTCACTCTTCTACCACTTCGTATTCTTTCTGTAGCTACAAGTTGTCTTACATGCATGCTGAGCATTGCACTGCAATATTTAGCATATATTTACTGAACAGCCACTGTGTTTTGAAAGCCTTATCTGCAAAATTGGAATACAGTGTTCTAAACAAATGTTCAAAGGAGAGGCTAAATTACTTGTCAATGAATTCTCACATGTATTAAACTGTTGGTTTAATGCATTCAGAGCCTATAAAAATGAAACCTAGCAAAGGCTTTTAATCACACTGACACTTACATATGAATAAATGAACGGCATTCTATAAAATGTATCAGACTGGATCTAGATATTAGAGATGTGCAAATATTTCATGCGTTCTGAATTAGAGCATGTTGAGTATGAATTTCACTGGATCAATTGTCTTAAGCCTCTACCAACTATTATTTTTACAGCATTTTTGCTATTTAACATAAAAATTCTACTAGTGCCGTCCTTCCAGAAAAATTAATGTATTGATTGCTATAGAAGAAATAGAGTGCCCAATTGAGCAAACAAAAGGACTGGAAAAGGAAAGAAATTGACTTTATTTTACAAGTACAAGTAACAAAGAATTAAACAGCAGCTCCTATACACAAAATAATATTAAACTGCATTAAACAAGATGATCCTGACAGAATACATCTCAACAGTGCACACAAATGAGACCTGTAAGTTTAATAGCAGTAGTACTGTTTAGGAAGGCATTTTCTACAAATAACCTTCCTCTAATATATACAGTTAAAACAATTGTGCTTTTGCCGATTTAGGACAACAGTGCTTTTTTTCATAGCATGAAATAATGACAGGGAAGGAAAAAAGCATATACTGTAAAATTGCACAGCTCCAGTGTGGCATGGACCCTTTCATTCCCATTGGAGAAACAGAGGTGCTAGATTCCCTGTAGCTTTATGGATGGCATTTGGAGCCTTGAGACATACTTTCAATTATAATCAAACTTTTTTGGGCGCTTTGCATTTTAAACTCCTATCCCATTGGCTGGTTTCCTTTGCACAAAACAAAGAGTAGACAGAATTGTTCCTGTGAGAGTTTGAAAGGTATGCTGAATGCTGTGTAAATATTTGAAAAGATAGTTTCCTTCAATAAAGATTCTAGAGTTCCAGTGGACCTTTCCTTCAAAGTGCCAGAGTAGTTCATGTGGCAAAAACAGCAGTTCTTCCATTAAAGCAAAGGGGCTGATCAAGTCCATTTAGAGCAGGGGTTCCCAAACTTGGCAACTTTAAGACTTGTGGACTTCAACTCCCAGAATTCTCCAGCCAGCATAGCTGACTGATTTAGAGCAAGCTCACTGCAATGTTTTATGGGGAAGAGATAGACACTCACTCCCTGAGGCAGTTCACATTAAGATAAGAATGATATGCCTCAGGGAGGACAATGAACTTATGTAATAAATGCAACCCCCCCCCCCCTTCAAATCCTGCTAGGTTTTCATTTTTCTTAATTCACTGGACTATAACCTAATCCTTGGTTTTCAAAAGTTGCACAACTTTTATATTTGGTAAATTCAATGGTAATTTCAACTGGCAACAAAGTCAGAGTCCAGTTTAAGAGTTGCTAATAAGAATTTGAGTGTCTGTGTATCTTATCTGCAAATTGAAAAATACGATCATTTCCGTTTAAACTGCACACCTCACAAATACCTTTGGCTAGGTTACTGCTTAATGCTATAAAAAATGAATGTATTCATTAATTATAGTAGGAATGAAGGAGAAATGTGTTTGACTAGAATTATATAAGCGCCTCAGTGAATACTTAAAAGTTAAACAGTTAAAAGTGAACACATAAAATAGAATAAATCTGTGTTGTACCTTGTGCTTTTAGAATTTTTCAGGATAATATTCAATTGAACATCATGTACAAAATAAAATTATACAGAAACCCATATAGTACCATAAGGAGAAATTATTTGCAAAAAAGGGAGCATTTAATATACAAGGAATATATAATATGGAAAAACATGTATTTTGGACAATATTTTATTCATAAAAAATGCAGAAACTGATGCAAACATGTTTAGAAATTAACTTAACTAACACTGAAATATACATGGCTATTTTAAATCAGCAAATATAAAATCTTATCAAATTATTCATTTTTAAAACCTTGTTTTATTTCTTGCACCAGTTTCTGAATTTTTTAAAGTATAAAAATTGCTACACATTTCCTTGCAAAATTTTCTATATTTAGCTACTTTTGTAATATATGCATTTTTGCAAATAATTCATGTATTTTCTTCTCAGTTGTACCAATATGATGAATTTTTTCTAATATAGGCATTATATAGTGTCTTATATCCCTAGCATTTTCTAAGCGGCTTCATAAAAACGTATGGAAACTGTAGTACACGTGAATTTTAATTTCCTGTAAGTTTGGAAAATGTAAGTTGACCAAATTTGCAATAAATTGTTAATCAAGCTTATCCTGCCTTCTACTGCTTTTAATGCATCAATTTCAAATAAGCATGACTTAATCTAGAGTCAACTATTTGTCTTTAATTTTGTAAATCTTTTTTTCTGGAGATATAAAATAGATATATCAGATAGACAACAAACTAAAGGAAACGTTGAAAAGATTTTACCTTTTAGTTAACAAAATAAAAGGAGAATAGTCCAAGGGAAAAAAACAAGAAGAGAAAAACCTTAATTAACTGGATCTTGATGAAATAGTTTTTACATGGAATGGAGGAATTTTTCACATTTACATCATTTGCATAATAGTAATCATTATGCAAATAATATAAATTGACACAAATGATATACTTGTCATCATTTACATAATGGTCTATGAGAAATCTCTAATTTAATGGATATTTCTTAATAACTCACAATTCCTATTAGTCCACTTAAATGAGATTTCATTGTACATTTATAATCACTAATTTCAGAAACTATAGAGTTCCTAACAGAACCCCCAATTTATAAACACTGATTTATGATTTACATTCACAGGAAAAACATTCTTGAATGAACACAAATTCCCTTTCTAATTTCATAGGTTAAGGTTTCTCTATAGATTTTGTATCAAGTGATCCAACTTTGCACTTGAATATTTGTTGGAGATAGTACTGGGTAATAATAATGGGGAAAATATTGGTCTATTCATCCAGAATCCTGGCAGTAAATCGTGGTATGGAAAAGAGCAAAAATGAAGAGAAACTTTAATTTATTCTTCACAAGGATCTGAAAAATGTAACCTATTATTCCGCTGCCTTATTAGTATGTATGGCCAAAATCTTTCTGTATATTTTCTGTTTACCTTTTCTTTTCCCAGAGCTCTAGTCAAATTTTCTCAATTAAAAATTACTGAAAACTTAGGAGATTGTCCCATTTAACAATATAAATACCCCATGAGTTTGACAGTCTTTGTTTTTACTGTTTTATTACAATTGTTTCAAAATCTTTAATTTTAGAGTCCTGTCTTAAAATTTGATGTCTTGTGAAGCACCATATTTTATGGTGCCTGCAGGCATTACATCTCCAACCCTAGATTGGTGGTGGTTCTTCTCAAAAGCTATTATTGGCAATTTATGTCTGCATAAAGAAATAAAACTTGCTTTGGGAATTTAAAGAAAGAATAGAAATTTCAAGGCAATCTTCATTTCAGTTCATATAAAAAACAAAACCAAGGACAAAAACATCTGGCAGATTTTCCTCAAGAGCTGCAGAATCTGACAATAAAGAAAAGGCAAGGCAGTTCTAAGAGTTGCATTTATCATATATAAAATAAGAGAGGAAGGTGAGCAAGTTGACACTGTCTATAAAGAAGAGATGTCAACTTATTTTTTTAAAAATTGAAACAGTCGAGCAAATGCATATAAGGATCTGAAGGTATTGTGTTCTTAAGAAACTTTCTGATAGTTTTCTACAACTTTTAATTATTTTTAACTTAGAAGCTTTTATTCTGTTTTGTTCTTTTGTAGTCCAAATCTATACATATTTATGTATTTACTGTCTTCAATGAGGCTTGTTTTACGTATGGGATTTTTAGTGTCTTATAATGAAAAAGTTGATTTTTTAAAAAATAATGTAATATATGCCATATATATTAATCTTTTTGTTTAATTCCAACTTCTTTCTATTTTGATTTGGAAAATTTAAATTTCCCTGAGATGAAAAACATAAAAGGGGTTTTAATCAGTATTTTTAGCCCTTTCTTTATAATTGACAAATAGCTTGTATAAGGAAAAAATAATACAAACCAGTGATAGGTGTGTATTAAGGTTCAAGATAAAGTAAGTTGATTATAAAGGCACTAGTCTTAACATCCGTAAGATGGTTGCCTGTAAGTTTTAAGGTGTCAAAATTGCATTTTTAAAAAAGGGATGCATCATTCTTAACAAAGTGAGTACTGCAGCCTGCAAATATACTCTTTTATATATTTATAAACTAAAAAGAAAAATCCTACAACAATCAATTCTTGTTGTTGAATTATTTTAATGTATTTATTTTCTCACTGTGTTGTGAACAAGCGAACTTATAAATAACCATAAATACAAATTAAACTTCTTTTGTTAGGAAGATCAATCCTATTTACCGAGTGAACAAGAAAGAGTATAATTTGCTAGCTTCTATGCCTCATCAAAATAAAAGTTTGTGCTGGTTGAGTAGACAAGTCACTTCAACAAATTTGTTTGGGTCTTTTTTTTTTTAAGAACAAGAAAAAGAAAGTAGCTACCAGTTAAAATAATACTCAAATATTTTTTCTAGTGAAAAAGAAGCAGCTAAATTATTAGCATTGGCATGTATACATTTCTCATAAACTTGCTACTCAAGATTGTTGTTGTGAATTGTTTACCATTTCCCATCCACTTTATGTAGCTCAAATTACTACATCCTTGCCTTAATCAAAAAGAAGAGAAATAACAGCAAGTTATAGGAAAGGACAAATGCCTGTGAAATTTCCAAAGACATTATTATGAAAAAAAAGGATGCTGGATTAGACAGAATATACTGTAAGTATGATCCACCAAAGTTTATCTTATGGTCTTCTGAAATGACAGTGACGTATTGGCAATTGTAGTAAGCGGAATAGATGAATAGCTGATTTTAATAAGGTAGGTTTTAAACCAAAAATGAAGTCAAACCATAAAACAGATGGTTCAGCAGTCCCGTGACCATCATGCATGTATGTATGTAAGTAGGCACAAATAGGTAAGCTGAAAGAAAAAGTGTGAGAATGGAACTTAAGACCTGGAAGGTCTTAAACTCAAGATTTTTCCATTGGTGAAAAAATGACATCCACAAACCATTCTTCCTTATATGTTCTATTTCATAAGATCCAATTAAAGTGTATTTTGTGTTTGCTTTTCAGCAGTTTTCTCTTTTGCTCTTATTTAGAAATTGGAGATAAATGAGGAGACAAAGAAGTAAGTACTCTGTTCACCCTGTAGCAATTTTGACACCAGTCATTAAATGTGCTTCAAATACTGAAGTTTGCAGCTATTCTGTGTACAACCCTGCTTGACGCTAGCGCTTCTGTTAAATCATTCTTTAGAAAACCTTTCGAACCAAAGTGCAACAATAGAATTCAACAAAATAGTAGAAGAAAAGGAAGCTTCTAAAAAGTGGAAAGGCAAAGTAACTCAGCAGTGAGGTTTTTCATTTACTATTTATCAGATTAGGTCAAGAAAAAAAGGGATATTGTCCAGCACTATAGTGAATATATTGTAAAGAAACTAAAAATAGTGGGGAAAACTGCCAGTACAGAATCTGAAATAAATATTAATGTACTTTTCATTATTTCTATTATCCTAGTTTGATTAATGAAAGTTATGGGCACATTCTAATTAAGAAGGGAGAAGAATCCGTTCTGCTCTGTTTATAAAATATTCATTATTCAATAAAATATTCAAAAACAGAACCAAGACAAGTTAAGGAATTTGTCATTCATACAGAGTCTAGATACTAAGTTAACGGAAACAGAGATGATTGAAAAGAGTTTCCTCAGCAATACAGCAACACAGTGATAGCACTAAATGTACATGTTTTTGTCAATACAAGATAAATAAATACATCATCAATTACAAAAAATCAGCATAATCTTTGGTACCAAATGTAAGGGCACCTGCTTGTTAATGGTATTCTTTTCATATGCCATACAAGGAAACAATCTTGCTTTAATAACTGCTCAAAATATGAAATGCTTTGAGGATGATTAAATTATGTCATAGGGCCAAACTACATGGATTTCTTCTCCATTTAACGTCTTCTACTAGAGGCCATGGCAGGAAACGGTGACAATCCAAAAAATGTCAATATTGTGGCTTCAGCCACACAATCAAAACCTTACCCTTTGTCATCCTTCCACCATACTCCTGACTTTAACCATATGATTTATTATCATGAATGTGCTTTAAAAACATGGTTGTTTTCAAAATGACAGTTTGAAGTCAAAGCCATATGAAGCCCTGAGCCAGAACTTGTTCCCTCTCGGATTTCAGGGTATAAGCCAGCCTCTGTTATGAAACATACCTGGATCATGATCTCAAAACTGCTTTTTCTTTAAAAGAGAACAAACCAGGAAGAATGTTTTTCATTTGAACGTGTATTTATCAATCCTCTCAACAGAAGCACATTTTTAAAATTATTATTAAATTTCTATGCTGAACAATTTCACTGATACGGCGACCCTGGGAGGCACATAAAGCAACTGGGAAATTCTAAGCCCTAGTACTCAAATTATAATTTAAAAAAAAATACTGCTCAAAACAGTCTCTCTGAGGACTTTTCCACCGTCCACTTTGTCTAAGAGGATTTATAATTAACTATCATTCTTGCCAGCACATCATCTTCCTGTCAGTGGTTAAGGCTAGCATGGAGCATCTTCTGTGGCCTGCAAAAACAGGGGAATGACTCTGCATACTACAGCATCAACAAGCCCTCCCATGGAGCCAGTTTTGACTTTAACTAAGGTTAAGGTGAACAGGATGATACAATATCGATTTTAACTTTCAGGTTTTTTTTAAAAAATAAGACATTTTTCTAAGACCACTTCTTGAAGTTCACTTAGAATGTTCATATTATTGTCTTTTTAAAATCCCTTATAGAGTTCCAATAGCCAAATACTATGATAAATGTATGACAATCTGAAAAACAGGAAAGAAAAAGAGGAAGAGGTTATAATACAAAGTTAGGCATTCCTCCGACCAAGGTGTCTTAGTTGATCTTTGAGATATGATCCACTGCTGTCTGAATTCCACCTTGACTTCACTTCACTTCGTTTCAATGCCTGGGTATTCCTTTGGATGTTGCCTGACTTTGTGTGGAGGCAAATGAGCAGCGAGCAAATCATTTGCTTCTTTAACAAGTGATGGATGCATTGTTGGATCTTGTAAACACTACTGATTGTATACATTCAAGATTTGTTCTTAGCAAAAGTGGCACTTACTTGAACCATTGCACTCAAGATTTAGCACTTCAACAGGTAAAACAACAGCTGGTAAGAGACTTGATGCACTTCCTTATGTTCTGATGGCTTGGTACAGTGCACTGGGCTATATCCACTGCTTGGATCCCACTGCTGTTCTATAAAATCTGAATTTCCTGTATTTCTCTTGAAACTTGACTCTTGCATTATTGCTGTATACATTTCCCTGTGGTCAGTTTAAGTGCTCCTCTATTATGTAACATGTTCAGTGTTTTAAACTCTAATGGCATCCTATGGGGACTGGCGTTTGAAAAGTATCTGTACTTTAAGTCATCATAATAATGATATTTGACTGGTTTTCCATTTATATCCTTTGGGAAGGGCCAGAATCCATAAAGGTGAATTTCATCACAGAACCTCGTTGCGAGGGTATACATAAGGAGTCCAGTGCTGGGTCGCTTGATGTAAACTTTGTTGGTTAGCCAATAACTGTAGGAAGTTGGAAAACAAACAGAAGTATATTTGATTATTAATAAGCTTCATTTCAACTTCAACAAGAACTTTATCTTAAATTATTTTCCCCTTGAAATATTTTTTCTAAGTTTTTTATATCACAATAAACATATTAGGCTGTACTTTAGTACTATTTTGGACACACATACTTTGTGGTAATGTTGAAATAGAAAACCTGGTGGTTGGTAAAAATTTAATCCACACATAAGCCTGGAAGATGGCAACCAAATCACGTATGAGAATTCACTATTCTCACTATTCACTAAGGTTTAATTAAGGTCACAACTCAGGATTGGAGCATTTTCTTCCAACAGCAAGTGTTTGTATATTGAATTAATATTTAACTACAGGATTTCTAAGTATTCCCCACCCCTAATAAAGCATGAGCATCAAATACAGTTACATATTCAAAGATCAGATATAATATTAAAACTTAAATCCTGCTACTGGCTTAATTTAGATGAACAACATGGTTTAATCCCCTGTTCACAATTTATTCTCTCTTCCGCCCACTTTATTGCCCATAAAAAGCACTTTCGGCACAAAATGCTTCCCACTACCAGCAAAAAAAGTTTGAAACAGCAGCTCTGAGAAAGTCACGTTGCTCAAAATTAATGGAATCATCGCTACTCAGAGTAGGCAACACAGCTATAATATCCAGCTTTCTCACTGGTCTTTCTTTAATCTCAGAAACATCTCGTCTCTTAAATTTCACTGCCAAAAGTATGCTAAGTGTTCTTAGGAAAACTGCATTTTTTTCAACTTCATCTATGCATCTCCACGGTCTTGCAGTTCAACAAATCATTGCTATATCTTGTGTTTCCCACTGAGAAACAGAAGTATCCTTTTTATTGAAATTGACAGCCGAAATGTAGCCTGAGGCAAAGTACAAGAGTAAGGCTGAGATAAGGAGCATTCAGAGGGAATGATAAAAAAGTCAAGATGGCAGCCATGACAATGCAATCAAAGATAGCAATAGACAGACAATACTTTTTAGACTTATATATACACTATATTGCCAAAAGTATTCGCTCACCTGCCTTTACTCGCATATGAACTTACAGTAACATCCCATTCCTAATTCATAGGGTTCAATATGACGTCGGTCCACTGTGCACTAATCTGAAGGCCACATGAAGTTTGGAGGTCTGTAGCGATTGACTCTGCAGAACGTTGGTGATCTCTTTACATTATGTGCCTCAGCATCCCCTGACCCCGCTCCATCAGTTTACATGGCCTACCACTTCATGCCTGAGTTGCTGTTGTTCCCAAACACTTCCACGTTCTTATAATACAGCTGACTGTGGAATATTTAGGAGTGAAGAAATTTCATGACTGGATTTGTTGCACAGGTGGCATCCTATCACAGTTCCATGCTGGAATTCACTGAACTCCTGAGAGCAACCCATTCTTTCACAAATGTAAAAACAGTCTGCATGCCTAGCTACTTGATTTTATACACCTTTCGCCATGGAAGTGATTGGAACTTCTGATTTTGATTATTTGGATGGGTGAGCAAATACTTTTGGCAATATAGTGTATACATATCGCCCCATAGCACTTTACAGTACTCTCTGGGCGGTTTACAATGTAAGCATTATTTGCATCCCAATAATCTGAGTCTCATTTTTCCGACCTCTGAAGGATGGAATGCAGAATCAATTTTGATTCTTATCAGGTTCGAACTCTAGGCTGTGGGCAGTTTATCTGGACTTCAAGCAATGCGCCATCAGGTCTCTGTTTTTAATGTGGTACTGTTGTGATGATCCTTTTTTAACCATGTCTTGCAGGTGCCCCTGGCTGGAGGTGAAGCAGATTCATACAGGATTCATAGTAACAAGAACTTTGGAGCAGGTTTCTTGTTTTGGCCCAGGATGAATGGAATCTTGCAACTAGAATTCAGTTGCCAGTGTTGAAATGAGACCATCGATGTCTTCCTGGAAGGACCACCATCCCAATGCAGAGGTTTCCCCCCCCTTACAAATGAACAGTGCTTAACTGCTGCTAATATTGCATCAGTTCACTATGTGACACAAAATAAAAGCAGCCATGAGGATCCCAAACTGGACCAAAACTGGAGCACTGATCATGAGGAACTTAACCCTGGCCCTACTATTTTTACATACACACTTGCCCCCATCTCTCTTGCAATCTACAATTTTGGAAAAGATCTACAGCCATCACACATATTTCTCCATTTCAGTAGATAGCAGCTGATGAAAGAATCTATATTAGTAGTATGGTCAGAAAAAGAAATATCTATTCATGGTTTGGTTTCCCCCATTCCTCATGTGCTGCAATTGTGGTATTTATGACTGTTTTAAAAGAAACCTAAAGATATAGAGATAGCTGGTTAGGTCTGGTGGTTAAGGCCCTAGACTAGAAGTACCAGTCTTACTTTAGACATCCAAACCAACTGGGGTACTACAGCCAGTCAGTTTCTCTCCCCCTCCCCTCCCCTTGGAAGAAGGCACTAGGAAGTCCATTTTTAAAAATGTTGTCAAGAAAAACTACTGACACTTAACTTTATAATCACTTGGAGCCAGGTTGTCTGAAAGCTGTGGAAATCATGAACACCTTTTTATATTTGAGCCTGTCAGCTGTTGTTTTTACAGTCTGAATGTAGATGGAGAAATCCATAACTCAGAAAAATGCTTTTGCTGATGCAAGAAGGCTTAAGCGCACAGAAATATATTTTGTAGGAAACCTGACAATCTCAAATTGTATTAGTTATTTTTCAATTGCACACTCTCCTTTCCCTATTTTCACTTAACACTTTCTTCTCAATATAGCAACAATAAAAATGTATTAATTGTGAGTTAGATCCTTTAAAAAGCAACTGTTGAAACAACAGTGACAGATGGGGATGGGTGGGAATTAGAAGACTATGTAAAGCATTTGCTAATTTTAAATTTAGTTTGTTCTTTGCTACGTGAGATAAAGTTTCCTGTCTAGCAGCAAACCTTTTAAGAGATGTTATAGGATGACTTTTTTTCCTGGTACAGTTAGAATAAATCCAAAATAACTGCATAGTGCAGTTATTTGGCACTTAGCAAAAACTTGTCTTAGAAAATGCGTATCAACACATACACACATATAAATTCAAGCCTGCTAATGTGCCACAAGACAGATCTGTAAATGTGTTGTTGTTGTTGGAAGCCCAATATGAAATGCATAAAACTATACATAAATAAGCATTCTGTATCATATTTAATTCCCCTCCCGCCCAAAGATCAGTTACAAATGCTTTCAAAAGCAACAGTTAATTCAGTCATCGATTTAACCTAAACCAGATTTAACACATGACAATAATAGTCAATGGTCAGAAGAATTCTGCCGCATGCATTAATATCTGGTACATATTAAAAAGCTTTAAACTTTGAAAGAGTTTGCAGGCTCCTTGGTTGTGTAGCTTGGGCAGAAGTCCTTCTGACTACCATGTGTGTTTTGCATGATAGAGATACTATGATCTTTCTTTGGCTTGAAAAGGGCAGAAAACTGTTCTTGTTCGAGCAAGAATTATGTTGCAAATGACAACCTGCCAATATTGGCCCCACACTGAGCTGAAAATGTGCAGTAATGGAAGATCGTATTTCACACCAAAATGCAAAAAGGTCAGCCATATGTGGATTTGGATTTCTAACTAGGCCTCAAATTCCCATGGGGAAGTATCTCTGGAAAAGGTCACTGTGGCTCTGCAGAATTTGGATTCTTTGCTGTAGAAATTGCAGTATGAAAGTCTCAGCTTGCCAGGACAGAACAGAAGTCATTTTTATGGCTCAAAACCTCCTGACATTTATTTCACCGGGAAAGAATAAAATCAACAACCCTCTCTTTTGTGTTGTACCCACTATGGAACTAGACACAGCTTTCTCCCACTGAGCCAAAGACACTTAAAATCCAAAATATAAAATGCCATCTTGCATCGACAAGAAAAGTAGCCTAAAATTTAATAATTGTAAATTTGATTCAGTATCTATCTCTATGAAGGCGAATTCCCATAAAAAGGCCTTGTCTATGTGTCTTAACAGTGCTTGAGGATCTCCTTTGGAAACCCCTTTGCCACCCTGTGAATTGGCTGCAGAGCTTGGCTTTCTTATAAAAGAAGAAGGCAGAATGACCCTATCTATTCCTGAAGATCAGGTTAGGACAGATAGCTAAATTCATGGATTACATCCTTTGTCAAAACTCACCTTTCCCCAGCCCCATTCCATGTTAAAGGCAGCAACCGATGGTTATTTTTCCTATGTGTAGGAAATTCACCAATTATTTTTGTTACCTTGTCATATACCAAACATATAAAAACACTACTACTCACAGGTTTCATCACTGAGACAGATTACAGCACAGCTGTCAGGAGAGAGCAAATTTTGCCAGGATACTTTATGCTGGCATGTGGATTGGAAAAAAGCATATTAAAGTGGCTGTCTGGATGAGCCCCAAGTTTCTATCTTCAGTTAACTGGTTTAGCATGGCTGGTGCCAACACTTAATGAGTGAACCAGTGCTAGCTAATGAGAACAGAGTTCCATTTTCTTTGCCTGGACCACTTCCTACAATAAATAATTGCAGGAATTTTAATTTAGTCTATATTTCTCCAGCTTCAGGTTTACCATATTGATACACATTCAATAGAATTGCTTCCTCATTAAAGTTGGAGAAGACATTCTGATACGGTGATATATTATCGGTCTGTTAGAGATAGGCTGTCCAAAAAAAAAAAAGCTGAAATTTCCTTATAACAGCTACCCAGTCATATATTTCTAAAATAAGTTTGTAGTTAGAAGCAAACTAATAACATTAATATACATCATGGATGACTATAATTTATATGAACAATAATATTCATATGTATTATAAATTACTAATCTCTTCTATCCAGACAACTACCACACTGTGTCAACTCTTTTAACTTTTTAGATGTGGTAAAGGAGGCATGATAAAAAGGTATCTGTTTAGCAACTATATATGATCAGTATCCCTCTGATAAATTTTTGCTGATCTGGGTACCCAAGTCCATGTACAGATTACAAATCATTTTGATTTGTGTACCAGAACCAATACCGTAATGGACCATGGTAGTTTACTGAAAGTTTATCATTCTTAACTGCATTGATATGGTATAGTACCATGAAATCAATATGATCAAAATTTAATAACAGAATCAGGAAAATTCATTTATTTGAATGTTTCTGTACTTGCACTAAGCCAACTTGGATTAAATTAAAGTACCATCAAATAATAAACAACTAAACATAGAAGTCAACAAGACAACTTTTTTCTATGACTCTAGTCTTCCCTTGCAAATAATGAACTTAATAGAAAAACAATTAAATCTTGTCTGCATGCTTTTAGGGTATATGTAAATCTATACAGTGTTGATTTAATAACATGTCTTTATTTTTATTTTAGTCTGAAATACCAATAAGCACTTAGACTTATATACCTTTTTACAGTGCTTTACAGCCCTCTCTAAGCAGTTTACAGAATAAGCATATTGCCTCCAACAATCTGGATCCTCATTTTACTGCGTTCAGAGGATGGAAGGCTGAGACAATCTTGAGCTGGTGAGATTCCAACTGCCAAACTGTTAGTAGCCGGCAGTTAGCAGAATAGCCTGCAGTACAGCATTCTAATCACTGTGCCACCATGGCTCTTAATTAAAAATTAATACAATCAATCTATGGAAGAGTAATAAAGGCAAAACCTGACAACTCACAAACAGATAAAATTAGATTTTCCCTACTTGATTACGGTATGTCAGTCAAATCATTGGGAACAGAAAAGGGCAGCCACTGGCTCTAGGATTGACCTATGGACAATCACGGACCTGCGCCAGTTCCGTCGGGCCTTGAAGACCCATTTGTTTCGTGTGGCTGGCCTGGCACAGTTTTTAAATTGTTTTAGTAAGGTTTTAACAGGATTTTACTCAGGCTAGCTATTTAATAGATTTTTAACTGTATTTTATGTTTTATATCATTACCTTTTATTAGTGCCTGTACACCGCCCTGAGTCCCCGAAGGGAGAAGGGTGGTATAAAAATTTAATTATTATTATTAATAATAATAATAATAATAATAATAATAATAATAATAATAATAATAATAATAATAATAATAATAATAATAATAATAATATGAGAACCCAATGCTGTTTTGGGGACCCCCAGAGCAAAGTCTTGTCCTAATTCTAAAAGTAGTAGGTATTATTTGTTGCCATTTTGAAGCAAACTACGTGTGAAAATTCTAAAATATTCTCCAAAATAGGCTTGATATACTTTGAAATGAAGAAAAATACTGATAGCACACCAAATAAAATGAAACCAAAAGTCTCAGGGCCACTCATCTGCACCATCAGCCTACCCACTGCTTCCAGGTTTTTCTAATATATTAAGGAATATTAAGGAGCTCCCAAGTAATCTTAAGGTTGCCCATCTCCATCCCCAAAATAAAAACTGGTTCATGGTATAGGAAAAAAAAGCTTAAATGATACAGTACATATTCCTCTCTGATCGGTCGCAATAGGTGTTGACGGGGGGGGCAGAGGTCAACTTCTAGGCCCCTCGCATACGGGGTACCGCAGGGGTCGGTCCTCTCGCCATTCCTATTCAACACGTATATGAAGCCGCTGGGTGAGATCATCCATGGTTTTGGGGTAGAATACCATCTGTACGTTGATGATACCCAGTTCTACATCTCTACCCTCAATCTCAAGACATTCCCACATAACACCACTCCTGCGCGAGCTGCACTGGCTACCTGTGACCTACCGGGTGCGTTACAAGGTTTTGATGACCATATTCAAGGTGCTCCATGGCACGGGGCCTAGCTACCTTCGAGACCGTCTTCTGCCCCATACATCCCTTCGACCGACTCGCTCCCAGGGAGAGGGTCTTCTCCGGGTGCCGTCGACCGGACAATGCCGGTTGGGTGGCTCCCAAGGGAAGGGCCTTCTCTGTGGTGGGCCCTACCCTCTGGAATGGCCTACCTTCCGACCTCCGTTCCATCACATACCTCCGCTTGTTTCGCCGGCACCTAAAAACTTATTACTTTCATCTGGCCGGCCTAGCATGATCTACTCCACACCCATTATTTTATAACGAATAAAAACTGTAATTTGGGTTTTAAATTTAAATTTATTTTAAGTTAAGCAGGATATTGATTTAATTTCATTATTATTTAATAATATTTTGTATTTATGTATAATTGATTTTAAATCTCTGTTCGCCGCCCCGAGTCCCTTTATGGTGAGATGGGTGCGGGTTATAAATGTGAAAAAATAAATAAATAAATAAATAATGAGCTAGCAATAATATCTGCAACATTGTTTCCTGAGTTAATATTTTCCTATTTGGCTGTTATTGTGTATTTCCAAATGCATGACAAAATAGTCATCTGGGTTGGCTCTTATCACATAATTCATAGATGAATAAAGGAATGAAGCATTTAAACTTTCTGAAAACTCTTGAAATTGTGATTTAATAAAAGAAAGCAACTGTGGTACATAATAAAGGAAAGAACTTGAAAATCTATTTCAATTTCTATAATTCTTGGAAATTAAGTCAATTCATTTTGCAGCATTCAACCATCTCAAATCACAATAACACATTTGTAATTTAACAATATGCTACCTTTTGTGATACACCAAATCAGCTGCCAAAACAGTCTCTTCACTTTGATAAGGAGTTGGAAAATACACAGAAGCACATCCTGTAGCCAGATTTCAAAAGATCAGGAGACTTCCTATTAAGTTTTCAGAGGCTGCTATGATTTTCATTCAGAAGAAAGGAAGATGGCACATTTTTTTAGGAATAAAGAAATGATACATAGATCTGGTGCAAATTTTTACAATACAAAATCAAATACAACTGTAGGGAAACTGAAGACTCTGCTAGAAATAAGTATTTATTAATCATGAAAGGATAAATGTACCTTTTTGTCATAATTTGTGATAATGAAATAATAGTATAATATAATCTTATATATACACAATATATACACACATATACATGCATACATAGATACATGCATACACATATTTTGAATCATGTAATTTATGTATGTCACTGCATAAATCTCATTGGTCTTGATATTAGTTCCCTGAGAAGAAAGACATGCACTTAATGTATAGTAGTACTTTGTTCAGCAGTGTTCTTGCTTTATAATTTGAATTATTTCTTGGAGTTGAAGCAAATGTGATAGCTTTTAAACTGTACTTTTGGAAAGTTTCATAGCCTTTTGTGCCCTAAAGTAACTGGCCTTCTGTTGCACATGTCCATTGAATATAATCATTCATACATACATACAGTACATACAGTACATACATACATACATACATACATACATACAAAGATCATTTGAACTATACCACATAAAGAAATGTTCATAAGAAATCTCCAATATTGTAGCAAATGAACAAAAAAGCAAGAGTGTTCCTTATTTAAAGGCTTAATCTAAAACCTAATTAATGGATTCTCTGCTTAGTTATTTAGAGAAATAAACACTTCTGAACTCAGTACAGTAAATATCCATCAAATTATTATAAGGGTAAAAAAAGGTGAAATATGCAGCCTGAAGTTCATACCATCCAGACATATTATTATAAGTTGAAAGCAAAGATTTATCCTGAGCGTATATATTGCAATGATCAACTCTAATGTTATGAATAAACTGACTGTATAAGAATCTGAAGGCTGCATCTTGGAAGACAGAAATGCTTAGCCTCTGCTTAGCAACCATTATACAATATCACTAAAACCAGTGAAAGCAAGGGTACCAACTACCTTCATCAACAGGAAATGTGTACTTCATTATTTTAAGGGATGCTAAATTTGGGTAAACTGGAACTTCCTGATGCTTTTAACAGGGACAAACCTTGACTAAACATATGCATGCCATGCAAGTAACTGGTTTGCGATGTGCCCTTATTGGAAAAATCTGCTTTGATAACCAATTATTTTCTGGACTTCACTTGAGGAGATGGATTTATTCTTTGCAATTCTACATTGCTTTGACCTTAATATTTGAGTGACTGTCTGTCTTACAGTGAACCTGTCCAGATAGTAAGATCAGTAAGAAAGGCTCTCTTGCAATGGACTTATTTTCTGAGAACTATTTATTGTATATGGCAGAGGGATTTCTTCTACTTTCCAAGCTATGTAATGCATTCCCTTGAGAACTGGGCTCATAACCCAGTTCTTTCCACTTTCAGGAAAGGAATTAAGAACTTTGCTTTAATCAGGCCTTTGCAGATGCACTAAAAGAATTTTTTATTTTTTTATATATATGAGCTTTTAAAGATGCAGATAGATAGATAGATAGATAGATAGATAGATAGATAGATAGATAGATAGATAGATAGATGATGGATAGCTAGCTAGCTAGATTTTAATAACTCTCTCCAGACAGAGATACTTGCCCTTGTGCTTTGTAAAGGACCCTGAATATATACGAACAATAAAAGTTACACTGTAAGTACAAAGATGTAGTAAGAAAATATAATTGTAGGCATGGCTTTCAACGTACGTCTGAAGTAGCAGTTAAGTCACAATAAAGGCCTATCCTGGGCCACAAAGGTGATATCATAAAGATGTCCAAACATCTGCATGAAAACATGTGCAAGAGTTTTCAATGACTACAACAGTGATGACAAACCTTTTCAGCACCAAGTGCCCAAACCGGAACGCACATGCATGCATGTGCGCTGGAGCACTGGAAACCTAAAGACCAGCTGGCTGGCGCAAACATGAGGGCCATTTTCAGGCAGTTTTTCAAGCCATTTTAGGGGTTGGTTTTGGCCCCAAAAAAGGTCTGAAAATGGCCCCCAAAATGGCCTAGAAAACAGTCTTCTTTTGGCCATTTCTCAGGTCATTTTCCAGTGCTCTGGGGGCTCTGTGTGCCACTTCTGGCACATGTGCTATAGGTTCGCCATCATAGGACTAGAATTTCCTTTCTTTAATACACACTTTTTTGGCAGTCTTCTTTACTGTCCTTCTGATACTGTCCAAGTTACTGGAGCTGCTTTTCCTTGAGGACATGGTTTCTCTTCCAGAAGGAAACTTTAAAAACTCCAATGTACAGTTTTGCAACAGCTTAGGCTTATTGCCAGAGAAATATGATGTGTTATTAGGGGGATGATTTTATTAGACTTGGGTGCTGAATGGTACAAAATAAATATGTGAATTCCTAATGTCAAAATACAAGCATCCACCAAAGCACATTCTGAAAAGTTAATGTAAAACAAGACAAAATCTGTTTTATCAAAACTCAAAGTGCACCATAATAAGGAGATAAGGTCAATCAGTCAATGTCTTTTTAATGACAAGTTCTAGCAGTCAATCAATGCTACGTTCCTTTCTTTCTTTCTCAAGCTAACCTCAGTTATACTAAGCATTTCTGCTAAACATTTAGGCACAGCAAGATTCTTGTTTGCAAATCAGATACTGAGTAAAAAGGCCATTAGTATGTTGGCCTTAGTATTTTAATATCTTAGTTGCCTCCTGTAGATTTAAAAAGCTGTGATATAACTTTAATGATAATCATAAAGATTTGTATATGGCTCTTTTATGTATGACTATTTAGAACTAACTTCTAGAGTTTCTTAATAATTGTTACTATTTTAAAAACTATATTTATAGAAACTAGGATATTTTGGAATTAGTGATTTTTTTGCGCGACCATGATTAGTTTAGAACAAAACAAATTAAAGGCTAAAAACCATATAAATGAAGAATGTATGTGATTAGATGTGATTTAAGATCTGATTAAACAGTGAACTTCAATATACATATAGACATAGTCCAATAACAAATTCTAGATTGGTTTGAAAGTAATACAATACAATACAATAGCAGAGTTGGAAGGGACCTTGTCGGTCTTCTAGTCCAACCCCCTGCATGGGCAGGAACCTTATACCATTTCAGACAAATGGCTGTCTAACATCTTTTTAAAGACTTCCAGGGTTGGGGCATTCACAACTGCTGGAGGCAAGCTGTTCCAGAGGTTAATTGTTCTTACTGTTAGGAAATTTCTCCTTAGTTCTAAGTTGCTTCTCTCCTTGGTTAGTTTCCACCCATTGCTCCTTGTCCTGCCCCCAGGTGCCTTGGAGAAAAGTTTGACTCCCTCTTCTTTGTGGCACCCTCTGAGATATCGGAACACTGCTATCGTGTCTCCCCTGGTCCTTCTCTTCATCAAACTAGACATACCCAGCTCCTGCAGCCGTTCTTCATATGTCTTAGTCTCCAGTCCTCTAATCATCTTGGTTGCTCTTCTTTGCACTCTTTCCAGAGTCTCCACGTCTTTTCTACATCGTGGCGACCAAAACTGTATGCAGTATTCCAAGTGTGGCCTTACCAAGGCACTATACAGTGGCATTAACACTTCACGCGATCTAGATTCTATCCCTCTGTTGATGCAGCCTAGAACTGTGTTGGCTTTTTTGGCAGCTGCTGCACACTGCTGGCTCATATTTAAATGGTTGTCCACTAGGATTCCGAGATCCCTCTCACAGTTGCTACTATTGAGCAAGGTACCACCTATACTGTACTTGTGCATTTGGTTTTTCTTGCCTATATGTAGGACCTTACTTTTTTCACAATTGAATTTCATTTTATTAGACAGTGCCCAATGTTCAAGTTTGTCTAGATCCTTCTGTATCTTAAGCCTATCTTCTGGAGTGTTGGCTATTCCTGCCAGCTTGGTGTCGTCTGCGAATTTGATGAGTTCCCCATTTATCCCCTCATCCAAATCGTTGATGAAGATGTTAAAGAGTACTGGGCCTAAAACAGAGCCTTGGGGGACTCCACTGCATACTTCCTTCCATGTAGATGCAGTTCCATTGAGGACAACAAATTACACAAAATTGTCATTAACACAGGGCCTTCAACAACAAATTAAACAAAGGTATCATTAATGCAGAGGCTTCATGTTAATAAATAATTGTTTCATACAATTGTTTCATATGCAGGCCCCAGTCAAGATGCTGTTTATTAGATTGAAAAATAGAATTTATTTATTGTCACTTTTTTCTTTAGAGAAAAAGCCCTATAAGATAAATTATCCTCCTGCAGCTGGAAGCTGGATCTTTTTCTTATTTGCATTTAGCACTGCTACTGAAACCTGTAAGAACATTCAACTAAATCATCACCATCATTTGGACCTTAAGATGCAAGGCACCTCGGCACTTCTTTGATAAGACAGTAAAAGTCTTTCATTTATCAAGAGGATTGGAATAAATGAGTACACACTAAAGTGTACTTGCATTCTTCTACATCTCATATATATTTGCTTTTAAGAGACTTCTGCTGCACTATTTCCTAAATTAACTTCTAACATATGGAAGATTTCTGTACATAATAAACTCCCAGTATAATAAATAAGTAAAATTGTTAAATTCTACAGTTGTACTGAACTACTTCCAGTTGATCTATCATAAAATCATCCTAGTGATATTACAAAGGAAGGGAAGATTTATTGATGAGACATGTTCATAAATCCTTTTGCAAAAAGCACGAGAATGGTAATGTTAGAAAGCTAAGGTGGAGAGAAGGGTAACACATATCAAGAAATACTTACCATCTTTTATTTGTCAGAAGGGAATCCTAAACACCCTTTCCTCTAAGGAAACATTATTGATTTCTGTTACTTTCCTCAATGTCTTGCTAATATTAGTAATTATTCTAGTATTGACTCCCATCTCAGATCTGTGTACACAATAAACAACCTTGACAAAGAAAAGTTAGAGCATATGACTAAAATCATCCTAGGCATGGTATGTGGACAAGGATGAAAAAACAAAACCCCAAGGACAGTGAAGAAGCTAATGTGACTATACAAAAAGCTCTATAAAGTTCTGAAGATTCTTGTAAAGAAAAGAAAAAACAAATAAAAGAAAAAGATGATAAATACTTCAGAACTCTATGGCTGAAGTACAGAAAAAATGTAAATTCAAAATGAGTTCACTTTTGGAAAATATTCTAAGAGTATCAAAAATGTTTCCAATATGCTCAAAATAAAGCAAAAGGCTATTCAACCAGCTGATGGACTAGCTATACCCTTTTATCTTGGAGAATGGAAGACATGTTAGATATTTGAGGAAAAAATGGTATTCTAGCTTCAATAAGGGAAGAAGAAAAACTCAGCAAACTATGGACCAGCATATCTGACAGAGATATATGAAAAAATTCAAGTTCAAATTGTAAGGCTGTTGATCCGTAAGCATCTTGACAACAAAATAGTAATTGCCCTAAGTCAGCATGGTTTTGTGAAAAACAAAACTTGCTAGACTAATTGTATCTCAGTGTTTGATTGGGTAACTTCCTTAATAGATTGTGGAAATGCTGTTGACATCAGCAACTTTAACACCAGTGAACCATTTGACAAAATATCCCTCTATATTCTCACTACAACAAGCTACTTAAGGTTGAGATGAAGGGTTTAACAATTAAATGGATTCTGGAAAATCATACATTGTCTGGATGACTTTTTTAAAATCTAATTAATGAAATAAGCGTTGGTCCTTACCTGATACGCCTATTTTCTGTGCAGGAAGTCAGCATCTTGGCTGGGTAAGATTCCTCCGCTCTCATTGGAGGCTGAGTCTGGGCAAAGTCTTTTGTCCCGCCCTTCCTGCGCACGCAGCCCAGTTTCAAAACGAAGACGATCCCAGACTCGAAGCGTCTTGATCACGAATGTAGCAAGTGAAGAAAACAGCCGGATCCAACTCAATGAGAGCCCATGTAAAAAAAACAACCACTGAGAAGCACAGTAACATAGCACTAAACAAAACAGGTGTCAAGGCTGAACGAACCCTGACCTGAATCAACAGAAGATACAAGAACCCTCGGGGCGGGGCAAGATGCTGACTTCCTGCACAGAAAATAGGCGTATCAGGTAAGGACCAACGCTTATTTTCCTGTCACAGGAAGTCAGCATCTTGGCTGGGACATACCAAAGCGGTAGGTGTCCCCGGGCGGGAATCACAAGTGGTCAGGCCTCTCAGCACGAACTACAGACTGGAGGACCCTCCGGCCAAAGGCCGCATCGGCTGATGCAAAGGTGTCAATCTTATAATGAGTAATGAAGGGCGAAGGGGAGGCCCACGTGGCCGCTTTACAGATCTCCTGAAGGGAAGCCTGGGCTGCCCAGGCCGCAGAGGTGGCCGCGCTCCTCGTGGAATGAGCCGTTAAGCGGCCGGGGACCGCTGAGGAGCGGGCCTGCTAGGCCATGGAGATACAGGCCCTGATCCAACGCCCAATGGTAACCGAGGAGACCTTCCTACCCAACGAGGAAGGCTGGAAGGACACAAACAAGGCCTCAGAGGCGCGGAAGGCCTCCGTACGTTTAAGATAGACCTTGAGAGCCCTGCGCACGTCTAACTTGCGCCACCTACGTTCCAGCAGGGTCGGGACAAAAATTTGGCAAGACCAATTCCTGAGAACGGTGGAAGCAAGAACACACCTTCGGGATGAAGGCTGGGTCCAACCTCAACACTACTCTGTCCTGGTGAAAGATACAGAGTTCCTCCCTGACCGACAGGGCCTGCAGCTCGGAGATTCTGCGAGCCGAGGTAATTGCAACGAGGAAGGCCACCTTGAACGAAAGGAAACGCAGAGGCACCTCCTTCAACGGTTCAAATGGAGGACCAATGAGGGAATCCAACACCAAAGGAAGATCCCAGGAGGGGTAACGCTTGACCGCAGGAGGAGTCAAGTTCGAGGCCCCCTTGAAGAACAGGCGCACCGTGGGCATCTGAGACAGGGACAGGGAGCCACCGCAGGTGAGCACGGATGAGATGGCCGCCAACTGACGCCTGATGGTGTTCAACGCCAACCCTTTGTCGAGGCCCGATTGGAGGAAGTCCAGGACCTGCGGAACGGTAGACTGAAGAGGGTGAAGGGACTTACCCGCACACCAACGGCAAAACGCCCGCCAGGTAGAATCATAAATACGGTTCGTTGCGGGACGCCTCGACGCCTGGATGGTGCGGATGACCCCAGGGGAATAGTTGTCACGAATCAGAATGCTCCGCTCAACCGCCAGGCGGTCAACTGGAGCCATTGCGGGTTCGGGTGCTCCAGCGACCCCTGGACGAGGGATATCCTGTCGTTGGGGATCCTCCACGGTCTCTCCACTGATAGACTCCGCAAGTCCGCAAACCAAGGTCTGCGGGGCCAATGCGGGGCCAGAAGAATCACCTCCGCCTTCTCCGACACGATCTTCTGCAGGACCCGGGGAAGAAGGGGCAATGGAGGAAAGGCATAAAGGAGGCCGAGGGGCCATCTGCACCGCAAAGCGTCCGCCCCTTCCGCCCCCCTTGACGGGAATCGTGAGAAGAACCTCGGGAGCTGAGCGTTGGAAGGGGTGGCAAAGAGGTCCATCACCGGTTCCCCAAACAAGGCCACTATGTCCTGGAAGAGGCTGGGGCACAGCTGCCACTCCGCGTTGTCCATGACCTCTCGGCTGAGCCAGTCGGCCTGCACATTCGAGACCCCTGAAATGTGTTCCGCCGTCAAGGAGGCCAGGTGGCGCTCGGCCCAGAGGCCCAACTGCTTGGCCTCGACCATGAGGGAGTGAGCCCTGGTGCCCCCCTGACGGTTGACATGTGCCTTGGCTGCCATGTTGTCCGTGAGCACCAGGACATGCCTCCCCCTCAGCAAAAGGACGAAGTGACGAAGGGCCAGGTGGATCGCCCGGAGCTCCAGCCAATTGATGCTGTGAGCTAAGTCGGCCGGCTGCCACCGGCCCTGCGCCCACCGCCCCAGGCAATGGGCCCCCCAACCAAAGAGGCTGGCGTCCGAGGTAACTGCCACCAACTCCTGTTCCTGGAAGAGGCGGCCCTTGGTGACCGCCTGTGACAACCACCATTGGAGGGAGCGGAAGGCCTCTAAGGGAAGACGAACTCGGGCCAGGGAACAACTGAGCAGCCGCTCCTGAAATGGCAAAAGAAACCATTGGAGATCCCTCGTGTGAAGTCTGGCCCAGGGCACAATCCCGATGCAGGAAACCATGGTTCCCAGCAATTTCGAGAGGGAAGCCAGGGAAGGCCGTGCCTCTCCCCTGACCTGACGGACGAGCGCCCGGAGAGACTCCAGTCGCTCCTGAGACAGGAAGACCCTACCTCCCACCGTGTCAAACAGAGCCCCCAAGTGAACCAACCGAGTGGAGGGTTGGAAGTGGCTCTTGGGGGCATTGATGGAGAACCCATGGAGCTGAAGGGTGCGAATTGTAAAGGCCAGATCCCTGCGAGCCTGCCCCGGGGAGGGGGACAGCAGGAGGATGTCATCCAGGTACGCATTTAAACGAATGGGGACCTCCCTCAGGCTGGCCAACAAGGCAGCCAAAACCTTGGTGAAAACCCTAGGCGCGGAAGAGAGGCCAAAGGGAAGAGCCGTGTACTGATAGTGTTGGCCCAGGTACGCAAACCTGAGGAATTGCCTATGCTGTGGGGCTATGGGAATATGGAGATAGGCCTCAGTGAGGTCGATGGAAGTGAGAAAGTCCCCCTGCCGAACTCCCCACAAAATGGATTGCAATGAATGCATCTTGAACCTTTTGTAACGCAGAAACTTGTTTAATTTTTTAAGGTCAAGAATAGCCCTCCAGCCCCCTGAGGACTTAGGGATCACAAATATGATAGAATAGAAACCCAGGCCCTGCTGGTCAACGGGAACCAATTCAATAGCCTTAATCTGCAGCAGATGCTGAACCGCTTCCAGCATGAGGCGGCGCCTCCCTGGATTAGAGGAGACCGGACAAGCCCTAAAACAGGACGGGGGAGGGGAGAGAAACTCCAACAACAAACCGTTTCTAACCGTGGACCTAACCCAAACATCGGACGTGGTCCTATCCCACTCGTCCGCAAAAAAGGTCAACCTGCCCCCAATAGGGTGATCCTCAGATGGGGAACTAGTTCCTGCGGTAGGAACGCTGACCTCCCCCCCGAAAGGGCCGCTTGGATTGCTTGCCCCTCTGAAAGCGGTCGGATTGGCCCCTGTTCCTGGGAAAGTAGCCACCCTGGGAACGAAAGCCCTGAGACCCGTAATCCGCCCCCCGAAAGGACGAACCGTAGTCGAGGGCCCGAAAGGACGAACCCGACTCCTGACCCCGAAAGGGCCGCCTGGGATAAGGTGCTGCCCGGGGAAACCCCTTCTTGGGGGCCGTGGGCAAAATCTTCCGCTTGTCCTTGTTTTCAATGAGGAAGGGATCCAAGGCCTCCCCGAACAGGGAGCCCCCCTTGAAGGGGGCGGAAGCAAGCCGCCACTTGTGGCGCACATCTGCCTGCCATTGCCGCAGCCACAAAAGACGCCGGGAAGCCACGGAGGAAGCCAAGGCCCTGGAGGCGAACCTGGCCGAGGCCAGAGTAGCATCAGATGTAAACTGCACGGCTGCCACCAGCTTGGCGATGTCCTGGTGGGCCCGGAAATCAGCAACTGGGGTACGAAGCTGTAGATCTTGCAGCCAAAGAAGACAGGGACGAGTGAAGAAAGAGGCCGAGGTGGCCGCCCGGATGGCCCACGCCGCCGCCTGATGCCCCCGTTGTAAAGTGAGGTCAGCCTTCTTTTCCTCCGGCTTCAAGACGTCGTCAGAGGACCCAGGCATATTGGCCGCCGTGTAGAGGGAAACGACCGGGGCATCCACGGTTGGTGTGGTCAAGCAAGTTGCCATCTCCTCAGCCACGTTGAAAAACCTTCTATCATTGGAGGACGGGCCAGGCCCCGACGTAGGCGAGGCCCACTGGCGCTGAACCAGATCCACAAAGATCTTGGGCATCGGGATTGATTCAGATGGCAAAATGTCGTCATCAAACATATTTTCTGGCGAAATCAGCGCTGAGCGTGGCGCTGGAGCAGCAGGAGCCGAAGCCGGGGCGAAATTGGAAGCCGCCCTGGCCTTGTAGAGCAGGGAAGTGAAAAGGGCCGAAGGGAACAGACCGGACGAAGTCTTTTTCTCTGGCGGCCTGCCCTCATCCTCCGAAAGGCCCCCATCACGGATCTCCCCTTCCTCAGCGCTGGACACACTCTCCAGGTCCTCGTCATCTCCCTCGCCCGCTGCAAGGACAGGGTCTGGAACCGGAGGCGGAGCAATGCCCGACGGGCCAGCACCGGGGAGAACTCCAGGCACCTGGTGTTGTAGGCCAGCCGCGAACCCCTGAGACATGGCCGCAGCAATGATGGCCTGGATGTTGGCTGCATCCAGGGCCGGTTGAGGCAGAGGCATAGGCAAGGTCGCAGAAGTGGATGGGATTGCCTCCATCCGCTGGATACCAGGGGGCAGGAATGCAGACAGAGAAGGCCCTGGCTGCACTGAAGGCTGATCAGGCCCCCAGATCCCCGAAACATTTATGGGAAAAATGGGATTTATGGTAGCTCCCCCTCCCTGCCCCTGGGCTGGAGAGGCCATGAGGGACAAGTGGGCCTGCGAATTACGAGAGAGGGGGGAGGCCTGGGCCTGTGCCCTGACTGCTGCCCTGCTATGGAGCCGTTCCAAGGCCTTCTCCTTTCTCTTCTCAAAGGTAGAAGAAGAAGCAGCTTTAGTGGGCTTGGATTTTTCTGATTTCTTGGAGGCTTTGGCCCTCTTGGCCGGGGCCTTCCCTTTCCCCTTCCCCTGGGAGGTGGAAGGCAGGGGGGATTGCCCTGGAGAAGGCTCCACCGGGGCAGAAGAAGGCCCAGCCACCGGCTCCGGCAAGTCAGGAGAGGCTGGAGTGGGAAGCCCTTCCATCGCACCACAAATCAGCCAGGAGCCCAGCAGCAATTGAAAGAGTTTCGCTTTGCAAGCAGGCCTCCCGATGCAAAAGAGGCCCGCCCACGCAGAAGCTGCCTGGCTCCAGCCGCCTACACACTTCACACGCCTGCAGGCCGAATCTCCTGCCGAGAAGGCCAAACTGCCCGGCGCGCTCTCAGGGGAAGCAGCTGCAATGCACAGCAGGGGATCCCTTCGGATGATTCCTCAATTAGCAATCCCTTCTGCAGCCTGCGGGCTCTCCCTCTTTCGTTTTAGTTTTTGGGCTTTCGGGGAAGCGGCTGCAAAGCACAGCAGGGGAGCCCTTCGGAGGATTCCTCCCCCTCACTTAGCAATCCCTTCTGCAGCCGGCTGCCTACGAGCCTTGAAAGGCTAAGAGGCCCACAGCTGAGGCGCGCTGCTCCAGGAGCAGTCAAAGCGCCAGCCCAGTCCCCAGTACCTTGCCAGAAATTCAGCTATTTTTCTTGATTATTTTCTCGGTCTTTTTCTTTCAAAGGATCCGGAGCTCAAAGACGCGTCCACCTCAAGAGAGGCTGAGTTTTGAAACTGGGCTGCGTGCGCAGGAAGGGCGGGACAAAAGACTTTGCCCAGACTCAGCCTCCAATGAGAGCGGAGGAATCTTACCCAGCCAAGATGCTGACTTCCTGTGACAGGAAAACAATCTTGTTCACTTAGATTCTCAATCAATCAATGGAGCCAATAAAGCTTTAATTATATTCAATGGCAAAGATGTGCAATTGATTGATTCTCAATCAATAATTGGGAGCCAATAAAGCTCTAATTATATTCAATGGCAAAGATGTGCAAAAATTCAGAACATCTGAGATAGGGTGATGAAGACCACTCTTGCCAATCCCTGCAACCAAATCATTATCCTCCCAACTAATTGTATGCATCAAAAGGTTCAAACTTCCCATATCAACTAGCCCATTTGTACTTACCAACTCAGATGTTAATGATTTACCATAATAAAGAAATTGCAAAGAATTGAGAAAAAAGTTGCTAACATCCAAGGCTTCAGATAGTATAAAAGCTGAACTCACTTATTCTTGCTATGGAGTTCCATTAACTGTATCTTTATTAAAAGAATGTTTTATCTTTATTAAAGGAATGTTTTATCTTTATTAAAGGAATGTTTTTAACATTGATGGAGATTTAAAAGTGGTGTTTTCAATACTTGTGGCATGTCCCTGAAAGAGACACATAAAATACAAATTTTCATTCATATGCTGTGCATATTTGAGACATTCACATAAGAATATATGGTGTGTAATCATTTTATATACTGTATAATGTTTTTAGACATTACTGTATAATGTCTAAACTAACTTCACTGGAAAATACTGTGCTTGAAATGCCGTAATTATGACATATCTAGTTGCACTTCTGCTATATGGTAGCTGTTCAGTCGCAGAATGGCATTTGTGAATACATTCCTCATTAGGTCAAGTGCCAGTTCTTTTCCCTATTAGTCAAATTGAGTTAATACTTCATTGTTCCCAGTGAGAGCTTCTGCATAAACTGAGTTTCTTATTGCATCCTCTACAGAAGGATCACCTCACATTTTCAAGGCTGAGAGTGATCTTTAGCATTTGAGAAGTCCCTACAAATGTGGCACTGTTTCATTGACCTAGTATCCCCTGAAATTTCTGTTCAGACATAATACCTGAAAAAAAATTATTCAGGAAGGGGCACTGAGGTATCATCTAAGATGTATTAATGTACCCCAAGAAGGAATGCAGATTTAGCATACCATGAGGCAAGGGTTTTACCAGTCTGCCACTGTTTTAAAATCATGATATGATGGCAGAGACCAGGATATATTCTAATATGTATAGCTAGAAACAATTGCAACAGGTTCAAGGATCTAAGCGGTCTGAAGTATATTGTGGAATTAGATAAATAAAATTTAAAATAGATCTATATTGTTTCTTTGAAAAAAATACAAATAAAGATAATTTGAAGATGAATATTGCTCCCCCCCCCCTTTTTCTCTCTTGTTCCACCTGCTAGGTCTGTGCTGACCTTTAATGCTATAAAATTACTAATGTAATTTGGCTTTAGTTTTTCTATGTCAAAGCATGATCACATCTGCCTGTTACCATATTTTTCAGAGTATAAGACGCACCCAGGTTTTGAAGAGGGATAGAGAGGGAGAGAAAGAGAGAGAAATACAGTAGGTAGGTAGGGAGAGAGAGAGAGTAGGTAGGTAGGTAGAGGGATAGAGAGAAAAAGAAAGAGAAATACATTACATAGGTAGGTAGAGAGAGAGAGAGTAGGTAGGAAGGTAGCTAGATGTTTCCAGGTGTATTTGCCCATGTGCTGGAGAAGGAAATCACTGACCAACTTTGGAACACATTTTTGTTTCTGCAGGCACAGTACTTGATCAACGTAATTCTCATCAATCACTCTAACTAAACAGCTTTCCAAAAGGGGGGAAAAAACCCCTTTTTGCACTTTGAAAACCTCCCCAAACGGCCCGTTTCATGAAAATGGGCGTTTTTTTTCCAAATAAAAGGCATGAATAGCCTTGGGGGGGGGGGCCTTGCAGAGTGCTTCTGGGGGAGAGGTTAAAAATGAGCAAACAAATGGCGCATTTATCGCAAAAACGGCCCGTTTTTTGGTCAAAAACGTTGCATGCATAGCCTTATGGAGGCTTATAGAGTGGTGGACGGGGGTTGGGGCCACAAACACCCTGTTTTTTGCTCATTTCTGCCCCCCAGGAGAAGCCTCCATAAGGGTATGCGCACGGTCATTTTGGTGAACAGGGTGGGGTTTCGGGAGGCAAAAAAATGCTGTATTCGATGTATAAGACGCAATCAGATTTTGAACTGAATTTAGAAATTCAGTTTCTAAATTCACAAATAAGGAAAGTCTCAAAAAGAATGTGGGACAAGAGTGGTTAGTTTTTGCTGTTTTGAAGTTGTCTGCATCTGAAATCATGTGTCTCTTCCCTGTTATAAGGTGCTGCAGACCTGTAATGCCCCTGTGCTCCCACATGCTCTGAAACGCCTTTTAGAAATAGAATCTGAAGCACAGGGTTAGTTTGAATCATGTTTATTTGATTTTCATTAAAAACGTTGGTTACATTAGTAAAAGCTACTAAAAACTAAATTTAGAGAAAGAGAATGGAAGAAAGAATAAAAAGAGTAGGAAAAAAGAAAAAGACAGAATATAAAGAAAAAGAAAGGAATATAGAAAAAAGAAAAAGAAAAATATAGAAAAAGTGATTTCCAACATTCATCAATTTGTTTAACTTCCGTACAAGATTAGACCTGTAATCTCTGAACCAAATTTTGCAGCAGAGAGGTTGTTGCTGATAATCATCCAGTTTGGAACAGACAAGAGAACATAACATTTCTTCCTACTCATGTTGACAATAACTATTCTAATTTGTCGGAAACTGCACTGAGTAGTCACCACAATTAAACATGTGCAATGACAGCTAATCAGCCTCTCAGGTATGTCTTTACCAGAGGGAAAGACGTTCAGGACTGAATTATAGATTAACGGAATAAGTCATTCCTCAGCCTACCAATAATATTGGAGGAAAGGTATAATTCCTTACTTCTTTGTTATCCTTAAGTACAGCTCTATTCTTTTCCCCTACTTATTTTTTTGCCCTACTATGTACCCTACTAGAAGTAACACTATGTGTTACTTCTAACTTTCCCATCTCTTTCACGCAATTTGTTTGGTGATAGCTACTTTGCAACAGGAAAACCCCAACAACACAGTGACAGGTGAAAACCACGATTTAACTATTCCCTCCAAAAAAACTGGTGTTACATTAACCAGATCAGCATGCTGGATGAGCCTAATTATGCTTCTTTTAAGACAACTTGAAGTCACAGGCCATAGGGCATAATTGTCAGGATGATAGAGTTTTGAGGCAGAACTGACATTAGGATTGGTCTTCTGTTTTTATTTTTGTTTTGAGGCAACCAAAAGCTGTTGATAGTTCACATTTCATAGGTACAATGTGATCATTAAGTTTGGTGAACAAAAAAATGCCCTATTTATCAAGCAGATTAATGAAAAGTAAGCCAAAGCAATCTGCATAGCTTTGTTCTGTTGCTACTCTTCAATCAATACATATTGCTACTGCAGCACATCTACGCTCAGAGACTGTAAATGGTGCCAAATTATGACAGTGAAATAGACAAATGTACCAGGAGCCTTTGGGCTGCTTTGAGCTACTAAGTTAAATTATAGTGTATAATATTAAAAGCTGTAAGCTGTACCATGCTTCAGGATGCCAGTGCTATAATTTACTGGGTTACACTAGAATTTAATCGTAAAACTAATCATTTGAGGTGATAACTTTCTTTGGAAGTATGCACTTGAGAAAAACCAATGTCTGGAAATGTCCTGTGCACACATGGGATTTGCATATACCCTGTTTCCCTGAAAATAATACCTGGCCGGATAAGAAGCCGAATCGGGCTTTTGAGCACATGCGCTAAAATAAATCCTCCCCTGAAAATAAGCCCTCCCTGAAAATATTGCAACACAGCAGCAGCCATGAGGTAACTGTGCTCGCTGCCTCCTGCACCTCAAAAATAATAAGACTTCCCCAAAAATAAGACCAAGCACTTATTTAGGGGGTCAAAAGAAAATAAGAGGCTGTCTTATTTTTGGGAAAACACAGTATACACCTAAAGGCTATCCCAATATAATATCAACAAATGTATTATACAATACAATAGCAGAGTTGGAAGGGACCTTGTAGGTCTTCTAGTCCAACCCCCTGCATGGGCAGGAACCTTATACCATTTCAGACAAATGGCTGTCTAACATCTTTTTAAAGACTTCCAGGGTTGGGGCATTCACAACTGCTGGAGGCAAGCTGTTCCAGAGGTTAATTGTTCTTACTGTTAGGAAATTTCTCCTTAGTTCTAAGATAGCAAGATGGCACCTTCATTTGAGGAGGTCCAATATACAAATCTTACATCCTCCAACATGAGGTTACAATTGCTCTATAAAATAACAAACAATGAGAGCAAAAAAAATATGGACAAAATAATGTGCAGATGTATCATTTTAAGATTTAAATGCAGTGGTAAATCATAGAACTAATTGATCTCTTTGTATTTAGAAAACTAGCTTATAATTCAGAGAGTTTAAGCTGGCACTGTGTTACAAAGGATATATGTATCACAATAGTTGTAACCAACTATTTATAGTTCAGAAGTGGAAGAAACAGAGTTGCATCATCTATTTTTTTCTAATTGAGCAAGACAGCTCTAATTATATCATGCTGCATAGATGCATTAATTTTTTTCTTTCACTATTATATTTAAGAAAAAAGAATGAGAAAGATAGTTTTAAAAAATGCACACTACTTGTTAATTGGGACTCTCATGAACTTATCATTCATGCATAACAAATAAAATTAACATATCAATCATGTAAAACACATTGCAAATTGTTTGGTATTAATCCTGGTATAATTTTTAATATATGCACAATAATTTATGTAGGCATAATAATTTATTATATTATGGGATCTAGGAAACAGCATGTAAGAGCTGAGTTTCATTCTTACTAATATGTAATCTGAAAGCACGCTATACTTACTGAATTATGAATTACAGAAGAACATTGAATGACAGATCATAGGTAGGTTTTGCAAGAAACAACTAACAAAATGTGTATCTTGATGCAACTTCACTCTCTTACATACTTCCATGCAATGTCGTGAGACGAGTACAAAAGAGCAGAGTTTAGTATGTGATGCTACAATTTTATTTTATCAATTTTGCATCACTGTTATGGGGAATTTTAGTGTTTGAAACAGACTAAATTTAGGCCTTTTCAATGTAGATTACAGAGTGTAGTAATGGAAGGCCTGTGAATATTTAGAATTCTGGTATACATCCAGGATGTGACAGGAAAAAAATAAATGTCTTCAATATAATTGTGGAGCAATGAATTTTTTTCAATATAATTGTAAAGCAGTGGTCTCACCAGTCATACTTCATAGACTGATGTACTCAATTTTAATTTATTATGTCACTAAATCCTGACCCGCTTTTCTTTAATCAGTGTAATAAAACCTATCATTTCAAATATCTATTACACATGCTTAGATTTTAATCAGGTTAAATCATCAGATATAAACATATTGATTTTACTATTATATCTCCCACAAGGGCCTTCATGCATTTGCCAACAAGAGACCTGCAGTACATTAAAATAGTAAGTAATCTTCTAAACAATCAAAGGAGGTATTCATTCCTGTGAGAGCAAAGCACTTAAGCAGAGGAATTGGCAATGGGAAGATCAGCCTGAGTAATATTTGCAAAGCTTTGTATGAGGCTAAAATTATTTATATCAGCACTTTCCAATGAAATAGCGGTGCATATGTGAATGATCAGGGAATGGACTTCAAGTGTTTTTACAGGACTACAAATATTTCGCTTCAGCTGGTAGATCAACTGAATCAATACCACAGGGATTGGTAGATCAACTGATCAATACCACGGGTTTTTTTCCAGAACAGTACAGAAACATTACTTGACCTTACCAGTAGACTTTTCAATATGCTACTGTGCTTCCCCAAAATAATTTATATTTAAATAATCTTATTTTCTATTGAGCCTCAAAATAAGCACTTGGACTTATTTTCGGGGATGTCTTATATTTTTTCATCAAAAGGCCTGGCCAGGTGCTGTCAAGCTCCCAAGAGAAACTTCAAATGATTCACAGCCTCACGTAAAAGTTCAAAGAAATGTCCGTTTATTGAATGTAACATCATGGCGAGCCTCGGTTGCAGCCAGGACTGGCAATAATTGGATGGCTTCTGCACTTTACCCCCTTATGCCCCCTCCCCTCTGCTTGTCATCAATCACGTTCCCCAATTAGCATTGAAAATAATTGCATGCATGCGCAGTCACAGGCTGTCCTGAGATTCCTTTCCTGCCACAGGAATGTCAAGAATTTTCAGTTCGTTAAGGCAAACAGATAAGGTCCATGGCAACATCGGGATGTTGACAGGTGCCCTGCCCACCCTAGGCACAGACAGGTGGTGGTGAACCACATGGTGACCAACTGCAGCAGGAGGTAAAGGGAGGGAGGTGGGATATATGATTCAACATTTGTGTGTGAGAAAGAGAGAGAGAAAGAAAGAGAAAAGAAAAAAGAAAGCACACCGCCACCATAACTCTCCAAGGTTGGATTGGATATCACTCTTTCTCACTCAAATACACAAATACACAAACCAAGGTTGGATCAGATTGCTGTCTTGCGATCTCTCTCTTCATCTCCCTCTCCCTCTCCCTTTCTTGCTGTGGTGGTAATGGTGGTGCTTCGGGGCCTGGCTAACTTGGATGGCTCACTTTTCCTCTTTCTTCTCCCCAGGTCCTCTTCCTTTTCTTGTTCCACTTTTCGTTTGTCCATTGCAACAAAGTGCCCAGGATCTACTTTGATAGCTGTGGAGTTTGGGAGGTGGTCAATCCCCATTCATGATATGGCTGCAGATCACAGCGGTGGGTAAGGCGGAAGGGAATTCTGCCCACTGGACCAGCCACGCGGAGGGGGAAACTGAGCAGGGATGACAACAGCTAAATGTGTGGCATTCAAGCCCTGGAAGACTGTATGAAAGGGACAGTGTTGCCTGCAATTCTAGTTACTGGGGGAGACTGCCCATTGCTTCTAAGCACATGCTTTCCACACTCTTCCAGGGCTTGATTATACAATCAGGCAATTTGCTCTGGAAGGGAAGCAGGAAGAAGTTTCTTTCAGGAGAAGTGTCAGTTTGTAAAGCATCTCTATGACTACTGTCAAACTGCCATAGAGAGGAAAATTCCATACATACCTGTAGTCAGAATGGACTCTCAAGCTGGCCTGTGAATGCGCATGTCTAAACTACCATCTCTCATTGGCTAATGTGATTTATGGCGAAGGCTGAAGAGAGGTCAGTAATGTGGGCAAAGTTCAGAAGCAGATAAAGAAAGCAAAAAAGATGGCTGCAAATAAGAAATGCCTAATGAAGAATGCCTAATGAAGCTGTTAATAAATCACTGCTTTTTGTATTATAATATCGGGTCACTTATTATGAAGCAAGCATCGTTAGAATACTTGACAGTCAGCCAGCTTTTGCTTTTAAATATTGGGGGTGCCGAGGGGAACTCAGAAGACCATGGCGAAAGACCAGCTGTCCAAAGGGAACTGGAAAGCAGCCATCAAACATCAAAGCCAAGATGAGCGAAGCAAGAGGAGATAAGTTATTCTAAAAAAAGGCTAAAGCTGATCCCCCACCCCACCTCTATGCCTAGAAAAAGGGAAAGGCGCTAAGCGAGTTGGGAAGAGTGGAGGGGATGCTGGACTAGAATCAAGCCAGGGTCACCCTCCGTGAATAAAGGCCATTATGCAGGCCAAAAGAGAGGGGAGGAACAATGTTTCCTCTTGAGGTGAGAAGCACATGGGAACACAGCCCCCCTTCTCCACCCATTAGAAGGAAGATGAAGCCAATGCCTCTCCCACGTAGCAGGCAGGCTGCCCAGGGCAGTACCCATGTGATGCCGATGCATGCATGCAGCCTCAGAAGTCAGGCAATGGCACAACATGCCTAGCTGCAGAGGTTCTGAGGTAAGCGGGTGCAGGGCACATGGAACAACTCTTACCTAGCTTGATTTTTACGCCTGCGTTACAATCAGGTGGTGGCCGTGTCTTAACTAGGACTTGTTTTTTGGGATAGGGCTTATTTTAGATGCAGGCATGAAAATCAGGCTAAGCCTTGTTTTTAGGGTAGGTAATATTTTCAGGAAAACGGTAGGTGATTTCCTATTTCTATTTTCAATTACTTTCAAAACCTACTCATCCAAATCAATACATGACAGTAGTTTCATCAAGGTGACTGATAAACTGAAGCTTATCCAGAACAACTTTTTTTATTAACCTAAAATTTTGGGTACATAATCTCATATAAAAACTTACTTTTCATGATAGGTAGATATGTTTTTCTTTGTATGAAAGTATGAAAATGCAGATAATGATGCAAACTTTTTGCAGTTATTCTCTTTTCTTTATTAGGGCTTACAAAATAAATATGTTCTAATCGTTGGCCGTCTATGTACCTAATGGTCCCTTTGAAAATTTTCATGCAAAATATGTTATAGAAAACTACCTAGATGTCACTATAGCAAAAATAGCAGAATATTTCTTTTGACACTGACACATAAGCATAAATTGAAACGCAGTAGTTTTTTTAATATCATTGCTGCCATTTGAACTTCTCCAATGAACTAGAATTTCCAAATTATGTGGGTTGGCAAGATTTGGGTGGGTTGTGTGGGTTGACAAGCTTTTCTACCAACTGACAAAGACAGTAATTGTGAGCAGGTATGTGCTCATTGTAAAGTTCTGTTTAGAAAATGTAGATTCTGATATCTGAATTCATTCTCAACATGCAATTAAACATCAGACTCCATTTTTATCTGTTATTTTGTTAAATAATTCTGTTCTTTCCCCTTCTGGAAGATGTGAAACATTTTTAAAATGTTCCTTATTTTGTAATTTAGAAAACAAATTTTTGAGATCACTAAATACTAAAACCAAAATGTAAATTGCATACTTCCCTATAGTATGCCAAGTATTACCACTCTTATTAATCAGCCTCACAGCCTGATCCCAACAAAATCAGTGGCAAAAGAGTCTACAACTTGAAGAAATAAAGAGATTGAAGGTGATTTATTTAGTAATCAATATTAGTTATGTAAAGGCTGACATGAAATTTCCATGAGATAAGAAAAAATATGAGGAAATCTATTGCTACTTTATACTTGCTGTTGAAAAATATGATCTTGTATATCTACAATTACGGCACAGTATTTGTAATTATATAAGCTATGTTGATATATACTGCAAGTTTATCGGCAATTATTCCTTTAATTCCTAAAAATACGCAAGAGCAAACCCACATATTGCCATGCTTACATTTGTGTGTTCTCATTCCTGATGTGATCATAATTAGCAGAAACAGCAGAAAGGAGAAACAATAAATTAACTTTTAAAAATATCAAGGAATAAACAAATTCTGATGTCAGAGCTTTAGATGCAGTTATTTTTTTCACTATATCATGCCTATTGTCCCTTTAACTCTTATAGAATTCCTTACAAGAAGGAAGTACAGTGGTACCTCGGTTCACGAACGCCTCTGTTCACGACCAATTCGGTTTACGAACAGAAAAGTTCCTCAAAATGTGCTCCGGTTCACGAACTTCGTTTCGGTTCACGAATGGAAAAGTTCGTAAAAATATGGTCTGGTTCACGAACTCCGCTTCTGTTCACGAACTCCGCCTCGGTTCACGAACTCCGCCTCGGTTCACAACCAATTTGGTTCGCGAACAGAGTCAGTTCAAGAATTAAAACCAAAAGAAAGATCAGAACGGATTAATTGGATTTACATTAAACCCTATGGGAAACTGTGCCTCTGTTCACGACCAATTCGGTTCGCGAACAGAGTCAGTTCAAGAATTACGACCAAAAAACAAGGTCAGAACGGATTAACCGGATTTACATTAAACCCTATGGGAAATTGTGCCTCGGTTCACGACCAATTCGGTTCGCGACCAGAGTCATTTCACGAATTAAGTTCGTGAACCGAGGTACCACTGTATAAATGTTTAAAGAAGCCCCTTTCTTCTGATTGCCTTTTAATCTTGTCTACCATCAAAAACTAACACATTTTCCCCACTCCCCCACAAAACAGTCATTATAAGAGTGCCATTTGTTCTGCTGGTTAATCAAATTTCACATGATCCTCAAGTTCTGAATCTATATTGCCAGACAGATACTGAATCTTACAAAGCAAATTGGCCAGTTTTTCTTGAAAAGGGAGATGCTTTTGTATACTCGCTACTTTGATACATGATTTCCCGTATGTATTCGAATCTTAACCTGGGTTTATTTAAACCATATTGGGTTTATTCCTTAGATTTGATTTTTTAAAGCAAGCTCAGGTCTAAAAGTAATTTATTTGCCCAGGACAATCTACATTCCATCTTTTCACCAGTTTTTGCAGCTGTTAAATGAAGAAAGAAACATTTAAGTTTTTCTTCATTTCTGATCCACCTATTAGATCAATGTTTCAATATTTGCACTGTAATCATAAAAGTACAAACTGTGCTTTTGTTAAGACTCTAAGACTACTTTAAAAAGAATCCCCTGGGATTAGACTTCTACAAAGGGATTGATCTGCATGAGAACAAGGCATTAGGAGACTGGAAGATTTAGTCAAGCTTTACTTTGTATAACTTTTCTTTTCCAATGCTGTCTAATTGCTGCATCTGTCCCTATGATAAAAAGTTTACATAAACTTTTTAAAAATTTTTGCAAGTAATGTTTTTCTACTGTAATACATCTTATATGTTATTTTTATTTATTTATTTATTTATTTTATTTTATTAAATTTATATCCCGCCCTTCTCCAAACGGACCCAGGGCGGCGCACAGGAATGTTAAAATACATACAAAACATATAAAATTTAAAATACTTATTCTAGTAAAACCTGTGCTAAAAACCGAATTAAAATCCCAAATTTAAAACTGTCTAATGGTCAATACAGGGGGTTACGCTAGGCCGGCTAGATGGAATAAATGTGTCTTCAGACACTTGCGGAAGAGGCGGAGGTCAGAGATGGTGCGGAGTTCAGGGGGTAGGTCGTTCCAGAGGGCTGGCCCAGCCACAGAGAAGGCTCTTCCCCTGGGTGTCGCCAGTCGGCATTGTCCAGCCGACGGCACCCTGAGGAGGCCCTCTCTGTGGGAGCGTATCGGTCTGAGGGATGTATGGGGCAGGAGGCGGTCTCGCATATAACTAGGCCCCGAGCCATGGAGCGCTTTAAAGATGGTCGTCAAGACCTTGAAGCGCACCCGAAAGACCACAGGGAGCCAGTGCAGCTCGCGCAGGATAGGTGTTATGTGGGAGTGTCTAGGCGCTCCCATAATCACCCGCGCGGCTGCGTTCTGGACTAGCTGCAGCTTTCGGGTGCACCTCAAGGGAAGCCCCATGTAGAGTGTCTGTTATACACAGACACACCCTTTTGTCTACAGATTCCCATAATATAATAAGTCTTGTATATCAATCTATTTTTCAGAACACTGCATGTTAAAATCTGAGGAAAACAATGTTGGATTTGTAAGCGTATTTGAGATAAGATCATATCAATGTATGAACAGAACATATTTTTCTCCCTATATATGAAATGCTGTACCTGAATAATGTAACATTTGTCTCTTTCTGGTCTGAGAGCTTAAGAGATATACTGTTCTTAGATTGCTCATATCCAACCTAATACAGAAAGAACAAAGGGTCACAAACTAAAGGATTTCATGTTTCTCCAAACTCATATTCCCATAGTCATCTATTATTTTTCTCTTAAGACATAGCCCAATTTCTTTATAATTATCCATAACTTGTAAAAACACGTATTAAAATAGGATGACCCCATCCTCTCAAACGAATAATTTGTGACACAGCTGTTAATTGAAGCCTTATGAAACAATACAAAAATCTACCTGGAAAGAAAATAATAAAAAGACTTCCTGATTGGTTTTAAGTAAGCCATGAGCAGCATTTGATAGGAAGTTGAGTTATTCAATGCTATTGTCCTTCACAAAGTATTGCTGGAAATATATACACTTAACGTAGGAGAAAACAGGATATCTGTTATACAATTTCAAGTCAATAAGAATGAGTAGTGTCAGCGTTGATGGAAAACATCAAATAAACATCCTTCTTTTTTCCTCTTTTTTTTTGGGGAAGGTAGAAGCAGATGTTTAACGATTTTAGGAAGTAGACTAAAACTAAACCGTTCTTGTTTAATAAACAGAAATCAATATGCTAGGCTGTGGAGATTGTTCCTAACCACATCAGTACTCTTATTTATGGCTGCCACAAAAATTGGACACATTTCCCCCCCAACGTTTTGAACATATAGGAAGCGAAAGGCCTGGGATAATCTACATGCCACTAAGCAAGAAAGAAGTGGTGGAAAAACTCTTTTTTAAGTTGAAAGAAAGAACAAGAATGTCTATTCTGTGTATTACAAGCCAAGCGTGAATGGAAATAGGAAACTCCCATACAATAAAATTTTAATAAATAAATATAAATGTAATTAAAAAATAATAAAAATGTAATGAATAATTAAACAATTCCCAGTTCTATACATCCAGATTCTTATCAGATGAATGGACCAATTGCTTCCTACCTATTAAAGTACTATTTCTAACTATTATGTGCCCCCCCCCAATTCTATTCCATACAATGTATCCATTCTATCCATCCTATCATACCATTTATTCCATCCTATTCATTCTATTATTATACAGATAGCCCTTGTATTATGTACATATGTAAAAGATTCTATGAGGCTTACACATTTCAAATTTAAATATAAAAATGTATGAAGAAATTTTGATACAAAGCTTAAGTATATTATCTATGGATTCCATCTGTATATTTTGACTGATATGCTAAATGCACAGAGTGGAGTTAGATATGCAAACCGTATTGGGAGATACAGCTCTATGAACATCTCCCCTTGCGCAAACTGTATTTGCTATCATTTCCTTCTCTATTGCATTTACATCCTTCTGCATTTCTCAAGAACTCTAAGTGGTTCACAGATATACAACAATTAAACTTTGAATGGTTGGGTTAATATTAGAACATATCCCATATAAAATATAATCAACTCGAGCTCCTGGCAAACTGTGAAATGCTATATGCAACAATAGGCTTTTCCCATTGATATCTAATTTCAAGGAAGTATGAGTGCAATGAATTAGGCTAAGATATTTGCTGTCATTTCATGAACTTGAAAACCTTCCCATCAAATTTAGCATATGTCTCAAAGCTACAAAATTGGAATTACTTTGCAATTAACCTACCTGGCACTGAAATCTAGCTATAAAAAAGTAATCTTTTTAATCTCACCTTTCGATTGCAGTTTTAATTCTCACAGTTAATCACGAACGGCGCAGTACACTGACTACCTCAATTATTTTTATCAATAACAGACCCAGCATTATATAATAATGGTCAGCAAAAAGCTATTAGAAACAAAATGAAAATATTGGGCAATTTTGCAAAGAATACTTTTAATACCAGGGGTGGGGGGGAGGGAAAGGAAGTTAGACTCTGAAAGCTGAAAAAAAGAATTAACCTACAGCAAAGCAATGCCTACAAAGAACAAGTGAAATTTGTCAATAAAATTATCTTACAGGATATAAATTATAAAAAGAGATTACTTCAGCATACCATTATTATCAAATATGGGCTAGTGTATTAAATCTGCCGTATCCATGCGGAACTTTGAATTGTCAATGAATTCTGAGTAATGGACTTACTCATATAATTTTTAAGGTGCCCTTGTAATAATCAATTAATGCTGTTTTATATTCTAAAAGGTAGAATTATCTGTCTATCAAAAGTTTTTTTTTGTAGAGGCAGCTTCCCAAGTATCAGAATTATAATGTAAATTAATGATGTAAATTAAATAGAGGACTGATAAAATTGCAGCATGCTTAATAAATAATGATATATTTTGAAAAGAAAACAAAAGTTCAGATTTTGACAAAGACTTAGTTAGGGGAACAGGCTGGCACTTAATGAGGCAAAGGCAATGGGATGGTGGGGAAAATCAATATGGCAGTCGTAATCACATAATCAAAGATATTCAAATTCGCCTAGATCTTTGAATCATAAGGAATGCAAAATGGAATGGAATTCCAGTCTTGCAATTGTAGCCACTATTGTGAGTTTTGTGATGCCACCATAGAAAGCTCAGTGCTGACGTTTTTCAAGGTTTCTCCCAAGAGCTCTTCCAGACATGAAAGATGGGGACATTCTCTCTTACTTTTTCTTAAAATGGGAGGGGTTAGATCAGGGGTCCCCAACCCCAAGGCTTCAGTCCACTACTGAGCCTTGAGCCCTTTGGAACCAGGCCGCAGAAGTGACAGGCAAGCGTAGTTGTGCATCCCACTTGCACAAGCAGCGGCAAGCTCAGATGCACACACTCAGCCACTCCTACAAATGGAGCTGCACATATATATTTGGCTGCTGCTCACGCGGAACCATCCCATTTCCCCTTGCCAGGTGGTCCACAAAGACAGAAAGTTTAGAAAACTATGGGTTACAATATGTTTTGCAAAAGTCAAGTATTCTCTCCAGGCTTCCAGATAGATCTGAATGCACACCAGAGACCTAAACTGCAAATGAATTTTTATAGTAAATATACTTAAAGGCTCGGTTGATTAAGAATCAGGGATGTACAATTTCTTTCAGATCATAGATAATTCTTGGCCCTTGAGTGGCATTTTGGGGATACATTACTAAAAATAGGTAGCTCAGTGTCAACAATGAATAAAACTAAATTTATGCTGATTAAGTACAGTTAATCTGATTTCTTCACTTTTGCTTAATATTTACCTTCTTTTAGACTAAATCAAAGTCTGGAGATAGCAAAGAGTAGGCCTGTTAGGTTTTCCTGGTTGGCCTCTATCCTTAGACAGAACACTTCAGAAATAATATTCTTTCAATTCCTAGTCAGACAATGTCCCATTTTTTCATTATAGTCTCCTAACAATGGACCATTATATTGGTATTACTTTCAATTAACTCTCAGCATTGAAGCTGATCTGATTATGAAAGTTTTTCCAAAGTATGATTTTCTATGTGTACGAGAAAGCAAACCATCTTCTGCACCAGAGGTGGAATTCAGCAGGTTCGGACCATTTCCGGAGAACCAGTAGCAGAAATTTTGAGTAGTTCAGATAACCGGTAAATACCACCTCTGACTGGCCCTGCCCCATCTATTCTCTGCCTTCCGAGTCCCAGCTGATCGGGGGGGGGGGGGGATGGTGATTTTGCAGTAACCTTCACCTGGAGTGGGGTGGGAATGGAGATTTTGCAGTATCCTTTCCCTGCCATGCCCACAAAGCCACACCCACAGAAACAGTAGTAAAAATTTTTGAATCCCACCACTGTTCTGTATCACAGTTCATAACTTTATAGCAGCTGAGAAACTACAATTTGAGTACTTTAATTGGGAGAGGAGAAATGAGTAGCAGCCTTGCAGAAAATTCAACCTTTTTATCCATTATCCCATGTTTCCTCACACAGAGGCTGGAAAGAAACTTATTATTAACACAGCAGCAACAAAGGAATGATCTATCTATTGAAACAACATTGACTATTTGTCTGGATTCATAAATTGTCCTCTCAGTGTTATCTGCTGTTTCGTTTTGAGTTAGCTCAATATAGGAACTCAAGCACTGAGGTTTGTATATGTGGTCTATGACTTAGTCTTAGGGTGTGATTTTAACCAAGTCAATTATGATTTTTCATGATATAGTGGTTAAGCAAACTAAGCTTAGTGAAATATATGAACCTAGCCTTTAATTTATCAAAGCTTGGACCTCATGAGGATTGACACCTTCCCCCCCCTTTTTTTATAGGCCCCACTGCAGACCAATTGTTGTGTATGGCAACTATTTCCAGGAGCTAATAAAAAGGGGAGACCTATCTAGTCATTTCTACTTCTACTAACCAAGAATATTTAGGACAAGTTGCAGTTTCTGAGTTTTTCTTTCATTATCTTACTTTATAAAGTTTGGGAATTCCTAAGCTGTTCAGTGAGGTGCAAAATAGCTTCAGCTGCTCTCAAGTCAGAGTAGAGTAGGCTTGATGATATATGTTGTCATAGAGAATTTAAAAATAACTTTATAGCAGCTGAGAAACTGTAATTTGAGTAATTTAATTGGGAGAGGAGAAATGAGTAGCAGCCTTGCAGAAAATTCAACCTTTTTATCCAGGAATGAGCGGTATGCAATGTGGACAGGTCTATGTTACTCAAATGGACCATGCATTGGTTTCTAATTAGTATTTGGATTGTGGGGAGGTGGAGAATTAATTTGTCTATATACATTATTATTGGTTGCACTGATTTTTAGACTGGATTTGGCATTTTATTCAACTAATTTTATTATTCCAAAATTTTAATAAATGTACTTAATACTACTGTCTCCTATTTTCCCCACAAGTAACCCTTGTGAGTTGGGTTGGGTGCTTTGAGTTGGTTTGGGTGCTTTGAGTACATGTGCAGCAACTCTCCAGATATTCTCTCAGAAACACTAACTAGTTTTTTGACAGAACAGTTAGGAATATGAAAATAGAGCAATATTTAGGCTCTACCGCGATTATTTACATATTCTTCAGAGATTATATACAGCTAATGCAAAGAGTAAGCAGAAGAACAATTATGAGAATATGCTTACAACTTTTAAACCTGTGCCATCATTCACTGCATATTTATGGAGTTAAAAGGTGAAAGGGTCAAAGGCCAGCTTGTAAGGTCTGCTACAAGGATGTTTTTCATGACCTTTATGTAAGGATCTGAAAAAGGCCAGTACAACAATTATTGAGTATCCTTTCAAAGCATTTTGTGATCTGAAAACCTGTTAAGATGGGCTTCACAAATTGAAAAACTTTGCTATGCAAAGATTTTTAATAGGAGCAAATATAGGATGGTGGATCAGATGGTACAGTCTAAATCCTAATCCAGAGTTCCAATCTCTGCAAAAGGTTCAGAATAGTCAAAGTACATCTATCAAGAGTTTGTCTAAGGTTGGTTTCAAGGAAGACAGCAGCCTACATCATATCTCAGATGTTTCAGTGTTTGAGCTCAAAGGTTTCTGTTTCAGAAGCTCTTGTTTTCCTCCACTCAGGTATTTAGGTTGAATTATGGTTGCTGGGCTACTTGCAACTAACAAGTCTACTTAAAATAACAAATTCTGAATAGATTAATGCTCCCAAAGCACACTTCTCAGCAATCTGGCTCTGCTCTGCAGCACTTAATTTGGAAGCAGATGCCCTCTTACAGCTTTGTTCTTTTTCCAGAGTCTGAATTTAGGACTGTGGCAGTGAAAGCAATTCTGCTAAGACCTCACAGTAAGTGCATGGCTCCTCAGGCCAGACTTTCTCCTATATTGGTGGAGATAGCAGCCACACTGAGATTGCTCTGTCCAGTAACCAATTGGACTGGGTCTACAATCTGTGATGTCATCATGCAATGGTGGCTCCACCCAGTTTTAGACTCAGTCCAACTTGGACTAGCTGTGAGCATTGGTCTCTCTTACCATATTTTAGTCTGAATAGTTCAAATTGAGGACACTTGATATTTTTCAAAATTATTTTTTCCTTTAGAGTTTTTTTTCTCCTGCTCCCCTCCAGACGAGATTGAGTGGGAAATTCAAACTGGCCCATTGGGCTGCCTGCCTGGCTGTTAGGCTCAGGCTTTCAAGCCTGCAGAGACTTCACGCCCACGACTTTATTCTGGAGCGCTGAGAGTCGATTTGTCAGTACCGTTACACACCATGACCTTAAAACACCTATATTTAAAAACTGTATTCCTGGTGGCCATAGCATCAGTCAGGCGCCTCTCTGACCTAGCAGCCCTGTCAGTGAGACACGATCTATGCATATTTCACCCTAACAGGGTTGTATTACACTTCATATGACCCTTCCTTCATATCTAAAATCAATACCAGGGTCCAGGAATTGACATTACCTGACTTTTGTCCAGCTCCTCAACACCAGCTGGAGCGTAAATGGCATACTCTTGATGTCCGTAGGACTCTTAAAATTTATATCAGTCGCATGGCCTTGCTTCAACGTTTGGAATCCTTCTTTGTATTTTTCCATCAAGCATCTTTGGGATCCAAAACCATACCTTGCAGCTTAGAGTGAAGGATCATTTCCCCTCCGTAGTGGACAGTCCTGGCTTTGGTATGTCCCAGTCGGGCAGCTATCTCCACCAATACAGGAGAATGGGTTGGTTCTTACGTGACACACACATTCTCTGTGTGGTGGAGATAGCAGCCAGCCCCACCCTGTCTTATGCTAAATCTGGCCTAGGATTTGTGCACATTCTTGCTGTTTTTTATTTTCACAATTCTCACATGAGTCTATAGTCTACTTTGTCTAAAGCTGGGAGGAGGCACCAATGCATGATGACATTACAGATTGTAGACCCAGTCCAATTACTGGACAGAGCAAACCCAATCTGGCTGCTATCTCCAACGCATAGAGAATGAGTGTGTCAGGTAAGAACCAATGCCCAGTCTATCCTTATCCAGAAAACTCTAAGGTAAAGGTTCCCCTTGCACATATGTGCTAGTCATTCCCAACTCTAGGGGGCAGTGATCATTTCTATTTCAAAGCCAAAGAGCCAGTGCTGTCTGAAGATGTCCTTCCCACCAAAGGTGGTTCCTATTTTTCTACTTGTATTTTTACATGCTTTTGAAGTGCTAGGTTAGCAGAAGCTGGGACAAATAATGGGAGCCCACTCCATTACGATGCACTAGGGATTCGAACCACCAACATTTCTGATAGGCAAGCTCAGTGTCTTAGCCACTGAGCCACCCTCAGAAAACCCTCAGAAAACTCTAAGAGGGTCACAAATGGGTGTTTATTTGAGTTGCAGGCTGTAGATTTATATTTGCATGAAGCACTAGTCTCTCACTAGTCAGCTTCATCTCTAATTCAATATACCCTTTTTGTTTTTTTGTTTTTATCTTGTGTGGGTGTTCTATTTAACTATTGATAAATTATTTGTCGAATGGTGAACATTATTGTGGCTTTTCACAGCTTACATGCTCTTTTAAAAGACAGGATCTTGGTTGGGTACATATATCTCTTTATTCCTAATCCCTGCAGAGCTAGCAATGATTTTTCACTTCCTGTTGTAGTTTTCTCATGTCTCTCCTAAATCTCTTAATTTGCCATAAATTGTTTATTAGACAATAACTTACCGGCTCTTGCTTCTTGTGCACAAGAGAAGTTAAAGCTTATAACAATATCACTGTTTAGAAAAGGAAATTATTCCTTTGAGGTACTGATATAAGCTACACACTCATCTTCAGTTTACATTGTACCTGATTCACATTAATTAGAAAGAAGCACTGGATTTGCTCTACTCTTATATTCTAGGTGGGGCACTCAAAGTAGTGTCAAGATCATATCCATAGTCAGCTCATAGGTTTTTGTAATACCAACATTATAATTGATAATTTGTATAATTTATAATTCAGAGTCATAAAGTTTCACAATTCAAGATTGTGGATGGCGCATGATTAAAAGAAATACACTTTTTAAAAAACAAAGCTAACAAACTCAAAGATAAGGCTAAAAAGGAGAAACAATATACCATAGTCCACATAAATATTGCAAACCAAATGAACACACTACCAATGAGCTTTAGAGAAAAACTGTAAGAGACTTTTAAAGATTTTTCTAAAGGATTGCAAGAAGATTGGAGTGGACTGAACCATCCAGCCAGGATGCCATTCCAAAGGCAGATGTTGAAATAGCTGCTTGGGACCCAAAAGATAACAGAGTAACCTTCTCCTTCCCAAATGGATCATAGACAATTGTCAGAAATACAGATAGTCCTCATTTACAACCACAAATGGGACCAGAAACTTGGTTGCAAAGCAAAAGGATCACTAAAAGTGATTGTGGTTACAATCTTATTTCAGCCTTCCTTCATTTTACAGTTCAGCAAAGGCTGTAAATGCTTTGGATTGGTCATAAAATTACTTTTTCAACGCTGTTGTAGCTGCAAACAGTTGCTAAATGAAGCAGATGCTAAACAAGAACTGCCTATAATGGAACAGAGGCAATCTTTCAGAGAAGGCTTTATAAGTGATAAACAGCATATTAATTGCACCTAACGCTTAACGGCAATCAGCACAATTTATGTGGCAAACACAGTTCCACATAGAGTATGCTTTGGGCCTTTTGGACAGTAAATAAACACAATATTGCAACGATCCACACCAGAGACTAATGAAATATCGAAGTGGAAGGTATAATAGAGGAATCAGCAAATGCAACATCTGTTTGATGTTTCCTCAGAAGGTGTCCACGTGCTTTAGTTTGCAGAAGATAGTTTTGGACTTGAGCACAATTTCCTAGTCAAAAGACTGCCCCAACTCCAGTGAAAGAATAAAGAACAAAAAAAAAAGGACAAAGAATGGAATTTTAACCCCCATCAGCTTCAGAGAATAGCCTGTGTAGATATGCATGTTTATTGCTCTCAATCTTCCCACTGTGGTACGGCTTATTTGAATGTAATATTTTATTTGTACACACTAAGAATGTGACAATCCAATACCATCAGGAGGGAACCCATGTTAGGCAAGGTTATTCTATTCTCAAAATGAATTTTTGAAGATTACAGTGGTAGTTATGCACTCCAGTATGCAGACTGCATTTTCATTTAGTGTTTTGGAGAATAAAGCTATTACATAGATCAAGGCAGTTATTTTTACTATTGATAGGTACAACTGCTTTCAGAATAATAAGCCCTATAAATTTTTCCTGCTACATAATACCCTATGCATTTTCTTATTTGAAAAGTATCTTTGAAAAAAAACAACCCAACTATACTGTATGCTATTCTAATAAGCAGTGGGCCAATGAAAAGCAAAATGCAACCAAAATAATTAATCTGAAATTATTCCATCAACAAGAAGTGCTGCAGTATCGAACGTTTTAAGGCAAAACCAGAAATGTACAACAGAGCAATGCAACAATTAACTACAACCTGGGAAAAGGTATCTCCAAAAGGAACAGATGCATCCCAAAAAGCATTTAACCTCACATAACAAATTGACTTATATGATCTTTGATGCCTTTTCCATGGCAGTTGCTACCCTATGGGACAGTCTTCCTTGTGAAGTTAAGCAAACCTCTACTTGCCCAAGCTTCCCCCCCAAAAAATACTGATGAGTCAGCTTTTCCACCAAATGCTGGGATACGTAGAGACAACGTGAGAGTTCAACTTGTGCCAAGTTTTTGTTTTCAATATTTATGGTATTGATAGTTTAAATATGGTTTTTATGCTGCTTTTACTATGATATTGTTTTAATTCTTCTTTATGAACTGGCCAGTTTGGTGTAAGATGGCAGACTAGATAAATGTTTTAAATAAATATAAAATTTGTTTGATGTTTGTTCAATTGCAGAAATATAGAGTGTGGATTCTGAAAGCCCTGCTTCCTCATAGTGGAAAACATACATATGGAAAACAACAGAACATGTAGGAGAGGGGCAACATTTTCAAGTCAGAACATGCAATATTGGCAGTGGCTGTCTCTGCTACAGATCAAATGGGGGAGGGGAGGGGGAGTGGTCTAGCCATACCTGATTAAGTTTCACATGCGTTTGTGTATAAAGCGGAGAAATAAATAAATTGGCCCCAATGCTTGCCTTTGAATGGACAAAACAGATGGGAAGCGCTTGCTCTAAAACATGTCTTTATCAGAAACATAATCCACTATGAGTTGAATGGAATTATCTCAAACCTTTTAGAGCCACTCTTTCTCTCTAGCAGAAATTTTAGTTATGAGTTCCATTGTGCCAAGGACAGACCAGTCTTTTCCAGACACTTACCCTCTGACAGCATGAATAAGTCTCAGTGATGGATAGGCAGTTCGCACTTTCAATTTATTCTTAAGGATTAATGCATTAACCCACTCCACATGCTTCTCTCCGCCTTTGACCATGAAAGCAGGGATCCAAAGGACACTGTCATTCAGCATAGATAGTCTATGCACAAATTTTTCTCTGTCACTCTCATTCCGAAAGCCTCCAAATGCTCTTTGTACAACTGATGGGTTCATGGTAATAAAATCTGATTTAGTTCCCACGTCTGCAGCAAACTCCACCACAGGAGCTAGATTGCACCTGAAGAGGAAGAGATTAATGCAAAAATAACAAAAAAAGTGTGAAACATTAACTCAGGTAAAAACATGCATGAAATAAAAGCTGAAAATGAAAATGCAAGGCTATTTTCATATTGAGTACAAATCCTCGGGTATCTCACAGGTTTTAAATTAACCCTGGGTTGAATAAGGCACTCTTCTAGTCATCTTAAAAATTTAGGCGGAATCCAGAATCAATTTCAATTCTGCTGATACCAACAGAACAATTTACTTAGCTGTGGACTTAAATCTCACTAAATTCTACTTATTTACTGGGTAAAAGGAACATCAACCCAAAGGACATTTCTAAGTAATTCAAGTAACAAAGAAAGCTTTATTGTGCATGAGAAGTAGGCATCAAATCAAAGATGTCTACAATCTTTTCAGCTGGCATACAGTGGTATGCCAGAAATCATATTCCAAAGAGAGAAAAAATGAGATAAACTTGAATGAATGAAAACTAACTCAATACAGTTCATGGATTTATTTCTCTTCTGTAAACTATACTTTGGTGGAAATTGTTGGATATGCATCAAGGGCTGCACCAAATGTTTTGAGGCTTATAGTCATAGAACTTTGGATTGTGAAGTCTTGTACAAAATGGTCCTTTTGTACCAACAAAGTGCTCCTTTATAGAAATACATATGCATATGCAATTAATTTCAGGATCAATATGAACCTGAATGAAAATCCTCAAGATGAGCACTTTGTGACTGGATTTTCAGAACCAAATGAATTCAGTTTAGATATGGAACTATCAAAAAATATAGTTGCTCTCATAATTTGTCAGCATTAATTAATTAATTAATTAACTGATTGTGGTCCAATATAAAATATTCCATAAGGCCTAGAATGCAATTATGTATAGGGCAGTTTCTTCACTTATTTTTAATCATCGTACTGCATTTGTTACCATGAGGAAGAACATGGATTAGTAGTCTTGCAACAATCTGCAACAATACCATCTTCACAATTTTTTTTTTTAAATAGGCTTTTGATCTTCAGGTTGCTCTATGCAGAAGAATTTGAACATCACCACCACAGTTCTAGATGGCCAAGATCTCTGCCTTGGGCTTCTTATGATACTATCTTCACTGGAAAGCTATTATTGAGTCTGTATGGTTTGTCATCAAAGATTAGTTCACTCTGGGTGATTATTCTTTTATAAAGGAAAAAACAGCATATTTTTACTATTAGATGAAATAATACATTCTAGACTGGAAAAGGGAAAGAAAACCTTTATAAGGAACTATATAGAAAGGCATGAAGGTTTTTGTTAAGAGATTCTAACAAAATCTATACTTCTGAAAACTTGAGATTTGATCATAGGTTCAAAATACACTTGTTTAATTCTAATGGTTGGTAGCCAGCTACACCATTAGGAGACTATCTAATCCAGGGATCCCCAAACTCTGGGCTGAGGCCCATTACAATGAATGGGCTGAGCAACAGGTGGGTGAGAACAGTTGTAAAACTCTATCTATGTAAGCGGCTGGTGTATGCGCTTGGGTACAAGACTACATTTATGCAAACGCAAAGCTGCATTTGAGGGAGCAGCAGACACCGTGCCCACAGTGTGCACAAATGGAGCTATGCAGGCTTGCCTGCCGCTAACATCCCCCCTCTGCTCCTCCTCCAAGCCAGAAAGATTGGGAACCACTGATCTAATCATTAAGAGACTATCTAGTGCTCTCCCATATTTATAAGCTCTTTGTTCATACATCTGACCACTCTTATAAGTCCCGTTAAACAAACATTTGTGGAATATGACAATGAAAGTAACAGTTGATGGGGCTAGGCTTCAATGTCTCTTCCAATGATTCTTCAAATTACAATCTTCTGGAAGTCTTATGGTCTCTAGCCATCAAATAAAAAATCATCAGTTTTCTAAAAGTTGGGCTTTTCTAAAAAACAATTCACAATTATTTGATAGTAAATGATGCTTTGCATGCTCTACTTTATGGAGACATTTATACTCTGACTGAGATCTCAAGCACAACCCAACATAACCCTTTCGTATAAAGAAAAACACCACGTCGATAATGTCCTTTTTACAATCTTCCCCTTTTCATATAAGGAAGAGTGCAAGACCTTTGGGGGTGTATGAATGAGCAGGAGATTGTGAGCATAAGTCCTCTCTTAGCCATGAAAACCAGTTGGGTGACTTTGGACCCGTCACTCTCTCAGCTCTACCTACCTTCCAGATTTGTTGTTGGAAGAAAAATAAGAGGAGGAACATATGTTGGGTATGTTGTACCACCTTGAGTTAATTGTAAAAATTATAAAGGCATCATACAAACAAATAAATAAACAAATAATACAAAGATTTAAATATTAAAAGTGTTGCAACTAATAACACAAAACAGGTACTGTTTTAGTGTTAAAATATTGTTAAAATTTTACATCTGGGAAAAGAAGAATGGTTGCAGGAGCTGGGTATGTCTAGTTTGATGAAGAGAAGGACCAGGGGAGACATGATAGCAGTATTCCGATATCTCAGAGGGTGCCACAAAGAAGAGGGAGCCAAATTATTCTTCAAGGCACCTGGGGGCAGGACAAGAAGCAATGGGTGGAAACTGATCAAGGAGAGAAGCAACTTAGAACTAAGGAGAAATTTCCTGACAGAACAATTAACCTCTGGAACAGCTTGCCTCCAGAAGTTGTGAATGCCCCAACCCTGGAAGTCTTTAAAAAGATGTTAGATAGCCATTTGTCTGAAATGGTATAAGGCTCCTGCCCACGCAGGGGGTTGGACTAGAAGACCTACAAGGTCCCTTCCAACTCTGCTATTGTATTGTATTGTATTGTAAAAGTAATGCATTTCTTGTTTGGAAGGCAGCTAAAATGGAATTATTCTGAAATATTTTTAATGCTCATAGGGATGATTACATCTCTTTTTAAAGGTACATTTGTTTCTGCTGCTTTATATGCAAAATGCCAGGTGTCTTTGGATTCTGGTGAAATAGAAATAAATATCTAAAATAAGCAACCACAATTTGGCATGCTTTGCGTTGAAAAAGTAGTTTATTTGCATTATATTAAAAATTATCAGGGCAGATGGAATAGAAAAGGAAGTTGGAGCGAGAGAAAGGGAAATGTGAGGGGATGGGGAAGAGGCAGTTAACTGAATAAAAAGAAAGAAAGAAAAGACAAAGCAGTATATAGAAAAGAAATGAAATATCGAAGACTTTTTGAAAATGTAAATTATTATTAATAATAATAATAATAATTTTAATACTTATAAACCGCTCCCTCTCCCCATGGGGACTCGGGGCGGTGCACAGGCAGAGTAAAAACAGTAAAAAATATACAAACAGTTCTAAAACCAAATTAAACTTAACCTGTGCTAAAATTCCCATAAAACTAACTATGCTAAAACTACCCAATAAAACCCCAAGACAGGGAGACTATCCCAGGCCGGCCAGACAGAAAAAGTGAGTTTTTAATTTAAGACGGAAGGAGCGGAGGTCCGTGGTCGTTCTAATATCGGGGGGAAGGTCGTTCCAGAGTGCCGGGCCCGCCACAGAGAGAGCCCTTCCCCTGGGCGTCGCCCGCTGACAAAGTCTAGTGGACGGCACCCGGAGAAGTCCCTCTCTGTGGGAGCGAATCGGCCGTGAGGATGTATGAGGCAGCATCCGATCCCGCAGATAGCTAGGTCCCGAGCCATGGAGCGCTTTAAAGATGATAATTAACACCTTGAAGCGCACCCGGAAGACAACAGGTAGCCAGTGCAGCTCGCGCAAGAGCGGTGTTACATGGGTAGACCTTGCGGTCCCCATAATTGCTCGCGCGGCTGCATTCTGGACTAGCTGAAGTCTCCGGGTGCACCTCAAGGGAAGCCCCATGTAGAGAGAGTTACAATAGTCCAGTCGGGATGTCACGAGCGCATGAGTGACTGTGTGAAGGGCGTCCCGATCCAATAGGGGGCGCAATTGGCGAACCAGGCGAACCTGGTAAAACGCCCTCCTGGCCACGGCTGTCACTTGATCTTCCATGGACAGCCGGGCATCCAGGAGGACACCCAAATTGCGCGCCCCTATTAATAGACCTGTATCTGTAAAGCGAACATTTTGGTATTATATCTTATGGTATTTTATATGGTATATTTTTGTGATATGAACTTTTAATTGCTCATAAAAAAACGTAAATGAGAAAAACAATACAATAATGTCTCATGCACAGGAACCATTAAGAAAAAAGTTAACATCTGTAAAAGTATAGACTTATTTTGGTGTAATGGAGTGAGAACTGTATATGCCTGTGTGTATTTGTGTGTATTCATGCATAAGTTAAATCATCATGTGCAACAAGTCATTGCTACAACTTAGTTACTACATAGATTTCCTCCATGATGATCTGACCCTAATACTAACCCTATCTTTTAGAACTTCCAATAGTACAATCATGTGCTATTGTAACTTTCCATCCACATATTAACTATGCATAAATATATAAATATGTATACACGCACACACACACACATATAGATATCCTCAAACCAAATGTAGAAGAAATTATTCCACTTCTGATCAAATAAACCCAGTTTCATCAATGGCACCTTGTTAGATTTTTATTGTATACATCATATGATGCATTTTTAATGATTTACTGGATTTCCCTTAGTTTTATTATGCTTATTAATTACTTGTTTTACACGTGGCTTTCAGATGTATCTGATGCTTTTAAGAATTAATCTGTCCATTGACTGTACTGGCAACCGCATTGTACTTTTTAAAACAGTAAGAGAAAAAAATAATAGCAACACCTTTGTTTTCTTCCATACTACATTTTAACACCTTAGCTTGTTTTGTTAACATAATTTAAGCAAATATGAATATAATTTTTACATTATGTTCGCAGCACTCCCCCATTCAGCTGTTGATAATTCACACTAGCGGTATTCTACTGTTTGTTCAGTTTTCACTGCTGATATTTATTGAAAAACCACGAAACTACTCAATGTAATTTTTCTTGGTTAAAATCTAAAACTGCAACTAAACTAAGAAAGCTGATATAGAATAAGTGGCATCTCTTTAAAAAATGTGAACCAGACTGATCTCCTAATGAAAACTGAACAATCATTAGCAAGGTAAATAAACAGTGAATTCTGAGCAGGACTACAGGAAAACCCTCCATTAAATTGGTGAAAACAGAACAGAGAAGCCTAGCAAACATCATTCCCTTACCAGTTGTTTCTCCAAAAAAGGTACCCAGCTGCCATGAGGATGTCATCTCAACAAGATACACAAGAGAAAAAGGGCAAAAATAATCTTAGGAAGAATCTGACCATAAACTCTAGAATCTTAATTCCTAATTCTCTTAGTTTAGTGTTCCAATATTTGCAACTTAATCATTCAGGGCAACCTGAATTGTCCTGTCAGGTATCTTTCTAGGAAAGCTAAGAAACTGTGGAGTTACCTGGGGAGGGGAAGAAGAAGGGAAAGGGGGAAGAGGAGGGAGAGAAGAAATGTGGGAGCTATTTGGAAGAGAACACTGTGACCAAGTGTCACAGAAATATGTAGACTTAAGACTAAAAGAATGCTACTTTGAATGACAAAGTTAAAACAGTGCTAGAAATTGAAGACTAGAGGAAAAATAATGTGTAATGTGCATTTTGAAAAAAAATGCAAAAAGAACAAAGAATGGTCCAGATTAATAATGTAAACATTAATGATTAATAAGAGCTCTGGTAAGAATGAATAGAATTAAAAATAATAGCTATAAAATGGAGGTCAGGAATTTTGGAAGAAACACTTAAGAGATCCATATGAAAATGGATTATTTATTGCTAGCATCCCCCCCCCCCAAAAAAAACTCCCCCCAAAACCTTGATGAAAGCAGTTTGTAAGAATGTTGAAAAATGTTAAGACTAAGGATATGACTGGAAAAGGTTAAAATATAGGTTAAAATATAGAAGTTTGCTTCATTGGGTATATGAACAATGGCTGCATCTTTGCATTAGAACAGGAGTGTCAAACTCAATTTCACTGAGGGCTGCATCAGGGTTGTGTTTGACCTCGCCGGGGGGGGGGGGGGGGGAAGAGGAGGCTGGCCAGCTTGACAGCATTCATATCAGGAGCACCTGTGGTGGCCCGAACACTGCCAGAGAAAATGGGCTCCCAAGCTCCGTTTTTGGCTATGATGGCCTCCTGCAACCCTCTGCAAGTGAAAACGAAAGGCCGCATGTGGCCCTCCCAAGCTCCATTTTTGCTGATAGAGGCACCAAGAGCCACTCCTTTGCTGTTTCCAGCGCAGTCCAGTGGGCCAGATGTGGCCCCTGGGCCTTCAATTTGACACCCCTACTTTTTAAAAACCTCTGGTTCTACTGAGCTTAATGGCAAAAACAATTATTCAAAAAAAAGAAAACGAAACAACATTATGGATATTAAAGAATGCATTCATATGTTCCCTTTATTTTGAAAATATCCTAAAAATGAGTAGATGGAGCAGCATATAGTACTACATTAACTAATTTTAATATTATCAATGTATACATTCTTTCTACAGTATCTGAAAACAAAACACTGTTTAGTCATCACAAAACCTATTTTTTTAAATTAAAAAAATCAGGTGACTTGGGGGAAAATCCATCACTTTCAAAATGTTCCTGGAAACCACAACCGTTATTTTACAGAAGTTTTAATATACTCTTTTTTACAGAATAAAGAAGTTATGGTCACCAAAAAAAGATTTTGCTTTGCCCTAAGGCTGTATCTTTCTTTTTCATTCTGAACAGGTATCAGAATAAAAGGTTATAAATATAACTGGATGCTAAATGTTGAAGCACATTTAAAAAAATAATTGAAATAATTTGAAAACAGCTGTTGCCCAAATAATAAATCCAAGTATCATTTGCAGTTAACCGTCTATGTCCCATAAGGGCATGTAATTTGGAATAATATTGCTGGTATTTTTGTTAGCTCACTAGACTTCAAAACTGAAAAAACAAATCTCTGTCAAAAGCTGAGTAAAGATCAGTCTAACAGATTTGAAAGGGACTTTGGAGGTCTTGTAGTCTAAACCCCCTACTCAAGCAGGATACCCTATACCAGCGATGGCAAACCTTTTTTGGCTCGCATGCCATAAGTGGGGGAGCGCAGGGGGGTCATGCATGGGTATGCCATACCCATAATGCAATGTGCGACATCCCTCAGTGCACATGCACGCATGGCAGGTGCTTCCCTTCATTTTTTGCATGCTTTTTTCTCCGTCCTCAGGGTCCAGAGGCTTTATAGGAGCCTGTGGAGGCTACTCCAAAGGCCCTCCGGAGGCTTCAGGGACCTTCAGGAGGCTTCCCTGAAGTGACTTCCAGTTTGCTCGTAGGGCCCTTTTTAGTCCTCCGGACGCTTCAGGGAAGCCTCCTGAAAGTCCCTGAAGTCTCCAGAGGGCTTAAAACGACCCTACAAGCAAACAGGAAGTTCTTTTTGCTATCATGGAGACCAAAAGTGGATGCAATATTACAAATGTGGTCTTGTCAAGGCATTATAAAGCAGTACTAACACTTCACATGACCTTGATTAATATTAATGTTTTATGAACACATGATTAATGTTAATTAAATAAATCAGCTGATAAAATTCACACAACTCTATAAAAATAAATATATTTAGATTTGGATGCTTATTAATAAGGAATTAGAAAAGCATGAACTAAATCAGTGGTGGGCAAACTCATTAGTCAATAGAGCCAAATATCAACAGTACAACAATTGAAATTTATTTTGAGAGCCAAAAGGTGTGGCCTGTTTTGTGGAAATGGCTCAGCGATCATGTGACCAGGTGGGCATGGCCAATTTGGAAAATGTGGTGAAATTCACTTAACGACAATCTTGCTTAGCAACCAAAATTTTGGGCTCAATTGTGGTGATAAGTTTCTTTCTTTCTTTCTTTCTTTCTTTCTTTCTTTCTTTCTTTCTTTCTTTCTTTCTTTCTCTCCCACTTTCTTTTTCTTTCTATTTTTCTTTCTTTCTCTCTTTTTCTTTCTGTCTTTCTCTCTCTCTGAGTCTGTCTGTCTCTCACTCCTCCCTCCACCCATCTCTCACTCTGTATGTGTATGTGTCTGTCTCTAATTCCCTCTCTCCCTACCTCTCTCTGTGTCTCTCTCTGTTTGTCTCTCCCTCCCTTCCCCTCTGTCTGTGTCTGTCTGTCTCTGATTCCCTCTCTCTCTCCCACTCTGTCTGTTTCTGTCTGTATCAGTCTCTCTCCTCCCTCCACCCATCTCTGTCACTCAGTATGTGTGTGTGTGTGCCTGTCTGTCTCTGATTCCTTCTCTCCCTTCCACTCTCTGTCTCTCCCTCCCCCCCTCCCCGTCTGTCTCTGTCTCTCTATCTCTTTCTTCTCCCTCCACCCATCTCTGTCACTCTGTGTGTGTGTGTGTGTGTGTGTGTCTGTCTGTCTCTGATTCCCTCTCTACCTCCTCTCTCTCTGTCTGTCTCTCCCTCCCTCTGCCCCCCCCCCGGGAAGCAGCAGAGAGGCCGGCATGTCGGCTGGGGAGGTTACAGCTGCCTCCTCCTGCAGCAAGCGGGCGGGTGGGGGGACCATCCGAGGTTGCGGCCACCTTAAGCGCCGCCGAGGCCATCCGGGCGTCGCACGCCCATCTCCCTCCCAGCCCCGTGTGGTGGGCAGTACCGCATTGGCTGTCGGAGGGAGCCAGTGGAGACGCACCCAGTCGTCCTCCTGACACCCCTGCCGGGCAACCTCGGACGGTGGGAGCTGCGCGTTGCAGGGCTCGGGGGCAACAGCAGCAGCCGCCTATGCCACAGATGGAGTCTGCCCGTGGCTGGGTGGAGGAAGAGCCGCACTCAAGGGGCCAAAGAGTGCTTGCGAGCCGTGGTTTGCCAACCACTGAACTAAATGAATCAGGGTTCATGAATTATATGCAAAACAAATCTGGGCTGCCTCAAGAACATGAATTATATTACTGAATAACCCCATTTATGGATTCTCTTTGCTAGTTATATAGTATCAGTATTGCTTTTGTCATGCTGGGAGGGGTTATTTTGGACTGGAGAGATCAGAAAGGGGAAAAAACAACTCACATTCTCAGTTCCTAGTTGCATGACTGATGTTTAAACATAGCTCTCAGACTCACTCCATTGCTGAAGAGACACATCTAGCAGTGGTTGAAAATGACATGAAAAAATAAGCAAAAGGAACATATGTAAATTTTGGGGGGAAGAGAAGGCACCATGTTTAGTTTTGTATTAAAACCTTGTTTTAGCCTCCTGAGAAAAACTATGTCCTGATGTTTTTTCTTTATATTTACAATGTATAGAGAGAAATAATTCAATGCAACAACGTTTATCATTTCTTTAATTCTCTCATTCAAACAGTGGCACTTTCAGAAGTTTGGAAGAAAACTCCAGTCCCATTCAACAGAATGAGAAGACCCCCCTCCCCCCAAATTAAGCTCCCAGAAGAAATGTGGACATGGCAAATGTTCCCAGTGGGACCTTCCCTAATTTCTTGGGTTGCAAAGGCAATGGGTGAGAAATGTATTTTTAGGCTTCAAGATTCTGCTAATGTAACCTTATAATAAAGACAGAACTAGAACTTGAGTGTGCTTCTTGACTGGACCACCTCAGAAGGCTGACAGAAGACAGGTGGAAGAACTTTAAAATAGTCCTTCTAAAGTGCACTACTTTCAACTGTGTTAGATGTTGACTTGAATGGTCTCATTTGTAGGATTAACAGTATTCTCATATGTTAGCTGAGAATGAGTTTTTGTATAGCTGCATGACATTCTGGAATGATTAGATTTCCATCTAATTGACACATATCTGAAATAATGCTCTTTAAAATATTGATGTTATTATTTATTCTTACAGATCTAAACCACTTCTCAATGATATTGTTAATATGGATTTTTAATGATTTTAAAAAGATATCTCATATTTCATTTCCCAGTCAAGCTGAATTTCATTTCATAATGTTCCAAATGTTCTACAGTAAGGAACAATGAGATTTTGAAACCAATCAATACTCTGTTTTCAACTTAAATTTCCAAATGTGCATGCATCAACATAAATCTCAGAAAGGACATTCTTTGTTTTTATTTATTTCTTTAAATAAAATTATTAAATTTTAATGTTTTGCTTCCTCAAACACCCTTCAAAATACCCCCAATATGAACTAACCACCTACTTTTGTGAGTTCAGGATTAAAAATGTAGGGAGTAAAGGCTTGTTTTGAATTCCCTCTCGTAGAACACTCAAAACATTTCAAATTTTTTCTGTTGGAATATAAGATGCTTGAAACATAAAGTCACATTTTAATTGGGGCTGTTACATTTCAAGCTCAGAATAAAGTGTTTTGTGTACATACCTGTTACTCAGACAGTAGACATGTTTACCTCTAGAGCTAATTTTGGGTTTGCAGCCAAGAAGGGTTCACAAGATGTGAAGATTATGAAATAACACTATGGTTCTAGTTAGAATCATAGGAAGATTTTATATTATGTAGAAAGGTCTGCATGGATGTCTGTCTGTCTATCCATCTATCTATCAATCCTCTATCTCCCATCAAGAAAAAAAGCAGAAATGAACTAACAGATAGTGGACTATAACACGTGCTTCCTATGTTAAATTTACTAATTTAATTGTATTATTCATGTCCATGTATCACATTATTTTAATATTTATCTTCCATCTATAAAAGCAATCCAAGAATAGTCCAGATCTGGTTTGGCACAATAGAGAACAACATTCTACAGTAGAAAATAAAATAAAAACACTTTGGGAAAAAAAGTCACACAATGGCTTGCAATGCTGCTACCTGTCCCCTTACTATAGTATCTTATACTACCCTACCCAGTTTTAGCACTTCTGAATATGATGAACAGATCCCAGAATTTTCAGCAAAAGACATGTTATTCTTGGAATTGATGTTTACATGTCAACAAAGTATTCAGCATGTGGAAGGCTTATATCACATATATTGACATTTCCAATTTGTTCTAGTGGTTAAGGCGCCAAGGCTAGAAACTAGGAAATTGAGTTCTAGTCCTACCTTAAGCAAGAAACCTGGCTGACACAAGGGTGTTGTTGTAGAGGAAAATAGAAGGAGGAAGAAGTGTTAGGTATGTTTGCTGCCTTGAGTTATTTATATAAATAATAAAGGCAGGATAAAAACATCTAAAGAGAAATAAAAATAAATAAAATAAATGATTAAAAAAATACATGGAATGCAGTAGACCTAAACCTTCTAAATATACTGTATTTTTCGGAGTATAAGACGCACCGGAGTATAAGATGCACCAAGAGGCAAATTAAAAAAAGTTTTTGCACTCTGCAAACCTCCCAAAAATTGCCCATTTTTCATGAAAACAGGCCCATTTCCCCCCCTCCCCAAAAGCATGAATAGCCTTTAGGGGGCTTTGCAGAGTGCTTCAGGGGGGGGCACCTGCACCAAAACAGCCTGTTTTTCACAAAAACTGGCCCATTTGTTTGTAAAATAATTTGCAGGCATAGCCTTTAGGAGGCTTATAGAGTACTCCTGGGGCTAGGAGAGCAAAAACCGGCCTGTTTTTCAATCATTTCTGCCTTCCCCAGCCCCCAGTAGCTCTCTGAAAGGCTTCTACAGGTTTTGCACGGCCATTTTGGTGAAGGGGCGGGGTTTCAGGAAGCAAAAAAATACTGTATTCAGTGTATATGTATAAAATCTGGGTGGTATGATGCACCACCCAGATTTTCAGCCTGTTTTTTGAAGGAAAAATGTGCATCGTATACTCCGAAAAATATGGTAATTCAACCCAACTCACAATTCATACCAAAGAATAAATTCTTGAATTAAATTCAAGCTATGAAATAATTCTATGATCATTTCCTCTGCCTTCATTAATGCAAAAAGGGAAACAATATACAAATAACCAGAATCTCATATATGAATGACATTGCAGCAGTTCATTCTGACTACAAGGAAAGATGAAGATATCACAAGATATTCCATGCTCAAGAATAATTAAAACCTCTCTTTAAATGATGACAACAGGTGGTACCATTAACAAAAAATTTAATAAATTATATTAGGTAGTAAAGCAATGAACAGATCATCAAGAGTACTACAGTGTTTTATAGATCTGTCTATATCTGATATGGATATGTTTATTTACTGTTTCTGCATGTAACAGATATATACACACCTATATATAAATGTCGCAATGTTTTTTTTCACTTGCATGTGTTCCTCTTAAAATCAGAAAGCATTCTAGATTTAGATGGGATTATGTTAGATAAACTTCAGGATTTGAACTCATTTTTACCCCAGCAACAAGTGGCATGTATCTATTACTGATACTTCAGAAACTCTGCAAGATGGTAGGTTATCCAGGCAAGTGTTAAGTATACGTGTCTACCATCATCCTTGCTATATCATCCCTGACTGGAAGAGTTGAAGAATCTCTTTTGATTTAAAGAAAAAGTAACCAAAACAACAATTATTTTAAATAATAAATGCAGCAAAACGAGGAAACTGTAAAAGTTGCAGGTTTTTTTAAACAGAACTTTTCACTTCCTAAAACGAATAACAACATTCACTTTGAAAAGATAGCTGCTTGAACAACAGAAATTTACACAGCTTTTATACTGTACTTATTTATAGAACTCCAAGGCTCTGTACATAGTACTTAAGCTATGTTCCACCATTTAAAAAATGTTAACCCAGAAAGTAAACTTATTGAACAGTGACATGTCTTAGATTATACATTTAGGAAAGATGACATAGTCATGTACATTTCAGTAGTGATGTTGAGCAATTCCTACTGGGGAAAAAATATCACAAAGGAACAAAGAACTCTTACACCTGACAGCTACTCTTTATCCCACCTCCCAAAACTTCTTTCTAAAGTTTACAAGAAGTCAATGTTATGGCAATGTTGATGGAGAAGATGATATCTTTATTTATATTTGGCAAGGGGATTTATAAAATTAAGCACAAGAGTTGCACAAACTCAACACAATTATTTTACCTACTCCCTGCAAAATGAAAGGATTGCACCATCAAAGATTATTAATCTGGTGATATAATGGTGAAGAGTCTGCAAAGATTATTGAAATATGAAACTTAATATTGTTTAATTTAGGCTGGATTGTTCCCCTTCTATTATTTGATGCCTAGAGATCTAGTAAACTCTTACTTAGAAAATACAATGAGCATAAATTATATCTAATTGATTTTATTAGCTTCTTTAGTTCCCAATCTAGAGATGTGGTAGTTCTTTGTCTTTGTTTCTTGCTGGCTCTTTGGCTTAACAAACGGAGATGAGAATCACACCCTAAAGTTGGTCATGACTAGTGGAATAAAACCCACAGGAACACCTTTACCTTTTTAGTTCCCAAATAGTATTTTTAATTAAATTTATTTTATCTGCATTTTGATTTCTTGCTGATCTTTGATAATATATAATATTGAAATTTGAAGAAATTAATTATTAAAATGAGATATATGAACATATTTGTGCATGTAGTTAAGGCACCTTTTCAGTGTACTACAGTACATAAGAGGTTAGATAGGAAATTCTAACAATTACCTTAATGGGAATTATTTGGCTAATCCCCAGTGTATTTCATCTAAACGTAACCATAGATAGTGCATGCATTAAATAAATATGGTAATTTTCTATTATGACGACGGGCAAGAGGGAGAAATTGAAAACATTTTCTCTTTGTGGAGCCAGTGCTCTATCAAAATAATAATTGTGCTTGCATAAAGAGCAAAAATAGATCCTACAAACAGCATCACCAATCTCTCTGTAGTCTCCAACAGTGCGATTTCTCATTCATAATATATAGACAGTCTTGTTTCTTTCCTACTGAAACGTCTTTAATTTGGGCATCATACAGTGAAATATATATTCTAGAAATTCTGAGCTATCATTCCAAGTTAAGCATTTTTGTTCATTGCTGTTGAAGTAATAAGCAATCTGTCAAGCAAAAGATAATGGCTTACCTTATAACAAACTCATGGCTGTCAATCTCTTTACCACACCCACTATCCAGAAGGATACCAGAATTTCCTACAACAGCACATGTCTTAAATCGACGATTCTTCATTGGAGAAACTTCAGGAAGGAGTCTATGCAAATCCTGAGAAATATTTAGTGTACGGCGTCTGTCTAACACATAGTGGATTACATCTCCGGGCTTGAAACTGCTTTTGACAACTGATATGTCTCTTTCGGCATCCAAGAATCGAAGAATATTCTTCCTGCATTATAAATAAGAAAGCAAATGTATGATACCTCTTTAAAAACTTAAGGAACTTGTTGGATGATGCCCGGAGCACAAGAGAACCCATTGCTCATATATCACTTCTGAAAGATGTATTCAGAAGACAAACTGTTGGGTTTTTTTTGGGGGGGGGGGGGGACTCACCTCTCAACTTACATGGTCACTTCAAGATGCTTCATACTTCAATTGCCTAATTCAAATATCAGATAAAATAAACGCTCTGCTGTACACCAGGAGGAAATCAACATTTAGGGCAGAGAAGGAAATAATAATAATAAAAAAATATTTTCTCCTCTGCTTTGAGAATGGATTTACTGTGAGCTGCTCTTACTGGTTCCTTTGAAAAGAGGAAGAGTTGCTTGGGGCACTGTGTGGCTATTTCTTGGGGATTAGTTTTGGGATAGAACAATGAGATTAGTGAATAGAAAACACAAATAATCTCTTGGAGGAGCAAAGAGGCTACTGCAGTGTCCCAGGGTCATATGAGTACCTTTTCTGACTTTCTGACAAGCAAAGTCAAGGGAAAAGCAAGATTCAATTAACAACCTTGTTACTAACTTAACAATTGCAGTGATTCATTTAACAATTGTGGCAAGAAAGGTCATAAAATGGGGCAAAATTCACTTAACAAATATTTTGCTTAGCAACATAAATTTTAGCCTCAATTGTGGTTGTAAGTTGAGCACTGCCTGTACTATACTGGATATCAAAGACCATAAGGCTTTCTCTCTCTCTCTCATTTGCATGCATGCACAATATCCTCTCCTTTATTTATCCAATATAGCCTTTAACTGAAAGAGAGAAAGAAACGTACAGATTACACGCAAAAATCATTGATGCTTCAGTGTGGAAGAAGTTCTTCAAAAACTCCACAGACAGGCAAGAATTCATTTATAAATGTGTCTGGTGAGATCAAATGAGGCATTCTAGACTGGGTGTGGGGTGCATTTAGTTTGATTGGCAGATGAAATGCACAAGGGTGAGATAGAAAACAAGCTGCGTTTTCTTTCAAATTGAATACTGAAGTGTTCGGTATTTTATATAGGTTTAAATGATCAACAATTGTATCACAATATCCAGAAAAGTACCAAAACTGATAGCTAAGCATAGATTCACACATTAATTCAAGAGGGGAAGATAGCAATTTTCTATAACGCTATTCCAACAGTAATTGCAGAGGGAGCTTATTGTTTCACATAGATGCAGTTCTTTTCAAGTACCTTCCACACAAGTGTGTCTCTAAAGGCAGCAGGAGATAAATTCAACTCAGAAGCTTGACCTTTATGCATTTAAAATACTAAAGCTACAGGCAGTCAAACCCTTATTTCTTAAGAAAAAAACCTGCACCTCTGTATGAGAGTAATCTAAATCTATGGAATGAGCTTTGGGTAAAAAGAAAATAGATATTATTGCAAAATCCCTATGGTCATTTGATCAAAATTCAGATGCTTGGCAATTAACTCATATTTATGATGGTCGCAGTGTCCTGGGGTCATGTGATCACCTTTTGCCGCCTATTGACAAGTAAAGTCAGATTAACTTCATAATCATATTAACAACTGCAGTGATTCACTTAACAATTATGGCAAGAAAGATCATAAAATTCACCTAACAAAGGTCTCACTTAGCAACAGAAATTTTGGATACAGTTGTCTTGATAAGTCGAAGACAACCTGCATAATCCCTGTCATTTGGATCCTAGCTCTACTCACAGAAGGAACATTGGAACCAGCCAATGCACCAACCTTATGTTGGTTCATTGGTTAATCTCTCTGTTAGTACTCTGAAAGACAGTGTTCCTTCATGGCTTCAGGCAAATTGATGGTTTCCTCTTCTACATGGATCAAATGTTTGTAAGCATCCCATTATAAAGCTTTTCTTTTAAAAAAATGTTTGCTATAATTTAGCATTGAACACAAAGTGGCGTTTCCAATATGCTTCTCAGTATATTTCTGATCCATATAAGTGAATTTCTGGTGCATGCTCAGCCTAGGATGATAGAGAAATCTGTGTAGGAACTAATCTTTGCCAAGGACCTCTGAAGGGTAAAACAACCTGAGGAACACTTCATTGATTACTTTTAGGTACACACACACAAAAATGACCTTAAGATTTCCATGAGGGCAGGCCAATGAGTCACCTTTCAGATAGTTATGTGCCGCAGGAGGCTGTCTAAGATGTGTTATCTCTTCAAGCACTGCAAACCACCTGCCTACCTGATAAATGTGCCATCTTTTAGAAAGATCTGTCTAACTTGACAGTTATTCCTTTCCTAGCCTGTAGCCTTTTAGTAATTAACCTTATACTTGGAACTCAGTTTCAAAGCTATCATCTCCAATGGCTTATTGTTTATCTTAGGAATGGGCAACCTTTTAGAAGCAGGACATACTCAATAGGTTTTTTTTTCTGGAGAAGCGAAGATTGCCTCTGCAGATCTTGATGCAAAAGAGTTGGGGCAATGTCACATGTGTAGGTTGCAAATGGATGGAGTTTTCCTTTAAAATTTAAAAAAAAAACACCATATGAAACATAGTTTAGGTTTTATGGGAGACGACCATAGTCCAATCTTATGGCGTTTCCCCTCCCGGGATTTCCCAGACAACATGGCTATCAGTCAGATTTCTGGAAGTTAAAGTACATACTCATTCTACAAAAGGTGAATTGTGAAAAATTTAGTAAAGATAATGAATAAAAGACCACGTGGTAGTGTCTAACAACTTACAGCAGGAGGTCTTTTCCCTTGCCAACTTTACGATTTATATGGCTGGCTCATGAATTCTGGGATTTGAAGTTAAAATTGCCAAAATTGGAGACTCTTGGCTTAAGAGGACTAAAAGGAAGTAAGTCAAATTAAACTGATAATTAAAAACATTTAGTCATAATGACCTTATGTTTCCTTCAATTGTGCCTACCAGCTGTTAAATAACAGCAACTGGCCCCTATATTATATTCTGCTTAGAATCTTCTAAGCAGATTTTGAGTCATTTGGGGATCTGGTTGATTATAAGAGAAATAGGATATGTGACTAGATGGGTCTTTCATTTCCTCCAGCAGAGCTCTTTTCTTAGTAAATGACAACTGCAGCAGATCTTCAGACTTTAAAACAACATATAAACTGGAAAAAAATAGATTGCCATACAGAGAGACACATAAGAAATAATGCCATTAAAAATCCCGAGTAATATTCAGAGCTTTAAGCCATAAGAATAATATCTTAGATTCTAACTGAAAGTTATTTCAGTGAGGTATATTCATACACACACACTAAACTTAAATATTGCTAAATGTGGGAAGAAAAATGTTTTTCTGTCTTCAATATACAACTAAATTTCAAATATACAACTAAATTTCAAAACAGGGAATTTTTATTTCAGAGTAATGAAGCAATAAAGCAAAATGAAAAGTATTAAAACCTAAAGCGCCTAGAGTTCCTGATAAATGATAATAAAGTAAGGCAAATGTTTCATTTACCTATAATTTCACTGTTCTGCTATTTTTTTTATCCTTAATGATATTTTTATCCTTAATGTAATATTGCACCCAAATGGGTTTAAAAGCCTTTCAAGGCTAATATACCTAGGTTGGCAAAATGTAAGAGTATTGGAAAAACTGCATTAAAGAATAAAATAAGCAATCGATTTAACTGCACTAATAGTTGCAAAAGGACAATGCAGTGAATTATACAATAGAATAGAATAGAATTCTTTATTGGCCAAGTGTGATTGGACACACAAGAAATTTGTCTTTGGTGCATATGCTCTCAGTGTACATAAAGAAAAATAAAATACATATCAAGAATCATAAGCTACAACACTTAATGACAGACGTACGTTACTAATAAGCAATCAAATCATTCTAGGAAATAAAACAATATAAATTGTAAAGATACAAACAACATGGTTATAGTCATAAGTGGGAAGAGATAGGTACTAGGAAGGATGAGAAGAATAATAGTAATACAGCAGTAGTGGGTTCCGGATCCTGTTGCAATCCGTATGCTGCGATGGGGCCGGGCATCCTCATCAGGCACGTGCGCTGCACAAGCATGCACATGCCACTGCCCAGTGACACTCAGCTGCTCAGCGAAGGTGGGGCAGGCGCCGCACACTATGTGCGCCTGCACAATTGGCCCATTTGCATCAAAAAGCTGTAAAGAACGTGGCCAGGTGGATCAAATGACCGCTGCTCCCAGCTACCACCTTATACCCATACCAGGCTGTACCGCTCAGAACCCACCACTGTAATATTCTTAGTAAATTATTTGACAGCGTTTAGCAGAGTGATGACATTCCAGGGGGAAAAACTGTCCTTGTGTCTTGTTGTTCAAGACACGATGCTATAGTGCAGTGTCCTATAGCGTTGTTTTGAGGGTAGAAGTTGAAACAATTTATGTCCAGGATGTGAGGGGTCTGTGGACTATATAACAAATTTGTACAAGTTTCCAAGTTTCTGACTCAAAATAAGTATCTACAATTGAGTCAAACAATTGTATCTGGATTGAAGATTCTTTTTTTCTGTAGTAGTCCTATGCCAATGAGAGTGAACCATTGTGGGCTACAGATAAGGTTGAAATCAAAAGCAGGCAAAGCAATACCTTTTTAGTTGCTCCTCTCTTCCTCTCCCTCTTCCTCTCTCTCCCACTTCCTAACTGTTAAAAAAGCCGCTAGTGAAAGAACAAGATGTTTGTTGCCTTCAGGTAGGCTGCTTAGAAAGAGCTTTTGAAATCAAATTAAGACTTAAAACAACCTTCTTTAACTGGAAACTGCTCTACAAAGTCTAATTAAAGTCTACAACTTGTGATGCCCACAACTGAACATTACTTACAATGCAAGGCATTATTTTCTCCAAGGATCCATGGTGCCATAGAACAAAATCCCTTGCTCAATTTTCTCCACAGCAACAACACTGCAAGTTATGTTGGGCTAAAAGATAGCTCAAACTCAACTGATGAGCTCCCATAGCTGTAGATGGTCTTAGACATCACAAGTCTAATATTTAGCACTCTAACCACTGGTTCTACCATATTGTTCCATCCTTTTCTTTGTATTATCTTTTAATAAGCATAGTTTGGTTTTTCCTTGCTGTGTTACACAACTCCATGTGATAAATTGAAGTACAAGAAAGACTGACTGGTTCAAAGTCTTTTTAAGAATTTCATTGCCAAGTGAAAATTTGAACTCAGACCTCTAATTCTTTTATTAAGTACATTATACTGTGTATATAAATAATTGTGTAGTTGCAACTGTATTTTTCTTAGCACCCTAGAATAGTTTTTATGGAAAAAAGTAGTGTATTAATGTTTTAGATGTTTAATAAATAGAAACCAAGTTGCCAGAGAAAGCTCTCAGAAAATATATCCCACACATTTAAGAATATAAATTTTCTAGAAGGCTTTTTCACTCTTTAATGCTAGAGTTATTTGGCTTTATCAATCATTAACAGTAACACATTTTTGGGAACGCAGACAAATAGATACTAACCTAATTAGAAAGTCTAATTTTAGTTAGATTAGGATTATAAACTTCTTGACAATTTACAGCATACTTTGTGTCAAAACAATTGGGCAAGACATGTGTGAAAGTATTTAAAATTTATTTACAGCCTGTCTTAAAATTCTTTTCTGTGATAAAAGCATGGAGTCTTATTTATTTATTTTATTTATTAAATTTATACCCCGCCCTTCTCCAAATGGACCCAGGGCGGCGCACAGGGATGTTAAAATACATACAAAATATATAAAATTTAAAAAACTTATTCTAATAAATAAAACCCTGCGCTAAAAACCGAATTAAAAATCCCAAGTTTAAAACTGTCTAATAGTCAGTAATGGAGGTTACGCTAGGCCGGCTAGATGGAATAGATGTGTCTTCAGACACTTGCGGAAGAGGCGGAGGTCGGAGATGGTGCGGAGTTCAGGGGGTAAGTCGTTCCAGAGGGCTGGCCCCGCCATAGTCTACTGTACTATAAGTCTCTACAGAGAAATACAGTCTGGGGGGGGAAAGCCACTTTAAGTATTTAACTACCTTACATGAAATCAGAATACTGAACTAGGTCAGGAAAGTCAGGATTTGATTTTACCAAGAATAAGTCAATTTGTCAATCAATCAATCAGTATCTAAAGGCGACATTGATATGATGTTGATGTTACTCTTTTGCTTTTTTTTTTTCCTCATTTTTTTTTTATTTTTTTTTTATTTGTTTTTTAATTTTTACAATATATCACCCGGTGCTGTACAAAACAAAAGGAAGAGTTGGTTTCAAGTGTCGTCTATTGTCTTTAAAATCTCCAAAATCCACGTTCTCTCGGTACAGGCGTCGAGACATCCAAAGTTCCAAGTGCATAGTCCACAAATGGCTTCCAAGTCTTCCAAAAAATATCATTTTTATAAACCCCCTCTCTAAATTTAATATCACACGTCATTTTATCGTTTAAGGCTAATTTCCACATTTCACAATACCATTCTTCTATTTTAATATTTACCTCTATTTTCCAATATCTTGCTATTACAATTCTACCTATTATAATCATAATTCTAATCAGTTCTTTCTCATATTTTGTTAACTCTGGTTCATTAATTATCAATAACAGTATAGTTTCCGGTCTCAATATTATTATTCTTTTCATCATTTTACACATCGTTGTTTCCAATTGCTGCCAAAACTTTTTAATTTTCACACATTTATACCACATATGTTCGTAAGTTCCCAATTCCATATTACATCTCCAACATTTATCACTCATTTTTTTATCTATCTGTGATAATCTTAAAGGGGTCCAATACCATTTCCAAACAACCTTAAAATTATGTTCTTTAATCCTTATAGATAAAGTCTTCATAATCCGACTCTTCCAATTCTCATTCCAATCCAAATCCAATATTTTAATCTTTAAATCTTCTTCCCAATTCCTTTTCATTACCATTTGTGGATTTCCATCAAAATTTATAATCTTGTATATCTTACTGACAAGTCCTTTTAACCCAACTTCATCCTTAATAATTTGAGATACTAAAATTTCAAATTTAGTTTTACTTCTATCTATGTTACATATTCCCCTTACCTTCATATTCCATTTTTCTACCTGTATTTTTTCAAACCAATTTAACTCCAGTTTTTGAATTATTTTTTTCTTCCTACTTTCAGTTCCTGAAGCTTTTAACCAATCTACTATATTTCCTATATTTTCATCCTCAATTACTTTGTTCCGACTTGAATTAGTTTTAATCGGCCAACTTTCAATTGTCTTTCCCAAAAACGTTATATCCGGAATCAATTTTTTAACAAATTTATTCCAAGTTTTGCTCAACCCCTTTAACCAATAACTATTAATTACCTTTTTTGTTTTTGCTCTATCTAGGAACCATGCAGACCCAAATCTCTTAATATCTTTTAACTCCAAATCTCTCCAATGACCATCCCCACCTTTAAGTATTTTTATCACAGTTCTAATATTATACGCCCGATAATAATTAAGTAGATTGGGAATTCCCAATCCACCCTCTTTTTGATTTTGATACCACAGTTTCTTCATTAATCTTGGTCTTTTCCCACCATTACAAAATTTATCCAATTTCTTCTGATATTCTTCTATATCTTTCTCTGTCAAATTTAATGGTAGCATCTCAAATAAAAAATTAAACTTTGGTAACAACATCATTTTACACATTGCAATTCTACCAAACCAAGACAACTTTATCTCTTTATATTTATCTATCTTTTTCTCTACTTCCTTCAACATCACCTCATAATTAATTTTTTTTAATTCTCTAACTTTAAATGAGAGTGTTATCCCCAAATATTTCAGTGTGTTCTTAACTCTTATCCCAAATTGTTCTTGCATACTCTCCCACTCCTTACCATCTTTATTTATTAATAATTCAGATTTTGACCAATTTACCTTTAAACCTGTCATTTCTTCAAATTCTATCAAATGTTTATTTATCCTCTTTAAATCTTTCTCTATATCCTTCAAAATAATCAAAGTGTCATCCGCATATAAATTTATCTTATATCCCTTGTAACCTTCCAACTCTTCATCTACTTCTATCAATTTAATCAAGACCTCCATAACTAACAAAAATAATGTTGGAGACAAGGGACACCCTTGTCTCGTACCTGCTTCCAATTTAATCTCTTCCGTCATTGTTCCGTTCACCTTTACCTTTGCACTGCTTTTTTGATATAATTTTGAAATAACATGTATAAATTTATTACCAAAGCCTAATGCCTCGATAATTACTTTTATAGTATCCCATTGTACAGAATCAAAAGCTTTAAAAATATCTAACGATATTATACCTAATTCATCTCCATTATTCTCTGCTACATCTATAATATTCAATACTCTTCTAATTATATCACTCATATATCTACCTTTAACAAACCCTACTTGATTATAACTTATATATTTGTCTATAAAACTGTTTAATCTATTACTTATAATTGCTGTAAATATTTTAGCATCTTGGTTGATTAAAGAAATAGGTCGATAGGACTCGATCCTCTCAAGATCTTTATCCGGTTTAGGAATTAAAGATATTACTGTCTTATTCCATGACATCGGGACTTCTCCTCCATGTAGAATACCATTATATAATTTTTGCAGTTTTGGTATTATTAGTTCTTTAAAATCTTTATAGAATTCAGCAGGTAATCCATCTTCTCCTGGGGTCTTCCCTAATTTTAACCCTTGTATTATTTCGTTGATTTCGTTATTTTCTGCCTTATTAACAAAAAGAATCCAAAATACTTTATTCGTTTTGCAAAAGAGTAACATCACCTCCTGTGATGTTACTCTTTTGCAAAACGAATAAAGTATTTTGGATTCTTTTTGTTAATAAGGCAGATTGGGGGGAGTGGGGCCGAACTGAACAAAAAAAGAAAACAAGAGCGCCAAAATAGCAGAGGAGGTTAAGGCCATTTATTTTCAGTTTTATTTTCACATTACAAAAGTGAAAGATTATATAACTAAAAATCTGTGTTTTGCATCCAAAATGCCCTCTGGGTCATTTGCAGCCCAGAGTTATGGATAAATTTATGACAGGGAGGTCTTAGTGTCTGCCGTGGAGGTTGTAGTGCTATTTCTGGGTTGCAGCAACATATAAGCACTTCCAAATACCTGTTCAAAGAAACAATAGCAGGAAAAGCAGATGACGCAAGGTCTCATTTTAAATAAAGCATCCAAGAAATAAAACATTAGGCCAAAATTTGGACTGATCTGGCAGAACTAACCTAATGTTATATTAATAGACATTGAAGAGAAATATTGGGTCTTTGGTTCAATGGGCATATATGGAATTTGGGTACTCTTATAGCCTTAGCAGCTATGGCTAGTTATAAACCCCACACAGTTGCCCTCTGACACCACTGGATGACATCACCAGATCTTGTTGCTTTAGCAGAGTAAGGAAGATACTCAGAGATGATTCACACCCTGGTCAGTGTCTCTTTGCACTTCTACCATCTGGCAGAAGACATCAAAGTATAGCCAGCCAAACAAATAAGTTTAAAGATAGCTTCTATCCTTGGGCTGTCAGACTTTTAAATACAACCACAATCACTCCATGCACACGCTAGTTTTTGTTTTTCTTTCTTTTTTCGTTTCTGCTATAATTTTGCACAAGTGAGGCTAAAATCAATTTCGTTGTGTTTAAGTACAATGACAACAAAGATTATACTTTATACTTCAAGATGACAACATGATGCAGTTGCTTCTCTCTGCTTCTATTACTTTGCCTATTTTCAAAGAAAGCATGGCACACTTTTATAAAAGCTTTATAAAAGTTGCTAATGGAACACAGATATGAGTCTAGAAGAATTTCTAGAAGTATGGTAGCTTCCTGTCATTATAGTTGGTAACACAGTCAGCCAACTATTTAGACTGGATTTGCATTTTTTCCATTCATTAAGTGCTTTCCAAGGACCTAGAGTAGGCAAATATTTCTGTTTCATGGTGCTAGAGGTATTGTATCATTGTTATCCTTATTATTTTTATTTTAAAATAATTTAAAAAAATAAAATCAGGGAAGGCCTGGCAATAAGCAAGCCAAGGAAAGCATCACTTGGCATAATAAAGTCTTTCCTTAGAGACTCTGAGACACTGCAAATTTGAACTGCTTGCATTCAACTTTCTTCAATTTATCCACTTTATCAATAAGGAAAAATATCATTCCATTTTTTTAAAAAAAACCTCAAGCTTGTTACTTTTAAAAAGACATAATGACTTTGATTGATTGAGTAATACATAACTTAATATGAACTTCGTTTTTTAAAAATTATTGATTTCTCACTTCAAAAATGCAAACGACGTAGCTTAGTAGTTAGGTTCAGATCTCTGAGTGTCAAGAAGACAGATGGTCCATGCAAATCTTTACAAATCCCGCTTTTAAAAAAGTTCACACATTGCATAGTTGCAATTAAATTATTGTGAGGAATGAAAATGAAAAATTTGTCTTTATATTCTCCTAGGAGTTATTGATTTCACCAAACAAATGGCTTTTGTTATAACTAACTCCTCTTTATTTATCCTATGAGGCATCTTTCTAAGGAAAGAGTTCACTTTTTAGAGACTTTATTGATCATTTTTCTAACAAATGAAATCACTTCATTAAATAGAACAAATCACAAACAATAAATATGCAAACCCATTTCTATCTGGACCATCTCTTAAAAGTTGAGGCTGATGGTTTAACTGAATTTGTATACTAATCTGTATAAACAATAGCCCTTAATATTTAACATGGGACAATATAGAGAATGGTTTACAATATTGCTACAATAGAATTACGTTGCACAGCCAGCAATCCATTGTTTAAACCACTGCTTAGCATGGGAATGTGAATCTAATATTGTTTTCTACATTAATCCTGGCTGTGCCTTGAAATTAATAATAAGTGTGGAAAATATATAGAGTTGAGCTTTTTTTAAATGTTAAAATACTATGTGCTTTTTTGGTTTTGGAATGTAAGTTCTTTCTCACATCAAAGAAAGGAAAGTCTGGCTGAAATGAGAATTAGGAAACTGTCTCCTCCATTATCTAACAAACCACAAACTATTTTCTTTAAACAAGAAGCTGCCTATGAGGCTACAAACTCAATGCTGATTCAAATGGCATTGAAAGGATGAGAACACCATTACAATGTTGTTATCCTGTATTCTTCCAGAATTGCAATGGCAGACAATATATGCAGTTCAGGTTTGAAGGCTTAGGTAAGCATCTATTTATGCCGATACTGACCATATCCAAATTCACAGCATGGAAGATGTTACCTATGTAGGTCATGAAACCTGCTCAAGTGAAAAACTAAGGTCAGACAACTCCTACAACCCAGAATTCCCCAAATCCATTTCAATACCAGTTGCTGAGAGAAGGTTATATAATCTGGATTTCAGCAAAAAAAAACTTCCTCAGGTTGCCAAAATCCACACTGAGTAGAATAGAACAATGCCATTGAAGACACTGAGATTCCTAATGATTAGTTGTGTGTTGAGAAGGAGATACATTTGTAGCATCCATAACACATTGCAGTGATGCCAAAATAACGTGCACCATGGTATAACTACACAAATGTCTCACTTACACGAGACAATATTTACATAATCTTGCACATCTCCTAATTTCCCTACCTCAGCTCAGCTACTAGATGTCCGAATAGGATGGAGATAGATGTCTATGCTTGTAAAGTCAATCAGAGGTATTAAATGCCAGGATTTACATCATTTTTAATTCATAAAAAAATGGTAGGACAGTATACTGCCTAGCATTACTTTGTCAGGAGCCTTGGGGGTGAAGAAACGATTTGTAAAATCAAACAAAAACAGTTTTGAGAATACAAAGGGAACATATTCTGGGAGTTAGGATAAGGGCTCTGTACAGATTATTTCCAAAAGCAAAGACAGTAACAGCCAGTGTTTGAAGAGTGGTAGACAATTAAAAATATTGGGACTTTGGTGAATATTTAAGATGTCTGTCACTCCCTCTTTCTCTTCACTTCTGGAGGAACAAAATAATTTTAAGGACTCCTGTGCCTACTCTTAGGGATTTTTGTGACTAACACCACCATATAATCCACTATATATGCCACACTTGCTATTAACAAATGAAAAATAAATCTTGGTGCAGTTGGTTTTTTACCACTTACAAATGCTACCTATCTCACAATTGAGCCTGCAGTGCTGAAAAACCACAAACAGCTCACATGCTTTTCAACTTAGCTTGAAGACTTTTTGCTGTTTCCTTTTTTCAGAACAATAGGAAATCTCCACCTCTAGTAACCACGCCTTTGCAGTTATTCAACTGAAAACAAAATAGGACTCTTAACAAAATAACACTGCGGTTCCGAATGTTTTAAAAATGTGTGTTTGTGTTTGTGTGTGTGTGTGTTTGTGTGTGTGTGAGAGAGAGAGAGAGAGAAAGAGAGACAAAGCAGTGCAGGTTTATGTTCAATCTAATACACTGATAATGTTCACTGAAATTGCCCTATGTCATTCCAGACTATGCTTTTGAGAATTTAGTTTTAAAAAGATTAAAATTAGGTTTTCATAAGAATTAACAAAAAATTAACAAAAGACAGTTCAGTTCAACGTTTCAATTGTATGTGTTTCTTTTAAATGTTTCAGATGCACCTACATCAAATGATTCAATAATGTATACATTAAAAAAAATTAAAAGAAAATTAAAAGAATCATATAATTTAAGCATATGGAGAAAGAGTCATTTGTAGTTTTATTTATACAAATAAGACTTCTTCCTACTTTTCCTTATTTCACCAATTTTGGCCTGCATCCTTCTGCCTTCCACCAACCCAAAACTGTCCAAAAGGAATCAAGATACATTTTACTTTTGAGATTAATCCCATAAAAGCAATATGATTTCACTTCTCTGATGTCTAGAGATGGCATAATTTACCTCATCAAACCAATTTGGATGATTTCTGCTCGGGGTTTTGCCCTGGCATCCATCAAAGAATCTCCAATTTGAGTGATTCAGAGGCATGCAATGAAACTATCCAGCCTAGAAAATACTTCATATCTAAAGCAGGCTGGTGTGGAAAAGCAGTGCCTTCTCCATGATGCTCACAAAGTCAACACACCCTCCAGATTGTTTTGACCTTTGTCAAACGCTGTGTAAGACACACCCTCCCTTTTCCCTCATGTGCTGGTTAAAGCTGAATAGCATTTTCTCTGCAGCATGCCCGAAGGAGATAAGTAGTATCTCCTCTGCAGTCTCACCAATGTTTCTGGCAAGTGGCCCAAGGATGCTCTAGACCAGAAAGCTCCAGAACACAATAAGGGAATGCCGGCATTGTGTGCTTAACCTGTCCTGCCTGAAATCAATTTCAACAGCACTGCAGGGGAAGACTTGTCTCAGCTTTGTCCTGGCGGATTTCTAAAAAACTTTCACTGCATGAGTTCCACAGGAAAAAGCTGAAAGGGGCTCTAAAACAAAGCAAGGCAAACAACATAAATACTTAATATTTTATTTTAGAAGAAAGAGATCATATTGCTTGTGAAGCAGCTATAAAGGAGGTGTTTCATTCAAATCTTAATCAAAGTGAAGTACTATCAAAGTTATACACAGCCCTACTAACTGCTGTTATTTCTTGATAATTTATTTTCAAGAGATTATTGAAGTATGCTATGACTGTTTAATCCATATTCTTAATGTCAGGGCAAGGTGTTCTAATTTGGGAGGAGAAATTCATGCAACTACATTGAGATTTCCACATATCTTCTAGTTCTCTACCTGCACTAATGTTTATGAAGACTATTCATTCAATGCTCAGAATATTCAGATCAGTAATTGGTAGATCCTTTATATTAGCATTCCATAACAGTATAAAATTTATTCTCTAAGATTGTGAATAAAGAAAGTTTTTAAAAATTAAGATATCCTCTCCCTTGCTTTCACATCAGACAAGTAAATTTTAGATACCTCTAATAAAATATTATGTTCCTTTATAGTCTAGCAGAAGATAATTTTTTACCACAAATGATCAAATGCACCATTAACTGTGATCTTGATTATTTCCAAAAGACATTTATCTCCCCATCTTCACAACAGTTTTGGTCACATGAATACACAACTATAGAGACATCTGTGGTTTTAACTGGTACTTTCCACTTTTTCTGATGGCAGTTAAGAGGAAGAGCTTGGGGTCATGCAGTTAACAAGTCATATATTAGAAAGGTATATTTTCTGCCTTTTGAAAGAAGTGCTTTGCTAGGACAATTCAAAGACTTTCCAAAAGGTAAATTTTCAACAGTGCCTACCAGATGTACAGTAAATATCAACAGTATACGTCCTGCTTTAAATGTGGTGACTTAAATTCTTGCTAAAAATCCTACCTAAAAATCAACTTCAAAACATTCTTTATCAGTATAATGTACTTTCATATTTCTATTTCATTGCTCTGAAATATTAAATGTACACAAACATTAAACACAACCTACCCTGTTTCTCCGAAAATAAGACCTCCATGGATAATAAATCCAATCTAGCTTTTGAGTTAATGCGCTATACTAAGCCTCCCCTGAAAATAATGCCCCCCCCCAAAAAAAACTGCAACACAGCAGCAATGAGGTGACCATGCTCACCTCTTCCTGCACCTAAAAAATAATAAGACAAAAATAAGACCAAGTGCTTATTTTGGGGGTCAAAAGAAAATAAGATCCTGTTTTATTTTTGGGGAAACACTGCAGGTAGGTATGTAGACAGGCAGACAGAAACACACACACACACACACACACACACACACAAAAGACCAAGTAGTTATTTCAGTTTAACATCTTTAAGCATTATGGTCAAAGTTGCTTTGTGACTTTTTCCCAAGACTGTCAAGATCTTCTGTAATTTCACAAACCCATACAGTACATTTTCGCAAGATTATTCATCTTCCAGAATTTTGTATCAAACACAACGGACAAGGCTAAATAAAAAAGATTTCCCAGCCTCATCAAAGCTGCAAGCTATATATATGAATGACTATATACTGTATTATTTAAGATACTAACCTTATTTCCAGCACCAAGGAGGAATTGATTTTCCATCTTTCTACAGAATGCTGGAACACTGAAGAGCCACTCTTCCGGCTTATTTTATCAGAGCTATTGACCATTGATCTACTTAAACTTTGCTCACCATCTCTGGAACACAATGTAAAAAGAACAAAAGATAGTTAGCTTAGAGATTAGCCAAAAGCTTCCTTTGGCATCACTTCATTAATACCAGGTACCAGGTTTGGTTTTTTTTAGCAATAGCACTTACACTTATAACCGCTTCATAGTACTTTTACAGCCCTCTCTAAGTGGTTTATAGAGTCAGCATATTGCCCCCAACAATTTGGGTCCTCATTTTACCCACCTCGGAAGGATGGAAGACTGAGTCAACCTTGAGGCTGGTGAGATTTGAACTGCTAAATTGCAGTCAGTCAGCAGTCAGCAAAAGTAACTGCAGCACTCAAACCATTGCGCCACCATGGCTCCTTTTAGACTCTTTTCTTCTTCCACCTTTATTGCTTTATGAGATGGCGAATATCTAATAATCTAATACTAATTACTTGACTTACAATTATAGTGACTGTTCAAACCTACAACAGCACTGAAAAAAAGTGACTTTTTTCACACGACTGTAACAGCATCCCCATACTCACTTGTTCAAAATTCAACACTTGTCAATTGGCATGTATTTTTGACTGCTGCACTGTCCTGGGGTCATGTGATTGTTATCTGTAACTTTCCCAGCTAGTTTCTGTCAAGCAAAGTCAATGGCAGTAGCCAGATTAACAATTACATGATTCACTTAACAATTACATGATTCACTTAAAACTTTATTCATTCAATAACTGGGGGGGGGGGGGGGGGGGAGGTTGAAAAATGAAGCACAACTCAGTTAACAACTACCTTGTTTAATGGCAGAATTTTGGGCTCACTTATGGTCATTACGTTAAGGACTACCTGTTCTTCTTTCTCCTATTTTCAGCACAACAACAAGCATACTTTATTTTTATTTTATACACTGGCTTCCACTGAATGATTCAAAGTTGAAACTTCCTTAAAACTAGAGGGTTTTTTCCTATTAACTGACTAAATCATTGGCCATTGTTTGCTAAGTTCAGCTGATAATGCATTATTAACTATAATCTGAAATGTCATCAGAATTTCCATCAAAAGTAGGAACTCTCTGTTTTGATTTGAGGCACAGTTACTTCCTATAATTACAACCTGGCTGGATCAGATTTGTAAGACTATGTTAATAGAATCTTAAAAGTGTGAAAGTAACCTTATGACCACCTCCTTTAACTGCCTGATCAGAGTGGGTCCTTCCTAAGTTTCTTTCTCTGACTGTTAAGTCATTGGGGGTTCCTTCTGCTCTTGTCTGATTGTTTCCTAGCAGCATCTTTTCCTCTCATTCCCCAAGATCAACCACAATCTATTACAGATAGTAATGTTGGGAACACTAAAGTGCTTCCAGGTTGAAAAAATTGAATGGTGACATTGCTGTTGCCCAGAAGATGGTAATTGGGGGCTCCTTCCTTGTCCCCATTAAATTGCTCACCAAAGTGGAAACCATTTATATATTTGTGGTCATCCAATTTCAAACTGCTAGCTCGGCAGGAGCTGGAGTATGTGACATCAGCTCACCCTATCCCGCAACAACAGGGTCTTGAACACGAACCTGCTGATCAACAGCCGAGCATCCTAATTTATGAACCACCACACTTCCCCATCATAAGAGTTATCAGGATATTAAAGGGATTTCTAAAGTACACTCAATAGTGGGTTCCTACTGGTTCAGACCAGTTCGGCCAAACCACTAGTGTTCCGGTGTTCCCCAGGCAACACCGTAACTCATCCATGAGTACACCCATATGAAAATAAATCTCATCCTGTAAATTCCAAATCAAGTGATATTTAGAAGAAAGCTAGCCTTAATATAATGTATAATTATCATGACCTGTACCTATTAAAAGATTTCCCTAGCATGTATTTCTTATTAATTTCTTTTAAATCACCTAACCCAACAGGCCTGTTGGTTTTAACTACTTTCAGTCTGTCAGTGAAAATTAAAACCAGATTGCTTATCAATATCATTAGTCTGTTTTTCAGAAACCTTTGGGGAAAAGTCTGTTTAGGCTTATCCTACAACTTTTGCAATGAAGACACACGCATAGAATTAATTTTAATTGTCTCCTCCTCTATTTCTAAACAAGTAGTCAGAAGTCAAATCAGAGCCAGAACATGAAATAGCTTCTCACAACGGGTCATATTCCTTCTACTTTTTGATTTAGTAAATTTACTTGTAAATAACTATGGTAGGCCATTTCAGTGAAAATCTCTATTAATAAATCAACCCTATTATTACTCACTAGATTGTGACATCCATCTTAGTTTAGAGAGTGACCCTCAGGAACCAAATATAGACATAGAAAGCTATGTCCACTATGCAACATGAAATAACCCATAAGACAACCTATTGCCCTCAGGCATACTGGAAATGTAATTCTTTTATCAACCTGGCTCATTATGAACATCACAGAAACATCTTATTCTCCATTGTTTTGATTTATTTACTGGAAGAAAAAGACAGGAAGCTCATGTTGTTTTCTAACTAAAGCAACTCCTCAAATTATAAGTGTTCCCCCTTAAGCAGACTATTAACTTTGTTAGCTAGACAACATTGTGAGCCATTGTGTTATCCTTTAAGAGAAAGGCAGTATAGTTGATATGACTAGAATGAACAGTAAATTGTAGGCTGGCCATATTTTGTTTATATCAATGCTAAATTGTCCTGTAATCTGTCCTGTAATAAACTAATAAGAAGGGTATATATCATAAACAGAAAAATAAATGTAGCGGTCAATGAACTTCAATAATAAATCAATATTTATTTACCTAAACAGATAAATAGAATTGACTATGGACAGGCAAAAAAGCAATGGGAACGGAAGCAATGTGGGGATGCTTTGTGAATAAAACCGATGTGTACATTATGGAAATTTCAATTACATAAGAATAGTTGGTCCTGGGTTTTATGCATTTTTAAATTAGCAGATTTGATACAAAAATGGTTGTAATAGTACAGGGGTCTGCAAAATTGGCTCTTTTAAGACTGGTGGACTTCAACTCCCAGAATTCCCCAGCCAGCTATGCTGGGAGTTGAAGTCCACCAGTCTTAAAAGAGCCAACTTTGCAGACCCCTGTAATAGTAGCAGCATTTCGGCTAACGTGAAAATACAAACAGTTAAACACAGTAATGCTTTTAATAGTATAAATATAGAATAAGTTATTAGGTAGGTGTTACTGCATGCAGAAGGGTTTTCATCTAAGTGAATTTGAACAGTTAATTAAAAAAAAAACCCAAAAGAAGGATACCTCTAATGTGTTCATACTGTTTCCAAGAGATAAATAATGTCTTAATATAAACTAATAGATTTGACAGTGTTTTTTCCATCCCAGGAAAAGAATTATTTTACAATTCTGTTTTTATGCTGATTTCATACTAACTGTTATAAACCACCTAGAGCCGTGATAGAGAACCTATGGAACGCGTTTCATACAAGGTCAAAACATTTGTCCACACTGACTTGTACCATCTGAGTAGTAACCAACAACAGCTTCAGTTAGAAATCCTTCTCCCATCCCACCACATAAAATTATTTCAATGGAAGAAGGGCCAGCAATTGAATCTGAAGTCTTTGGCATGAAATCTATAAGTGCTATCATAAAATAAATGTTTTGCCCATAAACATTACACCAGTGGTAGTCAACCTGGTCCCTTTCATAGTGGGCGGTAGGGGCTTGTCCGATACTGAAGCACTTTCCTTTTTTTAATTTAATTGACTTCCCTACTTTATAAATCACCATTACTGTGGAACCAGTGGGCGGTTAGAAAATTTTACTACTAACAGAAATACAAAAGTGGGTGGTAGGTATAAAAAGGTTAACTACCCCTGCATTACATAATAAAATGTGTTTTGAGTCTATGTATCAACAAAGCAATGTATAAAAAAAAACCAATCTGATGCAAGGGGTACCAAACAAATCAAACAAATACAATCAAGCCATTTTACAATTAAATTTAAAAAAAGAGCAGCTTTAAAAGTGATTGCATGGGACAGAACAATTAGAACACCCAAATTAACAAGAAACACAGAACAACCAATTAAACAAAGGCCCGGTTCAACAGATACATCTTCAGATCAGTCTCTATCGAAATTAAAGAAGACGGAATTTCACAGTTGTGAATCAGCTGTTTTGGATTGCCTTTCCATGAACCCCTTTGCAAGTGCAGCATCCTCAATTTATTTTTTTTATTTTATTTTATTAAATTTATACCCCGCCCTTCTCCAAACGGACTCAGGGCGGCGGGCAAGAGGGCACTTCTGCTAAATCTTTACATTCCAGGCACAAATGTAACAGAGAAAGCAGTTGTTAGATAGGAAGGCCTAAACCAGGGTCAAACTCAATTTCATTGAGGGCTGCATAAGGATTGTGTTTGACCTTGGAGGGGAGGGAGATGGAGTGGGCCTAGCAAGAGTTGGCATGGCTATTTCAGTGTCACTTGTGTCCAGGTCCAAGCACTGCAGAGGTCCAAGCACTGCAGAGGTCCAAGCACTGCAAGTGAAACCTGAGTTCGGGAGGATCCATGTGTGGTCCTCCCGAGCTGTTTTTGCTGGCAGAGGCACTGTTGGTTGGTCGTTTGCTGTTTTCAGGACAGCCCCATGGGCCAGATCTAAGCACCCCACGGGCTGGATCCGGCCCCCAGGCCTTGAGTTTGACACCCCTGGCATAAACCATACAGATCTTCATATGGCAGTCTAATATTAGCTTGACAGCAAACTGGCAGCATCAGACTTAACACTGCTATAGCATACTTCACCAAAAAACTGCTGGACCCTAAAAGAATGTTGATTTCTGTCTGCTGCATATAGCAAACTCATGCCACACAACGATATTCAGAAATACTAAGTTGTGCTTCATTGCATCTTGAAGCTTGTTTAAGAGAACTCATAGGATCAATGATCGTATATCTGCTCGATGTGCATCCCATCCAATATGTATGATTGATTTACAGCTCAAGTTGAAATTAAAGAAAACCAAGAAAATTTTATTTCATAGTTCATACATTTAAGATGGAACAAGGAATACAAATACATATACATTTACATACCCGTGTATGCATGTACATAGTACCCTTTTCAAATTTAATGTTACAAAGCACAATGATAAAATCTCTAGTGAACAATATTCACATAAATCATAGGGGACAGATTCATGCAAAAATTAATTACACAGAAAATCTCTGCCGTCCATGTCAACGTCATATGAAACAGTCCCTTTTAAATAATAAACACACAATAATGTGTTTATTTTGGGGTGATGTTACCTTCATCTTCCTGAAACAATATGATAGCCCACTTAAAAATAAAGTGATCAAAATACAGTACGGGATGCATAAGAATTGAACAATGAATTTTCATTTGCACTGAATTTACTGTAGCCCCTTAGGAACTTTCCAAAAATGGCATGGGTGTTTCACAGTGTGTGGTGATAAACATACACTGTATATAGAATCATATACAGCATGATAGTTCAGCATGGGAGCTAAGGCTTTGGAACTAGGATAAGTGAAAGGCAGGTTCAAATCTATCATCAGTGATCAAAGTTTACTAAGTGACTGTACTGGTCATGTTTTCTCAAGCCTATCTAGTGCAATGGGTTATTATAGTAAAAGAAGTAGCAGAACCTAGAGGCAGAGTCCAAAGAGAAATCAGCCTAGACTCTCTACATCCAAACTGTCAAACTGGCGGACGGATGGGTCATGCGCAGGCTATGCCCACCCCAGCTCCACAAAGGGTAAAAACATCGTGATATATCTCGTGACAATGTGATGAGAATTTGACACCCGTCCTCTACATAGCCACAAATGGACTAAGTTCAACCCTTTTGTAAATTTCATTGACCCTTATCCAGCGCTAAACTAGTGCTAATCATTAGTTGAGTAGGTTCCCATGGAAAGGGAGTAATAGTCAATCAATTTAACTATAACTTCTCAGGTAGCCCTGGTTTTTTGTACCTGGCAGTTATTGTAGGAAAACCTGAAAAGGAAGAGTTGAGTTTGTTGCCTTGTGTTCTCGGGGAAAGGAGGAATACGAATCAGACAAACAAATAATTGTTCCTCTAACCACAGGTAATCGTTGACTTACAAGACAAATGGAACCAGAATTTTCATTGATAAGGAAGAAGGTTGTTAAATGAGTTCCACTCAAGTTTGCAACCTTTTTTTTTTGCCATGGTTTAACTGTTGCAGTTGTTAAGTGAATCATATGGTTATTAAGGAAACCCTACTTTTTCTATTGACTTTGCTTATTGGAAGCCAGCTAGAAGATTGCAAATAGCGATCACACAATCCTGGCACACTGCAAACATCGAAAATACATGTTGCATTGCTGAGTGGCCGAATTTTGATCATGTGACTGAGACATGCTACAATGGTCATAAGTGTGAGGAATAGTTGTAACTAACTTTTTCAGTGCTGTTATAACTTTGATCACTAAACAAATCATTTATTTAGTAATCATAACAGATCTTAGCAGTCAAAATATCTTGAAAACCTAAAGTTAATAAAGATAATAATGATAACAATACATAACACGGTCTATTTAAAAGTAGTTTAGGTAATTTGCTTGTTTCTGCTTCATGCCATTTTTAACTTCAAGCTAATGTTCCTGGTCTGTTAGACATCTCTTCTGGTTTATTTTTATCCTCAGTTACCTTTTTTTAGTAATTCTTCTTATTCTTTTATAACAATTTTTAAAGAAAATATACTTTTTTACATACTGTCAGTAAACAATATTTTTTCTATTTCTCATGTGCAACTTATTGGCTAAGCTTTGTAGCTAATCATGTCATCCAAATCAGAATTAGCGGTTTTGGCAGCTGCTTGAGGTTTGGACAAGGTTAAGTCACAAAGCCGTGCACAATGAAGGATGTGAGAGTTAAGATGGTATTGTGTCCCTCAGAATTCTATATCTCATCAACTAATGTTTTTTTGAGCTTACTCCATTTTCAAACTCTGTTTGAAAAATCTGTGTCATATTCTCATTAGGATAAGCAGTTTTTAAATCTTGAAAAATAAATGAGAATGTAGAATACCTATTTTGAACTTGATTTTTCCTCTGGTCCTTAATTAAATGTTTTTTTTATGATTCCAATGTTGTTTCTACACTGAATCTATGTTGCTTTTCATTCTGTTTATATTCTTTCTTGCTTCTTTCAGCAAATTCTTACTTTGAAAAGGCCACAATTTTTCTATCAAAACTATGATTCAATCTAGTATAAAAGGGAACTTACAAACAAATTTAGCAAAAAAGCAGACTCATATGGAGTATCATGCTTCTAATCAAGAGTTTTCATGCAAACTCTTACTGCAAACTAGCAAAACATTATTTCCTGAGGCATTAAGTAGAAATCATACCAGTTAAGAACACATTTCCAGATAGCTTCAAATCTTCCATTTTTATAGTTCAATTCTGTAAAGTTTATTCAAATATAAATGTCAGTGTGTCGTATTTCCACTGAATTCACCATAGCCTCTTTGCCCTAAACTTGATTCAATAAAAAAAATGACATTCTTGATTTGTATCTCATGACGTGTTATAGTCTTAATAATTGGAGCTTCCTGGATGGAGAAAGGGTGGGTAGGAGAAGCAAGAGACAGTTGAATATTTTGATTTACGGTCAAAAGATCATTCTTTGCCAGAAGTCATTTTTGTTATGCTATATAGAATTTTATTTGGAAAAGGTACTACTGCCATAATTTGGCCAATGATCTGACAAATGCTATTTTGCCCCCTCCCAATTCCTTTTATTTTAAAAAGTTATATTAATGTTATAAACTTTTAATTGGCATTACAATTCAGAGTGCATCATTATGCAATCTTGTTATTGGCTTGCTCAAGCTGATTTGAAGGAATATTTGTTTTCTCTTTTCTTTAATTCTCGGAAAAATCAAGTGGAACATTTCTGCCTCCATCTCAATCAATACAATAAAATGGTATATTTTTTCCTTGTAAAACAAGCAATATTTTTTTTAATGCTTTGCGCCTCACTACAAACTAAGTCAGTTTGTACATAAGCAATGTTTGCATTACTGAATGCCATACAAACACAAAGATCTGACATCAGTGATGGCTAGAGAGTTGTTAGAGTTGGGATACATTTAGTTTATTTTGATTTTGGTTCTTTTTTCTTTATGGATATTAAAAATCGAACTTAAAATCTTTCAAACAGTTATTAAATAGAAAATTATAGAGTTAACGGATATACAAGAGGAGAAAAATATACAACCCTATAGATTTAGGTATGCACATGATAATAAAGCATATTAATCTTTAGTATAGCTATTGTAGCTTTCCAAATGCCAATCTTTAAAAAAATGCTAAAATCATGGAACATTCAAGTAATATAAGTAAAATTAAATATAATAAAAACATTTAAAATGAAAATGTAAAATAAAGTATTCAGTACTTTACTCTTTTCTTTTTCATTTTCCCCTAGCCACTACTACTCAGATATTTATACTTTGCTTTAAACTTTAATAGCTATTGCTTGAATTTAGCATAACAAGGCCAATCAGATGGTTCATTACCTTTTTTTCTTTAGTTCTGCCCAAATCTAAAATATCTGTAACTAAAATTTCTATGCCATCATATCCAGCCAATATGTTAATGACCAGTGGTAATCGAAGTTCTTCTGCAGAACCCTGGAAGATACTAAGTCATTGCAGTAGACCATTAATTTGTCAGAAGTCAGCAAAGATGTTTCCAAATAAATAAAATATAAAATAAGTGAAATGATGGGGAAAGATAGCTCCAGTTTTACTGCACATGTATATCCATAAAAGCAGACCAATATTGGCAATAAGTCCATTGGGTGTTTCAATCATGATTTAGACTACTTTGTGCTACAACAGATTAACCCACTCAGAAAGTAATAGAATATCAATCAACTCTCAATTCTAAATGTAACTCCCTAACTGTGAAAGTAGATGACTCATTAACCCTTCTCCACAACCACACATTCAACAGATAACACAAAACTGTCTTTCCCTCATCTTTCTGCTGGTAAGAAAGCATTCAAGAACCCATGAATATACTGTATATTCTGGTGAACAATTAAAAATAGACTTCAATAACATGTTCTAAAGTTGGTTTTTAATAGGTAAAACCTGCCCTGAAAAACAATGGTTTCACAACTTATTCTGGAAAAAAGTGAACATTCTACAGAACTATTTCAATGAGAGATTTTTAATATTGGGCAGGAGGGAGGATAGATAAATCGATATAGAAAGTTTTAGAAACAAATGAAATCAAGAGGCAAGTTAGCCATGACTTATTTCAATCCCGCACCTCCTATCTTCTGATCACTGCCCTTCTTGACCTTTTAGCTTAAGCTTCAAGGGAGCCTGAATACCTAGATTATAGAAAGAGGCATTGATCCCCAACTAGAGCTTTCCACAGCAGTTGTCAGTTTTAACTAAGTTTTTTTCTAAACCAATTATCTCCAAATTCTTCAATTGATTAACCCGTGTTAAGTTTTAGATGGCTTATTGACACCATAGATGATTTATTGACAAATAACAATACTACTATAACTAATAATACTATAAATGACAATGATAACAATAACAGATAGTCCCATCGACTCTTGGGGAATCCCCCTTTCAAAACAGTGCAACAATCACAATGACTGAGGATTGACTTAAAGCAAGAAAACAGGAGATCTGCAAGATGTGGGCTATTTCTGTATCACTGGTTGCTGTACAGGTCTTTCATTGCTTCTGCTACCAAGTGGTTTCACACAACTGTATTTCCCCCCCACACACACATCTGCAATTTCTGAGGAATCACTGAAAAGCACTGAAACTGCCAGGATGCGTACCATGCAGTTGCATTTCCCCAAGTCTGTCCAATGAGGGGGGGAAGCACACTTTGCAAACTCCATTCTGACATCTATGACTTGCATCCACTGTCTACTCAGATGCTGCTAGCCAGGTCAGAATAAGACTCCGGGGGCCACTCATGATTAGCACTACTACTTCTTTGCAACACAGAGCATGTTCATTATCGACTGTTTCCTCCCCTCTTCTTCACTCTGCATGCAACCACAAGATCTGCCACCTGTCAGCACACTTTGATAGCTAAGCATGTCATTCTAAGCATGTGAATAAGCTAGCACCTTAAGGATGTGTCTAAACTCCATCCTTCAGGAGAATGATTTGTGGTTGCTTTTAGCTCAGGCAGAGAATGTGTAGTGGCAGAAGAAAGGAATCCAGGGGGATCTAGCAACCCTTTTTCCTAAGTTAACTCCACAAATAAGGAAAGCACAGCTTTGGGGCTCTTTCCTGCAAGCAGGAAACTATATTAGGAATGAGAGCAGCACAATAAATGCTGGCCTATTTTTAACAAGCAAAAGGGTCGGTGCAGGCGCTTTAACAGGAATAGATGTGTTGCATTTCTTTTTTTAGAGGGTTACCCCAACAGTTTAGGAAGACAGCTGTAGGAGCTGCAGCCACTGTTTGGCAGAAGAGAGAAATCAAAGAATCATGGCTGAAGGCTAACAAAGAAGCTAATCTTTTGTCTCTGCTGGCACCTCAGAAACCTAACCACCGAAACCCATCCACTGGTGCAGCACTTTTCCTGTTTGTGCAAACCTCGCAACAGCCGGCAAGGATTCGCAGACCACGCTCACTAAAAAGGAAACCGGCGCCTCCTTCTATTTTCTTTGCTCGGGTAGAAAAGCACAAAGCAACCGATCAGACTGGGGTTGCCAAGCTCCCCCCTCTCTCGGGTCGGGATGCATCGTGGCGACTGTATCCCGCGAGGCGAAAAAACCGGAGCAGAAACAAGGGTCATCGCCAGCCTTAAGAGGCTCCCCCCACTCCCCGCCTTCTCGCCATGCTCTTTTCCTGCAGTTGGAAAATGTTGCGAATGGGTTGAGATCCGCAGCTTCACCGGGGAAGGACGCCGTTTGCAAAGAAAAGGCGACCTGGGAACGGGACTGTATAAGGGGTGACAAGGAAGGAGGCGAGCAGTTCTGGCTGCCACGCATCCTCAAGTCTCCCGCCTTTCTATTCGAAACGCTGCAGCCTCCGCAGACACCCACGGGTTTCTCGAGAAGCCTAGGCAGGCGGACACGCGTGGAAGGTGTAGATGCTGATGGAGGGAACAGGAATTGGGGCGGAGGCAGACCTGGGAAGACAAAACACACACACACACACACACCCCTCCAGTGCAGGCAGCATCCCATCCCTTTCCTGGGCGGAAAGGAGCGGCGATGGCAAGACTAGTTACTCTACCTAAACGGCACCGCCGTTCTGCTGCTGTACTGTACGCAAACCGCGTTGGATTTCCCAGGCACCGCCGGCTCCCCACCCCCTCGGGCACGCCTTCCCACCCGCCAAACAGACCTGCCTACACCAAACAAGCCAGCTTCAGGATTAAGTTAGTGCTACGCCCGCCAATGGCAGCATTAAGAATAATAACGCAGCAACAGCAACCAGCATCCTCCTTGGATCCTCCAAAACATAACTCGAGGCGGCTGATCCCGCCCGTTTTCTCCCGTCGAGAAGCTCGCCAGGATTAAATGCAACCCTGTACCGTAAATTTGGGATAGGTTCATTCCCCCACTTTAAGTGCGCGCTGCGAACTGCAGTCTCGGCACAGCCACGTCGCATTAGACGGGCTAAAGTTTTGTTTTGCTTGTAAAGTGTCAACGCAGTGGAGACCCGTAGCCATATGAATCATTTAATTGCCATCGTCTCAAACGAAAAATAGAAGCGGCGGCAGATTTTGTTGCCACGAAGGAGCAACCAAGAAAAAAAAAAGGAGGATGCGCCCCTCTAAAAAAGACGAGCCGCGCGTCCCTAACACTCCTAGAAAACTTAAGCCTTCGGGAGACCGCCTGAGACTAAGCAGTTTAGCAATAGCAATAAGACTTACATACCGCTTCATAGTGCTTTTACATCTCTCTCTAAGCGGTTTGTAGAGTCAGCCTGGTGCCCTAAACAATCTGGGTCCTCATTTTACCCACCTCGGAAGAATGGAAGGCTGAGTCAACCTTGAGCGCAATCGGACTTGCTTGTTTCAATGATCCAAAGATGGGGTGTAACCCAGTAGAAGCGGAAAGGAAAGGGACATCGGGGTTCGGAATAAAGTCATTTTATATGAGCACTAACTTGGCTTTCATTCCCACTAAATTCCCGTCTAGGACCTTCTAATCCGCAACCCTTCTCGAGAAAACACAGGTGAACTTCTGGAAGGGAAGAAGGAGTGCCACTCCCCCCAAACCAGCACTATAACGGAACAGAGCCGCTTCCCGCATCCTCAAAACTATTCTCGCTACTTCGGAACCTGCCGACGCTTCCAAATTCTCTAAATTCCCTTTGCTTTATTCCTCTTAGCAACTGCCCAGCCGTCGAACAACTCATTCGGGCGATCCCCTTTCTTTCCTTTCAACTTCTGTCCAAAACCCCGCCGTCATTTTCGCCTGTGTGTGTTTTTGTCACCTCTCTCCAGAAGCCGGTCCCAACGCTTGTTTATTACACGAAGGCGAAATCGCAGGCTGCAGATCAAACGGAAGTGGGCGGTGGTGTGTGTGTGTGTGGAGAGAGGTCTTCACACCACATCCCCAAAAAGATACACACCTACTCAATACAAGTTGGGGAGGGGGAGGGGGCTAAGGGGAGCAAACGCCAACGGGGCCCTTGCACCTTAACACGCATCCCGTCTCTCCGCCTCCTCTTCCTTCCTCCCTTTTGTCAAATACGTGCGAAAGCAAACGCTTTGCATTTACCCGCTGGGTTGCGCCTCCGGGTGCCCCTCGGTCCTTGCAATCTCCTTTGTCTTGTAAAAGATCAGGAGGATACTTATCGTGCAGATAGTCCACCTCTTCCTGATGGAACGCATGTCTCTCCCGAAAATCGGAATTCCTTCTCTTTCCTTTGTTTGGCAGGATGCGAGAGAAAAGGGGAGCAAAGGAGAATAAAACAAAGCCGCGTTCAGCCAAAGGGTGTTTTCTTCTTTTTTCTTTTTTTTTGGGAAAAAACCAAAAGGAGAAGCAAAAATAAAGAAAAGCCGGCTTGAAATTGTGGGAGGCGAGGTTGCCGCTGCTTTCCCTCCCTCCTCCCCTCCTCCCCCGCGGCCGAAGTCCTGCCCGAAGTCCACGCGCTTCCACAGCTCTCTCCCAGCAATTGCTTCCCTCCAAGCTCCTCTCACGCTGCCTTCTCGTTTAGGTAACAGCAGAGGCGGCAGCCGCCAGTCTCCGGGGCGTCACGTAGCCCCGCCCTTTCCCTGGCGGGGAAATGATGAGCAAACCTCGGCCAATAGGTGGCCAGGGGAGGCGGGGAAGGCCGCTACCCTAAACTTTAAAATGCGCCTCTTGGAGAGGAGAAGCGAAGGTTGGTCGGGGTGGTCTTCGGTGCTGGTTGGGAAGAAAGCGGCGAACGGAGGTGGAGGAGTGACAGGATCCCCCCCCCCCCGTAGATTGCGAGGCACCACCTTAGTGTTGCTCGGGCGCACTCCCTGGGAGTTCACTGACTCTCATTGCTGAGAGCCGTGAATAGGGTTGTTTTTTTTTAATGCGCTCGGTAAGATGGGCCGCCTCACCGTAACTCCGCATTGCTTGAAGGAAGGGTGTGAGTGAAAGACCGTGCTTTTTCTTGCGAGATGATTTGCATTTGTTTTATTGCAAAAGTGGCGGTAAAACAAAAGAGTCTGGAACTTCGGAGTTTTCCTGCCCGGGACAATGATTCCTTGAAGTCCACCTTGACTCAGCAACAATTACATCTTTGGTGTGTTGTTGTGTTTTCCCTGACTGCTTTTGACTCTTCATACTAATCCCAAACCCAAGATTTCCTGGTGTCTCCTATTCAAGTATCAACCGGATCTGGCTTTTCTTAATTTTGGGGTTACCATCCCAGTACCATCCCAGTCTCCTTCAAATCCATCATTGGGTTCTGTGAAGGTATGGAGGAATGACCTTGGGAGACAGGGCAAAGAGGCATAACAATACTGCATTCAGTTTTGGTCACCCCGATGTAGAAAAGATGTAGAGACTCTAGAAAGAGTGCAGAGAAGAGCAACAAAGATGATTAGGAAACTGGAGACTAAAACATGAACTGTTGCAGGAACTGGGTATGTCTAGTTTAATAAAAAGAAGGACTAGGGGAGACATGATAGCAGTGTTCCAATATATCAGGGGTTGCCACAAAGAAGAGGGAGCCAAACTATTCTCCAAAGCACCTGAGGGCAGAACAAGAAGCAATGGGTAGAAACTAATCAAGGAGAGAAGCAACTTAGAACTGAGGAGAAATTTCCTGACAGTTAGAACAATTAATCAGTGGAACAGAAGTTGCCTCCAGAAGTTGTGAATGCCCCAACACTGCAAGTCTTCAAGAAGATGTTGGATAGCCATTTGTCTGAAATGGTATAGGGCTTACTGCCTAGGCAGGGAGTTGGACTAGATGACTTCCAAGGCCCCTTCCAACTCTGCTATTGGATTGTATTGGATTGTAATACTAGGAAGCTAAAGCAGCTTAGCCTGCAGCAGGAATGGGACAGAAGAGACTCTCCTACAGCTATAAAGAGGTGGGGAAATTGTACTTTCAGACTTGCAAGATTCGATTAACATAACATACAAAATAAAGTATAATTAGCTCATCTGGTCATGTTTCTTATCTGGACTACCTTGCAAGGCTGAGGGGTTTATATCACATTCTAAACCTGGATTAACAAAGCAAAATTGCCAAATAAGTGAAGCTTATTATAATGTGATTGGCTTATTCATGCAACATTCACACCACATAAGGTGGTGGGTGGGATATGAAAACTTGCTGAACTACAAGCTACTCAGGTTAGCCTAGATTAGCCGGCTGTGTTAACATGATTTTCACCCTCCCTGTCCCATTGAATTGGAGGAGCCTTGGCAAACTTGGGAGGGGGAATCTCTTAATATTATAGAAATTAAGAATTGTAGAGTGGGTGGGAGAACAGAATACACAATGATGGAAAGGCACTGGGTTGGAAAACATTAGATAATTTATTTTGTTTTAAGATAAGATGTACATATTTTAACCAGAGGATTATTTTTTTAACTTTAAAGCCTCAGCATGAGAAACCTAACTCAGTTTTAATGGTTAAGATCTGCTGGTTATATAAAGAGAATCTCAGGGTCAGACCCAGCTCTAAGGGCTAAGTAGTCTCGTCCTGGTTCAGAGAAACATAACTTCTAGTCCATGTTCAGGATCCTGCTCTGGAATTATATACATACAGCTATATTAACTATACCAGTTGGATAACAATACCTGCCTGGATTTGAATGCAGAAATGAACAGCTTTCCTAAAGCAATCTAGCCTGAATTATACAATCCTTTGAAATGCTAATAGAATATGAGACAGGGCATAGTCAGTGGTGTGAGTTTATACATATAAAACAGCCAATCCTAGCTACATTCTATAAATATTTTACAAAATATAAGATACAGTTTTTATTCCAGTAAAATACCTTGTGTATATTTGTTACAGATTAGGGATTTTATAAAGATTGGTGAATTTAATGACCAAGCAATGATTTGAAACAGGTTTCCCAATGCCAGAATAAATACAGAAGCAATATGATGCTCTCTTCTAGCATATTAATAATAGATTTTACTCAGAATAATATATAAGCCTGGTGGTGTGACTCTTGATCAAGGGATTCGTCTGGGTCTCAGCATTTTACCTCTGTAAAATGGGTTTTAATGCAGGATCCAAAAGAATTATTCTTTATTTTTTTAACTAAAACCACCTCGTTTGTACTTGAATTCCTTGAGTACCTTTAACCTCTCCCCAATTTGAAAACTTAGAATCTGCTTGTTTGTGTCATACCATATGCGGCCTCAAAGTAATATGCACTCAATATTTGGCTAATACTTGACTTTTAAGGATCTTTGCTATGCATTCACCAATCTCTCAGGAGCACTTTGAAAGTAATATACAGTAGTCTTGGTATTCATTTCTGTTTTTTGTTCAGTATGCTGAAAACAAGGGCAAAACCCATTTGATCACTGTTTCCACCTCAAGTGCCATACTATCTAATGACAAATATATTCTCTATACTCTCACCTAAAAGGGAAATAAATTACATAAAAGTATCTCTATTCGTAAATCATTTTTTATGTTTGAGAGAATGGAGGCTTTTTGGTAATAAATTTTGGGTTCTGAGTTTTTCAATCTGTGATTGAGTTGCTAGGTGTTTTTATTTTAAAATTTAATGAAATCTAGATATTTCTATTCATTGCATTATGTTGTACATATTAAATAGGTAAAAAACAATAATTTAGTAGGAGACTAATTTATTGTGTATGTTATAATGTAGGATTTTTTTGTGCAGAATCTGGGTTTATTTGAGCAATCTTGGGTTTTTAGGAAACCCATTGGTAATCCAGAAAGAGTACTGCTGACACCCAGATCTTGTTAGGTTGATGAGATAAAAGTAACTGTTTATACCATTGACGACTAAGAAATGCCATACAGCCTTATGTTTACAAAGAGAAACAAAGTAGTATTACTCTACTGTTAAACATATAGCAGTCAAACTAGAAACAAATCTAGCCTCTTGAGAAGAGTTTTATCATAGGATTGAAAAGATTTAGATCAATTTTCAAATTGTCAAGAGTCATTATGTAGAAATAATCAAGATCTCACAAAGGGCAGTAGAAGCTTTCAAATCCTTCTGAACTTTTCATCAGAAAGATGTTACGAAAACAGGAGGTAGAGAACAAACTAGAAAGATCTTCCATTTTTTAATATCTTGAATTAACTTTTAACATTTACAACCTCTCTTGTATCATTTTGATTTGACTCTAATATATTACCAACTCTGGATTTTGGATTTTTTCCCTTAAGATACCATACCTTCTAAAATAATATATGTTATTTAAAAGTTCTAGGGCAAGTGACAGGGGAGAACCAGTAGCCGTTGAAATTGGGTCTTCAAACAAGACTGTATATTTGATATTAGGAAAGCTGAATATTAAATCATACACTAAATCAGTTATTCAAATGCGTTACTTCTATGAATGAATGTTAAATAGTTCAATTAAGGGAATGAAGATACCAATTGAGAGAAATCCTGTTTCATAGCTTTTAAAGATGACACACTCTGTTTTATGGAGTATGGCTTTGAAAGAGCAAAATGTAAATGCAGAAATAATTGTACATTAAGCTATTCAAATTACCCTGGTCAAATTAGTATGCATTTTAAGGAAAAGCGTAATATATGTATTGGAACAGAATACAGAAGCTTTAATGTTTGTGCTATGATATGAAGACTCATGTTAAACATGAATTGAACCACAACACTGGACTAAGGTTAGAGGTCTAAATTAGAATTTAGGACCCAATTTCTCATTTGCTCACAAAACATACTGACAAAATAATACTATACATGTCTACCAGAACATATATAGTATTGTACAGTATATCTAAATCCAAAGAATTATTTCAGGTCAGTGGATCTGAGACTGCAGCCTGCATAATTTTAAAGCAGTTATTTCCCTACTGACTGTACTATATTATCATAAACCACATTTTAAAAACTAGTTTAGTGACTCACTTTTAACTGGTTTTGTACCTCCTGCTAAATCATAATAATGTAACTATTTTATTTTTTGACAATTATTTTAACCTTCTGTAATTCATTTGGAGCACTGTACATAAAATGAATTGGAGAGGGCAAACCACATAGATCAGAGGTGTCAAACTCGCTTTGTCACAGTGGTATCATGTGACATATTGGGAGTTTTCCCCCTTCACTAAACTGGGCGTGGGTATGGCCAGTACGGAAGGCACCTCATGGGCCAAGAGTTTGACAGCCCTGATATAGATTTTTACAAGAAGAATGGGATTAAAAAAAAGTAACAGTTGAAGTTGCTGAAGTATAGATGCTCCTGACTCTTGGCTTTCCTTTTCTTCTTTGTGATAAATATCTTCTAGAACATGGGCGTCAAACTCTATTGCATCACATGACTTTTTTGTCTTTGTAGAGCTGGGGTGGGCATGGCATGGCCATCACACATCCCATGGACTGCCAGTTTATCACCCCTGTTCTACAAAAAAGCTTTTCATAGTCTCCAGTGTTCTCAGGTCAGATGGGCTGAAGACCAAACGCATCCATTTTATTTTAGAGAGTAGTCTCTTTCTGAATGCTAGGTTGGCACTTGCCCTTTGCCATTATGGAAACTAGTGAAACCAGAGCTTTTCCAGGACGTTTCAATAAGCACTTCTTGTTTTTTATTGCTCCAGATAAACAATCATCTGATTCTATTGTGTTTTTACACATTATGTTGTTCTGTGTTCAAGTTCTTATGATGTTAGTCACCAGGAGTCCTTGGTAATTGCTTTGAAATTTCAGTCTTGCAAGATTCTGTTAATGCGTAGTCTTGCAATAAATCACTGGAGTCTCCAGAGAAATCAAACAGCTGATGATATTTGAGGAGTTGATTTCTAAGGACTTGGTAAGTTTGTACTAAAGAGATAACACAGTACTGAATCTGATAACATAATAGTTTATCCTAGCATAATATAGTTTATTCAACTGCAGCGGACACATGGCTGAGCTTAACCTTTAGCAGCATCTCTATTCTAAATCTGTCTTGATTCTCTCTCATTTTTCTTTATAATATTCTAGCAGAGCCTGGTTGCATTCAGATTGCGGCCCCTCTATCCTGCCAATTCTGGGTGTTTGCCTTTAGTTCACCTTTGTGGGATGCTGGGATGGTTTTGTCTTTGATTTAGAATGGTGAAAGAATCTTACTGTCAAGTTTCTTAAGCCACTATACAAAATATTATCTTCTGTATCATTTGAATGTAGAGTATTTGAAATAAACTTTAAAATAATTAACATAATCTTTTGAATACAATCTATTGCCTCACAATGTAATATACAAATCAACTAATTCTGAGATTTGAAAATAAGATGAGGCATGGCTTCGGTACAAATAGTCCTTAACTTATGATCACTCATTTAGCAACCGGTCAATGTTATGATAGCACTGAAAAAAATGGCTAATCTTTACATTTTCAACGGTCCCATTGTCCCAGGAAGTCATATGATTGCAATTTGATTTGGGCGCTTAGCAAGTTGTATGTATTTGTGGTGGTTATGTTTTCTTAGGGACATGTGATTATGATTTGCGAACTTCCTAGATAACTTTCTGTAAGCCAAGTCAATGAGGGAAGGTGGATTCACTTAATGGCCACATGATTCACATATTGATTGCAGTGATATGCTTAACAACCATGGCAAAAAAAATCTTAAAATTGGGTGCAGTCATGTGGTGATTCACTTAACAACCACTTAGCAATGGTTCTGGCCCTAATTGTGGTCATAAGTCCGGGACTATGTATAAATGACAATCCTGCAGCATACTGTAGATAATTAAGAGGCAATAAGAGGACCTTTTTATTGTTTGAAAAAATCATCCAAATGCTGATGTCTGTGAATTTACCAATTTTTTATAGGAGGAAGCAAAATGTTTAGTTCAAAGTAAGAGCAACAATGATGCAGGAGAGGATTACGAAATAGTCATTAAATGCCATACTTTTTCAAGCTTCAGAATAAAAACAATATATGTCTCTTTTTAAAAGCAAAAATTTAAGAGAGAGAATTTTGACTGCTTTCCCTTTAAACTCAGACATCGGCGGCATTTTTTTTCCATTTACTGAAATTGGACGTTGGCAATCTGAAGTACATAACATGTTTTCAAAAATCGAATAACCTGGTTCTCAGTCAGGTATTAAGAATAGTAGTAAGTACAGCAAGACTAAATTGCACTGACTGGCTGCCAGAAATTTCCAACAAAAGTGAATTAAAGAAAATGCATCCCAAGCTTTAAAAGTTTTAGTCACAATCTTATTTATATTCCTTCCAGTTTCCTCCCATTTCCACGAAAGGGATAATATCATGAAAACATTTAAACTGGCCAGAGATATTATAGAGTTACAAAAGTTCTCTAGAACATATTCAGCGCTCAAATATTTTCCCTCCAGACAAAATTCTTTGTCATTTTAAGTATAGCATGTTTTATATTTTGACATATGCTCCTACTAAATAAAATAAGAGAAGAGTGTACTTCTAACCTGCATAGTTAGATCTGTCACTTCTAAATACATATTTTGAGTGAACAGAATAGAGAATAAATGTAGTTGAATTTTCATTTACAATATACATGATCTAATAGTTAGCATATTAAGTTTAACATTAATTCATTTCCCTTCGCAAGCAGATTTTGTAAAAACATTAAATGGCATGCTAATTCATTTTGTAGGTCTATGTTACATTGAACTGAACAGGTTTTAAGTTAAAAAGTCTGTGAAATAGTTACTTTCAGACACTTATGACTTTTGGTTTCTGTAAAATTCTGATAAATATCTCTACAGACATATATATCAAGTATTTTTGTTAGAAATATTTACCAATATTTGTCAGAAATCAAAATATATTCTATATCAAGGATTCCTTAAAAAATGTATTGTGGTTTTTGATATACCTGGTTACCTGCTATTGCTATTCTGTCTGCTTAATAGAACCTTTCATTACTATATCATATGCAGGAAGAAGAAGAAGAGGAGAAGCTAGCTGAAATAGAAATGGATTATACTTATAAGACTGCCAATTTAGAGTTTAGAGTGATTCAAGGCAGCTTATTTTATAAACTTAACAAAAACAATCAAAAGGCAAAAGGCACAAACATTAAACACTTCAGGGAAGCATATTGCTGCTTTTGTGATGAAAGCCATTATCTTTTGTCTAATTGAACTACAGTGGGGCTATTCTTCATAAACAGCTTGCATTATAATTTGTAACTATTCCCAGGTACTTCCATAATAAAAAAGTTGAAGCTCTTGCTGTTTAATTCTCCAGGTAATGCAAATCGTATGTGGAATAACCTTGAATTTCCAATTGAAAACATCTCAACAAAGAGGCCTTAATGTGTATATCAGAGAATTTTCTTAGAAAAATGTGACAAAATTCCTCACCACTTTTATATTATTTGTGCTTGAAAATTAGCTAATCACTGATGCTAGCCTTTCATTCTGTTGAAAGAAGAGAATTAAACCCTTAAGTAAAAATTGCTTTTCTCTCTTTATATAAATAAGCATGCTTACCAAATCACAAGGCTCAGACTGAAGTTTCAGGTTGCTTTTTCCTATATGTTTGTTTGTGTCTGGAATTAATTCACTGCCTTAATATTAGAGGACACCAAGCAGTGTGTAGATATTAAAATAAAATAAAAACCTAACTCTCTGGAGAAGGTTCTAATACTCGGAAAGATGGAAGGAAAGGGGAAAGGATAACCACCACCAGCAGGATGGATGGACTCAGTTACAATGGCAATGAGTACAGAAGCGGATCATCTAAAGCAGCAAAGCTGGCTGGAGAAGTCTGGGAGCTGAAGTCCTTCAGACTTAACGTTGCAAAGGTTGGAGATCCCTGATCTAAAGGATCAGATGAGGAATGAAACCTTGTGGAAAACCTTGTGGTCCCTAATTGTTGATATTGACTTGATTGACACAATCAAAAACAATTTTAAGAATACCTATAAACGCATAGGCCCAAGTGGCCCCTTTCTCTGTCCATAAAGACCTTTAAAGTATTTAATGTATTTTTTTGCTTAAAATCATCCACTCATAATCTTTAGGAAAAATGTCAATGTAAGATTCCCAAAGATTAGAACAGGTTTTTTTCTCAGATCCCCTTTTCCATTTCTCAATTTTTTCCCCATATAGTTCATGGCACCACCATCTCAATCTTTCAATGCTTGGATTTTGATCTCCAAAGCCAAATATGCACCCAGGTTGTATTGTGTAATAGTCAGAAAGGAAATAATTGTATCAAATGTATTAAAGAATCCAGTCCAATTTAGTTTGTGTCCTGGATTGACTTGCTTTTTGTGTTTGTGTGAATATGACCCAGCACACAATTGACATTCCAAGTACAATCCTCTGTCCAAATAACATTATTGATTCCTTTATAGAATGTCTTTATAAAAAGAGTATCGGTGAGTCATTCCAAAGGCCAAAATGGACTGTCACTACATTTTTCACTGGGAAGTTGAAGGCTTGTGAGAAATCTTAAGTAGGACTAAACCAAATGATGTTCCTGTATTATCCATCTCCAGTACTTGGACCTCCATGACAGATAGGAACCTATCTGCTGCAACCTATTCTCAGAACTGAGGTCTGATAATCGAAAGATGCTTCAGCTGGACATGATAGAAATGAATCTGACAAAGCTGAAGTTTTGTGAATCTTTGGATTTTATCTTTCACCTTTCACTGTAATTGAAGTGAAAAAATGATGTGTTTCTTTCTGAAATGGTATGTTGAGGAACACTAGAGAACAAAAGGGTTGCAAGATAAACTGTAACTCGTGATAGAAAGTAAATAATACTTTTAACACAAAGCCCCAGAGTTATTGTTTTAAATTATAATGTTAATCAAAGTGTGTGCGTGTGTGTGTGTGTGTGTGTGTGTGTGTAATGTCATTTTCATAGCCTTCAGAAGTAGGACAGTATGTTTCATGATTGCTTTCAGAAAATGAGAGAAATTCTAAAAACTTAAGTTGTCTGCAGGAGTGTTTGCTTTGGAAGGTTTGGTGGAGTCGAGTTCTAGAACAAATAGGTGAATTGTTGGGAATCATGGTAAATTGTCAGGAGTTATAGACTTCTAGAGCTAAATGCAGAAAAAGAGGAATGAGTTACAAAATCAAAATTTTATTTTTTTGCAACAACAAAAAAACCGTATCGCCATTTTTTTCTTCCTATGTAACTTTGATTTTTTTCTTATTATGTCAGTTTTATGCACACCTGTTTAATTTTTTCAAGAGCAGCCTTAGTTCAAATATTCATTCTATTCAGTCATTTAACTGTAATTTAGAAATTTACAACTAAGGGTGAAAATTGAATGAATTAATATTTACATACAAGTGATCATTTACATCAAGGAGTCCTCTCTTTTAAACTAATTTAATACCATTATAATTAAGAACAAATGGATAATCATTACTAGTAACATTTTTGCATTATGCTACATTGATACTTTTTGAAGCATAATATTTGTACAGTAAAATAGGTTAGTACAATACAGCTTCTACATCTATCCATTTGACATAAGTTTAGAAAATGGTTACTTATCCTTGAAATTAGTAACACTGGAAAGATATTTGAAGGATATGTTTTCTGCAATGTTGAATATGCAAGAAAAAAAATTGTAACAATCTAAAACACTATATTAATTTTGGAATATGAAATAAATGGATTAAGGCACTCAGAAATTTCAAAAATACTATGATCTGTGGCAAACATGACAAAGGTAACCCCTTATGAATTAAACTAATTACAGGTAGTCCTCAACTTATGACCGCAATAATTCTAAACTTTATGTTGCTAAGTGAGAAATGTATTAAGTGAGCCCCATTTTACAACTTTTCTTGCCATATTTGTTAAGTGAATCACTGTTGTTGTTAAATTAGTAAGTGAATCTGGTTTCCTCCTTGACTTTGCTTTTCAGAAGTTCAAAAGATGATTGATCACATGAACCAGAGACACTACAACCATCATAAATGTGAGTCAGTTGTCAAGCATCCAATTGTAAATCACTTGACCACGGGAATGCTGCAATGGTCATAAGTTTGAAAAATGACCATAGGTCACTTTTTTCAATGCCATTGTAACTTCAAACGGCCACTAAGTGAACTGTTGTAAGTCAAAAACCACCTGTATAGATGATGTGTATCTTAGAGTTGGAGGCGTATGAAAAAGGAACTTGACTTTCCAAAGAACAATGAATATATTTAACCTAATAAAATGGCACTATGCAATAAATATTTATGTTCATCCAATTAAAAATTGTGATTGATCCAGATTTAAACCACAATGAGCCATGGTAGTTAGAATGCAGTACTGCAGGTTACTTCTGCTGATCACGTGCTGCCAGCAGTTTGGCAGATCAAATCTCACCAGGCTTAAAGTTGACTCAGACTTCCATCCTTCCGAGGTTGGTAAAATGAGGACCCAGATTGTTGGGGGCAATATGCTGACTCTGTAAACCACTTAGAGAGGGCTATAAAGCACTATGAGGCGGTATATAAGACTAAGTGCTATTGCTATTACTAGAATATATAGGAGACATTTAAAGTGAATGTTCTAGCTATGCTCAATTCATCCTTGAGATGAGGGAGATCCTGATGCTCATACTGTTGTTTACTTTCTCCTCAAGAAACCATTGGTAACTACCACTGCTGCAAGTTGGGTAATTTATAAACTAACAAACAGAATTAAAATATTATGGTTGGTTGCATAGACAGGCAGATGTCAACATCCCGATGTTGCCATGGACCTTATCTGTTTGCCTTAACGAACTGAAAATTCTTGACATTCCTGTGGCAGGAAAGGAATCTCAGGACAGCCTGTGACTGCGCATGCATGCAATTATTTTCAATGCTAATTGGGGAACGTAATTTATGACAAGCAGAGGGGAGGGGGCATAAGGGGGTAAAGTACAGAAGCCATCCAATTATTGCCAGTCCTGGATGCAACCGAGGCTCGCCATGATGTTATATTCAATAAACGGACATTTCTTTGAACTCTTACATGAGGCCGTGAATCATTTGAAGTTTCTCTTGGGAGCTTGACAGCCAGCCAGGACATTTTAAAGAAATCTATCAAGATTTCCGGGCTACCTGAGTCCCGCCTCCCCCAGGCAATGCCTGATAAAAAGGGAGGAGATCAGGCCATGGCAGAAAAAAGCCTCATTTCAGCTGGAGGCCAGCCAACCCCCCTGAACAGCAGACCTCCAGACATCCCAGCAACAGAAGCAAGAAAAGATAAGTACTGGGATTGGGACTGGGAACAAGCCAGGCGGCCACGGCCCCAGATGGGATCCCTGGGGGGTGCAGTAGAGAAACTGAGGGAGGATTTTGATCAAGCCACCCTTCATGACGAGAGGCCAGCCTGCCATCTGGAAGAGAGAGGAGGCATATCTGATCCTGCTGAAGGGAGGAGATGCATGCTGGAGCGCAGCCCCAGAAGCAAGCATGCTGCCAAGAGCAGGCAACTCCCTCCCTGTCCCCCTCCTAGAGCTGAAGAAGATGGCCGACCATATCAGGCACGGGCATACAGGGGCCGGGAGGAAAACAGAGGAGGAAGGGAACTAAACGATCCACCCCGATTCAGGGGAAAGTTTGATGGTGATTCAGACCAACTAGCTCTATTCCTTGATTCAGCTGATATCCACTTAGAATGCTATGGGCACCTCTACCCATCCCCCAGAACCATGGTGAATGCCATTGCAGAGGGTTTCGAGGGGGAAGCAAAAGAATGACTAGCAGCCTTCCATAAGCGGAGAGCCCCCCAATTGCAAGACATAGATGACTTCCTGCAAGTGCTAGAGGCCAGGTTTGAAGAGGGAGAGGAGGACCCATATGCAGAGGAGGAACTCAGCAACCTAAAGCAGAGAGGCCGCCCCATCAAAGAGCACATCCGTGAATTCAGGAGGATAGTTGGAAGACTACCCCCACTACCAGAACGGTTGCTGGTGCATTTTTTCAGAATAAGCCTGGATAAACGTATTGCCCAAGTAACTGCATACCGTGACATCCCAAACCAACTCTCTGAGTGGTTCCGAGTGGCAACAAAAGTCGACAGTGGGCTACGTGCCAACGACACAAGGAAGGAACCAGACACAAAGGAGAGGGGTCAACCTAATCTGAAACCATCCCACCAAAAGAAAGAAATGGCACCACAGCGAGACCTGAGACCAGCCCTCCCTCGAAGTTCCGTGAGGTGTTACAGATGTGGGGGGATGGGCCACATGGTGGCTCCATGCCCAACCCCAGTCCCGAAACCAAGGCTGGACCTACCACCCAGGGCCCATCTTTTTATTTAAACATTTTATTCGACTTTTAGGGGGTTCCAGGGAGGGGGGGAGGGAGAGTCAGGTGGGGGTATGCCAAAAAGGGCCGGCAGGAAGCGGAAGTAGAGTAACGGAGGAGGGGGGAGGGGGGGTCGTTTCCACTGGGGTATTTTCCATCAATACGGTCTTGGGGAGGGGCAGGGGCGGTGGGAAGGGGGATGGACATCACCAGTTGGAGGACCGGGGCCGCTGGTTACGGGTGGTCACGTGCTCCAACTCCCCCTGTCCCCATCACAGACTAGGTGGGCAAGAACCACAGACCCGGGGCCCTAGGCTGATGCTATGCAACGCCAGGTCCGTGGTACAAAAAGCCCCCCTCATCCATGACCTTGTGTCAGAGGGGGACCCGGACCTGGTAGGCATTACGGAAACCTGGTTGGGCCACGAGGGACGACATCCCCTCGTAGAAATGTGCCCACCAGGATACCGAGCCTTCCATCAGCCTAGGGCCCTAGGGAGGGGTGGGGGGTGGCGATTATGGTTAGGGAAGGTCTTGAGCCAAAGGAGACCACGATCCCTCAGACGACCGGGTGCGAGTCCCTCCTTGTGAAGTGGGGCCTTGGGAGGCAGTTGGGCGTGTTAGTTGTATACCTGGCTCCTCGCTATGCAACAACAGCCCTGCCCGAGCTCCTAGAGGTGATAGCCGAGGCGGCGGTTGAGACCCCCAGACTTTTAGTCATGGGGGACTTTAACCTGCCGTCGGCAGGCGAAACCTCTGGTGCAGCTCGGGAGTTCATGGCTTCCATGACAGCCATGGACCTGACCCAGGTAGTTTTAGGCCCTACTCACGAGGGCGGACACACCCTGGATCTCATCTTCGTCTCGGGACAGTGGAGTAGTGATCTGGGAATAGGGGATTTAGTCATCACACCCCTGTCATGGACAGATCACGCTCTCCTTCGGCTCGACTTTCCGATCGCTGCACCTCACTGCGGGGAGGCGGAACCGGACATTCCTATATGGTTCCGCCCCAGGCTCCTGATGGACCCGATAAGGTTCCAGAGGGAGCTTGGGCCAATTCCTGTGGACTTGCCCCGCGACTCGACTGAGGACCTAGTGGCTGCATGGTTAAGTGCGGCCACGGGGGCCTTGGACCGAGTTGCGCCCTTGCGGCCTCTCTTGCGGCGACGAACCACCTGGGCTCCTTGGTTTACCGAGGGGCTTAGGGAGATGAAGCGCCACAAGAGACGCCTAGAGAGCAGATGGAGATCTTCTCACTCCGAAGCCGACCGAACACTAGTGAGAGACCATATTAGGACTTACTTAGTGGCGATAAAAGTGGCCAAACATGAGTATTGTGCCACTCTTATTGCATCCGCAGATAACCGCCCTGCCGCCCTGTTTGGGGTGACTCGCTCCCTCCTTCAACAGAGGCCGCGGGAAGCCCCTTTACAGGGTCGAGCAGAGGAATTTGGGATTTATCTGCAGGAGAAAATCACTCGGATTCGGAACGAGCTACCCTCCATCGACAGTGGTCCAGTCGAGCAGGCCGAGGCTGTTCTTGTGACACCATCCTGGGAGGAGTTTGATTTTGTTACCACCGAGGATATGGACAAGCTGTCAAAGAGACTTAGGGCTACCACATGTTTATTGGACCCGTGTCCCTCCTGGCTTGTACTGGCATCCTGGGAGACGACACGAGGCTGGCTCCAGGGCATTGTCAACGCATCTTTGAGTGAGGGGTCCTTGCCTGCCGTCCTGAAAGAGGCGGTGGTGAGGCCCCTCCTCAAGAAGCCGTCCCTGGATCCAGCATTATTAGAGAACTATCGTCCCGTCTCCAACCTCCACTTTTTAGTGAAGGTTGTTGAGAGTGTGGTGGCCCAACAGTTTCCGCGACACTTGGAGGAAGTTGATTATCTAGACCCGCGCCAGTCCGGCTTCCGACCCGGGCACAGCACCGAGACGGCATTGGTCGCGTTGGTTGATGATCTCTGGAGGGCGCGGGATAGAGGATATTCCTCTATCCTAGTCCTATTAGACCTCTCAGCGGCTTTTGATACCATCGACCATGGTATCCTATTGCACCGACTGGGGAGGTTGGGGTTGGGAGGCACCGTTCTGCGGTGGTTCTCATCCTACCTCTCTGGTCGGTCGCAATATGTGTTGGCAGGGGGGCAGAGGTCGGCCTCGAGGTCCCTCATATGTGGGTTTCCTCAGGGGTCGGTCCTCTCGCCCTTACTGTTCAACACATATATGAAGCCGCTGGGTGAGATCATCCGTGGTTTTGGGGTGGGATACCATCTGTACGCTGATGATACTCAGTTGTACATATCCACCCCAGACCACCCCAACGATGCCGCCGAGGTTATGTCCCGGTGTTTGGAGGCCGTACGGATCTGGATGGGTGGTAACAAACTCAGGCTCAACCCGTCCAAGACTGAGTGGCTGTGGCTTCCGGCGCCCCGGTTCAGCCAGATTATTCCAACTCTGGCCATTGGGGGCGAAACACCGGCCCCCGTGGAGAGGGCGCGCAATTTGGGTATCGTCCTGGATTCCCGGCTGTCTATGGAAGATCATGTGGCAGCCGTGGCCAGGGGGGCATTCCATCAGGTACGCCTGATGCGCCAATTGCGCCCCTTACTGGACCGGGGTGCCTTACGCACAGTCACTTAAGCACTCGTCACCTCTCGACTTGACTACTGTAATGCTCTCTACATGGGGCTCCCCTTGAGGTGCACCCGAAAGCTGCAGCTAGTCCAGAACGCAGCCGCGCGGGTGATTACGGGAGCGCCTAGACACTCCCACATAACACCTATCCTGCGCGAGCTGCACTGGCTCCCTGTGGTCTTTCGGGTGCGCTTCAAGGTTTTAACGACCATCTTTAAAGCGCTCCATGGCTCGGGGCCTAGTTATATGCGAGACCGCCTCCTGCCCCATACATCCCTCAGACCGATACGCTCCCACAGAGAGGGCCTCCTCAGGGTGCCGTCGGCTGGACAATGCCGACTGGCGACACCCAGGGGAAGAGCCTTCTCTGTGGCGGGCCCTGCCCTTTGGAACGACCTACCCCCTGAACTCCGCACCATCTCTGACCTCCGCCTCTTCCGCAAGTGTCTGAAGACACACCTATTCCATCTAGCCGGCCTAGCATAACCCCCATTACTGACTCTTAGATAGTTTTAAATTTGGGTTTTTTAAATTCGGTTTTTAGCGCAGGGTCTATTAGAATAAGTTTTTTAAAATTTTATATGTTTTATATGTGTTTTAACATCCCTGTGCGCCGCCCTGGGTCCGTTTGGAGAAGGGCGGGGTATAAATTTAATTTAAAAACAAAAAACAAAAAAACGAGGGCCCCGACGGGCCAACAACACATCCAGGAGGGCTCTTCAAGCTGCAGGGGTCTCCTCCCTCCCAGGCAAAAGCAGTGAAACCCCAGGCAATGATGACCAGTCAATTGAACCCTATGACAGCGAGGACGAGGGAGAAAAAAACCCAATGGTGAGCGAATCAATTTACCCTTTCCTTTTCCCAATACGCCTCACAACCCCGAAAACGGGAAAACAGGAGGATTTTCAAGCCCTTGTAGATTCAGGATGCACTAGGTGCTTGATCAACTTAACCACAGTTTAGAAACTGGGGATCAGAGCAAAAAGACTGAACCACCCGATTCGGTTCGAGCAGGTTGACGGTTCCCTAATGGGAGGAGCCTACGCCACTCATCTAACTGAACCAGTGAGACTAGAATTGGCAGATCACTGGGAAATAATTCGATTCATAATAGCCCCCCAAATGACAGAGGCAGTCATACTTGGACTTTCCTGGCTAGACAAGTGGGGACCGACCATCTGGTGGCAAGGGGGCACCCGCAGGCTTAGGATATCACCTGGCCCTCAACCCCTCTCTCATGAGCAAGCAAAAATACCACTCACATTGGGAGCCCCTCATGAGAGCCCACAAGAACAACTGGCAACCACATCTGACAAAACCCCAGAGGCTGAACTGATTCCAGTGGAATACCAGGACCTCGCAAAAGTGTTCAGTGAGACAGAATGCAACATCCTGCCCCCCCACCGCGAAACAGATTGTGCCATTGAAATCATCCCTGGGACAAAACTACCCAAACCCAAGCTGTATGCCATGACGCCTCGAGAGATGCAAGAAATGCGTGAATACATAGATAAAAACCTAGCAAGAGGGTTCATCGAGCCAGCCAAGCCACGGATTGCGGCACCAGTCCTTTTCAAAGAGAAAAAAGATGGAACTATGCGCCTGATCGTAGACTTTCGGGGGATAAATGGGGTGTGCGTACACAACCTTCCCCTCATGAAAGATATGCTGTCTCACTTGGCCAAGGGAAAAGCCTTTACCAAATTAGACCTCAGAGAAGCATACTACCGAATACGGATCAAGGAAGGAGATGAATGGAAAACAGCATTCAACTGCCCTTTAGGAAGTTTCCAATTCAAAGTGATGCCTTTTGGATTACAGGGAGCCCCAGCAGTGTTCATGCAGTTAATAAACGAGGTGCTGCATGAGCACCTCTACAAGGGGGTCCTTGTCTTTCTAGATGACATCCTTATTTACACTGAGACCGTTGATGACCACATACCCCTGGTTCGCCAAGTACTGGAAAAACTTCTGGCGGCAAACCTGTATGTCAAACTATCAAAATGTGAATTCCACTGTGAGCGACTAGACTATCTAGGCTACCGAGTGTCAAATGAGGGAATAGAGATGGACCCAGCTAAAGTGCAAGCCGTCCTAAGCTGGCAACCCCCTCGCACTCGCAGACAGCTACAAAGTTTCCTAGGTTTCGCAAACTTCTACAGGCAGCTCATTCCCTCCTTTGCGAAGATTGCCAAACCCCTGACAGACCTCCTGAAGACAGGGAACCCAGGAACGAAACCTCGTCCGGGACAACCCCTACAGTGGAGCTTAACCTGCCAAGAGGCATTAAGAACACTGAAATAAATGTTTGCAAAGGAGCCGGTATTGAAGCATCCTGACCCTGAGCAACCTTTCATGATCCAGGCAGACGCCAGCGACATGGCTGTAGGAGCAGTACTACTCCAAAGAAACAACCAAGGAAATTTACAACCCTGTGCCTATACCTCCCGCAAACTCACAGACATGGAGAGACGATGGGCTGCATGGGAAAAGGAGGCTTTTGCAGTGCGGTGGGCACTACTAACCTGGAGACACCTGTTAGAAGGGAGCCAGAAACCGTTTGAAGTTTGGACCGACCACAAAAATCTGGAAGCTCTCAGAACCCCACGGAAACTATCACCCAAACAAGTCCGATGGGCTCAATATTTCTACTGTTTCGACTTCGTACTAAAGCACATTCCAGGGCAGAGGAACTTTCTAGCTGATGCCCTCTCCCGCATGCCTCAGTACAAATGCGAACGGGAGCACGTAGTGGACGCCATTATTCCTTCTACTCAACCAGCTGCCCAAGTAACCACCAGGCGGCAACACCGTGACCGACGGGGTCAAACCACAAGCGATCTAACCACAAGACTCAAAACTGAGCTGCTAACAGACCCTTGGTTCCAAAACAACCAACACATCTTGACGAAGAGGGATGACCTCGCCTGGAAGGGGGCGAAACTCTATGTTCCAGAATCTCTACGTATCCTAGTTCTCCAGAGGAGCCACGATGCCAAATTGGCAGGCCATTTTGGGTTCCTAAAGACTTTACTCCTAGCCCGGAGGCAATTCTGGTGGCCTGGAATGAAGAAAGATGTGGATAGTTATGTAAAAAGTTGCACAGTCTGTGCCACAATGAAAATACGACCAGGAAACCCCCCGGGACTACTGCAAACAGTGGCAGAACCAACGAGGCCATGGGAGGAGATTGCAATGGACTTTATAGTAGAGTTGCCAAAAAGTGGGGGGAACACAGTGATTTGGACTGTAATAGACCTGTTCTCCAAGCAGGCACACTTCATTCCCTGTAACGGACTATCCTCGGCTCACAAGCTGGCTAAACTGTTTGTGAAGCATATCTACCGACTGCATGGAGTACCTCGAAGAATCATCTCAGACAGAGGGGTCCAGTTCACGGCTAAATTTTGGAGGGAGTTCCTGCGGTCCATTGGATCATCTCAGGGTCTTAGTTCAGCTTTTCATCCGAGCACTAATGGGGCAGCAGAAAGACTGAACGCCATGATAGAGCAGTACCTGAGGTGCTATGTGAACTATCAGCAGTCTAATTGGGCAGACCTTTTATCTTTCGCTGAGGTTGCATACAATAATGCTGTTCACAGCAGCACAGGACTCACGCCGTTCAAAGTAGTGAGCGGAATGGATTTCGTCCCAATGCCTGAGTATCCAAGAGACCCCCCCTCCTCAGTCAGCTTGACTGATTGGATGTCGATGCTGAAAGCAGCTTGGGAAAATGTCAAGAAAGCCCTAGCCAAAGCGACACAAACCTACAAGAAACAGGCAGATAAACACCGGGCTCCGCAACGGCCGTTCCAGGTAGGAGAGAAGGTTTACCTCTCCACAAAATACTTGAGACTAAGACTGCCCAGCAAAAAACTGGGGCCAAAATTTGTGGGGCCATTCCCCATAATAAAGATCATCAACCCAGTCACAGTGATATTGAAACTGCCTCTATTGCTGGGGAAGACACACCAATCATTTCATAGTAGCCTTTTGAAACCTGTGATCGGTTCCACTCTGAGACCACTGCCCCGTGCGCCCCCAGGCCCTATGGTCATAGGGGGCCAAACCCATTATGAAGTCCAACAAATTCTTGATTCGAGGTGGCACAGAAGGCAACTCCAATACCTAATCAAGTGGAAGGGTTATCCCCTATCGGAGGCATCGTGGGTGAAACATAGAAACATCCAAGCTGACCGCCTTATAGCAAAATTCCATGCAGAAAATCCAAGCAAGCCGGGGGGGAGGGGGACGCATCCCTAAGTCATACACCTGCATTCAGATTGTTTTGTTTCCCATAGGTTGCTTTCGAGAAGTAAGGGGAGCTGGATGTCAACATCCCGATGTTGCCATGGACCTTATCTGTTTGCCTTAACGAACTGAAAATTCTTGACATTCCTGTGGCAGGAAAGGAATCTCAGGACAGCCTGTGACTGCGCATGCATGCAATTATTTTCAATGCTAATTGGGGAACGTAATTTATGACAAGCAGAGGGGAGGGGGCATAAGGGGGTAAAGTACAGAAGCCATCCAATTATTGCCAGTCCTGGCTGCAACCGAGGCTCGCCATGATGTTATATTCAATAAACGGACATTTCTTTGAACTCTTACGTGAGGCCGTGAATCATTTGAAGTTTCTCTTGGGAGCTTGACACAGATGTTTAGATTGGATTTTGCATTTTTATCTAGGTATTGAGATTTTGTTTAATAATATTAAAGGTATCATCATGGGGATTAAATACTTCCAGGTAAAGCAGCTTTTTGAAATTGACCGATGGTGATTTTGCCAATGCTTATGGTGTTCAAATGATGCTCTGGTTATTTTTAGATTGTACACAACATGCTTATTACTATTGTACTACTTTTACTTTCTTTTGCCACAGCCATTCAACTTCCATTTGCAGATCTTTGTATTTTGTGATTTCCCCCCCAACTCTTTCTCTTTTTTTTCTCCTATCTCCAGGTACTGCAACATCTACTACCTTGACATTATTATGGTTGTCACACAGTCAGCCAGATATTAAGACTGGATTTGACATTATCTACCTTTTGAGTACTTCCCAAGAATCTAGGATAGGCAGATATAGATATTTGATACAGATATCTTTTCCACACTCTCTCTCTCTCTACCTACCTACCTACCTACCTACCTACCTACCTACCTACTGTATTTCTCTCTCTCTCCGCTCTACCTATATACCTATCTACCTACTCTCTCCTCCTACCTATCTACTGTATTTCTCTCTCCATTTCTCTCTATCCCTCTACCTACCTACCTTTCTAAACTCCCTCTCTCCCTACTTACCTACCTACTGTATTTCTCTCTCTCTCTCTCTCTCTCTCCCTTTATCTACCTACCTAACTACACACACTCTCTCCCTACTTACCTACCTACTGTATTTCTCTCTCTCTCTCTCTCTCCCTTTATCTACCTACCTAACTACACACACTCTCTACCTACCTACCTACCTACCTACCTACTGTATTTCTCTCTCTCTCTCTCCCTCTGCCTACTTATCTAACTACTCTCTCTCTCCCTCTCCCTCCCTACCTACTGTATTTCTCTCTCTTTCTCTCCCTCTATCTACCTACCTACTTTTAAAAAAAATTTGCCTCTTCAAAACCTGGGTGCATCTTATACTCTGGTGCGTCTTATACTCCGAAAAATACGGTAATTCTGAAGCACTTTCTTCTTGCATATATTCTCACTGCCCTATCATTTCAAGACATTTTTCAGACTTCTTAGTAGTTATCTTCACAAATTAAGGCACACTATAAATAAAAGAATGTGAAAAAATATACAGGGCCTTCCCCCATGTTTCAAGCCTGCTGTGAGACCTATCATTGTAAAAGCACTATTTTTCAGAGTTAGAATTCTTTTTATAGAGAGAGGCAATTAAATTACTTATAACTCTCATTATTTGTGACTCATGTACAGAAAAGCTTGGGGGAAAAGTATGTTGATACATTTTCTTGGTCAGTGTTCCTCTAAATGTTTTAGTCTATGGTTTCTGGCTTTTTATATTTTTTTTAAATTCAGAGATGATAACTGATATAAGTGATTAGAGAGATTTAGGTTGGGGAAACCTACCTAAAAACAGGACTCTGAAAGCAGTAGCCCACAATGTGATTTATTTAATTTTGGTTTAGTTGGTAGATCATGGTTTCTATTTATGGTTATCTGTGATGTAGAGAGTTGCTACTTTGTCAATAAACTATGGTTTTGTTTGATATGTGAATCTCACTGTCACTCCCTCAATAGAACAAAGCTGGGTGCAGATTTGCATCACCTATTGGTAAATTTACTGCTTTGGAAATTTAAATTATCCTTATTTTGTATGAATTCTGTTTCTTGTGCACAGCCTTACTGATTCCATGGATTTGATATTTTAATATGAATTATGTTTACTTAGGACAATCTTAAGAAGTTATCTCTATTAATGGATATTCATAGAGGATAAGGTCATGTTTAGTGTCTACTAACTATACTAGTTATGTGGTATTTCTGAGTTACTGTTCCTATGTCATGATTCGTAGTTTCTATTAGGCACATTGCTTAGTGCTATGAAAAATAGGATGCTGGATTTGTGATCCAGTAGAAGTCTTTTAATAAAACATGTAAATAAGCTTTCATCAATCAAGCATCCTTCAGAAATATTTGATTATATATATAGATATCCTACAATTTTCAGCCAACTGTCATGCTGGCTGGGTTAATAGCAAATTTAGTGCAACAGGTACAATTGGTGACTGATTGAACTAGAGTTTAGTTTGCCTTTTCCACATTTTTTGAAAAAGCACATAATAAAGGTTTAGGTTGGGGATTAGCCAAGGCTGGGAACAAGTTACTCTTTATTCAAAAAGTGCTGTAAATAAATTCAATTAAATCTAATTGTATTCATTTGAGATACCTACTCATAGTTTGTTATTCAAATAATTATATTTTCTGATTTTGCACAATGCACTGAATTACAAGCTAACTATATAGTCTAGGTCTGTGATGGTGCCACAGGTGGCACGCAGAACCATTTCTTAGGGCATGCTCCAGTGTGCTGGCCAGCTGATTTAGGCCTTCTTTTGAGGACGTTTTTCACCCTCTGGAGGCTTCAGGAAAGCTCCTGAAACCTCTGTAGGTGAGGGCAGAGGCTGTTTTCACCCTCCCCAGGCTCCTAGAAAGCCTCTGGAGCCTGGGGAGGGTGAAAAAAGTGCACCAAAAGCAGAGGGTCATGCATATAACATTATGGGTGTGGCACGCCCACACATGACCCTGCGCTCCCTCCGCTTTTGGCATGTGAGCCAAAAAAGGTTCGCCATCAATGGTCTAGGCTTACAAAACAGGCTGTGATGCTCTCAGTCATGAGATTGGAAGGGTATAAAAATTCTGCTAATACATTTTATGTATGTATACATGCATGCATGCATGAATGTATGTATGTGTATGTATTTATTTCCAATTTATATGGTTCTTCCTTTTTAACATCATGAATCTGGGCATCAAACAACAGTTAAAAACATAACATCAACATAACAGTGCATGTTGAGAGCACTAAGAATTCCCTTGTTCAGATGTTTGCCCAATTGATGTATTTATTCTAGCCAGTGCCCTTCTCTTGAATATCAAAAAAGAGAGGAAACAAGGGTGTCAGGGCCCACCGCTATCAACCCTGGTTTGATACAGAATGTTTTGTGTCTAAAAGTAAATTGATTAGGGAGTTTAAGTTATAATAATACATGCATAATAATAATAATAATAATAACTTTGCATTTATTAACCGCTCCCTCTCCCCACAGGGACCCGGGGCGGTGCACAGGAGAAACTAAAAACAATATAAACAATCAATACAAAATATACAGTTTAAAACACCATTAAACTATGTTATCCCGTGCTAAAAAATTAAAACCCATTAAAATACATTTAAAAATCTATAGACAGAGAGACTATCCAAGGCCGGCCAGTCGAAAGAAATGGGTCTTTAGTTTCATACGGAAGGAGCGGAGGTCCGTGGTCGTTCTGATATCGGGGGGAAGGTCGTTCCAGAGGGCCGGGCCCGCCACAGAGAGAGCCCTTCCCCTGGGCGTCGCCCGCTGACAAAGTCTGGTGGACGGCACCCGGAGAAGTCCCTCTCTGTGGGAGCGAATCGGTCGTGAGGATGTATGGGGCAGGATCCGATCCCGCAGATAGCTAGGTCCCGAGCCATGGAGCGCCTTAAAGATGATAGTTAGCACCTTAAACAGCAGCCAAGATAAAACCAACAAATAATAACAACATAGATATCACATATTTTTTTCCATTCATTGCAATCCCCATGTCCAGTGACAGCAAGAGTTTCAAGGCCCTGGGGTTGGGGCTAATGTAATCTCCAAGGGGATGATGTTCCAAAAAACAGGCACCACAATAGAAAAGTGTCCACATGGGTCCACCCAGATGGCACTCTTTAATTAATCTCTTGTATGTCTATCCCATTGAATCTGTTGACCTGGGTAGACACAATTGGAGAAAGGCACTCTCTCAAATTAACTCCATAATTTTGCTGGCTAATTTGTGGCTCAGGGACTTGTACAAACAAAACTTTCATATAATTACTATAAAACTACTGATATATTGTTTGAAATGTTCAATTATTTTATTTTTCACTGCATTTTTTTTTTAATTCAAACAATTTTTATTGATTTTTACAATTTTTATAGGAAAAGGGGAAGTGGTAAGGTTCAATGATAACATTTTAGGACTTCCATGTCGGGATTGGTGATCGCCTCCGGGGCTTCATACAAATACATTTTTAAAAATATATAGTGGTGAGAAATAGATATATCATATTACATTTCATACATTCAATCATTCTTTTTTTTTTTAACATCCATCTTGGTTACAGTGAATTTCAAAACATACTTATTTTTGAGATCTGAGTCTCTTAGTAATAGTTTCTTCTTCCTCCTTCTCTTCAATGGGCGGAGCCGCGGCCCCTACTGCTCCCTCTTTTTCTTCTAGGAGTGGGGAGTGCTTTCTAAGAAAAGCCTCCGCCTCTCCTATTGTTTTAATTCTAACTGTACCTCCTTCCCAGTATACCAGCAATCCCTCAGGCATCAGCCATTTAAACCAGATTCCTTTTTTATATAATTTTTTGGATAAGAAGGAATACTTCTTCCTAATCTCTCGAATTTTTTTTGGAATCTGCTTTAATATGGCAATCTCTTTGTCTTGATATTTTAATAGTCCACCCCGTTGCGCCCTCAGTATCTCATCCCTTGTAGACCTTCTTAAAAATTTAATATGAACTTCTCTTGATACATCATTTATCCTAGCATATGCAGAATTAATTCTATAAATCAAGTCTATATCCCCCAGAAATATTCTTTATTTTTTTTTGTATAATCTGCTAAAATTGTACACATTAAGTCCCTAAGATCCTTCCCTTCCTCATCAGGAACATTCTGAAATCTGAGGAAAAAAGACATTCTTTCAAACTCAATCTCTGACATCTGCATAGTAATTTCCACCGTTTCATTTCGCATTTCTCCTAACTCCTCTTTCGTCTCTTCTGCTCCTTTCTCTAACACTTCAATTTTTTGTTTATTTTCTATTGTATTTCCTTTTGTCTCTCACAATTCTAATTTTAAATCTGTCAAGTCCTTTCTGGTTTCTTGTATTTCTCTCATTATATCCTGCAGCATCTCCTTAGTAGTTGGTTCTTGGGAGGTCTCTCCAGCTAATTATTTTTGCAACATCTCAGTAATTTTCCCTTGTTGTAAAATTGGGCTGGATCTGGCAGATGATGGGGCAGAAAGGGACTTTTCAGCTGGAGGCTTTCTGTGCGCCATTGTTCTAATTGTAGTTGTTCAATAAAAATGGCATCGGAGAAGTGAGCAGTCAGAGAAGTCCAAGATGCCGGAGAAAAGTTCAATTCAAAATTCAAATCCAAAGTTGTAATAAGGACCAGAGAAGAAAGTTAATCATCTAATTAAAAAAGGAAGAATCCACTTTGGGAGAGTCACCGGATGCTCCTTGGGGAGAGTATAAGATAAATTGTCAGTTAAGCTGTTAAAAACTCTGTGGGACTGCTTTCCTTGAGTCAGGGGAAGTTTCCTTAGAAACAAAGGGAAGCCATTTTCCGCTTCATTGTTGAGAAGAAAGTACGAATGAAAGTTCCATTTATTGCAAAAGGCTCATTACAATGTTGCCCCTATAACTCCATAGGTAATAAAGTTTCCACTTTAAAGTAGTATTCATTCGGATGCCAATAATGCTTTTTCCTTCTCCTTTCTGGAGAACATTTCAAAATGCCGCTTTTTACAAGGGGGGTTTCTACAAACAAAACTCCTCCCTCTATTCTTCTTTGCAAACAGATTGAATGAATTAAGAAAAACTCACAGTCACATTGTTAATGCAGGAGACCCGGTGTAATCCTCCGTCCCCGGCATTTTTGTCCGAATAGGAATTTTCCAGTTATTCCGGCATCCATTGGCGAGAGGAGTCTGTCCGTCCCCCCCCCCCCGCTATCCGCTCTCCAACTTCTAGGTCGAAGCGGGAACAGCTCCCCACCGACCGCCGTCTGTGTGGGGACCCCCCCCTGCAACTGTCCCTATGGTAGAGGGTCTCTCCAGGACCCTCAGTGCCCCTGAAGGTGCCCACCAGAGAAAGCAAGCGGCGGACGTGTCGGAAAACACGTCCGTCACCTCCGGAAACCGGAAGCAAAGTCTGAATTTTCTAGCTATCATACAAAATATAATTTTGCAATTAATGTTTGAAAAGTTTGTTTCTTTGTAAGGATTAGGTTTAAATCATGCATTCATTAATCTGAGTATCATGATCTGTACTATTTAAACAGTTGAGAACAATGAAAACAATATTTTGTATTTTATTTTCTTAAAACCAGATTATATTTGTATTGCATCACTTCATGTATATCACTTATGGAATACATATAAAGGAAAAGTGAGATAATTCTGGCTTCTCCAAATGTGTTTGAAACCCGTCAGTATTTTCATCTTGATGTGAAGGTATGCAGACATTAAATAAGTTAATTCACCTATTGAAATATTTTTATTAGATTATTTGGAACCACTGTTCTTTTAGTTAGGGATTATAAAAAAGGGCTATAGCATTGACATTTAAAGTGTAACTTCTTCAACATTTCATAGATCTGCAGTTTATATATTTGAAGGCTTGTTTTGAAACCTTGCAAACTATTGGGTGGCTGTCTGTGTGGTAAAGAAAACACATTGAGTTTGGGCTTCCAGAAATGTGGAGATGATGAAGTACTGTATAAAGCAGCATGTTTATCAGTATTATGCACATACCAGCCTAAGCCCTAAATGTTAGCTTGAAATGTTACACTGACATCATATTGGACTTATCTGTGTGGAGAAGTACCTGGAAAAAAGCATTGTGACTTAAATTGCTTAAGCTCAAGAGATTGTTATGAAACTTTTTGTAATAATTCACTTTGATGCTGAGCTTAAGTAAAAGAAATATTCCTCTGTAAAGAATATTTCAAAGAATATTTCAACCAATTTTGGCTGGAAATAGACATTGTGATGATAAGACTCTAAATATACCTTTAAATATTAAAGAAGCACTAGAACTAGCATGTATTAATCATTCTTAGCATTTCAGTGCTCAATATTAAAAAGATTAGAAATCATACATTACACAGAGGGATGTAAAATGCTGATATTTGTTGGTTTGAATATATTTGTAAAAATAAATAGGGAAAGAGAAGAGAAAAGCACGTATAAATGTAAATAATTTTGGCTTCCTTACAGTACTGGAGTAAACATACACAACTTGAAGGACATTGGCATCTGGGGCGGGGCTTAAAACTGTCAAGATGGCAAGTATGATTATGACAATCAGAGTCCCATTCCTTTTTATGTTCATGGACTGTCCATGAATCATTTAAAGTGGGGTGGGTTGGTGGATAGGGCAAGGTTTCAATTGACTGTTAACACCTAACATTTTGATGCTGTTGCTGCTCCCTGAAGATACTCTTGTGGGAGGACCATAAGTGATATCAGAGGAGTAAAAGGGGCATCATGATTTTTCAACCTGTTTTCATTTGGAAAGGGGGGGGTGATTAAAGTTAGAAACAGGACAATTGGGAGGCAAATCTTTGTAACTGATCCTTCTGGCCAAGAATTCTAAGAGTTACTGTTTTCTACTAGTTACTCATGCCCTGGTTATCTCCCATTTGGACTATTACAAAGTACACTACATGGAGCAACCCTTGAAAAAAACCCAGAAGCTTAAGCTGGTACAAAATGCGGCTGTACAAATAATTTTGGTTCCCAAAGAACAGTGCATGTAACATGTTTTCTGCAAAAGTGGCATTGGATGCCCACATGCTTCTGAGTCCAATTCAGAGCATTGGTTATGACCTTTAAAGTCTTATATGACATGAGTCCATATATGGGACTGTCTTTCTGTCTGAACTTCAGTTAAAGAGTTTTGACTGGGTGGAGTCCAGGAAGAGACTCTGCTGGTGCCCCCATTCTTTGGAACATTCCTCCCCAAGAAGTGAGGTCGGCCACTGCTTCCTGGCCTTCAAATATATCTAAAAAAATGTCTCTGCTATCTCATTTGGGGCTTACAGTGAAGCACAAAACCATTCGCACCCTGAAGGCTTTCCTTCTGCCCTTTAATTAACTTTAATTAATATTGAATGTTAATTATGTTACATATTTTTAAATTGTATATGCAGTTTTATCTTTTTATACATCACCCAGAGTTCCTCTGGCAGGGAGATGGGCAGTTTCTAAATGTGTTTGAGGGAGTGAGAGAGAGACAGAAAGAGAAACAGAGACAGACAGCGAAAAATCAGCCAAATATTTAGGCTGGATTTAGAGGTTTTTATCCAATTATTGAATCCTTCCCAAGGATGTGGGATAGGTCAACGTTGTTGTTGAAGGTGTTACAAATGCTATTGCAGGATGTAAACTGTTCCAAGAAAAGCTGCCTTTTGCAATTGTCTGATGATGGTTTTGTCAATACCAATGGTATTCAAGTTGTGCTCCAGTTGATTTGAAATTGCACCTTTTACTATTGGTACTCTCTTTGCATTTTTTTGTCACAGTCTTTCTATTTCTACTTGCAGATGTTTCTATATTGTGATTTTCTCCAGTTCTTTCTCTTCTATTCTGCTATCTCCATTTACTGCCACATCTATGATCAAGAAGTCAACCAGTTGTTTCAACTGGATTTGCATTTCTATCCACTTATCAAATCTTTCCCAAGAACTTGGGATAGGCAGATGTTGGCTTTTGATGGTGTTAAAGGTATTGTCACAGGATGATGATGATGATGATGATGATGATGATTAGGAGGAGGAATTTGGAGATCTTTTGAAAGACTTTCCTTCTTTTTTCCATGTCTGTTTCCATCTTCAGTATCTTTACAGATACCATACCAATACTGCTGCTTGTGTCTTCTAACCACTTTCTGAAACTCTTTATTAAGTTCCTTCTTAGATTTTTGTCTTCCGTGACTTTGTCTTCTCTTCTTGGCAAATTCCACAGTTTGTTCTGACCAGTTTGCTTTTTTCCATATTTGGCAATCTCCTTTCAGATTCATCCTTAATTATTTCCTTATTTCATATTCATAGATATATCATACATATTAATGGGTGTCCTTTATCTATAAGCCCTCCAGCTGTCTGAATATATGTGAACACATGACTTTCATATAAGAGATCCTGGCCTAAATTAGATCTTCTCTGCATGCTTAATGTTTGTATACATATGTTATAACAAGTAAGGTCCTTATTCATTTTCATCAAAAGCAAAGATGTTAAGCAAGTGGCTTCTAAGCAGATTAACAGCAAGCTTTGATTCTTCTGTATTCTTGCATGGACTGATAATGCTAATAATAATAATAAAGTTGAATTTATTAACCGCTCCCTCTCCCCACAGGGACTCGGGGCGGTGTAATGGTACCTATTCTATTTTTAATCTGCAAATATTGTTGTATGAAATCTTGTACCCCAAGTGGGTACAAGCATACATCTTCACATATTTGGAGAAACATTCTGAAGTGGCTATCATAGGTGATTTAGCCAATTGCCTCTTTCCCATATCCCGCTAATATACAATATTCATTGGAAGAAGCTCTTGTGTTAAATCGTTATTCTTTGCAGCTACATGGATGTAATAATACAATAACAGAAGGCAGGGCCTGCATGGAATGCTGCCCATTCAAATATGGGAAATAGGTTTTATGTTGATGGCTGATTCAGGTGATGTTGGTGATCAGGAATCCCTTTATAACAGTGCCTGATTAACTTCTTGTGACCTTTCTTTAATGTTTTGATTTAATTGCTATAATACCTTGTTAGCCTATAAAATTAGTTACAGAATTGTATTCGGTTTCAATTAAAGAGAGGAAAGAGGAGGCATGAATGAAGATGGTTTGAATATCCAAAGTGAAGTATAAGGCACAAGTATTATTAGAAGCAGTTATATAACTTCTTACAACTATTCTTTTATGTTTACCTTTTTATCAATTTAAATACATTTTCATGTTAAATGGCCTTACTCAGTGCTATTTACTTTTAAGTTTGGCTATATTAATATTTCATCATATGACATAGGCATGCAATCCAACCATGGCAATGCTTCAAAGATCATTACTCTAAAAAACGGATATAAGTCACTTTTTTCAATGCCATTTTAACATTGAGTGGTCACTAAATGAAGTGCTGTAAGTTGAGAACTACCTATATTCTATTACTAGTATGTATCAGTGTTTTCTTTGTACAAAGTCTGCTCTCTTTTAATTCCATTCTCTGGGATGTTTTTTTTTCTGTGTTACTTTATTTTATTCTATGTTGTTTTAATTATTTATTTATTTATATAGAACTCTTGCACCTTTCCATGTTATGTTTTCCTTTTGCTTGGTGTTTAAACTTTTTCCCGCCTCTGGATTGACCACGTTCTCTGAAAGAAAAACACTCCTTCCCACCACCGTATATGTTTTTTAACTTCTCAATTTGTTATTACCTGCAGAGCTCCAAAAACGCAACTCTTTTCTCATACCTGTATCAAGGTTGCTGTTCTATTGAAGAAAAGGCTAAAATGGGAGAGAAAGAAAGTGGCCAGGTGCCTCCAATTTTCACAAGGAGCCTGGTTTTCCATGGACTTCTACATTCTACTTTTCTATGTAATATCCAAAGCCACAAAGAGTCAAAGAGAAATTAAAAGTCATTCATTTTTCATAGAAACATTAAATGTGACAAGATGGAACCATTTAAAAAATTTCCAGCCTAATACCAACTGGAAACAATAGATTAAAAACAGAGAAGATGACAGAGATAACTCTGGAAATGAAAATATTTAATGTAAAACCAGTTCTGTCTAGGATGATGCTTAATGTATGAAGTGAAATATTTACTTATTGATGACAAACGATTGTTTAGATTCGGACAGAAGAGCTTTGAGATGTCATTTATCTTTTGATGCAAATAAAGTTTATTGAAAACTTCCTTATATTGATGTGATGAAGTCAAGATGGTGGTTGCAACCACACTATTGAAGCTCTCCCTTTTTATATGAATTTTCAACAGAAATATATGGCTAAACAGCACATTTTCAATAATTGTTTGCTAAGATATGAGCAAAGATACATTTTAAAACAATCAGATTTTTGCCAAGAACTGATGAACTGCTGATCTGCAGTTCAATTGTTGGAATTATATAAATCTTTCATTACCTACAAAAAAAATAGCCAGCATGACAGCACTAATACCTTTAATTTAAAATTTTAAGTGCAGGTCCAGTAATATGACTGGTTATTTAGTGACCATTCAAAGCTTTGATAGACTTAAAAGGTACTTACTGGCAAATTCTGGAAAATTTTGCCAATTTGGAAAAATGGATTTTCTTAAGAACCACATGATTTGCTTTATGACCACAGTGACGCACTTTATGATCATTGTAAACAGGCATAAAATTAAATTTGGTCATGTGATTTCCTTGACTTACAACCACAATGATTTATGATTGAAATTTCCATGGTTAGAAGTTGAGGCTTATATATACTTACATGATAAACCTAACAAGAATAGATACAGTATCTCCAAAACAGAGTGCTGTCAATAATTTTATCTTAACTTCCAGAAGTCCAGGGCAGTAAGAGTTTATGACATTTTATGACATTTAACATGACATTTAACAGAAAAAGAAGTGCCATTTCATGCACTACATAGTTTTATATATGTAAATGCAAGTTTCTCAGTTATGCATCAGACGTCACAAAATCCCTTGTTAAATTATTGTCATCTGCAAAAGCTTTTTCCTTGCGAAAGTTCAAGACAGATATCTGATTCTTTCTGACTGAATTAGTTACCTTTTTCTTGGGCTGTGCTGCTTCCAATTGGTACAGAGACTCACATGGTTGCTTCTTCACCAGAAATAAAAAAAATATGCTGCATATACCTATTTAAATTTATCATAAAAATATTAATACATTTATTATAAATGTATTGACTGCCGTCTTACCACTGGGCAACTCCGGGCAGCTTACAGTGTTAAAAAGATAAAAGTATACAGAACCTATAAACAATGCAAATAAAGAAGAACAAGCCCATCAGGACCAGATTCAGCAGTCCTTCTGCATTTAAAAAACAAAGGCCACTCTTTTGAAGACAGCATAGTCCGCATTTTGGACATAGAGGACCACTGGTTTGAAAAAGGTCAAAGAAGTCATCTATATCAAAACTGAACAGCCCTCTCTCAACAGGGAGAGGGATATGACATAATCTATCCAGTCTACAACACAGTCCTTTCAACAGTTCCAAAAAGGCCCCAAACCCATTTGCACCACTCAGGTGACCTGCTGACATAGATAAACCTCCGGGTGACCTTAAGGACTCTAAAACAATGCAAATGACCAGCTGTCTGTAAGGAGTATAAATCCTTCCATTCCCCACCATCAAGTCAGAGCTGAAGAAGCTTCTTAGATGAGAAGATATTCTTTAAATGTCTTTTAAAAAAACCAAGAAAGTCCAGTTGCCTCTTGAAACAAGCACTTTTGGGACAACCATGACCTAGATACTGGGAATCTCCAATGGTAAAGGTTCTCCTCGCACATATGTGCTTATTGTTCCTGACTCCAGGAGGCTGTGCTCATCTCTGTTTCAAAACTGAAGAGCCAGCACTGTCCAAAGACATCTCCGTGGTCATGTGGCTGGCATGACTAAATGCCGAAGGCGCATAGAACACTGTTACCACCAAAGGTGGTCCCTATTTTTCTACTTGCATAATTACATGCTTTGAACTGCTAGGTTGCCAGAAGCTGGGACAAGTAATGGGAGCTCACTCCGTTCTGCGGCTCTAGGGATTCAAACCACCATCTGCCAATGTTTCTGATTGACAAGCTTAGCCACTGAGCCACCGCATCTCTTTATCCCCATAGACAATATAAATAAAATGCTATAAAAATACAAATAGTTAATCCTAACTAAAAGATGGGGAGGGAAGGGAGTAGAATGAGAAGGGGAGAGGTGGGATCTGTTCTGAATCTATCAACCACTCCCAATGTGAAGCCCCCCCCCCCCATAGCCCACATTATAGGTAGCTGGCAGAACCAGTTTTAAGCTCTTGCAAAGATCAGGAGGGTTACAGCTGACCTCACTAAGGGGTGGGAGAGGGGAATGGGAGACAAGATGTATTATAGATCAGGAACAAGGACAGAGAAAAAGTCTATTATATACAAGCTCAGTCAATTCCTACTCAGTTGCCTATGCACTGAAAGAAATGCACTATAGAACAACCACTTGTAGCTTGTAGCTGGCAAAATGTTATATATCATAACCTATTAGCCCAGTAGCTTCTTACGATTTGATTGGTGTTGGATGTGAAAGGCTGCAATGATACATTATCACAGACAATTTATCAGTGGATGCAAGCTATTGTTTTCCATGTATACTTTTAGGCACATGCCTGTTTGTAATTATTTAGTATGTTCTAATAAGACTATTTAGGTCTGATACTTTTTAATCCTATTAATTTAATTCTTTATTTGTGTAATAAAGAAATCAAGTCACTGCTGATTTTAGGATACATTATAATCTGGGCCGCCCTGGGTCCTTTTTTAGAGAAGATGCGGGGTATAAATTTGAATAAATTAATGAATAAATTAAAAAATCTACAAATGTTGTATAATGGCTATTTTTTTTAACCGTAGCACAAATTCAAATTGTTTTAGCAGATATTAGATCTCTTGTACCATCTGTCAATAGGGAGACACCATGCACAGATGAAATAGCAGTGAACTGTTTTTCCTGTAGGACTGGCTGCACTTAAAGTGCTAACAGCTCTAAATATGGAACCAGACAGTGTAAAAATTGAAAAAGATTTATGTGTTTACAAAATAAAGATCCTAGACCATGCAAATTATTGGATCGCTTGACTAATTCATCATGTAAACAAACTTCAGAAAAGGCAGAAGGACAAGAGAGCAGATATTTTATATAAGGATAAGAAGCAAGAAGTTACCACAAGGAGACCTACACTAATTGTACTCCATTGATTACTGCAAGGCCTTTGATTGTGTAGATTAGGTCCAGCTCTAAAACATATTAAGACTAATGGGCATAGCATCATCAGAGGAAGGTATGGTTGGTGCTAGTCCTGCCTGTATTCACAGAAATAATTAAAATAACTCATCTCCCTAATATAAATCTCTCAATCAAACCCTTTACTTACAAATCAAACTGTCAGAGGAAATTGTCAGGATCAGAGTGCATTTCTATTTAATCTAGACTACTTTTGTTTAGATTTTTTAAATACGTATTGAGATGACACTTTATTGTTAATGCCATAAAACTGTAAGTGAAATTTGGATGATCTTATGCTAATTGTGCACATCACTGGAAGCTAAAATTATAAGACTACATCTGATTTACTTTGGGCATGTTATGCATGCAACTTCATTGAAGAAGGCAATGATGCTAGGAATTTTTAGTGGGGAAATAAGAAGGGACAAGCAAAAAAAAAAACTGACTTGATAACATCAAATCTGACCCAAAGTTGAACATAAAACAATTGAAAGAAGCTCTACTTGACAAAGTAGCATGGAAAACACTTGCCTATAAAGTCACCAAGAGTCAGGCATGACTAAATGAATAAAAACAAAACATGCTAATCATTAGAATAGTTATATGATGTAAAAGTGTTTGTAGCAATTAAATAAATAATGGTGGTAATAACACCCACTAATGAGTTTTTATACATTAAAACTCTTTAATCACAATTGTATCACACAATGATCATTGTATAATTGCCAGTCTATAACATGTAATTATTTATTTGCTTTTTAAATGATAGCTGTAATGCTATCATACAAATACTTTACTCTTTTTATCTTTTATTCTGTGCCCTGTTTTGGATGTAAAGCTAAATCTACAGAAATATTCCAAGCAGAGATTTGAATGAAAGATCTAGAAGGATTTTTCTGGATATTGTACTAATCAAGCATCACGAGAGAAATAGTTAACAAGGTGAAAGGAAATATGGCTTATACTTTAATTGAGAAATGCAGTGTTTTCTCTGAGTATGTGTAAATATTATTTAGTAATATGGATCCTTGAAACAATTACATTTTAGATACATTATGATTGTATAGCATCAGAATTTAAATTAACACAAGTAAGGTCAGAACTTAAATTATTCTTGTATAACTTTCACTATGTTTGATGAAAGCTGTTTTGATAGTCATGAAATTATATTATTGCCAGCAAAGTCTGTTTGTTGCTTAGTGAATGACAATACACTTGTTTAAGAAGGGTCTAAGAATAAGTTATGATTGCATTGGAATAATTTGCTTTGTGAAATTATTTTGTGGAATTTTGGTCAAGCCCTGATAACAGATTGTCCCAATAGAAATTACAACCCATTTACTTGTAGAAAATGTATAAATAGACTAAAAGTAATAACAGGTTTAACAGTATGATTTTAGGTGTAAAGATCTTACTATGAGCATCAAAGGTACAAGAGGATGAATGTTTAAAATTTAGACTGCATTTCAAGCAGGATTATGATTACTTTACCAGGCATTGCTCTTCAGTTTATTTATTCATATATTCTTCGTTGGCTTGCATGTTAGGGAAGAATGGTTTTTCAATAAAGCTCTAAGTAAATTTGATAAATCTCATTTTGTTGTTGCTGTTCAAGACCACATTCAATTAAACTGTTGAGCAGTATTTTATCAGTCCCACAAAAGAATACACAGGAGAAAAAAAATCTTTGCATGTGCTCTTGGGTTCTCTGCCCTGAATGTTTTTCTCTGAATGTAAATTTAGTTGGAATGGCAAAAATATCTGAGGGTTTGAATATCTTGATCCTGTTCACAACATTTTTCATTTGTGGCTTCATCTTCCTCTGCTCAGTTTTGTTTTCCCATGTCTTAAAAAAGACAAGACAAGACAACCATTGCACCACACTACAATACTGATTATTTCTAAATATGCTGGTGTTTCTAACAGTTAAGATCAAAAGAAGCCAGAACTGCTGCATCAAGCTTTCTCTCCCTACCCTGATCAGCCAGGAGATCCTCTGAGAACTCCCAAAATAAACATGAATGTAATGCCTGTCTAACACTCATATTCTAACTCAATTTGAAGTCATGTCCCTTGCAAAAGTGGAGATAACACACAACTGCCATAACTAGCACAACCAGTAACAACTTTCAAGTCAATTCCTGTTTCAACAATATATGGTGCCACTAAAGACCATTGTAAAACTCTCTGTTCTATGAAGAAATACTATTTATTCTATTCCCCACCCTTCAGCTTCCTTAAATGATTTTAGTATCATCCAACTTCTCTATACTTCATGTTAGTCTCTTTATTACAGGAAAGTTCAACTTTTCCCAAGCCAAAGTTCACACTTGGCCATTGAGAGAGATACTGCAAAACTTCTTCAGAAGTGAGTGAGGCATGAACAAATCATAGAATGATTATTCTAAGTTACTCCAGAATATAGGACAAGCAGCACATTAATTGGAAGCCAATTGAAGTTGGTCATCAGCAAACTCTCCTGACAGTAACGAAAGTTCAACAGTTAAACATACTGCCTTTGCATGTGGTACAAGAGTCTCCTGAGTTGAACTTTTTCAGTAGAGACAGGAGGGTACTAAGGAGAAAGTTGATCTAGATGATTTTTCAAGATTTGTTCCAACCCTTATATTATGCTTCTTTTATATAATGTAATGTCACTAAAATGACTACTGTAAATACTGTATGTGATTAGTTCCGATATACATACATAAATAACTTGAAATAGATCTATACTAGTCTCCCTTATTTATTTATCAGCACAGAAACTTCTCTCTCTCTCTCTTTCTCTCCCTCTCTCTCCCTCTCTCTCTCTCTCTCACACACACACACATACACACACACACATACACACAATATTTGTGCCACATAAAAAATTAGAATTGGTTGAAAATGTTTGGATATTTTTTTAGGAACTACATCCAAGGGTCTCTGAAGCCAGATATACATTTACAGTTCTTTTTTTTAATTGTAGTTGGTGTTTTTATCCTAAGCTATAAAGGCGTCCAAGGCTATATTTTTCCTCATAAAGAAGTTACACATATCTTTAATAATTTTGATTTCTTTTTATATCCCTTTTCTCTCTGAATAAGTTGCTGTTTTTTTGAAGATTGAAATTGTACAGACCTTTCTATGTGAACTCACACATAAACCATGTGAGTTTATACAATGCATAAAAAATATGACCTTGACAGATTTAGTTTCCATTTCTTTCCTAATCTCTCCAAGAAAAAACATACTTTCCATAATGGTTCCACAAAAGGAACCATTCTCATTTAATCCATTTAATCCGTTCTCATTTAATCCCAGCCCGAAGGATAAGGAGGCAACATTGAAGTAAGAGACCAGTAGTGTAGAACTGGATGTCATCTTAGTTTTCTTTTGGCAAAGTATCCTGACAGTTACAACAATTACATTAGTGGAACAACTTGCCTTTAGAAGTTGTAAATGTTCCAACACTGGAAGTTTTTAAGAAAGATTGGCTAACCATTTGTCTGAAGTGGTGTAGAGTATCTCCAAAGTCCCTTCCAACTCTGTTATTCTAAACTTCTAATGGTCCTCCCTCTTTCCCTTCCATCAAACAGACCCTTTGTGCTTTTGTGTCACTGTAGCTATATACACAGGTCAGAGGTGGATTCAAGCTGGTATGCACAATTACGGGCATTCCATGGACAGAAATTTGCCATACTTTTGTGTATCTGTTCCACAGTGGCGTGGCCACACCCCCATACCAGTAAGCTGCCACATTGCCTTTTTAAACCTGTAGTCAGTGAAGCTGGGCTGGATTTTTGCATAGCTTTATCCAATTGTGAGTGTGTGCATGGGAGAAATGGATGGGGGTCTGGGGAGGAAGTCATTCCTCTCTCCCAACAGATGGATAAAGCCATGCAAAAATATATCCCAGCTTCACTGACTACAGGTTTGAAAAGGCAATGTGGCTCCACCTGCAATCAAACTAGAATGGGCAGAAAGAGCATGAGCAAGAACTGAAGAGTTTGAGGAGGCAGGAAGCCAGGCAAAGGGGCATGCTGTAGCACACACACTTTCCCTTAGCTCCGTTCTTTCAGAAGGCTCTGATCGGCTCCCCTCCAACTTCTCTGCCCCTCCTCTCACCCCAGCCTTCCAGCAGGAGTTGAGTGGGTGGGCTTTATTGTGTTCCAGACATTTCCCACTCTTAACAGCAGGATGCATTTGCAATGGGGGAGGTATTTGGGGAAGGCAGTGGGTGAATGGGTGGTGGTGGTAGAGGAACTGCTTTCAAGCCATTGGGAGAGATATCCAATCCAACTTCTGTGTGTGTGTTTGAGAGGGGGGGAGAGGGAGAAAGGAGGGGAAGGGAGAAAGAAAGAGAAAAAGAAAAAGAAAGAAGGAAACATCTTTCACAAAGGAAAAAAAAAACAAATGCTCTCACTTTAAATTGGAACTGAGCATGCCTGGCTATGGAATTCTCGGAGTTGAAGTCCACAAGTATTAATGCTTATAACTTTAAATTGAAGTTTTAAATTGAAAAGGGGCAGGGAATAACAAATTGGTTATATCATTATATGTTATATGGTTTTATGTTTTTGAAGTTTTGGGGTTTGTGCAATATTGGCTTTGTGTTTCTAAAAGAGTCTGGATGATTCCCTGCTTGTGAATTTAGCCAAATTTTCTCTAGGGTCATTATCTCATTATTTCTATCTGGCCCAGATAGAGTCCCTGTTGGGACTCTTGACAACTAAACTTTGCTTTTAAATTGCTGGCTACGAAGACAACCAAAATTGTTGTTATTGTACCACTTTCAGCACTTCATGACCCAATGGACACCATTTTGCCCACAAGCCATCAGTAACAGCTTCCTTGAGTACTTGTAAGTTTATGCTTGTGTCAGCAGTGATAGCATCTCACTAATTGTCTTCTGTCAGCTTCTTTTTCAATTGCCGCCCAATTTTTCAAGCATGAGGGTCTTTTTCAATGACTTGCTGTCACAGTATGCATCCAAAATATCTAAACTTTAGCTTCATCATTAGTGCTTCCAAAGAGCAATCTAGCATTGCTTCATCTAGTCATAATGCTTTATTTTTCTTGAGGTTCAGAATATTGTCATTTAGCTGAACTAAAAGGCACTCATCTTCTTTTGTTCCCCTTTCTGGTGGCCTAGATTTTATAGCCATTCTTTACAACTACCGGTATGAAAACTCTGGTTCTGATTTTTGTTGTTAATGTAATCTTGTCACATGTCAGTATGTTGCCTAAATCTGATATAGGCTTTCTCCCAGGTAACAGATGTTTTATTTTGGCACTATAGTTATCATCATTTTGGAGATGTGAGCATAGAAAGATAATGTCTGTTACTTCTTCAACTCCTTATCTTCTCTTTTGTACTGAGTTGGCACTCCCTATTGAGATAAACTTAGTTTTTCAATACTGAGCAGGAAACCATATTTTGCATTTTCTTTTTTCAACTTCAACAGAGATTTTCCTTGCTCACAGCTATCAAAGTGGTAATATCATCATATATGAAGTTGTTGACATTTCTTTCAGTATTTTAATTTCTTTTTCTTCTAATTCAGCGATTCTCATAATATATTCTGCATATAAATTAAATACATTATAGATATAAACAGTTATATAATCTTGTTCTATCTTTTCTACACTTGCTTACAAACTGCTTGTTTCATTTTAACTGTATCATCTCATAAAATTTTAAATAGATCTGTGGTATTGATTAAATTTCTGCAGCTTTGTTGTTAGCAATGTTTTCTAGGGAACATTTAACCTCACTTTCCAGAATGTTTGGATCTAGTTCAGTGACCAAACATGCATTCGTATAATTACTTTTAGGATCTTTGATATAGGTTTTCCATAGAGGATGTGAATCTCTATTTGTCATTTGGTTTTCTTGGCAAAATGTTGGAGTGAGTTGCCATTTCTTTTCTCATGGATTTATTTAGACTTGAATTATGTCCTGTCCAGCATGGTTGAATCTCCAAGAAGCAAACATTTGTGACAATGTACCCCATAGTGTAATTGGGACATATAGGCCCACTAGGATGTAGCATTGTAACAATTCTTGAAGGGTCCCAAAAAGTGGTTCTAAGAATTCAGCTCCAATTAATTTAATTTTAATTTAATTAAAATGCATAATCCGTTAAGTGTAATTATTTTCTATGTATATGTTTTCCACAGTCTTTCATAATTAGCAATTATAATTTGAAAACAATTACATCAGAGTTAGACTAGACTAGCCAAGTTCCCTTTGAATGCTAGACTTCTGCATGACAGGATTGTTTTTTATATTCAGTCATGAACAGATCTATCTATTCTGTGGAGTAATACATTCAAAACAGGATTTACCACCTCATCTGTGCTTAGTGAGTCCATATGCTGCCATAAAAGAAATCTGTAAGGATAAAGCTGTCTAGGTTTTAAAATAAAACTTTTATGTGTTTGCTAAAATCTGTTTATTTTTGAAATTGTCCAGTGACAGGGACAATTCATCAATTTGTCAAATGAACTTAACAGTGCAAGCACAAAAGAGTACAACTGCTTTGGCCTAAATTAAACTCCATTATTCCCTATGCAGAGTAATACTTAGCAGACAAAAAATGCAACATCAGATTTAGTAAAGGCTGACTTAGTAAATTAATCACAAATAAAACTTAAGTAAATAAAAAAATCGTAGGATTATGCAGTTCTGAATATGGACTTTTGCACATGAGAGAGAGAGAGGGAGGGAGCGTGAGAGAGAAAGGGAAGGAGGGAGAGAGAGAGAGGGAGGGAGGGAGGGGAGAGAGGGAGGGAGGCACACCAAAGTTGAGTTGCTGCCAGTTTGGCTCGGTTAAGCCGATCTGGTAGTGGCCTGGAACAGCTGAGGTATGGTGCCTCTTTTGGCCCGCCTGGCCTCCTGTGCTCTATACCTATTTTTATGGCAAAAGGCAAATTATGCACGAGCGCATACCTGCGTGAGCTCCGAAAATCAGCTGGTTGTCGCAGGGGTGGTGGATTGCGCATGAATGCCGAGCTCTAGTCAGATGCACAAATGGAATGTGTGCACATGATCAGCAAACAGATAATGAAGGGAAACCCATCACTGATGCGCACTCTTTATAGACGTTTCCATATGCATCTTTGAAAGACTCATTGGGAGAAATGAATTTTTAAAAATTATATATGGATAAATGAAATGCCCATAAATTACAAGAAAATGCTATGTCTGATTGTGACCAGTGCAATTCTGTCACTACCAATAAACCAAATATGTTGGGTGCCATTAGAGTTAACTAATTAAAATGTAAAATTGATAGAAGTAAAGAAAAGATAGTGTGAATTTATTTCACACATTTTGATATATCATAGATTTACTTGAAAAAATTTCCAACTGCAGTGAAATATATATAAATATATATAAAAGTTATGAAATGTTCTGAATCATGAAACAGACCATTTAATGGCTGTGTATGAGCAAAACCTGCGTAAAATGAATATGGAGGAAAAAGAAAAAAAGAATGAATGAACTGGAAGTGGGAAAAAGAAAGTTTGACTCTTGAATGAAAACTTTTAAAAATATGTTTTTCTTCCTCAGAATGAATTGAGTGGATAAGAAAATAATATATAGAAGCAACTTGGACAAAGTAAAAATTGTGTGTGTGTGTGTGTGTGTGTGATATTTATTTGTTTACTTGTTTATTTATTGCTGCCACTCCATATGACTGGAGTCCACTGTTACAGAGAGCAATATGGAAGTATGGTTTGGGTGGTATGAAAAACCATGATAAAGTAAAAAGACCACGAACAAGAATACTTGTTCTTACTTGTACAAGAATAGTACAAGTAAGAGGAAGGTACACACTAAGTACAGAGAGAGAAATAGTTGCAAATAATGTAATCTAAGAGAGCAAGGAAAAGGAAAAAAAAACATGTGAAAGCTGTAGGACAATAGAGTAGAGTGAGGAGATTAAAAATACATACAATTTGAAATAAAACTGAAGTGAATTTAATCTATATAAATAAAAATGTAAAATAGCTTGTACGAATCCACTAATCTCAAAAACTACTGGACCGATTTACACCAAACTTTCACACAATGTAGCCAAGGACTTCCGATAATAGAATAGCTACTCATTTTGTGCCTAGCACGCGTATATCGTGTGCAAATTACACACAAATAAAATGTACCCACTGAAATGTGTTTTAACTTCCCTGTAGCCCCGCCCATCAAACTGCTTTTCAACTGTCAGTGTTGGAATGGAGGCCTCTTGGGGCCAAAAAGGCACTGGGATAGCAAACTCCCAGGTGGCCAATAGAGAGAGGGGGGGGGAGAAATACTGCTCAATACTGTTCTCTGAGGTAAAAACACGGAGGCAGGCAGCTGCTTTAAACTGTTTAATACAAACTGAACCAAACTGTAACAAAGAACGACCCATCTGACAGCAAATACAGTTTAATAAAAGAGGGACTAGGGAAGACATAATAGCAGCCTTCCAATATCTCAGGGGTTGCCCCAAAGAAGAGGGAGTCAAGCTATTCACCAAGGCACCTGAGGGCAGAACAAGAAGCAATGGGTGGAAACTAATCAAGGAGAGAAGCAACCTAGAACTGAGGGGAAATTTCCTGGCAGTGAGAACTATTAATCAGCGGAACAGCTTGCCATCAGAAGTTATGGATGCCCCAACACTGGATGTGTTTTTAAGAAGAGACTGGAAAGCATTTATCTGACACGGTATAGGGTCTCCTGCTTGAGCAGCGGGGTTGGACTAGATGACCTCCAAGGTCCCTTCCACCTCTCCAAAGCACCTGATGGCAGAACAAGAAGCAATGGGTGGAAACTAATCAAGGAGAGAAGCAACCTAGAACTGAGGGGAAATTTCCTGGCACTATTCCACTATTAACCAGTGGAACAGCTTGCCACCAGAAGTTATGGATGCCCCAACACTGGATGTGTTTTTAAGAAGAGACTGGAAAACCATTTGTCTGACATGGTATAGGGTCTCCTGCTTGGCAGCGGGGTTGGACTAGATGACCTCCAAGGTCCCTTCCAACTCTCCAAAACACCTGATGGCAGAACAAGAAGCAATGGGTGGAAACTAATCCAGGAGAGAAGCAACTTAGAACTGAGGGGAAATTTCCTGGCAGTGAGAACTATTAACCAGCGGAACAGCTTGCCACCAGAAGTTATGGATGCCCCAACATTGGATGTGTTTTTAAGAAGAGACTGGAAAACCATTTGTCTGACACGGTATAGTGTCTCCTGCTTGAGCAGCAGGGTTGGACTAGATGACCTCCAAGGTCCTTTCCAACTCTGTTATTGTATTATTGTATTACAGTAGGTAGGTAGATAGGGGAATAGAAAGACAGGGAGAAATACAGTTTAATAAAAGAGGGACGGGGAGACAGGATAGCAGCCTTCCAATATCTCAGAGGTTGCCACAAAGAAGAGGGAGTCAAGCCATTCTCCAAAGCACCTGAGGGCAGAACAAGAAACAATGGTTGGAAACTAATCAAGGAGAGAAGCAACTTAGAACTGAGGAGAAATTTCCTGACACTTAGAACAATTAATCAGTGGAACAGCTTGCCTCCAGAAGTTGTGATGCCCCAACACTGGAAGTCTTCAAGAAGATGTTGGATAGCCATTTGTCTGAAATGGTATAGGGCAGTGATGGCTAACCTTTTTTGGCTCACGTGCCAAAAGCAGGGGGAGTGCAGGGGTGATGTGCACAGGTGTGCCACATCCATAATGCTATGTGCATGACCCCCTGCATTTGGCATGCTTTTTACATCATTCCCAGGCTCCAGAGGCTTTATAGGAGCCTGGGGAGGGTGAAAACAGCCTTCCCCCACCTCCAGAGGGCATAAAACAGCCTCAAAAGAAGGCCTAAATCAGCTGGCAGGGCACACATACACACTGAAGCTGACAGGGCAATGCCTCGCATGGCCTAAGAAATGGTTCCGTGTGCCACCTGTGGCACCCGTGCCATAGGTTCGCCATCATGGGTATAGGGCTTCCTGCCTAGGCAGGGAGTTGGACTAGATGACCCCCAAGGGATAGATAGAGAGGGAGAAATAAGTAGGTAGGTAGGTAGGTAGGTAGGTAGGTAGGTAGGTAGGTAGGTGGATAGATAGAAAGGAAGGAAGGAAGGAAGGAAGGAAGAAAGAAAGAAAGAAAGAAAGAAAGAAAGAAAGAAAGAAAGAAAGAAAGAAAGAAAGAAAGAAAGAAAGATAGAAAGATAGAAAGAAAGATAGAAAGATAGAAAGAAAGAAAGAGGAAGGAAGGAAGGAAGGAAGGAACACGGTAGGTAGGTAGGTAGTTAGGTAGGTAGGTAGGTAGAGGGAGAAAGCAAGAAATACAATCGGTAGGTAGGTAGGTGTATAGATATATAGCGAGAAATACAGTAGGTAGGTAGGTAGAGGAATAGAGAAAGAGGGGGAAATATAGTAGGTAGGTAGGTAGATAGAGGGAGAAAGAAAGAAATACAGTAGGTAGGTAGGTAGAGGGATAGATAGATAGAGAGGGAGAAATACAGTAGGTAGGTAGGTTGGGCCTTATATGATGGTTGTGTGTATGTGTGCAGGTGTAGATCTCACACAGATTGGTTGGCCATTTAACCAGACTGGGCCACAGCAACGCGTGGCCGGGTATAGCTAGTGTGGGAATAAAACTTGAACGGAAACAAATTCTATAAATGTTACAGTTCCAAAATGATGTAGCAATGTGAGAATGTTGAAAAACGATATAGATGATATAACTGTGGAAATGTGGACATACATTACTTAAGGAGTAGCTCTGAGACATATTAATATTATGTATGTGAAGATTATATCTCAGCTTGATAATTAAAATAATGTAATTGGTATCACCTATATTCAAAAGAAAAGGCAGCAAGAACGAATGCAAAAACTACAGGGTACGTGTTCCTCAGAGGGAACTGGCAGAATTCAGGGGGGGGGGGGAAATGCAAAGCTGATAATAACCAACATCTGCAAAATGCAGACAAGAATTTTGAGAAAGAAATGGGCTAATGATGCCACTGTTAGATGTACTGGAATTAACTGAATAACCACATGCAAACAGTGCTCATTAATAGTTTCACCAAACCTTGGAAGAAAATATCAAGTGGAGTTCCATAAGACATTGTTCTTATCAGTTTCACTTAATCAGTTGAAATAATGAGTTTGTACATGCATCAAGTTACCAAAAGCTGGGGTAGGAAGTGGGGACTAATATTTTTGATAAAAGATAGAATTCAAAAGGAACTAAACAGGCTTGTAAGTGGCCTGAAATGAATAGAATTGAAACTGAACAGAGAGAAATGTAACATTTTATATATGGGTATGAAAAAAGACAAGCTTTAAGTATTGAATGGAGAAGACCTAGTTTAGCAGTGGCACAAGTGAAATAAATCTGCAATAAAATTTTAACTAGACAACCTGTGTCCTCTAGGGTCATTGTTTTAAGGATATTTCCTTATCAAAACAGAAAATAGGCAAGAAAGCAGAAGGATCAGGAGTGAATTCTGACTTCTTGCTGGCTTCCTGATTTCCTTATGGGAATTTGGAAGGGAGCATTAGAAACCCTTCCCTTTTCAGCAGGCATGTAACCGGCTGTATTGAGTGTGCGAGGAAGTAAGAACTTGTGAGGCTGGGTGGTAAACTGTCATGGAATATGAAAATGAAGATCACATGATCAGAGCAGCACCACAGGAGCCAGTAGCACTGAAACTGACGTAATTTCCCCAAATTTCATTCCTTTGGGAGTCATGAGTCCTGCGTTTTGGACACATTTTCAAACGTAGCTCATTTGAGGTACTTTGGTTCAAAAATTGTTGCCCTATGATGCACTCTTTCACCCAGTTAAAGGCCATAACAAGATTTTAGTAGTGTACTAAAATAATATAACAAAATATAGAAAGTTAAGTTGAAACTAAAATAGGAACACAAAAATTGTAGTATAATTACAAAATTTCTTTGGATTTCATTAAGTTGTTCCAAATAAATATTCTGTGGGCGTAAAAAATAATTAGCTAAAATAATTTAAATATAAAGCACTATCGAGTGATCTATAAGTGCTATTGTGATTGTTAGAAGAACCTGCTTTATAACAAGTTAGCCTATTGGTCCATGTAATTAATGATTGATAGTGTTGAGAAGTTAATATCCCGCAGAGAGAAAGAGTAATTTAGATACTGAACTCAGCAGTGTTCAAAAGAATTAAAATGGACCTCTCTATCTATACAGTATATACTAACAAATGTCACTCTTGTTGCTGACATTACCTTATAAAAAAATTCTGAAGGAAAACCAGCAAGGGAATAAGAATTTCTGATGTAGGCTGATTTTAAAAAGTGAAGAAAGTATTAGGAAAGAATTCCAGCAACTGATGTTCATTGAATGTACAATAAGTTTTTTGTACATTGGATTTAGTGTTTATGATTTTTTTAGTTCTTTCTCCTACTTACTCTTGGTAAAAGGTTAGAAGTTGATCTTTCCATGGGGAGGAAAAGGTGCAGTTTCCCTCCATTTTTATTTTATAAACAGCCAGATCTAGTATCATACTGTATGCTATTAACCATCTGATTTTATTTATGTACCATCAAGTTGGGTTTGATTTTTAGTGACTACCTAGCTAGATTTTCTCCATGATGACCTTTCCATAACCTGGTCTTACAGCAGTGTACCCATTTATAGAATGTCACAAGGAGTAGTTGCTTACATGATTCTGATCTTTGTTACATGTATAAGAGTAGATGTACACATTTCATGATCATCTATATCTTTTCCAATGATAGCAGGAAGCAGCAACTCGAAATAGATCAGTAATCCACTGAAAGGTAGGGTGATAGCATATTTTGAGACTGAACAGATACATTTTTGATTCTGGATCTGTTGCCACAGTAACCTTTTTAACAATGACTGACATTACATCAGAATTGTACAAATGTGGTGATGATCTCAGCCTTATCAAAGGGAACATCCAGTAAATGGGGCAACTTACAAATACTCGAAGCACTTTCCCTTGAAATATTTGAGCTAAAAAAATCTAATAAAGGGATATTTTATTTTTATAGAAATGTGTGTTTCCCAGTTGATATGCTAAACCCTTGTCGAACAAGGGCGTTGTTATTGAAAATTGGTGGGCAACGTTCTATTCTTCAGACACATTTACTCATTACTCCTCTGCCAATGGCAAGAGCAGTTTCTATCTCTGGGGCTGCCTGATCTTTTGCAGAAAATACCTATCTCACTTAAAACAATAAGCAAACACACTACTGAGATCTTGTATTGAGCTATTTTGTCATTTTCACCTTGGTGAAAAAAATGACACTTCAATTTTCATTTATACCTGGGGGATGAATGAGAGAAAAATCTAGCTCCATTTGAGTCTTTTTTCAAAGTGCTCTTTGAAGCACTAACTACATTACCGTTGTCAGATATAGGCATTGTTAAAGAAAACATAACAGATTCCTCCATATTTTCTTTTTAAAATACAAACCATGTATATTTTTGCATGCTCTAAACTTCTGGGAAATATTGGTCCTCAGATTCTATCAGATACTGAAGATGACAGAGCTTTATTCAAAGCAATATATGGTAGCAACTTTCAAAAAAAAAATCGAGCTATATCAATAGTATCTCTTTTTCAATATATCGTTGGAAATTACAGGGTTCTCATATTTTGCCAATAAAGAGCATACTGAAAGCTAACCCCCACAGCTTTCCTAAACTGGAAAGATTTAGATGACATTAATAATCTGAGTAATAACAACAACAACCCAATGGGAAAGGGGGAGAACATGCTTTAGAAGCATTTGAGAATAGTGAAAAATGACATAAAAATGGATGTTGTAACATAAATGTTAAAAAAAAAATGAAAAAATATACTGTATTGTCATTGGCATGAATTATTGAAGATAACACAACTTAGTGGAAGATGAAATCACCCTAGTTTAAGGATCAACTATTGTTCTGAAGGAAGCCAAACTTTTAAGTCCTAGAACAAAAATGTCTAGTCCATATTTAATATTGTATTGTTCAGGGGCAGTCAACCTTTTTATACCTGCTGCCCACTTTTGTATCTCTGTTAGTAGTAAAATTTTCTAACCGCCCACCGGTTCCACAATAATAGTGATTTATAAAATAGAAAATTAAATTAAATTAAAAAAAGGAAAGTGCTTCAATATCGGACAAAACCCCTACCGCCCACCATGAAAGCTGGAACGCCCACTAGTGGGCGGTAGGGACCAGGTTGATTATATAGTATGGAAAATCCTATAACATTTATGTAGCCTTAAGGCTACATAAATATTATAGGATTGTCCATACTCTAGTCTACAAACAAGCAACTACAGAGAACTTTCAATCATTCAAACTTTGATATTGTGCATCTCTTGTGTGGTCTGTCCCTCTTTGTAGCAGAGCCCATTTAATGGATTAATGGTTAGGGAACATCTTTCCTTTACATTCCATAAGGCTTTATTTTCTAATTACAGAAGCTAGAGTTGATAAAGATTCATTTTAAGATGGACAGAAGACTGAGTATAAGCACATAGTGTGTCAAACTATTAAAAGTTAATGAAGCAGGTGTAATAAATGCATTCTATGAAATTGCTCTTTAACATATGGAAGCAATAATATGAAAGTAACCCAGAACTTCAAGCATATAAACTAGTCTGGCATCATATTAATAATTTTCTTTCTATTCATTCTTTGGTCTTATATACATTCTCGTAAAGAAATCTTACACAGTTTTGTTATTTTTCTTCATAACATCTGAAAAGTCATCTATGTACAGCACCATGAGATCTGTTTTTGTTCCCGATACTGAGGCAGCTATAATCTTGCAATGATGAATTCAGTCATAGTGTTTCACCTGGACAGCTTGTTCTGTTCTCAGTGATAGGTTATGATTTCTATTTCCATTCTGTCTCCTGTTTAGACAGAAATCCTGATATTTCTATGTCACGATGGCCATCTTGACAAAGATAACTATTCTCTGCCAAGGCAAACTGATAACAGAACTGATTCATTACATGTTGTTTTTGAGTTGTTCTATGGACATTTTTAGCAGTAACCCTGACAAAGCAATTTGAGGACTATAACCTATCATCCTGACATACCAGATGGTAGCCTGTTTTACTTCTATGAAATGAAATTTCCGATTGCACATAAGCAGCCTTTACAACAACTAAAATAAAGGAAGTCAGGACAATCACCTGTGGTCAGTTTGCTGTGTCCCAGGTAATAACAAAAGCAGAGAGACATTCAGACAATATATTAACCATGGCCCAGAATCACCCTGCAAGTTAACAATTTGTCACTGAAGAGAAGCAAAATTATTACACTATTGAAAATGGAAACACACTGAAATAAGTACATGTTGTACTTCGATTTCTCAGGTAAGGAAGTTTAAATTGGTGATAGATTCCAATGAAGAAATGTAAAAAAATACTATATGGATAGTATATACAAGCATGTCTTTCTGAACTTAATTTAGGGGGAAAGGAATAGAGAGGAAGTGGGAAATAAATAAATAAATAATCAAATAAATAAATAAATAAATGACTGAATAAAATAAAATAAAATAATAAAATAAAATAAATAAACAGCAAATAGAGAGGAAAAATGTAAAGTGACTGAAAACCTGAACGAATACATTTTACAATGGAAGATAATGCTCATACCTGCTTATATTTATCCAAGTTATTTATTACAGGAAATCAATAAGGATTGAGTGAGCAAAGAAGATGTATATAAGAATGTAATAATTTACATATACACAGAAGCAGAAGAAGACAGGAAAAACTGATGCAAATTAGAGTGTGTGTGTGTGTGTGAGAGAGAGAGAGAGAGAGAGAGAGAGAGAGAGAGAGATTAGAGTTATCCCTATAGATATGTTGCTCTGTTTAATTTCTATCATTTTCTATCATTTTTCCAATTCACAACGGCAAGATTGGAAAATGTGAAGGGTAAAGATGCTTTGGGAGCATCTTTAAATAAATAAACATGCAGGCTCCTTTTGGTATGTTTTTTTTAATGTGTTAGCTCACCATGGAACATTTTCAGCAAGATACTAACACAGAAGATGGTGAGACAATTGATTATTCTGATAAGAAAATATTCCAGAAACTCAGGCAATTAAATGGATTAATATAATCAACAATTCTAATTTTTTGGAGCTGTAGGAATATTTTTTTGTCATGCAAACATAATGAAGACTTTTTTCTGTTTGTTGCTCTGTCTATCTCTGTCTGTCTGTCTGCCTGTGTGTCTGTCTTTCTGTCTACCTACCTACCTACCTACCTACCTACCTATCTATCTTCTATCTATTCTAATAATCTATCTCTACTTCCATATGATCTGTCAATCTCAAAACAAATGGAGCAGCACTTGAACATTATTGGCATTGATAAATTCATCATCAATCAATTGCAAAAGGCAGGTTTATTTGGAACAGTTCACGTCTTGTAACATAACTTTAACACCATCAAGCAACATCTATCTATCCCAGGTGGATAAAAAATGCCAAATCCAATCTATAATTAACCATAATAATCATAATGTCAACTCAAGACCCCTCCTGCTTACCATCCAACCCTGGGTCACATTGCTAGCCACCTCATGCTCAGAACTTGGGACTGATGTGGAACGTAACCAAAACTCCAAAACAGTAATTGACCCCCATTACATCATTTATTGACTACCAATGGACCTCAAGACATTTACCAATCTTCTTTCAACCCCTCCCCAGATATTTATCAACCCTTTGAACAGTTTAATCAAACTGAGTCCTTTGGGAGAACGGTGGCATATAAATCCAAATCCAATAAAACCTGGGGGTTAACATTGACCACTTTGGGGAACTCTGGCCTAGATCCCATTTCTCGATTTGCAAAATCCCATAATACCTAAGGAAACAATTCCCTTTCCAAAACAATGCCACCCAATCCTTTCCTTGCCGAAAAGCAATAAGAATTGCTAATCTTAACAAAGACAGATTGTAATTGCCTAAAGCAGCCGAGATAGGCCCTGTGTAATTCTCTAAGGAAAAGGTCAACAGTATAATTTAGCAAAACTTCAGTCTATGTAAATTTGGCACAGAAGTGAGCCCATCAGCACTTCACTACTTGTTAGCAAGGACACGCAAATTCAAGCTCTCCCCCCCCCCCCCCCCTTAGGTAAACAAAACGTATTTTTCTTCTGTGGTACTAAAATCTTGACACCAAATCAGAGCTCTAGCATTTGCCATTCTATAATTAAAAATTCTTATAAAAGGTCCAATCTTTCTATTGTTCTCCGATCCTCCTTTCTGTAAGTTGGAACCCAATTATCTTCCAGAAGGCAAATGCTTTAATAAAATGTATGATCTTTCTCCTCAAAGGTGAGTTCCATTTTTCACCTTCCATGACAATGAGATTTAGTTTCCTTAAGGCTTAATATGCTCAGGGATTCCAGGTTTTCTCTGATAGGAAGAGGCAGGGGGCCTAACGTAATAATTTTGGCTAGGTGGTAATTTAGAAAACTTGTAAGAAATTGTTTTTCCTCTTTCTCCAATGCTTCACACAGGGATAATTCTCCTTCACTAGATAATGTTAATTTTGTCATTCTTAAATTTAAGTAATACATGTGGCAAGACATGTTGCTGATGGGTTCAATAGTAATTTCCTCCCCATGATTTTCACATAACCACAGGAAAGAAAGGTGTAAATGAAATACACCACAATACATACAGTGACTTTTTATATAAACCATTATTCAATTAGTATATATTTAATCATTGCTCTCTTCCAGCTTTAAGAAACACATAATATTGGTTCTTCCCCTGAACATTGTTTCTACTATAGGCAGTCCTCAATTTACAACTGTAAATTGTAAACGGTAATGGAGCATGCCTATCATAAAAGGGATTGATTACATGACTGATCCAGTTTTATGACGTTTTTTGCAGTAGGAAACTAAATTACCATCATTGCTATGGTAAAATGTCCATTGAACATATCAATGAGTAAGGAGAATTTTTAACTTTATTGTTTAACTGTGTAAGTAAATTAAAAAGAATTACAAAAAAACAATGTACTAAACAAGATGCTTTATCCTCAGCTGCTGGGAGACCCCTTTCAAGCAACAGAAATACTCCAAGGCCCTTGGGGTATAGCATTGAGTGCTCAAGGTTGTGCGGAGCTCTAGTCTCAATGAAGAATATAATTTATCAAAAATTGGCACCAAGATTTCATGGCCTTGCCTCTCTCGTCACAAAACTGCAAGACCTGACTTCGGCTATATAATTCTGGGATAGGACCACTGATAAGGCAGGACATTCAGAAACTGTATGAAGATTCCCCCTCCATTTTTTTTCCAGCAAGTAGTAGTAGTAGTAGTAATAATAATAATAATAATAATAATAATAATAATAATAATAATAATAATATTTAATTTATAGACCGCTTCCTCTTCCCAAAGGGACTCGGAGCGGTGCACAGGGGAATTAAAAAATACAGACATAAAAATACATAAATAGATAAAATAGAAAATTAAACAATTTATCCCTGCGCTAAAAACCCACAATACTAAAAAGCTAACCCCTTAAAACTTTTCATTTCCTGAATTGAACACTAATTTTAATAATAATATAATAATAATAATAATATTTTATTTATAAACCGCCTCCTCTCCCCAGAGGGACTCGGAGCGGTGTAGAGGGAAATTAAAAATCCTGATATAGAATACATAAATAGATAAATAGATAAAATATGAATTAAACAGAATTATCCCTGCGCTAAAATCCCCTATATTAAAATTACGCTAAAATCCCCTAAAATCCAATTAATAAACGGAGGACTAACCAAGGCGGCCAGGCAGAAAAAGTGTGTTTTCAGTTTTTGACCGAAGGAGCGGAGGTCCGTCGTTGTTCTAATTTTGGGGGGAAGGTCGTTCCAGAGGGTTGGGCCCGCCACAGAGAAGGCCCTTCCCCTGGGCGTCGCCCGCTGGCATAGCCTAGTGGACGGCACCCGGAGAAGTCCCTCTCTGTGGGAGCGAATCAGCCGCAGGGAGGTATGGGGCAGAATCCGATCCCGTAGGTTCAGAATGTCAGAACTATGGGGAACCATAGTCTCTATGCCTAGAATCACTGTTGCCTGCCCTCCAGCTAGCACCAATGTCTCCTCTGGCATTACAAAATCTGTCCCTGCACTCTCAGGTATTGCCCAGAGAGGTAATTTACCATAAGGTTGAACTTTCCATTTCAATATAGAAGACTCCTGAACTTGCCCTACCCTACCTGTGGTCTTGCAGATTTATCTTGTATCTGTGTCATAATTGAAATGGCAACTCTTAAGTACTATTGGACTTGTCCAGTTAATCTGTCTGTATCAACAGGTGTCAAACAGCACACCAACAGATAAAGATTTTGGCTACTGTTCTCCACATTCAAATTGGACTTGTTTGTGAGTTATATTATAAATAGGTCTTAAACTCTGAACCAGGTAAGGAATACGCTGCCTCCAGGAACCCATTAAATCAACTAAATGTTGAACTTTAACTTTTGAAATTGCGGCTTGTAAAATAGCCCCAATTAATAATTTTTTCAGGAACGTGCCTCACCAGTTCTAACCAAAACACCCTTAGAAACTGCACCTGTTAAGCTGACTCCTGAATTTTCTTGGGATTAATCTCCCACTCCCTAGATCAACCACAACAATTAGCCCTTGCTGCATCTCAGTTTATTTTGGGCCTGTGGTTAAAATATCATCAATATAATGAGCAAGAAATAGAGCAGGATTCAGAATAATTTGATACAGGTTCCTTGCTACAATGGCACAAGGTGGGGCTATACAAATATTCTTGTAACAAAACTTGAAAGGTGTATTATCTGTCTCCCCAAGGGAATGCAAATTGACCTTGAAAATGCTTAGGGGGAAAAAGATTTGGCAGATAAGCAAGTATCAACTATAGCTATTCATTTTTGCAAAATTAAATATTGTAAACAGGCAAAGAAGGGGTATATACTTAACTCTCATTAGGTTAGAATTCTTGTTTCATCTCAGATACCTGGGACGTTTTCTAATACCGCACCTCCTCAGAAGAGCCTATTGATCTCTAAAAGCACTCACTTCCTCAGCCCATCATTGCACCTTTCTTTGAGTGGCGTCTAATTGTTCCTGTATGTTATGGAGTGCCATAAGAAGGACTCATGGCCCATCACTTCTTTCTGTTGTCTTCCCCACACCCTTTCTTTCCTACCCACAATAATTGCATACATTTCAGCATTGCATCAGGAATTGAGCCTCCAAACTCTCCTAACACAGAATCCATGACCTTGATGGAGTCACCCAGTTCAGCATTTGAGCTACTGGCCTCAAACGCCTGTATCGAATCAACCAAGAATATAGTGCTTACTATTATCACTTTGCTTACCAGTTCTTTTCTACCAAGGCATTGTCTTTGGTTTCTGTTCATGATAGCAATTATATTTTGCCCAATGTCAAGCAGTGGCCAGATGCCATAAAAATGATTCTTTTGAGATTCCAGAGATAATAAATACCCTAATGGGAAAGAGAAATGTAAGCTTTATCGTTTAATGGTAATAAGTAAAACAAGCAATGTACCAAACAAGATGCTGCCCCTTTATCTGCTGGGACTCGTTTCAAGCAGTGAAGTTACTCCAAGACCTTTTGGTGCATAGGACTGAGCACTCAAGCCTGCACAGAAGAGTTAAAGGAAAGTTTTCAGGGCTCTTATTAAAATTTGGCATCAAAATTGCATGGCCTTGCTTCCATAGTCACAAGATTGCAAGTCCTGAAATTGGTTAGATAACTCTGTGATGGGACTGAAGGTCTGATAAGGCAGTGCTCTCAACAGCTGTGTGAAGATTCATCCTCCCCTCTTTTTAAAGCTAGAGTGAAAGAAATAAACTGGTTCAAAATGAGCTATAAACGTCTAGGCTGTTCTTAATATGAAGAAGAAATAAAAATGTCATTAAGTTCCTCAAAATATAATTGCTTTCTGCAATGCCATTGCAATTAGTTAACTACAATTCCACTTTAGCCAGTCTTCATTTTCTAGAAACTGAACATCTAACATTTCTCTTGACATTAATGATCACATGATTTGCAAACTAGATCTTAATGAGTGTTATATAGGCAAACAGAGATAATTTATTAACAGGTTAGGTAACAGTAAATAATTTTTAATGAATTTATTTTAACAAGATCTCTAGTATACACACATGCTTAATCAACTGTCTACAACTTTTGGTAGATTTAAAATTGCTCATAGGTGAACTGCGTCCTTCACAGCCCATTAATGATACCATTGGAGATCCTTTACTGGAACTTTTAAAATCCATTTTCTATGCAGGAAAAAGTCATCTCTATATATCTAAAGAAAGTCAGTTTTCCGCTTTACTTCCCATCAGGAAATCATATCACAACTCTTCATCCATAAGCGATGGGAAACCTCATCCATGGAAGAGAATGAGGTGACACCACCAATTTCATGCATTATGGTGACCTAAGAAAGTAAAGCTTCTGTCAGAAATTCAATTTCAAACCTCTGTTCTACCAGGTTTTCTAAACAATTTATTTCCAACTAAACATATGTACAATGCCTAAAGCTTGAAGTGATTCTTTTTCAATTTAATTTCCATAGAAGCTGATTAGGCTGTCTTTGAATAACAGGATAATTTAAAAAAATGTTTCTGGAGGTGCTTTCATTTTAATTTGTATGTACATATTTAAATACATACATACATGTGTGTGTGTGTGTGTGTGTGTAGCAGTGGTGGGTTCTGGATCCCGTTGCAACCAGTATGGGTCAACGGGGCTGGGCACCCACCACGTGCCCAGCCCCGTTGACCCATACTGGTTGCAACGGGATCCAGCTGCTCGGCGGAGTGTCGGGCAGGCACCATACACAAATGCCCCAATTGGCTCAAATAGCGGTAAGGACAGGGGGTGGGTGGGCGGGCTCCTCTGGAGCACTGTACTGGAATGGTACCTGGTGCTCCCAGCAGGCACAGGTACGCCTGTACCGGGGCGTAGAGGTAGTATCCCACCACTGGTGTGTAGGTTGGGCCTGTCACAAATGCCTCTATTTGAATTTGGAACTGTTCCTTCCAATGAAAACATTACATATAAGTGGTTAGTTCCACTGCTATCATATGTTATAATCTAACCCTATCCCTATCCCTAACGTAGATAGGGCAATAAATGAGATAAGCTTTTAAATAAGTGGCCCATTTTCCTTTTAACCAGGATTATGTGGCCCTAAGTGACGTCAAAGTTCATGTTGCTATGTACTGGACAGATAGAAAGAAGGCTTTTTATTTTAAAAGGAAGAATACAAGAAGCCACATGAGGAACAGGTTACGAGATTTGCATATAAATTTAGCAGTTATTAATTCTACATACAATGAACCAACAAAGACAATTTGGGAAGAATTTTTTTTTAAAAAAATATGCAAAGCAATTAAATACCCTTGACATATCTGGCTATCTTTTCCTTTTTGCACTTGTCCAAAGGTTTCAGTGCACCGAGCCTGAATTTTAGACCTGCACAAAAACAGCTTTTCCATTAAATTGCATCCCATGTGCCTTGCTGGAAGGCAAGGTTGGTTTTACAATTATGGTAGCTTACCAGTCATCAGCAAGTCAGCAAACCCTTAGGAATGCAGGCCAGTACAGCCATAACAGAAACTGTACCAAGGAAACAATAGATTATCTATTTTTTTCCCCAGGCATCTGGTGGTCAGAGAGAGGCGAGTGCATTGGAATAACGTATTTAGAACTCATACTCCTTGGATCTACTGGAATTCATGTGGGGTTTTTTTATATATCTTGGAAATCTGAATTCAATTATATTGGGATAGATACATATTTCACATGAGTTTGGATCAAATAGAACCATCTTTCTACTTTGCCTAAAACCATCTCTTTTAAAAAAGGCAAAGTAAAATGCATGTCTAGGCCTAGAAGAAAAATGACTGATTCTTAATGGCACTTGGAGCAGAAAGTCAAGGTGGGTTGATCTGGCTTAATTGGGTGCTTGACAAAAATGGCGTAGCATAGAAGTTCTGATTAATTGTATGGCCATTTTTTTGTTCACCACATCATTTTGAAAGGACTTTTTTTGAATAAATTAAAGCATTCATAACTATAGCATAGTCTGCTTTCTTTCAAACTACTAAATCTCACTTTTCAAGCATAGTATAATAAGGAACATGACCAAAAAAAAGAGGAAATAATTTTGTTCCCAAAGCCTTTTTGATACATCAACACATGAATGGGATTTGAAATTATATTAACAACACTAAAATTACAGTAACAATACTAAAAGAGGTTTTTTATTTTATTTTTAGAGTATAAAACAGTTTTTCTTGTTCTGTCGCTAAGTCCAACTCTTCATGACCTCATGGACCATACCACACCAGACCCTCCTGTCTTCCATTGTCTCCTGGATTCTGCCAAACTCACATTCATTGTGTCGATGATACAATCTCATCCTCTGCTTTCCCCTTCTCCTTTTGCCGTCAATCTTTCCCAACATCAGGGAAATAGTTTCAAAATAGTTTATGAACTATAAACTACAAGGTTTATTGCAGTGATAGTTTGGGCCATGAGTAAGTTTACTGTACTCACTAATAAATATATTTGCTTTTTGTAATTTTTTTTCTGGAACAGACCCTTTTCTTCTCTAGAGCAGGATATAGTAGGAGAATGGATTTTTTTAAAGAGAAATCCTTGATGCTGCAAATGATGTTTGGTTTTTACATTTATAGCCTACTTTTGTCCCTAAGAAATACACATGACATCCATAGTCCTCCTGCATATTTTTTTTCCTTACACTATGGAATAGATTATGCTAAGTAATTATGACTGACTTGGAATCATCTAATAAGGTTCCATGGTTGAGGACAGAAATCACTACAGCACACTTAACGCAGACAATGGCTACAGTCCAACACAGATTTAAGCATGCTGAAGGCTTCTGGAGGGAAAGGATGTTTGCACCTATTTGCTGAACTATAGCAATTCTGACAGACTAATCTGATCTCCTAAAGGGCAACACAGCATCAGGGAGATAATTGGAATTTGAGAACATAGAAAAAGAAAAAGGAATAAACTGTCTGACCATTAATACAAAATAATGTACTGAGGAGGTTTTAATTCAGCAGATAAGAAAAGATGCTTTAGGCTAGAGCTTTCAATGCCTCTGCCAATAAGAAACTAAAACAGAAAATGCAATTATGAAAATTCTAAGGATTTTTTCCCTCCCGAAAGGAGAAGACCTATACAACTTTTGAAAAACAACAAGAAGTAGAATAAGAGCAACCAGATAAAATGTTTGTTGACAGAAGTACAATATAATAATAACTTTGGAAATTTACCAGGTGTGTTGAAAAGTTATTGTGAAAAAATGCAATTGGGTTGCTGCTAGAATATAATGGCCCAAGACCTGCCTTGCTGGGTATTTTGAATAGCCAGGTAATCCAGTTTTCTTCTCCCAAAAATGTCCAGACAACTATAACCCAGCAGTACCAGCCCAAGTCATTTGGCTGCTGGATGTCAGACATTAAATAACTGTCTCTTCTCCCCTTTAATAAAAGTCATACTACCAAATCATTTTGAAGCATGAGGCAGGAAATCTCAGAAGTGCCTCTGCATGGAAATAAAACCCTAATTAAATTAAATAATACAAAAATTTGCTAACCTGTCATGATACTCAACACCAGTTGGTTGAGCTGCCTACCTTGCCAACTCTTTGCTTTGGTTTGGTGTGTGTGTGTGTGTGTATCCAGGTGTATGCTTTCAAGTCGGTGCTGACTTCTGCCAACTGCCTGGAATAGTTCCTATAGATTTCTTGGCATTTTTCCCCCAGAAATGGTTCTTCTTGGCTTACTTCCTAGGGCTGAGAGTGAGTGACTGGCCCCAGGTCACCTGTCTTTATGCCTAAAACAGGATTAGAACTCGCAGCTTATCAGTTTCTGGCCTGAGGCAATATCCACTATACCAAACTGACTTTCTTTATATGAACCCTAACTAAACTCTTACATTTCTCAATCTTAGATGACCCAGTTTTATTTTAAAATTTTATCACACTCAAGGTCAGATCACATGCTGTGTGGAAAACTGATTAGATTTCTTCATTCTAACCAGAACAAGGGAGAACGAATATTTTAGAATATAATAAGAGAAATGCTAGGAAGTGGAATTTTAATTGGTTCATCACCACCCTTTTCTCTATCAAAATAACAACTGCTTCCAAAGTTGTTAGTAGCGCTAAAGAGAAAATACAGCTAGTTCTTTTCTCCCAAGTTTGAGTGTTTAGTATGGAAAGACAAAGCTAGGAAGATTAAATCACAATTCCTCTCAGCATTTCAGCATGGCTAGTGGTATTTAGTTCAGCAAAATATCATCAATTTAGACATCTTTCTATTCAGATCAATCCTTTTCAAGGCGAGAGATTTGAATAGATGCTTGGGCTGCTGCTAGCCTAATCCAATATGATATTTCCCTATTTATTCCAAAGAAGCTTGGAAAAAATGTTTACATCACCTGCTGCAATAGATTTTGTGGCAATGATAATAAACATCACCATTCTTGAAGAGGCTGCTAGTTCTCCTAAAGCCACACATCGGGAAAAAATGGTGCTCCAGCAGTTACAACTTTTCTGGCAGTGACTGATGCTCCTTCTTTCTATCACTGATTAGGCGGCCTTTTGTAATCTCTTAGCAAGGGAAATCTAGTTGTGATACCCCATGGTAGCCATGTATCTGATGAAACATCCCTTGGTCTATCTCTTCCCTGCTATATTTAATTTTGTTTAAGTCATTTTAGTTAAAAATAATAGAAGAGGAAGATAGCAAGCTGCAAAACAAACTGCTAGCTTGAAGCATAAATTGTATTTCCAATGAGGCCTTTGGGCCCCAACACAGACTCCAGAGATATTATTAGAAAATAAAATGGAGGTGCCTACAGCTTAATGCTTTGTTTTATCTTCTGATATATGGGTGTTTTGTGACTGACAAATCCCAGTATAGTTTATTTGGGGTGGGAGATACAGTGATTAGCTAAAACCATAGCTTGTTTTCAAAATTTTAGATATGTGACTAGCTTGATCTCTGTTCTAAATTATAACTGTAACAATGGAGCCAGATGAACTATCTTCTAGTAATTTGCAAATAAGATGATCCTTCTTTGTTACTGAGCCTAGCATCGGATGCAGGTATGCTGCCATTTATTGCCAAACCATTATTTATTGTTAGTAAAAGAAGCAATGAGGTCAATACGGTGAAGGAAAGAATGCAGAATAATAGACAAGTTGAAATGAGCAACTTTCATTTTGAATCCCTGTTTTACCATGGTTAACTTTGTCAAAGCATTTGTCAAGCTGACCTCAAGGGACAAGGTAGATCTAATCAATGAGAAAGAGCCATGAAATCCATCATATATGGGTAAAATAAAAGTACCATACTTAACTCTTATTTGGCTGTCCTGAGATGGGCTGATATGATCAATAACATGTCTGGTTTTATAATTTCAGACAAGTTGTTTATGAGCGTGACAAATGTCACACTCACCTATACTGATATTGTTACCCAGTCAGGTAATGAAACATACACAAGCAAATAACAAAGCTCAGAGGGCCCCAAAGACTTCACAGTTCAATTTTGAGCTACAGATATCTTCTTTTTTTTCATTGTTCATTCTTTTTATGCTTGAAGTAACGTCATGTAAAGTCATGTAGGAATTGCTATACTTGGTTAAGTTTTTCAGCATGTCTAAATCATATGTCCCATTTGTATTCACATCATAGTGCCATGTATGTGATCAATTGAATTAAAAAAATGAGAAGGATAACATATATGTATGAAAAAACATAACTATCTCTGAGCAAAAATCAATCTATTCGTGAAATTTTATCCACTAAAGAAGTTTAAATATGAACAGGTGAAAATGTAGATATAAGCCAATGAAGATAAGCACTAGATAACTGAAATATAACTTACACATGTAGTAACATATGCGCATAGGAATGTTGGCATTATGGTAACATGTTTACATTCACCTTAATGTAGAGAATTAAAATTAAATGTAAATGATAAAAGTTAGTTTCTTTCTTTCTTTATGAGGGACATGGTGGCTCAGTGGCTAAGACACTGAGTTTGTCAATCAGAAAGGTTGGCAGTTTGGCAGTTCAAATCCCTACTGCCGTGTAAGCTCCTGTTACTTGTCCCAGCTTCTGCCACCCTAGCAGTTTGAAAACATGTAAAAATGCAAGCAAAAATAGCATCCACCTTTGGTGGGAAAGTACTAACAGCATTCCATGTACCTTTGGTGTTTAGTCATACTGGCCACATGACCACAGAGACATTTTCAGACAGCACTGGCTCTTCAGCTTTGAAACAGAGACGAGCGCCGCCCCCTAGAGTCAGGAACGACTAGCACATATGTGTGAGGGAAACCTTTACGCTTACCTTTTATCTTTCTTTAATGACAGATGCACTCTCTGCTTTAGCTGTAGGAAACATTGTCAGCATCAGCTATTACCCTAAAGGGAATGAAATAAAACCTATTCCTGAAGCAGAAAACTATATCATGAAAAATCAAATATTGCAGACATTATTCTATTATCCAATATTACACTCGTTTCTGTTATATTAGAAAGTAACGCCATATTCTGGTAGTAGAATATAGTAACAAAATCAGTTGCAAAGTGTCACTACTGCCAAATGGAAAAAAATAGTATATTCACTCTTCTTAGAAGAGATTTATATCTTGGGGCGAAATAATTAAGGTATACACATTTTCAGTTCTTCTTTGCAAAGAAAAGAAGCATTTCTGTGACTATTATTTAGGATCTGGCCATGAAAATTGATACACGGAGCTGCATTCATTCTAGATTATCCCTTCCAGGATAATCTTGTGAAATGCTGCCGCTTGATAAATGCTGGAAGAAACTGGAGCATGAACTACTGACAGAGATGAGAGATTAAGTCTGATATTTGTTTGGAATTGTTTCCCAAACCTACTTTTACATATCCATGCAGTTCCCCCCCCCCTCCATTTATTTAGACCAAGGGTTCCCAAACTTGGCAACTTGAAGACTTGTGGACTTCAACTCCCAGAATTCTGGGAGTTGAAGTCCACAAGTCTTCAAGTTGCCAAGTTTGGGAATCCCTGATCTAGACCTTTGTGTGTTGAAAGCATGTTAACGGGTACTTTATGCTAGGCTTCCTGTAGAACCTAAAAAGATGTTTCAGCATGTATTCAGCAAATACATAATGTAACTATCCAGAAAGATTTTGAGGACTAATTTTCAACTATAACTCATAAATTAAGTATTTTTTCTATTAGGGCAACCTGGTCTACTCAAATATGGGAAAGAACTGTTTCCCTTTCATCCTTCAGCCCCAATCCGGGAGCCTTTGCAGGCAGTCACTTTTGTGACAAACTATTTTGTGTTAAATTTATATTTGCTGACAAAGAAATAAAGGGAGACTAGTAGTATAGATCTATTTCAAGCTATTTATCTCTCAACAGCTAGCCATATCCTTTTGGGATTCCTATTCCAGGTTTGAATCCCAGAAGAGAATGGCTGGCTGATGAGAGCTAAATAGCTTGAAATTGATCTATACTACTAGTCTCCCTTTATTTCTTTGTCAGTAAATATGAATTTATACTCATGAATCTTCAGATATGCTATACATTCACCTGAAAAGGCCTTTTGATTTATAAAACAAGATTAATGTAAAAAATAAATTGGGGTCTAGCCAAAAAATGCCATTTTAGACCACTTAATCAAACTTTCAAACAACCATGTCATTATATATATGCTAGGACAGTGAGGGCGAACCTATGGCACGGGTGCCACAGGTGGCATGCGGAACCATTTCTTAGGGCACGCGAGGCGTTGCCCTGTCAGCACTAGCGCACATGTGTCCGCTGGCCAGTTGATTTATGCCTTCTTTTGAGGCTGTTTTTCGCCCTCTGGAGGCTTTAGGGAAGCTCCCAAAACCTGTGAAGGTGGGGGGGAGGCTGTTTTCACCCTCCCCAGGCTCCTAGAAAGCCTCTGGAGCCTGGGGAGGGCAAAAAAAGCGAGCCAAAAGCAGAGGGTCACACACATAGCATTATGGGTGTGGCACGCCCACACACGACACACACACACCCGGCGCTCCCCTCGCTTTTGGCACACAAGCTAAAAAAGGTTAGCCATCACTGTGCTAGGATCATGTTTGGTTTATCAGGAAAAAGGAAGCATTTTGTGACAAGGGTAAGAAATGAGAAAGAAATAAAAATGTAAAATATGTTATTTTATTAGTTTTATTAAATCTTCCTCTTTTTTTAGTTACAGATGTCTCTGGGAAGTCTAGTACTACAGTTGCCCTAGTAAGTGTCAGAAACTTGTGGTTGACACAAAATAAGATACACAGGCTGCTGAATAATTAAAGAATCAGAAAGATTTGATTCCTGTGTTGAAATATCTACAGTGGATGCCTATTTACTTTCAAGTTTAAAACTGAGTTTTTCCAGCATATATTCCAACAGTAATACATAATTGCTTTGTTTGGCAGTTTAAGATATGTGTATATGCATACAACAATATGCATGCTACAGTACCTTGGAAAGTGTCTCAAGAATTCACTCAACTGGTTGCATATGGATTCTGAAGAGAATCCTCAAGTTCAAAACAGGTTCAAAAGTTTTATGTTCTATGGTTGTTTAATCCTGAAATAAAACTAATTACCAAATCAAACACATAATCACTATAGGGTATATTGAGCCATATTTGAGTAATGTTTAATGAGCAAAAAAATTGTACGGATCTTAGAAACCTAGTAGTCTGAAGGAGTTGGATGTGGTCAATTTGCAAGAGATGATTACAAAGAGGAGAATTTTGCAAAATATCAGGTGCACTATTGCTACTAAGACTCCTTAACTTTTTCTACATCTGTGCTATATCATTATGTGTATAAAAGGGGTGAAGCTATAAAAGAAGAAAGATGAATTTAATATAAATTATAAGAAATATATATTTAATATAAATATTAGAACAGACTTCTTATTAAAGCGAGTGTTTTACAGTGGAACAACCTGCCCAGAAGGAAGAAAATACTCTTTGTAGGATGCTTAAGCAGAGTCCAGATTGCCTCCTTTGAAAGATTGATTACTTACATTCAAGTTGAACTCGGTGTTCTTTGAGATAATTTCCACTCTTTGACTCTATGTTCTTTCAATTGCCTATTATGTAGCTGTTAGACAAACATTTGAAGGCCTTTTTATTATGCTGCTTTTATGGTTTAGTCTCTTCTTTGTTGAAGTATTCATAGTGGTGATGGGTACGGGTCTTTTAACAGGTAAAATAAAATATTTTAATTTGACAGTATAATTCTATATAATTCTCTTTAATTTTGACTTCGTTGAATGTGCAGTAATGTACACTAAGTGCACTTGCATTTGCCAAAGAGCTACATGATTGAGATGTGGTGTGATAAAGGTTGGTGAGCCACTTTTTATTGCTGCCTTTGTTCCCTTTTTTCCCCTCTTCTACTTTTTTTTCCCTGCACCTTCTGAACTTTTTTCCTTTCCTTTTCAATCTTTCTTCTACTTTAGCTTGTATTAATTTTTACTATGTTTATTAAGGACTTCCATAAAATTGTTCCTCCCCAAAAAAGAGAGGTGGTTTTTCTGCATGACTCAGATAACATATATTAACATTGTTCATTATGAATTCAAAGATATGCTTGACCAGCTTCACAAGAAAAAGAGTTATTAACCCAACAAGCTGAAAAGAGCTTGTCACGTTTTTTTGTAGCAGCTATTGACTTATATGTGCTTTTTAATCACTGCAGCCTTTTTTGTTTCATTGTTCCACCAAGCATCCTTTTTCATACTTTTTATTAATGTAACTCTTCATACTTCTATATAGCACTGTAATACGATTAGAGTATTTTCTCACTGTTTCAAGTAGAGACTATGTTCTTCTCCCTCATTTCCATTCATTCTCTTGGAAAATTACTCTGTCTCCTAATACTTTTAGCATACGGAACTGACACCTTCTCTTTCTCCACTTCCTTCACTTTTACTTCCATTTCTTCCCATTTCTTCAGTTTATCACTCCCCGCCCCCATGTCTGCTTGTGATACTATCATATAATGGTCTATTTCTTCACATTATATTGTCATTAATTTCTCTGTTCTTTATAACCAATGACATCAACTCTGCTTCTTCCATAACCATCGTTCACTGACTATAACATGCCATTTTCACTAATCTATGAACAGTGACTTTCATATGTGCTCACCACCCAGATAATGCTGCTTAAAAGTTCTTTCATTCATGATTTGATCTACACCTAGACTTCTGTCATGTATTCCTTTCCACTCCACAAGTTCATGCCACTTTGATTCAGATCTATTATATCTTTTCAGGTTCGTTATTTTGAGACATAGAACAAATGTATTTTATTTTTTTATTTTTATTTGTTTTCTTCTCTTGTATTCCAAGTAACAGTCTTCTGTATTCCATGATTATCACTGGATAAATCCACAAATATTGCTCTTCATCTCCCATCCTTTGGTCAATCAAAAATTTTCCATAACATTTTTTTTAGTAAATTAGAAAAGGCGTATACTAGGTAACAGTCTTAGTCACACCAATGCCACATGCAGCATTCCCTTCTAGCCATAAGTACGTACTAGTTTAGGCATATGTTGATTGGTAAGCACAGGTACAATGAAAGCTCAGTCTTACCTTAACCAGGGTTGTCAAACTGGTGGCCTGCAGGTCAGATGCATCACACGATGCCCATCCCAACTCCACGAATGGGAAAAACATCATGAAACATCACGTGACAGCAACATGATGCCGCACGTTTGACACCTATGCTTTAAGCATATTCATGTTATTCTATGTAAACTAGAATCTTAAACATACTATCCTGAAAGCATCCTGAAATTCAATGATAACTAAGACAAATACTAAGACTTAAAATTATGGCTAATGATACTAGTTTCTTCAGATCCTCTATAATAGAAACCTTAGTTTCCATGTTAAGAAAATCTGGTTTGCATTGAATTTAAGTCTGGTATAGCACACTTAACATGGAAACATTAAGCTTCAGTAAGAACACAGCATGCTTGTTATTTGTATTCCTACTGTTTCTCCTCAGAGAAGTGGAGAATATTCATTTATGTCCATGTCTCATGGCCATTTTAAGTAAAATCTAAAGGCATGTCACAGTGGCTAATCATTGGCTTACTAATTATACTGTTAACTTTTCTTAATTATAATTCCCAAAATGAAGACTACACATCTAACATGTCCTTTTTTGAGGACTGGGGGGCATGAGAGGGGTGGGAGACGGGACAGAATTACTTTTCCTCAGACATTAATTACCTAGATGTCTAATTTTTGCAGTAGTATTCTCAGAACATCTGTTTTCAAATATGCATTGGCCTTCTGTTATTTTAACTTAACTGAAAATTGAGAAACTCCTTTGATAATAGTTATTGCATGTGATGAAATCCCTTGCATGCAGCTGTTTACCACAAAACAATTATTTTACTAGTTACCTGGGATCTTGAGTTCTAGAGAGGCATTCATGTTCTCAGCTTTTAATGATGAATTATCTTGACATTATATAATAAGTTCAGGAATACTGACTAGAATGGAAAAGAAAAATCAGCTGTAAAATAAGGAATGCATTTCCAATTGAAGAAGGGGTTTAAATTTAAGGCTACAAAGAAAGACATTGTTGCAGTCTGTTAGAGGATTCATATCAGTAGGGCATTTCCCCCTTCTTCATTTCCTACAAATTCATAAAGCATAGTAACCTGGGTAATTTTTAAATAGCATTCACAGTGATCCAAATTCACTATAATGACCAGTGGAAAATTATTATGGTTGACCTAGGATCTGTTGTTGTTGTTGTTATTGTTGTTTTTATTCTGTGGTTAATTTTTGGTGAGATTCACAGCCTTTGGGGCTGGTTGGTAGCTCAACAGCTCAAGTCCTAACCAAGGACCTAGGAACTGTTACGGTAACGTCAGAGGATATAAGCTGTTCCAAGTAGGGTGGTTTTTTGTAGAGTCAGAATGTTCAAGTCCAGTAAATTTAGGATTTCTACATAGCAAGGTAGCCCTTTAGGTATTGCTCCATTGTGATTTCTTTTTCCACAGTCGCTCAACTTCAATTTGCAAGTCCTGGTATTTTGTGATTTTTTCTTGCTGCTTATTTTCAATTCGTGCATCACCAGGTATTGCAATGTCAACGAACCATACTTTTTTCTTTTCAACTATTGTTATATCAGGTGTATATTAAGACAAGTGCCTGTCAGTCTGAATTCTGAAGTCCCACAAGATCTTGACTTTCTCATTCTCTAAAACTTTCTCAACCTGATGTTCCCAGTGGTTTTTGCTGTACTCGAATCCAAACTTCTGGCACAATTTCCAGTGAATGATCTTAGCAACGTGGTCATGGCATTGTAGGTAGTCAGTTTGTGAAATTTTGCTGCACCCACTGATCAGGTGGTCGACTGTCTCATCTTTCTCATTACAAAGGTGACATTTGCTGGTGGTGGTAACATGTTGAATTTTTGCCTTCATGCAGTTTGTGGCTAAGGCTTGTTCTTGAGCTGCAAAAATAAAGCCATCTGTTTCTTTTTTCAGTACTCCTGATCAGTTCCAAGTTAGTTTTTGGTCAGGTTTGCCTTCAATACTTTTCAAGTATTGGTCATGCATAGCTTTGCTTTTCCAATTTTCAGCTCGCTTCTCAATTACTTGTTTCTTATATTCAGCTTTTGACTTAGTTGTCTTTAAAAGGTCACCTTTATTTACTTCCTTAATCATTGGTTCTTCACTTTTCTGGATATAATCATTCAAGCTGTGTCTTTCTTATTCCAGAGTCTGCTTTACTTGCAGGAGTCCTCGACCACCCTATGCTCTTGGTAGATATAATCGGTCAACATCACTTTTAGGGTGCAAAGCATGATTCATTGTCATAAGCGTCTTCATTTTTCTGTTCAAATTGTCCAACTCCATCTGGGTCCAGTTAATTATTCCGACAGAGTATCGAATCACTGGTATAGCCCAGGTATTTATGGCTTTTATGATGTTTCCTCCACTTAATTTGGATTTTAATATCTTGCGAATTCGTCGAATGTACTTGACTGAAGTTAATTCCTTGACTTTATTATGCATTAAGTCAGAGGCCTCTAAAAATCCCCAAGTACTTTATCCTTCCTCTGGTTTTACTGCCTTTATCATTTATTCATTCTCAAGTTCTATTCCATCATCTTCTATAACCTTGCCTGCTTTGGTTGCCATTGTTGCACATTTGTCAATTCCAAACTGCATATCAATGTCTTGGCTAAATTCTTTTGTGCTTTCAATTAATAAATTCAGTTCAGCTTTTGTTTTACCAAACAGTTTCAAATCATCCATGTACATCAAGTGCGAAATTTTCAGTCCTTTCTTTGCAACTTCGTATCCACAGTTCATATTCTTCAAAATGATTGTCAGTGGTAGCATTGAGAGTATAAAAAGTAGGGGTGAAAGGGAATCATCCTTGAAAATGCCTTGTTTAATTTTAAGGTCACCCAGTTCTTCATTAGCCATAAGTTTCGTTTTCCAGAGGTTCATTGAAGATTCCATGAATTTTTGTATGTTGCTGCTGATGCCAAAGATTTTCAGGCATTTCTTGATCCAGCTGTGGGGAACTGAATCAAATGCTTTCTTATAGTCTATCCAAGCCATGAACAGGTTGGTTCATCTTTTCTTTGAATTCTTTAGGATTAGCTTGTCAATCAGCAGTTGGTCCTTTGTTCCTCTTGAATTTTTGCAGCATCCTTTCTGTTCTGCAGGAAGCAAGTTATTTCTTTCCAAGTATCCATAAATTAGGTTTGCAATGATACTATTAAGCAGCTTGTATGTTGTTGGCAAACAGGTGATTGGCCTATAGTTTCCAGGGTCCTTTCCTTTTTCTTTATCTTTTTGGATCAAGAATGTCCTTCCATTTATCGTTTTCAGGTGTTTTTAAGATTTAGTTCATTTGGGTTTTCAAACTTTTGTGAACACTTGTAAGTGTCTTTAACCAGAAGCCATGCAGCTCATCTGGTCCAGGTGCACGCCAATTATACTGTCAAGAAAAGACAGATGATGATTATTATTATTTACTTTATTCATAAAACATGAAACTCAGCCAACTGAACATTTAAAAATGCATTGCAAATACTATTGACTGGTGCTAATGGTTGATACAGTTTGCTGCCAGCATCCTAGGTATCAACCAAGTATAATAATGATGATGATGATGATGTATTGTATTTTGTGGTTTTAATAATGCCTGTGCGCCGCCCTGGGTCCTAACAAGGAGAAGGGTGGGGTATAAATTTAATAAAATAAATAAATAAAATAAGATGATTATCTGTGGTTAATCTTTGGTAAGATTCACAGCCTTTGGGGCTGGTTGGTAGCTCAACAGCTTGAGTCCTAACCAAGGACCTAGGAACTGTTAAGTTATTAATAAATAATAATAATATTTATTATAATTATTAATAATAATACTAATAATCATAATAATATCTTCAATTCAATCCAGAGACTAACCAAGACTTAAAATAATCATTATTATTTTATTTTATTGTTTTATTTATTTTATTTTGTATAGATACAGAATATGTAGGCCAGCTCAGGGATGTTCAAACTGTGATGGGTTTGTGATGAATACAGAAGCAAAAAAGTTTACTCAAATGCAGCCAGTTTTCTAGGACTACAGACTTTACTTTTACTTTATTTTTGATTTGTCAAAATCAAAACAAGGCAGAGGTGGGTTTCACATAATGTTACCACTGGTTCGCCGTGCACAAAAACTTTGAGAGTGCACAACTTCTGCGCATGTGTGCAGCCTTCTGCACCTGCGCTTGGCTTGCATGCATGGATTGCATGGATATACATGACTTAGAAAACGTGGCTAAATAGGATGACATCGAGCTGGGGCAGGTGAGTGGGCCCACCCACAAGTCGCCACTACTGGTTCTCCTGAACTGTTCCGAACCAGCTGAATACCACCAGACTACAGAGTTGTCTTAATTTAGGAGAAAACAAATTTGTGTTTTTGTTTTTTGTTTCTTTTAAGTAACAGATTCCATAGCTTGAAGAAATTGAAAACCTCTGGACTTTCTTATTTGCCTTGCTATTTTCCAGATGTATTACATTATACTTTCCTCATTCACCACCTTTAGGATCATGTTTCTCTTGACAGGATAAGAATATTTGAATGAGCATATACAATTAAAATAATGCGCATACATTCATAGATTATGGACAAAATGTCTTTCATTATTAGGGATTCAGTGTCATAGTATGATGTGATAATTCACCTTCTAAGCCTTCTCAATACATTAAATTTAATATTTCACTCCCATGCTTTACTGCTGTACCTGAAAGCATTTCTCAGTTCAATGTTTATGTACTTTGAAAATAGTGTAACTTTCATTGCCAGGTTTACATATTTAAACCCCCCCCCAAAAATCCATGTGTTACCTGGAAGGAGTGAAGTCTTGATAATTCTGTTTTAAAACTTTTCCCTGTTATTCTCCAAAAGAAGACCACCTCTTTTAATTTTAGACAAAAGTCTCAGTAACTAATGATAAAGCCAACATTGGCTAACACATTGGATAGTGAATCTGTTTTGTGAACTCACATAAGGGGAAGAACAGTATCCAGACTACAGTCCCTATTTATCATCGTCGAATTAAGAGTGTAGATTTCCTGCTGCTCTGCAGAAAGCCAGAGTGTTGTTGCTCTATTGGTGAAGGTCAGGCCATCCCTTTCGAGGCAGGTTAATTGAGTAACATACCAGATAATGTGGAATAATAACCATATTAAAAAGTGCAGTACTCAGTGACTTGGTCAGAAAAGGTTATATTTGCTACTTAATAAGAGTAAGTGGCTGAAGATTGGCCATTACATAAAAAAGAACATTTCTTTTACAATTTTCTCCTCCTCAAAGAAGGAGTACATCAGTTTGTAATTACAGTTTTCATTTTTTTAAATTGTTTTAGATTTTTAAAAATCCTGCTTTTTTCCATTATACATTTAAAGGCAGTAGAGATACATATACTCCTTCCTCCTCCTATTTTCCCCATAACAACAACAATCCTGTGAGGAACTGAGAGAAAACAACTGGGCCAAAGTCTCCCACCTGGTTTTCCATACCTAAGGTAAGAATAGTCTCTTTACAGTCTCCTCTTTTCTAGGCCAAAGTGGCTGTCACAACTTTCTGCAACTTCCAAAGAAAATAACTAAATATCCATTGGGATATTTTGCTCTGGAAGATAGAATAAGAAAGTGTATAATGACCTATTGGATCGGGACGCCCTTCGCACAGTCATTCATGCTCTCGTGACATCCCGACTGGACTATTGTAACTCTCTCTACATGGGGCTCCCCTTGAGGTGCACTCGGAGACTTCAGCTAGTCCAGAATGCAGCCGCGTGAGCAATTATGGGAACCGCAAGGTATACCCACGTAACACCGCTCTTGCGCGAGCTGCACTGGCTGCCTGTCGTCTTCCGGGTGCACTTCAAGGTTTTAGTTATCATCTTTAAAGCGCTCCATGGCTCGGGACCTAGCTATTTGCAGGATCGGATCCTGCCGCATACATCCACACGGCCGATTCGCTCCCACAGAGAGGGACTTCTCCGGGTGCCGTCCACTAGACTTTGTCAGTGGGCGACGCCCAGGGGAAGGGCTCTCTCTGTGGCGGGCCCAGCCCTCTGGAACGACCTTCCCCCCGACATTAGAACTATCACGGACCTCCGCTCCTTCCGTCTAAAACTAAAAACATATCTGTTCTGCTTGGCCGGCCTAGGATAGTCTCTCTTCGATGGGGTTGCCAGAAATTTTAGATGGGGATTTTAGTTTTTTAATTGGAATTTTTAGCGCAGGGAAATATTTAATTTGTTTTTAACTATATGTATGTATTTATTGTTTTATTAGCCCTGTGCACCGCTCCGAGTCCCTTCGGGGAGAGGGAGCGGTCAACAAATTTAATAAATTAAATTAAATTAAATTAAATTAATTATAAAGACATCATGCAGTATGGGTTTTTTAATGTTTATACAACTTCATTAAAGTTCATGGACTGTGTACTTAGAAGAGTTCTTGAGAAATTTCTGAGCTAAAGTCATTCACTGTAGGAAAGAATTAGGCAAGAGGTGTGAGGGCAGAGTGATTAGAATGCAGTATTGCAGGCTAATTCTGCCAACTGCCAGCAGTTCAACTGGCTCAAGGTTGACTCAGCCTTTCATTTTCTGAGGGCAGTAAAATGAGGGTTGTTGGCAGCATTATGTTGTAAACCAATTAGAGACGGCTGTAAAGTACTGTGAAGTGGCATATAAGTCTAAGTGCTACTGCTATTGCTAGGAGAAGAGTAGACAGATGTGGGAGTAGTAGTTAAACACATCATTAACCCCTCCTGACTTCTGTTGACCTTTATCAGGTGCCAATTTAGTGTTGAATTTTAGTTGACCAGCTACTTAGATATGGCTTGAATAAATCTTCTATGCTGCAACCTAACTGGTGGTCCTGATTTCTTGTGCCTGACATTTACATGCTAATTCTAATTTTTGCCTGAAAGTCATATAAAATGGAGATCCAAATACTTGTGGATATTATGGCTGATAAAACTTCAATCTCAACACATATTGAGGATACCAATTTGGGAAAGGCATTCTTTTTCACCAGCAAATGGTCTACAGATGACAGATTGTCTCTGAACATAGAGATAGCATGGAGCCATCATTAATTCTTAGCTATTTCTTTGTCTAATTGGCATGTTGGCAAAGAATCTTAGAAATGTGGAATAAGATAGGTAGGCAACACAAGAGCTCTGTAGAGCTCAGAATGGTTGCGCATCAAAGTCAATGTAAAATAAATATTAGCTTTATAGAGGTATGGCAACCTCTGCCAAATTATTAAAACAGCCATCTTCAGCAAGCTTCCTTAAGATGCACTGGATTTCAGACTCCAGAATTGCCAGGTAGTATGTTGAAAGAGAATTCTGAGAATAGAAATTCACATCCCAACAATGTAGGTTTGAAGAAGGCTGTACTAATGAATGCTGTGGAGGCTTATCTTGTACTTATAATCAATGTTTCACCATGTAGAGTAGAATTTATCACTTTTATCTGTATGAGGCTGCTGCTATGACAATATCCAGTAAAGCTATATGATCCTATCAGATGGGCAACAGCATCTGTGCTTGATGTACCAAAGTGTTTACATTATTTCTCATCAAAAAATCAATTCACAGTGTTGAATGCAAAGAAGGTGGAAAATATCCCTCTTTCAGAGACAAGTACAATACATAATTTAACAATTGTTTTACTAACAACTTAGAACAAGGGGAAAATGGTATTATAGTAGTTGGCATGCACCATTGCTAATTATGGGTGTGCAACATTTTGGGGGTGTCATATAAGATCCAGGACAAAAATACTAAATGTTTAGGAAGATTAAAAATGGCTACAGGAATTTGGAATGTCTAGTCTAAAGAAGAACTAGGGGTGACAGGATAACAGTATTCCCATATAAGGGGCTGCCACAAAGACGAGATCAGTCTATTCTTCAAAGAGTTTGAAGGCAGAATAAAAGCAATGGATGAAAACCTATCAAAGAGAGATCCAAACTGGAACTAAGGACAACTTTCCTGACAGTGAAAACAATTACCTAGTGGATCGGCTTGCCTCCAGAAGTTGTTGATGTTCCAATACTGGAGGCTTTTAAAAAGTGATTGGGCAACCATTTGTCTGAAATGGTATAGAGTCTCCTGCTTGAGCAGACCTCCAGGATAGCTTCCAACTCTGTTATTCTGTTATAATATAAATGATTAAGTTAACATAATTCATCAAGTATTTATTTTAGATGTCCTTCAAATTAAACATTGCAATTAGGCTGCAACATTGAAACTCCGGGGGTGAGTGGATGGGTGGGAACTTGAAAGCTGCAACAAGTCAATGAAATAACAGCATTTGTCTGACACCTAACATTATGCCCCATCTTGGATAATTAAAAGCTCCTGGCAGGAACATTCAGCATTTTAGTTGAGTTTTCAGACATAAATATTTTAACTTACCACTTTGAATGTTACAGTATGTATCCAGTTTAAAAAAAAACAAAAAAAAAAACTATCCACATGGTAAGTTTGCCTAAGATTTAATTTTGGGCTTTTTAAAAGTAAATATGGTATTATGCTCAAGGAAAGGGAATTAAAGTGCTCATCCACACAATATGAGAACGTATTTTATTCTTGTCCCTAAATGGTGCAAACTATGTCAATTCTTAAACCACTGGTTTCCACATCTCAGGAATGTAGGCCAGTAGTCCTGTTCTCACTATCAGTGTGTTTTAAAGCTGCATACAATATAATTGTAAGGAAGTGTCTCAGACCAGAACAAGGAAGTAGTATAAGTGGGCCCAAAGATTGCATCCAATGTTATTATTACATTAAATTAATCCCCTCAATCCCCCTGTCTGCAACTTTTTTTCTCAATTATGCTTTGAAGATGTGCCTAATCCACGATAGTTATGAAGGAAGGATCTGTTTTGAGGATAGATTTTGTGGTGTTGTAGTGTCTATAAACAGATTTTTTTACATTTACATTTATTTTTTACATTTACATTTACATAATTCAATCCCTGTCATGAAGGGGTGTAAAAAGGGCAATCTAATATTATTCCGGTGAATTTGTAGACATATACAGAAGTTGAAAGATGAATCCATTGACAATGGTTATGGAGGCAAAGTATCTTTCACATATTGGATTCTCCCAAGTCATGCCGCATTCTCCCTGGGTCCTCTGTGGAGAAGGGCGGGATATAAATATAAATAAATTCTTCCTAACAACAGAGATCAAGCCTCCCAAATAAATTTCATATTCCCTTCCAGATGTTCCAAAAATTGTATCTGTCTAATCCCAGCTACTGGCCTTTCAGCACAGTTTGTGCTTTAGCATGTTTTAAGAACCTAGCCAATTTGAATATCTGCAAATCATGTGCAAGGGGTAACTCTGGCTTTTTAGGTTGAACCAAACAGGCAGAGCTCTACAAAAAAGATAAGCTGAGAGGTCTAATAAAGCAGCAAGCAATCAAAGCTATTTAAGGCGGTCCGAATGTCTGCTTGAGCATAATGGTGAAAAAGATACCAACCAATGCTGTAAATCTGTCTCCTGATGATTGAGACAGAGAGAGGGACATTGCATGTACCCATTCCCTTCTTCCTAAATAGTCAGGTGACAAAAAGCTACATTACATGACCAAAACAAATGCAACTTATCAATATCCAATATTGCAGAAGATAGTTATAATGTATTCTGTTCACTCAACCTCTTGCCAGACTGAAAGGAAAATGAATCAAAATGAAAAATTAATTCTGCATATTTGCAGAAAGATTTATAAATGAATATTTCCCTCTCAAGATAACATACCTCAGTTTGATGAGGTTGTAGTTCAAGCATAGCTCTGACAAGCAGGTTCGCAAGTTGCTAGTAAACACCACAAAATAGTGTCACCAGTCTGAGCTTGAGTTGAGCTAATGAGCTTTTAAGTAGTGCTTACTTAGAAAGCAAACACAATATTCATCTCTTGCGCAATGACCATGTATGCTATTAAGCAAGGCATTTAAGAGGAATTACCTTGACTGGGAATTTCACTCACTCCATTTTAAATTGAATTACCAGCAAACCTTATGGGGCGTTTGATTCTATCTTTGTATGTGTCATGTATAACTAGGGTTTAAATTGCACTAGACTTGCTAGGATTCATGATGAAACAATGCTCAGAGCTTGTTTTTTATGCTAGAAAGTGGCTATTATGTACAAATTTCAGAAGGATGCCTTGCTAGTATCTATCAACAAGAACAATAAAGTGCACTATAGCATCTGAACTCTATCCTGGGTTTAATCATACCATTGTGGCCAACATGATTTGCTGAAATACCATGTTTCCCCAAAAATAAGACAAGATCTTTTTTTTAACCCCCTTTCTTTTGATAAGCACTTGGCCTTATTTTTAGGGAGGTCTTATTATTCGTGAGGTGCAGGAGGCAGCAAGCATGATTACCTTATGGCTGCTGCTGTGTTGCAATATTTTCAGGGTGAGCTTATTTTCTGGGGAGGGCTTATTTTAGCACATGCGTGCAAAAGCCTGATTGGGCTTATTATCTAGGGATGTCTTATTTTGGGGGAATCAGGGTAATCAACGTGGTCCAGCCAAAGTGAACTCTAAGCCATGAAACATAATCTTCAAACTAATATGGTTGGCTTTGCCCTTGTCACCAAACTAAAAGCAAACTAACCACTATGGCTAAATCAATGTTATGAAAAGGATATCTATTTATGTTATGCCATACTTCTGGGAATACTTTCTTTGAAAGATATTGTTTGTGGAACATAGAAATGCGTTACATTGCTAGCTTTGTTTGATGTATTATATTTCAGGCACCATTTTGACAAGATGGTCTGCAAGATGCTAGCTTTGCACATCTTGCTAGGCCAAAACCAAATCACCTCGTGATTGAGTGCAGCATGTGAAACCTGCCATTCACAAATCTTTTGTGAATGGGAGACTTCTTCATCAGTGCACCAGCTGCCAGTGCACTTTTGAACATATACTTCCAAACTGACATATAAGATTGCTCTCCTTAGTTGCCCAAAGCAAACAATCTTTTCCCATTAAAAAGCAATGAAATATTTTTTTTAAAGCTATGTGTCAAAAAAGTTGTACTATAGCTGAAAAAAACAACGAAGTGCTGCAAAATACAGCAAGCAAGCTTTCTCCAGTTTTATTGCAGAATTGAGTGGTTTCAAGAAATAGGTTCTTAGACACCTTGCCCTGAACTCAAAATTAAATGTAGAAGAACTGGACTGAAGGACTTGAGGTGGGCTGGGGAGAGATTAAATATTTAATCCTTTAGAAGAAAGTAGTGTGCATTTTTATAGATATGGCTTGGAAGCAGAATAGAAAAGCATGGATATGTATGTCTATGGAGATTCTCAGTTATCCAGATCATGGTTGTCCCAAAGGTGCTTCCCCTCCCCTCCCTAAGAGGCAACTGGACTTTCTGGTTTTTCTTTGAAGACGTTTCACTTCTCATCCAAAAAGCTTCTTCAGCTCTGACTGGGTGGTGGGGAATGGAAAGATTTATACTCCTTGCAGAAAGCTGGTCATTTGCATTCTTTTAGCGACTCGTTAAAGCCATCATACAGGTGATGCTGATGACACAGATAAACCTCCAGGTGACCTTAATGATTCTCTAAAAGAATGCAAATGACCAATTGTCTTGAAGGATTATAAATCCTATGTGCTTCTGATAAATAGCAGGCATATGAATGGGAAATTAGAAAAGGAGGAAAAAGGAATAGAAGGAATGCTGCATAGATGAGAAAACTTGAGCTGCTGGATGTGGATTGGGAAGTGGGGTGGATCTTTCGTGCCCAACGCCAATGCATAAAGCTCCATTTAACATTTCTGAAAATTTTACATCTGTAATGAAGACATATCATTTTAATTTCAATGTTGTAAATGCTGTTTTAATGGGCTGTTTACAGTTGTTTGTTTTTAATGTGTATTGTGCATTTTGTATTTCTGCACAAACGTATGATTTCCTAGTGCTGAGAACCCCAAACAAGCACACATATTCCAAGATTTCTTTCTCAATCTTGGAATAAATCATCCTGGTTTTGTCTGGGTTTGGGCTGTTTTCAACAGCATATTTAAAATGTTCCAAAAATCCTGAATACTAAAACTGACTTGCTTCTCTATAAATTGTGATTGATGCAATTTTTCTTTTTCTTTCCAGAAAAAACAGCCTGCATCCCTGACACAATTCAGTAATTTAAGACTAGGTGAGGGAGGAAGACATATAGTGGTAGAGGTTGGTGGGGGGAGTTTTTAAATGTATGTGTAGAGGTTTATATAAATATTGCTGGGCCTTTCACCACAGATATCTAGTTTTAGCCACAACAAGGTTAATACAATGAAAATTACAATCACAATATTTATCATACCCCCCACCTGGGGGCAGGACAAGAAGCAATGGGTGGAAACTAATCAAGGAGAGAAGCAACTTAGAACTAAGGAGAAATTTCCTGACAGTTAGAACAATTAACCTCTGGAACAGCTTGCCTCCAGAAGTTGTGAATGCCCCAACCCTGGAAGTCTTTAAAAAGATGTTAGATAGCCATTTGTCTGAAATGGTATAAGGTTCCTGCCCACGCAGGGGGTTGGACTAGAAGACCTTCAAGGTCCCTTCCAACTCTGCTATTGTATTGTATTGTATTATCACACAAATGATGCAATTATGCCCATGCAACCTAATGACTGCCACAAGTTTAAAAAGTTGTGTCATATCTCATATGCGTGTGAACTTTTGACATGTGCCTCTCCCTGATTAGCCTGGCTTATTGGCAAGGGGATGCAACTGCATTGAGAGACTATTCTGGAGGATTGATCCCAAAAAGAAATGATCAAAACCATTCTCATTTTCTTCTCTGCATGGTAGCATGAATTTGCTGCTTTATTTATGAATTCTTAGCTATGGGGAAATTAAAATTCATAGCTTCAGTTGTATGTTTTTTATGTTAAGCACTTTCTTTGCCAAGCAAGTAGCTAGTAAGCAAATGCAAATGTTTGTGTATGTGCATGCACTATGTGCATTTGACAAGTGTTGCTAATGATGATGATGAGCTTTTCCGGTTGTAAGTTATAAAATCAAAGGCTTTGTTGTTGGCAGATTGCCAGATGAAAACAGGCTCATGCATTAGAGGATGAAAGAGGGAAAAACAGCTGACCAATAGCCAGAGTGGGTTTCGGTCTTCCTGTTTATTGGCTGTTCTGGAGTGAATCATGCTGTGTGTTTCTAATATTTCATCGCAGCCTAAAGATATTGAAAAGGGCTTCCACAGATGTTTCTGTAGATAGACTGGAAAAAAGTGCCCTCGCTCTGTGGTTTCTAAGATTTTTTATGGGATATTTTAAAATGTTTTATTCATTTAGTATGTTGGGTGATAGGAGCTAAATAGAGTAGATAGTAACCAGATTGCCAGGGCCTTTACTTTTGAGCAAAATTAGGACACAAGGGATTGTCTCAAAGGTGCTTCCCCCCACCTCAAGAGGCAACCGGACTTTCTGATTTTTCTTTGAAGACACAAGGAGTTGTTTTGTGATAAATTGACATAAAAACTCAAGTTAATGTGTTTGCTTATTTAAGAATAGTATAATATGCTTCTTTAGGTCTAGAGATGTCATTTGTTGTACCTCTTGTGTAATATCCTTAATCAGGGGTCCTCAAACTATAGCCCGCCAAAGCCATTAAAGTGGCCTATGCAGGACCAATAGACTGTCCCACCCACATCACCATGACAACCTGCTAGCCCCCACCTTTCATCTGAGTGCAGGACTTACTTTTGTGAGCCCTGCAGGCTGGTACTGGAAGGTAAGGCCAACATATTTGGCCAGCAGAGTGCTACTGGAGGCAAGGGGAAGGCCAAGAATGAGAGGTACGAACACTCCATGAGGCAAAAAGTGAGCCCATTTTTGGCCTTCAGAATTCTTCTGGAGGTGGGGGAGCTAAAATGGGCCCTGCCTCCAGTAGCACTCTTCAGGCCAAAAATGGGATGTGCAGAGGCCTCACAAGGCATCCTTACCCTCCATTTTTTACCTCCCTGCCTCCTCTGCCTCCAGAAGATTTGTGTGTGTGTGTGTGTGTGTGTGTGTGTGTGTGTGCATTAGGTTTTTGAGCTGATCAATAAATAAATCAGGGAGACTAGGATAGATCTATTTCGAGCTATTTAGCTCTCATCAGCTAGCCATACCCTTACTGGGATTCGAACCAGGGAAGTATTACATGTTAGGCAGATGTTTTAGCCACTAGACTACTGGTTCTTATCTTGATCAGCTGAGACAGGAGGATAAGTATATGCTTGTGTCACAACACCCTGCTAAGCCCCAATTAAGGGAGGAAGCATACTGTTTTCCTTTTCTGCCTTTTGCCTCATCACCAGAGACCATCTAGACAGAAAGCTATTAGTTCCGTTGTGTACTTTTTTAAATATGTGTGTTAGGTTTTTGAGCTGATCAATAAATAAATCAGGGAGACAGCTAGATCACTGGTTCTCATAAACACACACACACACACAGATAGACAGAAAGAGAGAAAGAGAGAGGGAAAGAAAGAGAGAAAAACAAGAGAGACACGGGGAGACAGATAGAAACAGAGAGAGAGACAGAGTGAGGGAGACAGAGAGACAGCAAGAGAGAAAGAGAAAGAAAGAAACACAGAGAGAAAGAGAAAGAGAAAGAGAGAGAAGATGGGAAAGAGAGAAGATGGGAAAGAGAGAGAAAAAGACAAGAGACACAGAGAGAGACACAAAGAGAAAGAGAGATAGACAGAGAGAGATAGACAGAGAGAGAATGATAGGCAGATAAAGAGAGAGATAGGAAGAGAGGGCGAGAGATAGAGAGAAAGATAGAGATAGACACAGAGAGAGAGAGAGACTGAAAGAGGGAAGGAGACCAAAAGAGCGAGACAGAAACAGAGATATAGATGGACACAGAGAGGGGGAAGAAGAAAAGACAGACATACAAGAGAGAGAGAGAGAGGAGAGGGTGGGGAGAGGGACTTGTTGATTGTAAACTCTTTTGCGCTGAGAAGAATTGCTGCAAAACTGAGTTTCCTGAAGTGGACCACTAGAGTCCTAAACAACTTAAAAAATAAGGGGCGAGAATTCATTTAAATACCGGTATAAGCTAAAACTTCCTTACAGTGGGATTTGTTCAACAGTGAAAGTGTTTATGCTCAAAAGTTGTGTATTTTCCATTTGTGGATTATTTGTTTTTAAAGTTGGACGGCCACTTCTAAAGGGTGGTTTTATTGAAGAGGTTAGACTAAATTATTCCATTGGTCACTTGTAACTTCACAATTCTATGATAGAACAAGATGTACAAGATTTAATAAGGTTACCACATCTGAATGGCAAACATTCAGATATAGCACATTCTCTTATATGCCTGAGAATACAATACCTGCAGAGAATTACTGAAATCTTTTAAGTAATGGAACTGGAATGAACACCACTATTAATTAATTTTTGGTTTCTGCCCTATAGTTGGACTGCTAGCAGTCTCTAGATAGATGTGTAAACTGTTATAGCATGAGATAAAAGAAACTGCTCAGCCTAATTAGTCCCTTTGTGCTATGCCACACAAACAAATTCAGCTTACACCTTAACATATATTATTGCCTGACTTGCAATCTTTCATGCTGTCAGCCTGCAGTTTTAAATCACCGGAGAATACTTTCTCCACCCCTCCAATTAGTTATGGTCTTTGACAAATTTCTAGAGAGACTTCTCTAACTAGTAGAAGAGGAGGTTTTATGAGTCTGGGTGGACTTCAGCATGTGCAATACATTCCACTGCATTTCTACAACTTCAATGGGAATGTTATCTGGATGGTGTTTAAAATATGGGGGGGGGGAGAGAGAATATATTAGTATTATAAAAATCGTCTTGCTCAGTGGCTAAAATCCTGAATAAAAGCATTGTACTTGGCATCTATTTCTTGTAATGTAGCTTGATATCACTTGAAATCCTTTCTCTGAAAGTATAACTCCACCAGATTTTTCTACAGTGTTACATACAGTGAGTACTCTATAAAACAAAATAAAAAGAAATGTAAATGCAACAGGGAACGTTTTCTAGAAAGTCATTGATTCGTAGTATAAATCTATAAATATTTATTCAGTAACAAGCCTCGCAGTGTTTAATGCGGTGCTTCTCAATCTTGGAAACTTTAATATATGTGGACTTCAGTTCCCAGAATTGCCCAGTCAGCATGCTGGGTTGGTTATTAAGGTTGAGAAACATTGATCTAATGGAGTTCCCTCCTTAGTTAGAGGGAATCCTTCCTTCAGAAGTTGGGAATTAACTAGCCCAGACTCAATTCAATGTACTAGATTGCATTTTATTAATTTTTCATCTTTGTTGAAACTGAGAGACAATCTGAGAATCTGTACACCATTCTTCATGACACAGTTTTTTGTTCTTTTAATTTTACCGAGAGTTACCATTGAGAATTGTTCCTGTTGTTCTTATTTTCATGTTTTAGTTTCCATTTTTCTTAGAAGGGCTGCAATTCTGTTCACAGCTGTGTTACATGAGCCCCATTGAATAGAACAAGAGACAAGCAACCTGGGAAAAGAACTGCAACCAGAAACTGAAACATATCTAAAAGAGAATCCAATCAAAATGTCTGAATAGTTACTGTACATCAATATTTAACAGCTGAAAAGGACATTTCCACAAGAAAACAGATTGAAAAGAGCATCATATCTCTCTGCATTGGCTGCATATGAGAGGTGAGCTAATTTATTTGTGGATGAGGTGTGATGTCTCTATTTGACTAATCTTGTCTGCCAAATCTTGGGATTCTTTCAAGGGGAAAAGTCATCTGAGGACATTTCAGCTGCCTTCCAAGGAACCATGGGGATCATCATCTTCATTTGGCAGAACTGTCTTTAAGTCAAGCTCCATTCCATGTGACTTCATGTGAGAAAATTTAAACCAGCATATTGGCAGACGAACAGCAAATGTGTGGACCAGTTAGCTACTTCAATCACTTCAATTCTACTTCAATTCTCTCCTTCTTCTTTCTACGCACATTACAACAAATCTACCATTATGCCATCTATGTTGCAAATTAATGACATAATCAAAATGGAAATATTTAAAATATAGCATTGTTGATACAGACGATTTGAAGGAAAGCTATTTTAAAATTTTGACTTAGCTACCAAGGGAATTGCCTTTCATGTTGGCACAGTCCAAAGCTTGGGAAATACAACAAAAAGGAGATTTTTGGGAGAATAGTAAGGAATGTAGGAAAAGATATTGTTTCTTTATTTTAGAAGGGAATTGACTCCATGCAGCTTAGTGGAATCATTGAAACTGCCTCAATTACTTGTTCCTGAACATTGCTCACTAGGCTTGCTATACTCCCTATTTATATGTTTACCTCTAGTTCCTTCTACCTTCCCTGTCTCTAGTTTCTTCTCCCTATCCCTCTTGTCATCACATATGCCCTTTACACCTTCTCTGTGCTGTCATTACTTTTCTGCCTACTCTCTTTCAACCTCTCTATACTGATTTGTGGCATCTTCACGTAATTCCTCATTTGTTTGCTCAAAAGTTGCAGATTCTCCAAAAGGAAAGAAAAAGCAACATTTTTTTCAGTAGTGAAAAACCTGTGACACTGATTCTCTTCTTTGTATTGCTCACTAGTAAAAAAAACAACACCCTTTAGCTCAGGGGTCTCCAACCTTTGCAACTTTAAGTCTGAAGGACTTCAGCTCCCAGCAAAGCTGGCTGGAGAAGTCTGGGAGCTGAAGTCCTTCAGACTTAAAGTTGCAAAGGTTGGAGACCCCTGCTTTAGCTAGTAAAACCATCCTGCTGCATTTCTTTCTTTCACCTGTATCCAAAGAATCACGGGCAATCATTTTTTAATCAGTAGAGGGCACTATGACACTGAATTAAGTGTGACCAGGGTTGAGAAACCAACCACATTCCAGGTATCATTGGAATTCAACAAACCGGCTCGTTTGAACTGTAGTCTAGGAATATCTGGAGTTTTGCCATCTCTGTTGGAACAGTTTGCTCCAACAGTTTGTATCACATCATAAATCAAATAATCTATACAGCTTGGACCAAGGGGCAAGTTCCATATGGCAAAAGATGTTTCTGGATATTTACATTAAATTTGGATCTAGCTGAAATGACTCCATGAAATCTTCTTTAAACTAGGATTTTGGGTATATGATGTTAGGGAAAGAATGTGAAGTAAACCTCTTTCTCAGCTGAGAACAATTCTTCATGATTTATCTATTTAATTTCAGTAAATTTAATTTTACTGAAATTCAGCAAGACAGACAAGCAAATACACATTTTGCTTCTTCTGAACTGTGCACATTGTGTATATTTCTTAAACTGACTAGTTTTATGTGAACCCTATAAAACTTGATGAATGCAAGGTCACTATTAAATGGTATTTGTTTTTTAAAAAAGAAGAAAATATCTATATAAGATCCCACAGCACGGAAGACAAAGGGACAGAGACAAGGGGTATGCTGAAATTCTCCTCACATCCTGTCAAGCTGAATCCAGATAAATACAGTGCTAAATAACTATACAAATTCTTGAAGTAAATACTATTTGGTCACGGAGAATGCTTCAAAATCTTTTTTTTACAGGAATGAATGCTTAAGGTACTTAATGTGAAATTCAGGAGTAAAGAAAATATCGTCTTGCTGCTAGCAGAGGTTGTCCAAGGCAGCTTCTTTTTATGAATAAATTGTTGTACTATATTTATTAAAATGAGTCTACAAGATTCAATAATAGGCCTTGATATCATACAAAGGGGGAAAAAAAGGAAGGAATGTAGTTCAATGGCATTGTTATCGCACAATTGTGGCTCACATGGTCCCCTTATGTAACATAGCAATAATCAAGAAAAACACATTCAAAGTCCATAGCGATTAGCATGTAGCAGTGCTATGGGCAAAATACGATACTTTGCTCTTAGATCCATAATAAATTTTCTATACAAAAATCTGTTTATTGATATGTCATATTTAAAAACCACCCATTACCCTCACAAGTGACTCTTTTCCATTTAAATAGAAAGGATTTTAATTCCACTTCTCACAATACAGTAGCTTTTTAGCAATGATTGTAATCTAAAATAAATGTTGGTCTATCTGTCTTTGAAATATATTATTTTTATTTTTCCAGAAATATACCTTAAATTTGTCTACTCCTTTCCAAATTGAGAATAGTTTCATGTATAAAACCTGATATATAATATATAAAAAATATGTATTAGATGAAAGCTGTGTCCATTGAGCTGGTAAGAACTGAAAAAAATGAAAATGGTAAATTATTAACATTTAGAAGACTATGCCAAAAAAAAGTTTTGATGTCTCATTTGAAGAACATAGAATAGAGGTTCTACATCTGCATGTATTTTTGAAAACAGTGCCATTTGAACATAGCAGTCAGGGAGAGAAGTTGAAGTTTGTCATAGCCAGTGTTCTTCCATGATTGCTTATCAGAAGAATTTGTGCTCTTCCCAGAAACGTTGCCCTTCCCTAACCAGGGGTGGGCCTCAAAAATTTCAGCAATGGGTTCTCTGCCCAGTTGCTCGGTGGGCATGGCCATGCTGCGCATGTCCTAGTCAGCTTCCTGCAGCATGGCAGGGAAGGGGCTGTTTTTGCCTTCCCCAAGCTCCGGAGGCTTTCCTTGAGCCTCTGGGAGGGCAGAAATTGCCTACCTCAGGCTCTGGAGGACTTCCAAACTTCCAGGAGGCCCATTTCTTCTCTCCCTGAGTCTCCGTGTGGGTCCTGCACTTACTTCACATCAAAAATGGGCTGCATGGAGACTCCTGGGGGAAATGGGGAGGAGTGAGAAGGGCAGGCCCAGCCAGCATGGGATTTGGAGGTTCTTTGAACCAGCTATAATGTTAGCTACTGGTTCTTCCGAACTCGGGCAAACCTGTACCGATCCACTCTGTCCCTAACCCTTTGGACTGGCATGGACCTATTTCCCTACTTGGCCCACCACAGAAGTACAGGTTGTTAATCAAATGCAACTCTCTTCTTTGATCAAAAACTCCATGCAAAATAAACCTGTTTGTTTGTTCCCTATTGCCGGTTATTTGCGCAAATAGAAGAAAATGGAAGAGGAAAAAGTATTTCCACATTCCTTAGTTGTAGCTTCTTCTCAATCCTGCCTAATACAATCCCAGGGACATCAAGCTTTAGAAAGTGCAATCCTCGACATAAATAAATTGCCTAGCTGTCTTGCAGAAACCGATAATTTATGTACAAAAAGTAATATACCAAATATATATTTTAACTTATTTTCAATGGAGATTCTCAGTTATCCAGGTCATGGTTGTTCCAAGGTGCTTTTTCAAGAGCCAATTGGACTTTGTTTTTCTTTGAAGACATTTTGCTTTTCATCCAGGAGCTACCTTATATCTTCCCCACCATCCAGTCAAAGCTGAAGAAGCTTCTTGGATGAGAAACAAAACACTTTCAAAGAAAAATAAGAAAGTCTTGAAAAAAGAACTTTGAGATATTTTACCCTATTGCTTTCACCTTTCATAGGAATGTTTCTTTTTAATTATTGCAAGGCTAAATTCTGTACTTATGGTTTTGTTTTGCTGATTGCTTAATTTGGTATCAATTCTTTCACTTGTTCCTTTTTATTACCTTTTCTTTATCACTATGAATTATTTCAAAGCAAAGTGTGGTACAAATTAAATTTTAAATTATCCATCCATCCATCCATCCATCCATCCATCCATCCATCCATCCATGTTTGTCTCTTGTCTGCATTTATTTTGAAGTAACAGCAAATTTCACACTAAGGTGCCCTTGATGTTTTGTAAAATGCAATCAAAGAATCACACCAAATATCAGAATCTTTTTTTTTATTTGGCATCATACATTCACCCTAAAGAAAAGTGTCTTCTTCTAAGTACTGAATCAGATATATTTCAGAAGTTTCAGAGCTTTATTAAATACCATCAGAGGCATGCCTGTCATTTCCCTGGTTTCATCGTTTGCATCCAGCCCCATTCCAGGTGCATAATTTCAAAGCAGTTACAGGATGAACTGTTAGAGGAAGCCTGCAACATAGGAGGGGAGGGCGGGTTGCCTGAACTATAGAGTCTGACAGCATAAGCAATGAATGCAATGAATGACTGTCCACTCTTTCACTGCTCCAGGTTAAATATTCTGTTTATAGCTTTGAATACATCTTTGCAATATGTGTCCTTGCTCAGCTCAAGGACATCTCTCAAAATGAAGTGCTTTATTTTGTTTCTTCTGTTCAGTTTGTAAACAGAATAGATTATACAGCAAAGCCTATTCTTCCCTTAAACTGTTTTGCCAAGGGAATTTCTAAGAGATTGAATGGGTAGAGTTTGCAAACTAGATGGGGTGCTAATGGCATTCTGTGTTGTTGTTTTTTTGGTTAAAGAACAAAAAAATGTGTTGAGATAAGAAGCTTCCCTCTGAAGAACTGTAGGCATCAGTCATATATTTGATCTCAGATGTAGCACAATGATTGCTTCATTCTTGTAAATTCGGCATCCTTTTTGTTCCTTTTCATGTTTAAATCTTTTTCACAAGAAAGCATATGGTTTTGTTTTTCTGACATTTCAAGTGAGGATTTGGTTTGCAAACATTAAACTACTTTGAAGTAAACAGAAGCAGGTTTTCTTTTCATTAATGTAATTATTTGTGGTAAATAACAATTATAATGGGTTGTAGTTGAGGTGCTTCTTCATTGAATAGAAAGTGCTTCTCTCAGTTGGCTCTTTTTCCATTAGAGGCAGGACCCCTTTAGTATATTACGTTCCTACATTATTTCTACCTAGAGATTTTTAAAAAAATGCTGTCCTATATCTGTTTATGCACAACAGTATTAATTCAACTGAGAGATAGAGAGTCAGTAGCTAAACTCCACTCCAAACAGCTCAGTATAATAATCAGTGAGGGATACAGGAGTTCCAGTTCATAGTGTAATAGAATTTGGAAGTATATTGAGATCATGCAATCCAACTTCTGCTCAGAACAGAAATTTCTGACAAATGGCTTGAAGACTTCTAGTGATGAAAAATCCATGAGTGTTCTGGATAATGGGTTTTGTTGTTGAACTGCTAAAAAGTTTTTTTCTACCATTTCTACCATTTTTCTATCTGGAATCTGCTTTCCTAGAAATTAAAACCATTATTACATACCCTGTATTCTGGAATGAGAAAACACACCAGAACTTTCTTTTTTCTGTGTGATATGCATTCAAGTATTTGAAGGGTGCTACAATATCTCTCATTGGAAAAGACCCTGATTTGTGGCAAAAGAAGGAGACATCAGAGGATTAGATGGTTAGGTAGGGTAATCAATGCAATAAACATGAGTTTAGGCAAACTCTGGGAGACAGTGGAGAACAGGGGGCCAGAGGTCACAAAGAGTGGGATACAGGACGTAGCAACTGAACAACAATAAAATCTTGGTAATCTTGTCTTCTGAGGACTGACCACACCCAGTACATTCAGCTTCTTTCCATAGGATGTAGTTTCTACAATTTTGATCATCTTCAATGTCCTTCTCTAAATCTGGTGGTTTGGTTTTTTTTGCATCCTTCGTGAAATGTGTTACATAGTAGTGGACACATACTGTACTCAGATTGGAATCTGATGAAAGCACTAAACTATTATTTCTAACTATTTTTAATAAGTCTTTTCATGATACAGCAGCCTAAAATGACATTTCTTCTTTTCAGTCACATTATATTGCTGACTCAAATTCAGTTTGCAGTCAAATATTATTCCAAGACCTTTTTTTCCATCATCAGTTCCAATCCTACAACTATATATTTGATTTTTGTTTCTTAAATGAAAACTATCACCCTTGTATGTGTTAGATTTCATTGTGTGATTTTTCAGCCCACTTTACTAACTTAGCAAGATTGTTTTCTATTAACTATACCATCTAATTTTATATAATTTGCATACATTTGAGTTACTTACCCCAATGGACTCTTCTTGGAACCGACATAGAAGATTTTTCCAAACATTTCAGCTGGTGAATATATAGGAATCCACAGGTAAAACCTGCTTGTGAGGCACTTAAGAGTTGAGAGATTGAAATAGCATAAAAGCATTTGACTTATTTATTTAATATTGCCACCAATTTCACAATCATGACTTTGGGCAATAAATATAAGAATAAAATCCAACAAAACAAAGATGAGAAATACTGTCAATAAACAAAGTGACACAACAATACATTAGAGGCACCCTAGGGCAATCAATTTAAGTACATAGCCACAGTCAAGTCTAAGAAAATCACAATGATGGCCTCATCCAATTTACAGGCCCCATGCTAGGACAACATCCAAGATTTACAAAATGCCAATAGAATAACAGCTACATGAATGTCAATGAATCTGTGTTCATTGAGGGATAGCACTGCAATAGAGTTACTATTTGAAAGGGATGTTTTCTGGGTCTTACCAGATAGATCACCTTAATAGATGCGATCCAGAGTTGACCCTGTCATAACCAGGCAACGACAATTGGTGAAAATAATTCTCTCATTAATAGCCTGTCATGATGGGCTTTAGTGATAGTTATCAATACTTTGAATTGCACTCAGAAGCTTACTGGGAACCAGTGCAGATCATGGAGCAGTGGCTAACAAGGATGTACCAAAGTGTGTTCTTAATTGCCCATAGTGTTTCATTCTTGATCAGCTGCAGCTTCTGAGTGGTTTACAGTCCGACATAATAAATATTGCAGTAATCATTTCAGAAAATGATCAAGACATGAATGATGCCTGATCCAGGAAAAGGTACAGTTGGTATTCAAAATAAATCTATGCATAAGTACTCCTGATTTTGGCTGCTACTTACTCTTCAAACAGGGACCACAAGATTAGGAGAACTCCCAAATGCAACTGGAGTGCTTCCATTTTTAATTTTCAATGGGGAGTAGTGCCTCCCCATTGAAAATTAAAAATGGAAGCACTCCAGTTGCAGGGAGGTTAAAATCCAAACTTACTTAGTCCTGCTTTGGTTAATTGAAGTCAATTCGTCCCCATCTACATCCACACACCCTCTAGGCGCTGAGAAAGAACCTCACCAATATTACTTGGTCAACCTGGAGTACCAATGGTATCTAATCCTGTCCCAGTTAACTTTGGCCTTAAAAATATTTTCAAGTAACACACCTGAGTAAAAGTTTTCATAGAACTAAAAGCTCCATAGAAACGAAAGCAAGAATTTAGTTCCTTTCACAGTAACTCACATGAATAGATCCTTTTTACATTTTTATATGTTTAATACCAAGGCTTTTCAGGGTTTTTTGCTCCACAGGAGTTCTGATCAAATAAGAGCAGCTAACTTAATTCAGTAAAAATGGCCTACTTTTTATATTTATATTGGCCTCATAAAACACTAAAGAACAGTCCATAAATATATGTGAATACCACTTTCCTGCGCACAGGTTGCTATGCACCTTATAAAGCCTGAGAGGATTGGCAAACACAGCAAAGCAAAGCAATGGCGAATGTAATATAATTTGAATTACCTTATGCATTTGCACTGATATTTGTAGAAGAGCACAAATGTCAAGAGCTCTATCATTTGGCTCTTGACATTATAAGCCAGGAACATAGGCATAAGTTGCCAAGACCTTTAAAGAAGTATTTTGCTTTGATGAGGTTTCATAATGTTCTGTTAAAGTAATGTGATGAACAGAAGACATTCCCTCCCTTATGTAAGAGTTGCAAGTGAGCATTGGAGTCAAGAATGTCTGTGTTCAAAAGGTAGGATTGTGGTTGTAACAGCATGGTCAAAGGTCATTTGTACATGTGTCAACATCTCATGCCTATACAAAGGGGCAGTACTTAATGGGTCACAGTTGCTTACTTACCTTTTTTTACCCACCTTTCTGTATGGATACTATTTGGAGGAAGCATCCATTCAAGCAGTGATGTGCGGTGAGGTTTATGGCTGGTGAGGCACTGACGTCATCACAGTCAGATTTACAAACAGTAAATTCCTACAAATTATTTTATCCAATATTTGATTGGTAGCAGTTAACGGGTTACGTTTAAAGTCTCATATCAGCATTCTTTACACATACTGTAGCACACAAAAAAGCACATTTAATTGAAAAAAAGTGACATTATGGGTCTCACCTTTACTTATAAATGAAGTCCATCCGCCACTTAACTCTTGACTGCATGAGTTGCGCTCTGTGTCATCACTTACTTGCTGCCGCTGAGTCACAGAAGAATGAGCATCCTCTACTATGAGGCAGGAGAACTGCATGCCTCACCTAGTCTGACTTTTTAGGCATTTTATGATCGCTCAGCACAAGAAACACGTTCCACACATAGTTGTTGACAAAAAACATTCCATTTTATATTATATACATCAGCTAAACTATTAAAAGTGACACACAAAGAGACAGCAATACGGTCTCATTACCGATCATGTAAAACAGTTAAGCAGAGTCATCCCCGGTGAGGCAGCAGCTAGCTCAGCCTCACCTCAGATCACCCCTGAGACGCTGAGCTCACTGCAACCTCACCACAAACTCTTGCCTGACTAGTTGAACGGTAAATGTGAAAATTCTGCAATTTTAATACCAAATAATGTAAAACTGGTGAAGTTAAATAAAAAAACAAATTTATGGTACAGATCAGTAGATAAATACAAGCATTTAATTTATTTTTTCCTTTTCATTATTTTCTCTTTTCATGATGAGAGGGTGAGGCTGTACCTCACTTGCCTCATCTGACTGCACGTCACTGCATTCAAGGTTGGCCATCTGAATACAAAAGAAAAGCATAAGAGCCATGGTGGTGCAGTGGTTAGAGTGCAGTACTGCAGGCTACTTCTGCTGATCACCAGCTGCCAACAGTTTGGCAGATCGAATCTCACCAGGCTCAAGGTTGACTTAGTCTGCCATCCTTCTGAGGTGAGTAAAATGAGGACCCAAATTGTTGGGGGAAATATGCTGACTCTGTCAACCGCTTAGAGAGGGCTGTAAAACACTATGAAGTGGTATATATGTCTAAGTGGTATTGCTATATGTAGTCTTCAATTTACAATGGTTGTTTTATGACTGGAATAATGATGGACATAGATTGAGTGCTTTAGAGCCTCTAATAGTTGTTTCTGGCAAAAAAAAGCCATTCTAAATGTTCACTTAACAATCACCGCTTTTTTTTTAACAACCATGGATTTACAACTATAATCACCACCAACTGGATTGCTAATCCCAATTACAGTCGTAAATTGGGGATTTACATCCATTCTAAAACTCCTCTACATTTAAATCACTGACTGGTCTTGTCTTGACTCTGTCCCCAGGCTCTCTGCCTCTTCTCCTTCTAAAGTCATTTGGGTGAGATAGACAGCGTAGAAATGTAATAAATAAATAAATAGATAAATTTAGAATTTGTTTTTAGCATCAAATTTTATTCATTTATATGAAAGGTGTAACAAAATTCAGGCCCCATAAGCAATTATTACATACATTTCATTAAATGTTTTAATTGGTTGAAATTTTCTTCTAAACTCTTGTTTGACGTTGAAGAATGAACTCATCCATTTCTTTGGATGAGTCTTCAAAGAAAAACAAGAAAGTCCAGTTGCCTCTTGAAAAAGCGCCTATGTTTGATGTGTTGACCTTTGAACATTCCTAAGCACAGTAACTTTTCACTGCAAAAAATATTAATTTATAAAATATATTGTGATTGGCCTTATTTTTGGAACACCAGTACTACAGTGCTTAGAAATATATCTTGAATTAAGCCAGGACCAACTCTACACATTATGATGCTCTATGCCAGGGGTGTAAAGCTCCTGGCTCGCAGGCCAGATACATCATGTGCTGGCCACACCGACACCAAGTTTGGCGAAGGGGGAAAAAGCCCCAATATGTCACATGACACTGCAGGTTTGACACCCCTGCTCCAGGCAAAGTCATTTGTTTTACTGGATTGTTGTATACAGCTCAGAGTCACTTTCCATGAGATGCGTGACCATGTAAATGATTAATAAATACATACTTATATACACTTTTTGGTTGCCTCCTAGGCATTGGCTCACCATCTGATTCTGTTACAATTTTAAAAGGATGCCCTCTTGTTTCTTTTTTTTTACTTTATGTTTTTGAACTTAACAATTTTCAGCTCTAGGACTTTTTTTTCTTTTTTGTTTAGACATGTTCAACTTATATCCTATGAATCACAGCAAATAATTGCATCAGAACCTATTGTTACCACATGGCAACAATTCTGTACAATTATATTTAACCTTCAAGCAGGTACAGTGTTACATAAACTGCACTTTTACTACTTTTCTGGAGATAATTTCAATAACTTGATAACCTCTCAATTCACTCCTTCTCTCCCTATCAGAACTCGGTCTTGGTTCATATGATCAGCTTCCAGAGATCAATGGCTGTAATAATAACTTGTTTTTTGTGACTTGCAAGGTCTGGTTAATATGCTGCTTACTATCCCTCAACTGATTTTGTGATGAGCGCTTTTGAAAAGTGTAGAAAGAAAATGTTCAGAACAACAAGGAAAATCAACAGATTTTATATTCATATTGATTATTTAGAAATCTTCAATTTTGGTGCCCCATAAAATTTGGCACCCCAGGTAACTTTCTAAAGTTCAATCGGTAGAGAACTGGACCTGATTAATCACACCACAACCTCCATAAATGCTAATATAAGAATCTTTATACATTATATAAAAGATTTAAGTATGGAGAATGAGAAAAAGATTACTATGTTAACATCCCTATTATGGTTTATATATGAATTGGTTCCCAAATGATCTTAATCAACCTGCAAAGGTTTGACCTTCAAATCACAACCTGCAATTCTTTTTACTTTTCAGCAGTCCAGCCAGATTCATCAGTTTGGTAACTGGATTCAAGTAATCAAGGTACAATTAAAGTCATATTATTGTATTTAATTAAAATTAAAAAAACCTGGAATGCTATATTCTGTGTAATATAAGTACACTTTGATAAAACTGCTGATATCATTTTGTCAGCAATTAATATACCAGTTCACAAAATGAATGTACTTTTTATTCATAACAATGCTTATTAGAATGCAAAATCATGTAATTGACAATTAGAATTCTTTTTTTCTCTATATAAAAGAATTGGGAACTTCTTGAAGGCATGTGTGAGAATGGATGGAAAATTACTCTTTTATAAAATGTTTTAAAATCTCACAAATGGAGCAACAAAATAAGGCCAGACTAATGAGATTGATTCACTTTCATAAAGTATACAAAAAGATACAGAGCTGAATAGCTTTGGAATCATTCGCTGGCTCTATGAAAGAAAGCTATAGTATAACTTGGTTATTAATGTTTACATACTAACATTGGCAGTGTTGGCCTAGCCTTTTTCATCTTCGCAGAATCATTTAAAATGTTTATCTTTCTTTTTCTCTTTTGCCTTGCTAGCTTCTTTCTCAGCATATAAAAGGCTTAAATAAAAGGAAATAGTAGAGAATGCATTTGTTTATTATTTAATATGCTCTGAATTTCATATTGGAAATTTTATTATATAAAAGGTATTTTTTTCCACGCAATTTATCATAATACAACTCTCTCTCTCTCTCTCCCTCCATTTTTGTGTGTGTGTTTTTGGCAAGTTTACTTTCATTATGTAATAAGCTTTTCTCTTCCTGTCTGGGAGCAACACTCAAGATTTGTAAAAGCAGAATGCCATCCTAAGGCCACGGATTGTGCATTTTTGCTTTATGCGACATATGCAATTGAGTTTTATGTTTTGTCTTTTGTATGCGAACTATCTGTACATTTTAAGAACAGAAGCGGGAGCAACATGAACAAATCAATATTTATTCCAAATATACACAGGAAATGTCAAGCACTTCAATAGAAAGGCACATTTGTGATCTCGCAATTCATTAGTAAAGCATTATTAAACTTTCTACAGATAACTGAGGTTTATACAGTACAGAGAACTGTGGCTATACAGTACATGGCTTATATAAGGTACATGTTGAAAAACAGAGTAGATCTGGTTTTATACCCAGGCCTTTAATGACTATATTTGAACCCCTTTTCCTCTTGATCTTGATTTCCACCTGTGTGTATGCTGTCTTTGGTTTTCTTTTCTTTGTTATTATTTTGTTGTTTTTATGTTTGTAAACTCCACAGAGTCACTAGGCGTTGAGGCAAAATTTACATTTTAATAATAATAATGACACATGTGACAATACCCTTAACACCATCAAACAACAACATTTGCCTATCCCAGTTACTTGGAAGGGATTTGATATGTGGACATTAATTCCAAATCTCGTCTAAACATCTTGCTCACTTTGCAACCAACCATAATAACACTCCATTTTCTTTCTTCCAACCAGTATATAATCACTAATTGATGGATAGAGTTCCAAATCCTGCCATGAAAATGGTAAGCATTGTCACTAGCAGTCAAAAACTATGGTTTTATTAATTTATTCAAGTATGTGCTGTCTGTCCAATGACATCTCCCAGCTGCAGATCAATTGGTTCTGGCAGGCTATTTCAGTAGGAATGGATGTGGATTTTAAAAACTCCATAACAAATCTTAAATTGTATCACATGCTAGAAATAGTCTCCTAAACTGTGATTAGAGCAATATGTTATCTGATTTAAACTAATCTTGTAACATCAAAGGGAAAAAGAATTACTACTGTGATATGTCTTCTGAGGCTTACTTTATATCTAGGGACATTTCCTACTTACAAGTTCAGACAAGGCTCTTGGAACATATTATCAGCTCTCTGATATATTTTTTTCAGGAAGAAGCAGGGCATGGAATAGTTGGATCAAGGCTGAAGTCTAAAAATGAGTTCATCAGAAAATCTTCCAGGCAGTGACAGTAAAGAAATAGTATTTGCTATTACGACACTTGCAGAATGCTAGACAACTGTCTGTAATTTCTGTCATAGTGAGTTGAGTTATTGATGAATTCAGAAATTAACATTAGTTCCTTCCATTTGGACAAAGATGGCTTTTTTTTATTTAAAAAAAAAGTAATGTTTTAGTTTGTGGTATAAGGCTATGGACAAACTATTTTCAGAATTAAGGCTCATGAGTTGGTACTTTAATCCTTCGTAGCAAATCTGTTGCTTCTTAGCTGATGGTGAAAATTTTGAAACTAAGAAATTATTTTAGTGGAGACATGCTGACAAATATACTGAAGAAGGCAGACATACAGGACAAAAAACCCTATCATAACTTTGTTATTACCATCCAGTATTCAATGTCTATTCTTAAGCAACATTTGGGTTGTGTTTTCTTACCTGCAGATGTCCTTGTTGACACTTATTATTTAAATCCACTCTAGTTTTTGATAAGATTGTCTTATGGATGACATTAACAAATTTGCCATTCATACACCATGAATCTGCAGAAAAGACCTGCCAATAAGTAGTCAAATTAATGAATATCTACATGATATCACATAAATTTCAGACATATTTTTATATAAAAGTAAAGGCAAAGGTTCCCCTTGCACATATGTGCTAGTCATTGCTGACTCTAGTAGGCAGTGCTCATTTCCTTTTCAAAGCCAAATAGCCAGTGCTGTCTGAAGATATATCCATGGTCAAGTGGCCATCATGACTAAATGCCAAAGGTGCAAGGAACGTTGTTACCTCCCCACCAAAGGTGGTTCCTATTTTTATACTTACATTTTTATATGCTTTTGAACTGCAAGGTTGGCAGAAGCTGGAACAAGTAACAGGAGCTCGCTCTGTTACACAGCATTAGAGATTCGAACACTGAACTGCCAACCTTTCTGATCGATAAGCTCAGTGTCTTAGCCACTGAGCTAAGTTATTAGCTGAGTTATTAGCTGAGTTATTTTTCTATTTTTCCCTTGAACCACCGTGTCATATTTTTATATGAACTACCCTTAATGCTGAATAAATACTAAATGATTCACCCAAAAGATACATGATAAGTTCAAACAATCACTAGTTAAATTTGTATTCATTAGAAATTAGCAGATCTGCTTAAAAATATAACCATTTTATGGAAGGAAACCTTTGTCTTCACAATGGTGGAGTGGAGGATAACTATTCTATGCTATGGAATATAAGGAAATTAATCAATCATTCTCAAAGATGATTGATACCTGATGAATTTTGTTTTTAAGACATATGTCTCTTTGTTTGATTGAAACACTGAAAACTGCATTCAGTTTAGATCTTCTACCTAGCTAGAGGATATTCTTCGTATTCTTTTCAAAGTATACAAGTTCTTTGATTATCAAACAGAAGAAATCCAATAATATATAAAATTACAAATAATAAATTTGTCCCTTTTATTTCCTGGTAAATATCAAGCACAGTATTCTTCTAAGACTTCAAGGTTGGCCTAGATAGCTTGTGATTAAGTACCTACAGGGCTTCTGAATGGGCATGGTTTATTAGCATGTGTCTTCTTAAAGTGACCTCTGAGATGGATGAAAGAGAATAAACTTTAGTTGACATAATTTGGCAAAGATGTTGAACCAATTCTAGACTAATGCTTGCCTGGGCTGCCCCCCCGCCCCCTCCCCATGTTTTAAGTATACTTGTTAGGTTGCTTTTCAGATTTTAAGTTTTATTTTTCTATTTTCCCTTTGCTATTTTAAGCTTTATGGAAAATTATTTTTGAAGAGTGGCCTTTAATTAATATATCTTAGTAACTAACCTATTTATATTTAATCACTATATCTTCAAACATAATTATGGAATCTCTACATCACCTTGTAGAGAAAATGGGCAGCATACAAATTTAATAAATACTTAAATAAATGTAACCACTTTGTTTCTAAAATTTTCTAGCAAAGCAGAAGTCAATTGAATATATATTATCAATATTGACTGCATAGATAGACCTACTCCAGGATAATCTATACACAACTGGGTCTTTAGATTTTCCAGCACTAATACCTGTAATGGAATCCTACTTTATTGCTGATCTTCCACTTCTCTTCAAGCTTTTGTAGTATTAACTTTTTCAATAGAGCTTAGTTTTTGCATGATGTATCCAATTTTTAAAATTTATTTATCAGATGGGGGGCGTGGCTAATGATCGAGTAGAGTGAGGACGTTCCTCCATTTCGTAGGTTTTTTTTTCCAACAAAATGTGGATTAAAAGTGATTAAATGCACCGTTAGAAGCCGAGATTGTTTACAACGGGTTTGGAAAGGCGGAGGAGTGAGCAGATTGATTTTTACACCGATAGGTCAAACCGGACTGCTTGAATTTTAAAGTTTCGTTTCTTCGTGGGAAGGCAGAGGTTTGACCGAAAGCGGCCGAGGTAGGAGGCAGTTTGCCTTTGTTTCGACAAGCACCGTGATTTGCATGTTTCTTTTACTCGCTACGAGGCATAAACACAGGCTTGAAAGTTAAGTAAACAGCGGAAGATTAGCTGAGGTATGTGGATTGCAAGCTTTTGAACTTTTGAACTTTTTAAGTGGATCGTTTATGCTGAATGTAGAGAGTGAGCTTCTTGGGCAACGCCTATAAAGATAGAGACACTGTATCTTATGAACTGTGGATTATAGCCTTTTTACTTTTGTTTTGGCTTCTTTGGTGCTTTAAAAGCCGTCTCAGCTTTATTTTACTTGGGTTTTTGCTCTTTTTCCTCAATAAAGACCCTCTTGGCAGAGAGGTTTATTTTTTTTTCTTTTTTAAAAAAGAGACTACTGATTCGACACGATGACTCAACAGCCTTCTGAACTCGAACGAATCATCGGGGCATTAAATACAATTGGGGGAAAACTAACTGTTGTAACTGACCGTTTGGATAATTTGACATTGGAAATTCAAAAAACCAAAGAAGAAATTAGTGACATGAATATTAATTTTGCAAAGCAAAACGTGGAAATTAATTTTATGAAGGACGAAATTAAACAGATTTATGTTCATGAGGAACAGACTGATCGTAAGTTTGAAGGGATTTTTAAAAAAAATCAGCAACAGGATAGGAGAATCAGTCTTTTGGAAGAAGATGCAAGAAAATATAATGTTGTTATTCGTGGAATTTTGGAGGATAGGGTGGATAATTTGAAGCAAAGAATGTTAAAATGGCTGAATGAACTTGATGCATCAATTGTATATACGGCAGCAGACCTAGTAAGTGTTTTCAGAATCGGTTATAAGAGACAAAGTGGAGCTAATAGAAATGTTCTAGTGAGATTTGCAAACCTTGGAGATAAATTAGAAGTTATGGGAAAAATAAGGGACCTGGGAGAACCCCCAAAATTTGAGGGGAAGGAAATTCAAGTTTTTCCAGATATATCTAGAGAAGAAAGAGCATGGAGATTTTTTTTAAAACCAATTACAAAAGTCCTGAGAGACAATGATATTAAGTATAATTGGAGACCATTACAGCAGTTGAAATTTTTTTACAAGGGGAGAATGCAAACTATTACTTCGGAAACGGATGCAATAAGACTAATGGGAGCTCGGGCTGATTGAGAAAGACGAGGATTTAACAGAAATTAAAGATCATATGCTTAAGATGGGTGGAATACAAGTGGAATCTCCAACATTGGAGGAAAAAGGAGCAGTTGGTGGCCAAGATCCTAAAAGTTTAAAACGGAAAGAAATCTCTCCGGCAATGTCCGAATATAAGAAAACCCGTGAAGAAACCAAGCGAGCGTCAGCCAAGGAGGAGGATCTTAGAAGAAAGCAGGAAGCTGAGTGCGGGGAAAAGCCAGCGTTATCTTCTTTCTTTGAAAGTGGAATATAAGAACAACCCGAAAGAAATGACCCGATCATGGGCATGTCCCCCCCCCACACTCTTTATATAGAGGCGCAACTCGAATGAGGATGTGGGGGGGGTGAAGATTAATTGTTATTTGTTGTTGTTGTGTTTTAAGTTTGTCTTTGTTGTGTCTTATGTCTTTTTTTTTGTATGTTATCTTCGTTTGGTGTTGGGTGGGCACGTAAAGGAAGAGAAGGGGCTAGGATTAAAAAAGTTACCGCATAAATGCGGTTTATAAAAATAATGACATGGAACGTGAAGGGCACAGGTAGCCAAATAAAGAGGAGGAGATTGGAGCTTAAAATTAAAAGGGATTTACCAGACATATTATTTTTGCAGGAAACTCATCAAAAATCTGAGGATTTCAATAGAATGAATATAAAGGGTATGCAAGTTTATGAAAAATCTTTCGGAACCTCCAAAGCTAGAGGTGTGGCAACATTGATATCAAATAGGGTATATTTTGAAAAAAAACAAGTAATTAGGGACGAGGAAGGAAGATATTTAATAATTATAGGGAATATTAACGAGCAAAAAGTGACACTGGTTAATTTATATCTACCAAATGAAAAACAAAAGGGATTCCTTGATAAAATAACTAAGATTTTGGAAACTGAAAGTGTAGGGAAAGTGATTGTGGCTGGGGATTTTAACATGATTAGAGATAAAATAGATAGCACTAACCCCACCCGCTTTAGAGAAACAAATAAAGGGGAAATTTTAAATAAATGGATGTTTCGAAATAGTGTGGTAGATGTTTGGAGGGAGTTGAAAGGTACTGAAAGGGTGTATACTTTTTGCTCTAAGGTACATAATACATATTCAAGAATTGATTATATTTTTGTCTCTAAAGACCTGTTGAATAATATAGATAGAATAGATGTGGGAGTTTTCAAGGACTCCGACCATGCAGAAGTTACGATGGATATAGATTTTAATTTTAGAAAAAAAGAAAGAGGTTGGAGATATGATGGAAAATTGTTTAAAAAGGAGGAAGATAAAACATGGATACTTAAAAAATGGGAGGAAAGTTGGAGATTCAACGATAATGGAGAGGTTAAATTTGAAACTGTTTGGGACACGATGAAAGCAGTATTTAGAGGAGAAAGTATTAAGTTGTCAAGTAGGAAATACAGAGAATATAGAAGTAAAATGGAACAGGATACAAGACAGATTAAGGTACTGGAGAACCAATTTTTACTTACAAAAGATAAAAAATGCTTGGAGGAATTGAATTCACTAAAAACTAAACTGATAGAAGAAGATATAGAATTGGTTAAAAAAAACATAAGATACTTAAACAGGGATTTTTTTGAATTTGGTAATAAAAACTCTAGGTTATTAGCAAGGATGGCGAAAAATAAAAGTGAAAAGAGAGAAATCGGCTCTTTGATAGATGAAAAAGGTACAAGATGTTATAAGAGACTGGAGAAATGTGAAGTAGTTAGGAAGTTTTTTCAAAAATTATACTCAAAGAAATCAATTGATTTGGAAAAATTGAAAAATCATCTTGAAAAGTATGCTGTGAAAATAGATCAAACATATAAGGACTTGATGGAAGGAGATATTACACATGATGAGATTAATGAAATAATACAAGGGATAAAATTAGGGAAGACTCCAGGTGAAGATGGATTACCTGCTGAATTTTATAAAGATTTTAAACAAATAATAATACCAAAATTGCAAAAATTATTTAATGGAATTTTACACGGTGGAGAAGTCCCGATGTCATGGAATAGAACGGTAATAACTATAATTCCTAAACCTGATAAAGATTTGGAGAGGATTGAGTCCTATCGACCCATTTCTTTAATTAACCAGGATGCCAAAATATTTACTGCCATTATAAGTAATAGGTTAAATAGATTTATAGATAAGTATATAAGCTATAATCAGGTAGGTTTTGTTAAAGGTAGATATATGAGTGATATAATTAGAAGAGTATTAAATATTATAGATGTAGCTGAGAGTAATGGGGATAAAATAGGTATAGTATCACTAGACATTTTTAAAGCCTTTGATTCTGTACAATGGGAAACTATTAAGGTAATTATCGAGGCATTAGGCTTCGGTAATAGGTTTATACATGTTATTTCAAAATGGTATCAAAAAAGTAGTGCAAAAGTGAAGGTGAATGGAATAATGACGGGAGAGATTAAATTGGAAGCAGGTACGAGACAGGGATGTCCCTTGTCCCCAACATTATTTTTATTAATTATGGAAGTTTTGACTAAATTGATAGAAAAAGATGAAGAATTGGAAGGGTACAAGGGATATAAGATAAATTTGTACGCGGATGATACCTTGATTATTTTGAAAGATATAGAGAAAGATCTGAAGAGGATAAATAAACATTTGAAAGAATTTGAAGAAATGACAGGTTTAAAGGTAAATTGGTCAAAATCTGAATTATTAATGAACAAAAATGATAAGGAGTGGGAGAGTATGCAAGAACAATTTGGGATAAGAATTAAAAATACACTGAAATATTTGGGAATAACACTTTCACTTAAACTTAGAGAATTGAAAAAAATTAATTATGATGTGATGTTGGATGAAGTAGAGAAGAAGATAGATAAATATAAGGAGATAAAGTTGTCTTGGTTTGGCAGAATTGCAATGTGTAAGATGATGTTGTTACCAAAGTTTAATTTTTTATTTGAGATGCTACCATTAAATTTGACAGAGAAGGATATGGAAGGATATCAGAAGAAATTAGATAAATTTTGCAATGGTGGGAAAAGACCTAGATTAATGAAGAAAATGTGGTATCAAAATCAAAAGGAAGGTGGATTGGGAATTCCCAATCTACTTAATTATTATTGGGCCTATAATATTCGAACTGTAATAAAAATACTTAAAGGAGGAGATGGTCATTGGGGAGATCTAGAGTTAAAGGATATAAAGAGATTTGGCCCTACATGGTTTTTAGATAAAATAAAAACAAAAAAGGTAATTAACAGTTATTGGTTAAAGGGATTGAGCAAAATTTGGAATAAATTCGTTAAAATATTGATTCCGGATATATCCTTCTTGGGGAAGACACTTGGAAGTTGGCCGATTAAAACCAATATAAGTCGAGAGAAAGTAATTGAAGATGACAATATAGGAAGTATAGTAAATTGGTTAAGAGCATTAGAAATTGAGAGCAGAAAAAAAGAAATAATTGAAAAATTGGAACTGAATTGGTTTGAGAAAATACAGATAGAAAAATGGTCTACGGAAGTAAGGGGAACATGTAAAATAGACAGAAATAAGACTGAATTTGAAAGTTTAGTATCTCAAATTATTAAGGATGAAATTGGGTTAAAGGGACTCGTTAGTAAGATATATAAGATTATAAACTTTGATGGAAATCCACAAATGGTAATGAAGACGAATTGGGAGGAAGACCTTAAGATTAAAATATTAGACTTGGATTGGAATGTGAATTGGAAAAGTCGAATTATGAGGATTATGTCTATAAGGATTAAAGAGCACAACTTTAAGGTAGTTTGGAAATGGTATTGGACTCCATTAAGATTATCATTGATGGATAAAAAAATCAGTAATAAATGTTGGAGATGTAATATGGAAGTGGGAACTTATGAACACATGTGGTATAAATGTGGAAAAATTAAAAAGTTTTGGCAACAATTGGAGGAAATGATGTTTGAAATGATGAAGAAAAGAATAACTTTGAGATTAGAATCTATATTACTACTGATAATTAAGGAATTAGAATTAACAAAATATGAGAAAGAATTGATTAGAATTATGATTATAATGGGTAGAATTATAATAGCAAGATACTGGAAAATAGAGGTAAATATTAAAATAGAAGAGTGGTATTGTGAAATGTGGAAATTAGCTTTAAATGATAAAATGACATGTGATATTAAATTTAGAGAGGGGGTCTATAAAAAAGACATTTTCTGGAAGATTTGGAACCCATTTGTGGACTATGCACTTGGAACTTTGGATGCCTCGACACCTGTACCCAGAGAACGCGGATTTTGGAGATCTTAAAGACAATTGAAGATATCCGAAGAACCAACTCTTCCTTTCGTTTTGTATAGCACTGGGTGGACTATTGTAAAAAAAAAAAAAAAGTAAATTTTATGTTTATATGTATAACTTGTGGAAAATTATAATAAAAAACTATTAAAAAAATTTATTTATCAGATTCAGAAATGCAATAATTTGAGCCTAGTTATTTGTTTATCGGGTAAAAATGCTGGATTGACTTGCTGAATGATCCACTGGTTTGTTTTCTTTGCTATCTGTAATATTCTCAGGAGTCCTGCCCGACGCCAAAGTTTCAAAACATCAGTACTCTTTCTGTCCTGCTTCTTCAAAGTCCTACTTTTGCTTCCATAAAGGGACACAAGGGAAACTATTGCCAGCAAGATTCTGATCTTTATTGGTAGAGACATGTCCCAGGATCTTCGTGGCTACTTTTCCAAGTGCTTGTCTGCATTGAATTTCTTGAATACTGATCTCTTTACTGTGGATAGTTGATCCAGAAGCTGTCCATCACAGTTCTAAGTTCTAAGCTGCTTGCTCTTCTAGTTATCATTTGTTAGGCCTTCTTGTAATTTTTGTTGGAATTTTCACTGTCATCCTTGATTTTTATTACAACAGCTTGCAGATCAGTTACATTTTTAGCTATTAATGCCATCAATATACTGTAGCACTATTTACTGGTTTGTTTCTCTCTGTTTTTAATACTACAGACTTCTTATTTTTAAACAAACGCAAACAAACATAACAGAAAACAAAAACATAAAAACCATCTTCCATTACAAATTGTAGAAAGTGTGTCGGTTAGTTACAAAATTTCTGTGCATCCCCTTCCATAGTCATCACTTATAATTCATATCAAATCACATATCTTAGTTCAAATATATTTTTATATATATTGCGATTATTATACCTCAACCTTCATTTGACTACGATTGTTTTTACATCTTTTTATATGAAATATTCTAAATCTAAAATAAAATTATATAATGGCATTCTATTAGATCTTCCTAAAATCATCCAATAACATTACATCTTTACAACATATTCTAAATAAAAATTCGTTGTTTAATAACAAAGCTTTTAAACTTGGTCTCATAATCTCCATTTATATTTTAAATAAAATTTCATATTATCAAACTAATATATATATATATATGCATTATTATCATTATTAATTGTTATTTGACTATAACTATTTTCACCTCATTTTATACATAACACTAATAACTATATTTAACTTAGTTTTTATTATACACTTTCATTGCATCAATAATAGTACAGTCTTATATCTCTTGCCATTTTGTAGCATTAGTATTCTGGTTACTTTCTTGGTAAATCTTATATGGACTTCTCTTCACAACTTGTTGTTCCTTTCGTATCTCATGAAAACTTGAAACCCTCCATCTGTTCCTTCCATCAGCTTATCTTTGGTTATCATTGGTGCTTCTTTCAAGATTTCTCTCCTACCTTCTTCGCTTTTTCTCTCTTTTCTTCTATGCTTTGAAATATGGGGTAGAGTTTCAGTCCATCTATCTCCCCTTTCCATATTCCGCTCTTGCCATTTCTAACCACACTCAGTTGGTTGTCAATATCCACAATTTTCTTGTCTCTTTGCTCATTTTTTTCTTCAATTTTTTTAACTCTGTCCTCTACTTTCTTCATTTGACAAACATCCTCAATTTTTCCATCAATTTTTTCTGTTTTGTGTTCCATATTCTCCAATCTCTTTTCAATTTTCTCTGTTACAACGAGTAATTTTTGAATTTTAAACATAATCATTTGCAATGTTACAGTTTTGTTTCTTTTTCCTGTTGCACCATTCTTCCAATTTGTAAGCACTGCCACTATAGCATTCAAAGCTTTTTGTTGGATTTCAAGCAAGTTCATTATTATCTTTCAATTCAAGGCTTTGTCTTCCCTTCAATCAGCTGGTGATAGAACTCCCGAAGAACACCTGTGTAAACAACCTGTGCTCTTCTTACTATCACTCTCAGTAAACAAACTGATAAGACTTGAAGTATCAAATTATCAAAGAGAAACAAGAAAAAACAATATTTCCAAGCCTCCAGCCTCTACGTGGCAGTGTTACTACTTTTCCCTCTGTTGTTAGAAGCCTCTTTATATTTTTTTATATCTTCTTTATGTTCCAAACTTAAGGGAAAAAAATCTTTAAATGGAGACCAAAAACAATCCAATCAAGCATTGTAAAAAAGATTTAATTCATAGGTATAAGCAAGAGTAAAAAGTAGTAGAAGAAAAATTAATCCATTCAGTTTAGAAAATAGGGAACATTTGCAAAAATTCCATCCATAAAAATCAAAATCAAAAACAAGATAACACACTGAGTTTAATGTAGTTTAATTTCGCTGCTTACACTCTTCTGTCTTCAATTTTAATTTAGCTGTAATTTTTTTTGGGTAGTCTCTTTTCTAATAATAAAAATTTCCTCACCAATTTGACACACTTTCTCTTTCTGCTTTCTTCCCATTCTGCAATTGTCCCAACTTAAGCAGCTTCAAGGCTGCTTTTCTGTTGTCGGAAATAAGAGTTGTTCCTGGATCTTTCAGGGACTTTGCAGTGTCCCTGAGATCAGCAGAAGGTACTCTTCTCAATCACCATCTCTGCGGGATGGTTTAGGTCCAAACGGACCATCCAGCAGAAGAAATATCGACTGCAATCTTGGAGCTCCAAGATCGCAGTCGATATTTCTTCTGCTGGACAGTCCATATCATCGTATTATTGCGTTGTATCATCGCCAGTCAGCCCCTCCTTTTCTACAGACTTCTTATAAGAATCCCTTGAAGGATATTTAGTGTACAAGCTAAATACAGGTATTTCTCAACTTATGACTACAACTAAGCCAAAAATTTATGTTGCTGAGTAAGAAATTTGTTAACTGAGTTTTGTTCCATTTTATGACTTTTCTAGTCCCATTTGTTAAATGACCCACTGCATCTGTTAAGTTATTAACATGATTGATCAGGGAATCTTGCTTCCCCATGGACTTTGCTTGTTAGAAGGCTGCAAAAGGATATTACATTACCCTGGGAAACTGCATTTGTCAAAAATATGAACCAGTTGTCAAGCATCCAAATGTAAATCACATGACCACAGTGATGCGGCAGCAGTCATAAATGTGAAAAATGGTTATAAGTCACCTTTTTCGGTGCTGTTCTGACTTTGAACAGTCACTAAATGAACCATTGAAAGTTGAGGGCTACTTGTACAGAAGGAATGAGTATGGAGCGGTGATGGTGAACCTTTTAGACACCAAGTGCCCAAACTGTGCACATACGCATGCCCAAACTGAAAGGTGCATGTGAATGTACGTGTGCACAAACATACATAAATGTGGGCATGCATGTATGCATGTGCGGACATGCATGCTTGAGTAGCAGAGACCTGAAGATTAGCTGGCTGGCAGGAGATGAGGTATCCCAACACTGGTAGCGCAGCAAGAGGTATGATCTTTTTCTTCTGTTTCATCAGTTGAAGGGAAACAGAAGCTCATGAAAGAACCGCCATGGACATCTGACCTGGGGCGACAGTACACGTGCCAGAAGGAAGGGCAATAGGGCAAGAACCTTGTAAGACTGAAAGTATTTCTTCCATCTCTTCCTTTTACTCTAAAATCTGACCCTTCTGAAACACAGTGAACCCTTTTCCTTCTGTGGTCTGTGTTAGGAGTAGACTAAGATATTTTTACATGCCTCGTTCACACTGAGATAACATAAACTGAACTTTAGTTCACTTAAGCCTTTTTTCATAGCCTGTCTCTTTTCAAATGCATTAGAATTAAAACATAATTTTTGGTCATATCTAGAGGGCATTGACAATAAATGCATTGGTTTATGGAACCTTCTGCATTCTTTTAAACAGGTGATACTGACTGAGAGCCCACTTTCTCCAGTGTGTAAGCCATTAAGCCAGAAAGCCTGAGACTGTGAGTTCAAGTCCTGCCTTAGCCAGGAAGCTGGCTCACAGGTTTGTTGTTAAAAATAGGAGGAATAAGGTTTGCTGGATATGTTCTCCACCTTGAGTTATTTATAAAAATGATAAAGATGGGATATAAATAAATAAATACATACATACATACATAAAATACATAAATAAATAAAAATATCAATTTCTTTATTTTCAAATATTTTCCTGGTGCACTACCAATTTATCATTAAGATATATAAAACAGGTGTTTTTAAAAAAGAAAATTAGATACTACAAGGCACAGTGTGTAATATGAATTTAATGAATATTAAGAATTATTTTTCATTGTGCTGTCTTGCCATAACTAGTGGGAGAATCATCTGAAGTTTTTTTGCTGCATATTTTAAGAAGAATGCAATTTGCATAAAGTAATATATTAGACCTATTAATAAATTTAATTACATTTACTGCCAGAATCTGAACACACTACCCTATATTTCATCCTGGATGTGCCAAATTCTTCAAGGATCACTGGTAGTATTCTGTCTTGGTCGGCATGTTTTAACTTAATCAACTAAGTTTCTCCCAAGGGGGTAGTATTATTTTCTTTTCATAATCTTAAATTAACAACCTTGCTGGAAAACTTTGTCTATATATTGTGAAATCATATATAGATTAGTGTCTGAGCCACACTTCAGATTTAGTTCCAGAAAGGTGCTTTAGAGTGTGTAGAAGTAGATTTCCCAACCACTTTTTAAATAACCATGTGTTAGGATATTCAGCCTTATATTGGGTTGACAATATATATGAGCCTATGTTCTTAAGAAGTTATGTAGCTGTAAGAACTGTCTTAAATTCTGATTGAATCTGATTGGCTGTGAGTATCAGCTATGCTATATAATCAAGGTCAGGAATGCAGCTCATTCCCTGTTCGATTCCTTGTGATCCTGTGTTACCTGATTGCCATTGGAGAAGCTGAACTGTGAAGAAGGAGGTTTTGTTTACATCACTGTAAGATGAACTCTGTTTGGTGTAGGACTGTTATCATTGTTTGAAGAGTTAGTCGGAAGAAGCATTTTAGTTGCTACAAAGTAAAGACTATTTATTTTCTTACTATCACTATTTTGGAGTTTGTTTGTGGTTTACAGCAACGTAGCTCTTTACTGTCCGGTGAATTGCACTATTCCGCATTCATTAGCTAACACTGGTAAAGGAACCAGAGTTCTGACACTGGTTCTGAACCCAGAGTTGCTAACACCATGTGTACATATTAATAAAGATCATTTTTGCTTAATTATTTATGGCACTTTCCTATCTTTATGGACTGAAATAATATGGTAGACCAACTATTCTTCAAAAATAACTAGATAATGCAATGAAAAATGCTTTAAGTCAGCAGTGCCGAAATGAGCAGCATTAGTGATTAGGATACTGGACTATCTAGATTTTTTTTAAAAATCTAAGTTAAAAAATTGCTACTGTTACATATTTTTAATATTTATATATTTACAAAGAAAAGGCAAGGAACCTCATTTGGCAGTCTCTTAGTTCTCACTCTCTGTAATGTTGATGATATGCTTACTTTTGTCTACACAAGAATACTTTTTATTTTATTTCAGACAGTTGCTTGTTTCGATTCTTTTTTTAATTTACAGATACTTTAATTATCCTGGGTTCATGGTGAACTGATATTTCCAGGAAGCAACAAGTAGGAAGATTTCAAGAGATGTGGAGAAGTGTCAGAAACAAGATGAGCTTCTAAGCAACTCTTACACTTATAATAAGTTGTAAATATTGCACAGCTGCTAATAAAAAAAAAATCAATTGGCTAGAGCCGCCCTGGGTCCATTTGGAGAAGGGCGGGGTATAAATTTAATAAAATAAAAAAATAAATAAATAAGATTTAATAAAGACATTCTATTTTTGAAATTTTCAAATAATGCTTTAAATGAAAGGCAGTTTTCCTTCCCGGAAGAGTCTCTTCCTGAATTTTAAAAATTGGGAGAAGTATTTATTGTTAAAAATGTTCATCTGGGGAATGTATTTGCTGTATACCTATTATGCAGATTAGTCAGCATCAATTATAATTTCGCAAAGGCAGAGGGATTCCCCTTAATGACTTTTTGAAAACCTGCTGTAGTTCTCTCTTAGCAAAGGTTGAGGCAGGGCTGATTTGCCTTGATTAACATTTTGTCTGAATGTCTGGCACTTCTTTATGCATACTGCACACGCACAGAAGCCTGCTTCCCTTCTATTTTATTAGTTTATCAACTATTTGATCCTCTGGCCATAGGTGCTATCGTGACAGTCATGATGCCCCAATCCTCATCATTACCAATGCAGTTCTAACTTGAGAGACAACCAGTAAAGTGAAAGGGAAATGCAATAATGCAATAAAGTAGTGTAACTACATAGTCATTAATTGTGGGGAAAGGAAAGGCAATGGAAAATAAAGTCCTGCTTCCATCACATACCTGTAGGTAAATCCTGATGAAAAGTTTTCAAGAAGTGCCCAAAATATGTAATAATTGCCTTATAGATTTCAGAAGGGACACGGTGGCTCAGTGGCTAAGATGCTGAGCTCGTCATTCAGAAAAGTCAGTGATTTAGTGGTTCGAATCCCTAGCACCATGTAACAAAGTGAGCTCCCATTACTTGTTCCAGCTTCTGCCAACCTAGCAGCTCAAAAGCATGTCAAAATGCAAGCAGAAAAATAGGAACCACCTTTGGTGGGAAAGTAACAGCGTTCTGTGCACCTTCAGTATGTAGTCATGCTGGCCACATGATCATGGAGACATCTACAGATAGCACTGGCTCTTCAGCTTTGAAACGTAGAGGAGCACCGCCCCCTAGAGTTGGGAACAACTAGCACATATGTGCGAGGGAAACATTTACCTTTACCTTATAGATTTCAGGCTGTCTTCTAAAACAGGGTAGAAAGACAGTAAAGCTAATATAAAATTCCAAACACAGAAATAATGACAGAAACAAAAACTATCCAATCCTATTGAAATCAGTTGTGCTTGGAATAGCAGAAGATTTCATATTGAAAACATAGTTCATTATCATATTATTTTTAACTATCATTCAGAATTAAGTAAGAAAATGGCATGGAAGTGGAAAGAAAACTGTAATACGGTTTTTGACAGAAAATGGGAGATAATATCAGCTTCATACAACCAAATGTACCTCCCCTCACAACAGTGATCTTGGCAAATGTGCTATTTATTAAAAGGTCCATTAAAGATATGTGTGTAAGTGGTTCTTTTGCATTAGAAAAGGCTTTGAGCCTGTCAGAATAATACTCTTATATTATTGTAAGTATCAGTTGCATATTTTTTTCTTAATGCATAGCGTATTTGTGATTTCAACAGCAAGTTGGGTTTGTTGGGAGGGAAGGGAGCAAAGTCGCAAAACAACAGAGTACTGAAGATGCACTCACATAAAAGGACCCTTCATTTTGGCATAGAGAATAAGGAAACCCAGTGGTCATGGTGTTAGTCTAGGAATCAAGTCTAGTTGATCCTCCAGCCACAGAAGCTCAATTGATGACTTTGGGTAACTGTCAGCTTTTCCAGAAAGACCAGATAGGAAACATGACCAGATGAGCTAATAATATTGTATTGCAAGACTCTGTTAACAGAATCTTACAAGCCTGAAATCTCCCATTGTCTTCTTTACAGGCCAAGAAACTAGGGTGTATTCCTTCTGAGCTTCTTGATCTGCACAGTAACCAAATGCAGACTAAGCCCTCTCTTATCTGACCATTCCCTAGGAAGCATCTTTTTACCACATCTCCAAAAGTCTTCCGCATAAACACTTATATGAAGAAGAGAATATCTATAGCTTAAAACTTGAACTGTGAGGTCTATGGTGCTCTCTAAGCTTGGTTATTTTCTTTCAGACATTTCATTACCAAACAAGGTAACAACATCAGTGCACTTTGGTAATGAAACTTTTCCAAGAAAACAACCAAGGTCAGATAGCACCAAGACTCTGCATATCAACTTTCTTTCAGTCCAACTTGTTTCACAGATTTGTTTTAATATTTAATCACTTTAGTGATCAGTTTATGGTACAGAATATGATATTGCAGAAGCAGCTGCAATATCATATTCTGTACCATAAAGTAGTTGCAGTACCAAGTAGTTGCAGGACCAAGTGTAAACAAAATCATTTCCCCAACATTTCTCTCATGGGTTTAATAAAGGAGAAATGTCACTGAATTTTATCATGACTCAGAGGACAAAATAGAAACAATGAGTTATTATGTCAGTCATTCTAATTGTCAACTTCATGGGTATTGACATTTTTGACTGAGAGACAGAAGGACAATACCATCCTTGACATTATTTAGGGATTCAAACTTATAATTTGTAGCTTTACAGTATATGGAAGGCAATGCTGTTCCAGTATTTGAATTTGGTCAGTTGACTTCTTCATGTAGACAGTATGGAAGATGACCTTGATGGAGATATGCAAGAACCTAGGCAAAAGAAATTAAAACATTTTTAAAGTCCAAAACAATGAGATAAAATTTAGAAGTGACTCAGACACACCTAGATACCTCCCAACTTCACTATAGATTGAAGAGGAAGTACAACACAATCAGACTTTCATGATTCTGTTATTCTTGGCAATCTTAATAAAAAGTAGTTTTTGCTTTCATGTGGAGTTGATTTCCTGGTCTGGTTTACCTACTTGGACTGACAATTCATTATCTCTTGATTTCCTAATAATCAAATGGGTTATAGTCATTTTGGAAGAAATGAGGAGGAAGGAATGTGATTTTTATTGTTTCTATAATTTGTTTTCTATCAGCAAACTAATTTTGAAAGTAAATTAGGTTGTTGAAAGCTCTGTATATTATTTTGCACACTAGCTAAGTCACCGTAAGTATGTATAAATGTATGTATAGTGTGTACTGTCTATCTATTATTAGGTTGATTCAGCCTTCCATCTTTCCGAGTTGGTAAAATGAGCACCCAGATTATTGGAGTCAATATGGTGACTTTGTTAACCACTTACAGAGGCTATAAAGCACTGTGAAACAGTATATAAGTCTCAATGTTATTGCTGTTATATATATCTATAGATCTCTATCTATCTATCTATCTATCTATCTATCTATCTATCTATCTATCTATCTATCTATCTATCATCTATCCATCTATTTTATGGCACAAGGTTAACATATTTATTCTGGTACAAGCTTTCATGGATTAGATTCATCTAATGAAGTAGTTTATTGCCCCTGAAAGTTTGGAAGTTTAAGTCTTTAATGGGCCATAAGACTTTAATTGACCATAAGACCTTTTGCTGTAAAAGAGCAACCTAGCCACTCCTCTGGAAACAACAACAATAATATCGGGTGTATGTAGTGGTAGGTGTCTGTATAATTAGATACTGTAGAGACGAACTGAAGACCTCCGCAATCAAGTAATTTACATTCATACACCATAATTTGATGGCCTGTAGCAACGTATCTTATCAATACACATCAGTTTATGCCTCTTTTTAGAGTAAAACATCTGTTTAACATTTGTTAACTTTTCACCATATATCTTCATAAGTATGCCATCTGCCCAGCGCATAGGAAGTGTTTAATCAGTGTATATATAAAAAAAAAGAGGCATATTCCAGATTCACTAATTCTTTCTTATAGAATCTTTACAAAAGTGGTATCAGTAAATAGGTATTCAAATTTTTGTCCATCATTGCAAATTTGGCAAAGAAAAGATCCTTCATTTTGATTGGTTACTTCTGCATAACTTTGCAAAAAAAGAAAACAATCCTTGTCAGCCAGTTCTAATTCTCATTTGAGGAATGTATTTAAGTGGTAATTATTTATCCTTCTCTTACTTTTTAGGCAGTATTTATCAACATGTGGAATGCCATCTGGTGCCAGAAGTGGGGACATACAGGTTAGAATATATAATTCTCCTATGCAAAGTTAATATGCGATTATTATCATGATAACTCTCATACTTATCCAGTCACTATGAGTCCTTTTCTCCCCAGATGATTTAAAATGCTATTACATTGCCTGGCATTAGAAAATATTCAGCAGCTGGATTCATAAAATGATCATGTATTATCTTTACTATCCCCCCCTTCATTTCCCTGCCTGGCTAACTCTTTTATGTTTATTTGATGTTCACATCTGTCACAAACTTTGCTTCTTCCTATTTTTCTTTATAGTCTTAAAGCAAGGAAGCACAGGTTTTTTCAGATAAGGTGGCATTTGGCCTCTAAGAAGTATGTTTCTAGTATTGCTTGGTTGTTAATATTGCTTGTTTAGTAAAATTTAGATTAATATCCCATCTTATTTTTAGGAGCTCAAGGTGGCATATACAGTTTTTCCTCCTCCAATTCCACCCCCAACAATCCTGTGAGATAGATTGGGCTGATCAGCAAAAAGTCATCCAATGGTTGATTTTATGGTTGATGATGGACTGTAACTTCAGTATTCTCAGTTCTAGTATGACACTTGAACCACTATATCACAGTGGACTTGATATGCACTCTTGTGATTTAATTCATTCAGCAAGTTTCTCAGCAGTGGTACAAGATTATCAGGAAACAAATAACTTCTTTTTCAAGTTGACCTTGAATCTTAATGACTTTATGTATATGTGCATGTAGTTTTTCTTGATAAAAGTACTGACATGCCATGCTTTTTTCTGGGATATGTTTTTCTTCCATAATCCAGCATACAATTCTGACATTGACTCTCCCATTCAAGAATGCTTAATCCTGTTTAGCTTTCAAGGCCAGCTAAGGATAAAAAGTACATCTAGTTTTAGTTTAATCCAAATGTAACTTATTAAATATTGTATAATTAAAATGATTATTCACCAAGTATCAAATTGGCATTGCCATGCTAAAATAGTAATTCTTCAGTAACTTTGGGATAGCTTTGGAAGCTTTGTAGCAAGGCTGCTGTGGATTCTCAGAATTTGATAGAAAGTTGAGGCTAAACATCATTTCAAACTTTTTTTCATTCAGATAAACAGACATAAAGCAAGCAAGCAAGCAAGTTACGTTTGTTCAATAAATGCTTTCAATTTAATTTAATTTAATATTTAAATTTCTATACCGCCCTTCTCCCTTCTGGGACTCAGCCGCATTTCTTACTTGGGTTAGCTAACATGTTCTTGACTAAAGATGCAGGTTTAGGTACTGCCTCCTTTTTTAATATCTGCAGCCATCTGAAGTAACTGTGTGGTAACTGAACTTTTTTCTGCCCGTTAATGCTATTCATTATTTGTACCTGATATATAAAGACTCTATGGCAGAGGTGTCAAATTTGCATCATCGCAGCAGCATCAGATGACAAATCGGGACTTTTCCTCCCTTCGCTAAACTGGGTGTGGGCCTGGCCAGCGTGTGATGCATCCGGCCTGCGGGCCGCGAGTTTGACAGCCCTGTTCTATGGTAATGATTAATATATTTATGCAGTGGTCTAGTTCCAAATTGTACCTACTTTCTAATGTAGTTAAAGCAAAGTTTGCAGATATTGATGGCAATGTTCTCACTATGAATCTGGGCTGGCAGCTGGCTTTTCTCTGGTTCGCAAAACATTTAATTTTTCATTTCTTCAATTCTTAGGGGATCATTTCCTCCTCTTAAGAGTCTTAGCATTCTCTAAATCATGCTCAACAACTCTCTTCTGTAATGGTTCAGACTGCAGTAGGATATAAACAAGCAAACTGTCTTTGATAATCATTTTTAGAGTTGTCTCCAAATTAACAAAGCTTTAGCAAGGTAAACACCATCTGGTTTAATTCAGATTTACCTACCTATCCAACAACCTTCAATAGGCAGAGGTATCTAGGTATCTTAGTTAATAGCCATTGGTTCCCATATTTTTGATTCCATCCTGTTTTTCCTGTGTATTTTATGATTTTGCCTCTAATGCCAGACCAGCAACAGAGATCCTCTCCTAATAACATTGCTTTGGCTGTATTTGGGGTGCTTCAGGAAGAGCCAGTAGAAAGGCATGACTAAATATAGATTATCACAGGTTTGGGCACTAGATTGCATTTTTCTGTTGTAGGACATTTTTTGTTGAGAATATGTTTTATTATGAAGCTTATATAGTTTATCTGTGGAAGGTAGCATTAGGTTAGCATAGCTCACCATTCTATCCAGAGCTAAAAGAATGCATCCTTACCATCTTTTGTTATACTGTAACTTTCTGGCCCTCACACTGTTTTTTGTTTGCGTTCTTCGCTTTTGAAATAGCGCTGAAATATAAGAGTTATAGTATCATTCCTTTCATTAAAAATTAAAACATGAAAATGTCCCCTAAGTGGTAAAAGGAAATTCTGAATGACTGTTTTGAGGATTTCAGTGGTGAATTGTCACAATTCTACAGAAAGAATGAATGCTGAAAGTAAGAGATCTATCTAGCAAAGCCAGTAATTTACAAGGAAGTCTGCTAAAGTTTATAAACATGACAAATAGTTGCTTGCACATCCAAAGAATGTTGCTTGTTCTACTTGTTGAGGCAGGTGAAAATCATTTTAATACAAACATTTGTGTCAAAATGTTGAATAAGTATGTTGCCCAAACTTTCACTGAGCTACTACTGCTGCTGCAACGCATAGACAGATCAGTGCTTCTGGATATTTTTTTTAAAAAAAACAATCTTTATGTAGAATAAATCTTTTATTGATTGCTTTTTAAATACCCATTTTAAGAGATTTTTGCTTAGCATAACTTTAACAATCGTGAAGAAATGGAAGACGAGGGAAAATATATTTTATTTTCTTAGAAATAAATACCATTGAATTCAATGGAGTATATTTCTAAGGAGATTGTTTTCTTGACGAAAAATTGTTTGCCTATCAGTGTCTCTACTTCTTATGCAATGTGGCACCCATCAGGGTATGTTGTTTGCATGTTTATGTTAAGATGCAAAGTGACAACAGAGAAATCTATCAAAATAGTTAGTGTCAGACATGAACAACCAGACCCAGACTTGTAGAGTTCAAACTACTTCATTGCTCTGTGCCTACTCCACAGGAATCTGTCAGACTGTCAGCTTTCATATAGGAAAGGCTAGATAAGAATCAAAGGCATGAGGTCTGTGTGTGTCAAACTTGCTGCCTTGTGTTTATATAATGATTCAAGATTAATTTCCCACTTGAGTTGTCCTCCCAACTGGGAGGGTTCTTCTTCAATATAGAGTTAAACTTTATAATTGTTTGATGACTAATTCATTTGCTTTGGCTCATGGAGAAGACAGGGAAGGGTGGACTGATTTTATGTATCCTTTGGGTTGTTTAAAATGCCCCAAATAATTCCTAGCTACTCTTCCATGTAACTACCTCCTTAGCAAGGAACTACTAAAGAACAATGAACTACTATGCAAAGGCATACTTTATATTTAAAACTTCCAGTTTCTGAGTATCTATATCACTAATCTATATACTTTCCTTCTTATTATCTGCTGGACATGAATTCCTGGACCTTTTGTGAAAAATATTGCTAATTAGAAATAGCTAACAAGATGAACTGGTAATTTGACAGTGCTAAATAACTTCCTATATTCTATCCACACAGTCATTGTGTGCACATGCACAATTCGCCTATTTCCCTCAAAAAGCAGAAGGAACACAGGCGGGTGGGTGAGCCCAATGAGCCACCATTCCGGTACGGTGGCCGCTGCTCCCAGCGGCCACTGGTATGCCCATACTAGGCCCTACCTCCCAGAGCCCACCACTGCTTCTGTTCCATTTAAGCTCTTTACTGGGAACTGAATTCACAGACTCACACTGACTCACAGTCACAGAAAGAGACACCTAAAAGCTATCGGAATGGTACATGCAATTAATCTTCCCTTAAGCTTAACCAATTTCATTGTAATTTTAGTACAATGAAAATAAAGATTATTATTATTATTAAGCTCTCCAAATAGAGAGATAGAGATGTTATACTATGTCGTGTCCCCATGTGCCTGGTTCTATAGACTTCCATCACCAGTCGTATTGAAGGGGAAATTATCTTTTGTTTTTATCCAGTGTATATCCTGTGTGATATTTCTCAGTTGATAGCCTGTTTGGTGTAGTGGTTACACCACTACAGTTTAGAAAGCAGCAGACTGTGAATTCTAGTGCAGCAAGAACAAAGCTAGCTTTTCTTTCACATTTAGGGAAGAGCAATGGCAAACTGCTTCTGAAAATCCTTGCCAAGAAAACTGCAGGGACCAAGCAGCTTCTGAGAGTTGTATTTGACTGAACAGAAGCTAAAAAAAGTGCCGAGTTTCATTGGCCACAAGGAGATCCTGTATTTTCAGTATCATTTATATTGGGAATCATCAGATGCAGATAACCAGGTTATGCTGTGGATTTTAACCTGAAAACAGGCTTTTGTTGGATGCTGCGTAATGTATTATTTTTTAACTTCAGCATTTTTCAGCAGGACTGTATCTTTTAATAAAATAAAACTAAACTTTACCTCATTCATTTTTCAGTAGCAAAAAGTACTCTATATTAAGAATATGTGAATTACAGAATTTCCTCCCTTGCTGGAAGAAAATAGAGAATTTTCTTGTATGCTGGAAGAATATTTAAATTTTTTTCAAAAAGTCCTTTGTGTCTACTTTTAAAACAAAAATATATATTTAATTTTCTCTCAGTAAAATTTTCAGGATTTGCTCAACTTTGACTAGGTTACTTTCATGTAAATCTATCTATGCTTAAAAAACATATAATCAGTCAAAAATTACATGACCTGTTATAGGACATTATGATATACTTCATATTATTATCCTTCATGGAAAGCACATTAACATTATTTATGCTTCTCATAAATACATTGCCATCAGTCAGATCAGCATGCAAGTGTCTTTTGAAAGGCGTAATTGGTAGAATAACAAAAGAAATTGAGAGCTAAATTTGTTTGAGCAAATTATTATTTCTATACCATAAAACCTTCTCAGACCACTGAACATGAAAATGGAAAATCATTCTTTAAAAGAGCTGCAAAGAGCAGTAAAGGAGAAAGTGATATCTGTTCCACTGCCACTTGAAGAGCTTCTATTCTGTCTATAATTTCAATTCTGGAAAATAATTTTATTTAATTATACCTTCTTTTGATATGCTAACATAAAGGTCATCCAATCTATCAAGACCTTTCATCTAGGAGAAAATTAGAGCTTGTCTTACGTGTCTGAAAATCTCCTTCATCCATTTTATGAGAATGTAAACAACTGACATATTTATCATTATGTAATAAAAAACTTGTTGAAAGAAAAATTGTAAAAATCTAAGAATAAAAAGAGGTAGAATATTTCAAATGATATCATCAGCAAACAGAAAATATGAAAATGTAAGGAAATAAATATCTTCATTCCTTTCAAAAGGAAAATGGATATCTACTTATTTAAAGCTATGATATTTTACTCATATGTCAGTATGTCTTTCCATATATATTGGTGATTTTTTTTAAAAAGTGATACAAAAATCATATTAAACAATATTTTTAAAGTACACATTCCTGTGCATTCTTTAGGTCTGTCTGTATATCTCTCTATCTCTCTCTCTCTCTCTCTCTCTCTCTCTCTCTCTCTCTCTCTCTCTCTCTCTCTCTCTCTCTCTCTCTCTCTCTCATCTATCTATCTATCTATCTATCTATCTATCTATCTATCTATCTATCTATCTATCTAATCTATCATCTATCTAATCTATCTAATTTTAATTATTCATTTTAACTGAATAATGGGGGGTGGGTGAAAGAGGGGATGGTTTTGCATAAGTAGCAGGCAAGCGCTTGTGTGTACAGCGCTATTTGAATATGTAGAAGCATGAGATATCAAGCCATTAATATTCCCATTCTGGTTCCTTCTTTTTAGATGTACAGTTTTACGTTCCTGCTATGAACAATTAAAAGTAATGGAGAAATGCCATACAGGTATCTTTTATATTCAGATTGGATGGGTACAGATGACTGGTTGGTATTCATCTATCAAATGTGAAGAATTAGCACAATTCAATCATATTGCAGAAAGGGAATTGTGAACATAATGCAATCACAGAAGAAATATGGATCATTCTTTATTTCTTACCTTCTACCTCCAAAGCTTCTCATCTTTTGATGATTACTATTCCATAAATCACATTTGCTGACAAAACTTGCACTTCCATGATTTGTGGGTAAACACTTGAAAAATCGGCTGTGTAGCAGCTTCCTGTCTTCACATAATAGATTTTTGTCAGTTAATTGGCTAAAGCTTTTCTCATTCAAATTATTCATCTATGAATACATCAGAGCGACTTGAGAATTAACAGTGATGCTGAAGTCAATGTACCATAATGACTTCCAAGAAACCTGTAATTGCTATTTTCTCTTCTACAGATGCTATATCATTACTACTGTTCCATACCAATTTGGGGGGATGGTTGGCATATATGAAATTCTGAGCTTGCCATTCAAAAGATGGTTGCCATAGGAGACCCAATCAATTATAAAGCCTAGATTAAACAGAATATACTGGCTATTCGCTCTAGTGTTACTCTTACAGGATTTTCCCTATGAGTCCAGCTTCCTTTTGTCCTTGGGAGGCTCATTTCCAAATCCAGGGCTTGGCTACAATCACTACCCATTTTATTTTCCAAGACAGCTAAAAGCATCTATTCTGTATACAGAAAATCTTTCCAGGAAATAATGATGCCAGAGGTTATGCTTTTCTTACCAGCACGCCAGGAGAATCTTTACCAGTTTGTCTTCTGACAAATGAGTATTTTGTGACTGGCAATGCCCATATTTTGTAACTAGAATAAAGAAAACATGTCTTATGGGGAACCAGGGCCTGATTGGTGCCAAGGGAAGCATTGGCATGTATATCAGGCTATCCAGGTACTACACTGTGAGGACCCCAGCAATAAATCTATGTATTTATCTAAATAGAATGATTCTAGTACAAATATCAGGGCCCCTAAACTTTCTGAGTCAATAGATACATTTGATATATTGACAGTATGCTCACAAATGACAACCATGGACTGTTACATTGCCATATGGGCATTGCCAGTCACAAAAAACACTCATTTGTCAGAAGACAAATGGGCAAAGATGCCCCCTTCTATCTTTTGCAGTCTTCAAGATGCTTTTTATCTCAACACTGTGTTCCCTTTGTCATTATCCTTGGCAATAACCTTAGTACCAGGCAACAGTCACCTTCTGTTTTTGTTTCCTAAAACTACTTGTATTGTTTTGTAGGGCTAGCAATAGAAGAGATTATTTGTAGTTGATGATGTTGCCTAGTTTGGTGATGAAATATCTTCAAGAAATCCATGAAACTCAGAGAGCACCAAGGACACTGCAGCGTAGGGCTATATTGGCCTCAGAAATTTTCTTAGAAGTCCTGAAGTCTGTTTTTTGTTTGTAAATTAAAAAAAACGTAGGGCAAAGAAAGACAAACAAATATTTTTAAACACTATTTCACACATTTCATCCAGATCCCAGAACCGTATGGTTTATTATTTAAATTGTTCGTGTTTGTTAGACCATCTAATAAAAACAGGAATCCAAACCTAAAAGAGGATCTTTGTCTTATTTATGACTAGGTATACACAATAATACATTCCAAACAGTATGTGCAAATTCCAGACATTAAAAACAATATTTATCTGCACATCTGTTAGAATTTAGGCATTGTTTGTGAAAAGGTGCACATTGCATGTTGATTAAAGTTTAGTTAGAACGAAATCTTTCTATATCCAGTAGAGATCACAGCCAAATGAGTAGGAGATTGACACATACAGTCCACAATAGCTTTAAACTGACAGAACCATTACTATATTTTAAGGTCATTTTCATTTGGAAGCAATATCCAATTTCTGAATCATGGGCTTCAATAATTTCATCAGATTACTTTTCTCACAGTGAGTTACATGATACCAAATCACAATTAAAGCTGTTGAAGCAATACTTTATATTTGAAGCTGTTACAAGTTGAAGTCATGCATATTTTCACAGTGGTAGTAATCTTTTGGCACCGCCCCCCACAAGGCTATCAAAATTTTAAATGACTTGTCCTATCGAATGAAGACGAATAAAGGTATCCTAGGATAATGTTGCAGGAATGGATCCAATCTGGGTTGGTCACAGGAATCAGAGGTTTAGTCTTCCAAGCTTTGGACTCATGCTGGAGCCCATCCTCAAGAAACTTCTCTCTAGCAAAGTGTGTGCTTTGGGCTATTTTCTGTGTAGTATTTATATGGTGGTTCACTATTTTTAGTGAACAAAGGAGGCAATGATGGGCATAAATATCAATGATGGTTAAAGTACCAACTGTCAGCATCACTGCATCCCATAAAAAATATTCTGGTATTATTATTATTGCAACATATCTTTGGGACCTACAAAAGCATGCTAGTTTATCAGAAAATATTTCATAGTGGGAACAATGGGAATAAAAATTTATATACATTTCCTATTCCCCCACCTCATTCTCGTTTAGGTGATACTGAAATAAACTAACCGGTAAAAATCCATCTTCCTGCCTTGAATAATATTATTGATGGAACTTCTTTTACATACATGAGAAATGAAGCAATTTTCCCCTTGCTCACCTTTTTTTTTTGAAATGACATTCTACCATACCACTTCTCTTTTTTTTTGAAGTGTCTTTCTTTCTACAAAGAAACCTTCTACAAAGGGTTCTGAGAAGCACATATGAATGACTATGAATTGGTAGGCAATAGGAACTTCAGTTCTATGAATATATTACATTCTTTCAAAATTATTACTTTAGTTTTTATTTGGAGAGGTTCTCTTCCACCTGCTCTGAATTCTATGGAATGCACAAATCTAATCTTGCATCCTCACACCAAAGGTTTTATCCAGCCCAGTAGGCTGTAACTCTCAAATAAATATTTATCGCCAGTATGGTTCCTTCACTTAGCTATTTTTTTCCACTGTCATTTAACAAGTGTTGTACAAATATAACCACACTCTTCAACCATTAGAAAAATAGCTACCTTCCTTCCCCTGGGCAAGAAAAGAATTATTAATACTGTGTTTGTGTTATAGAGGACTCTGATTTGCCTGCTGTCTGCTTCCAAGCCCTGGAGTCTTTCAAAAACATCAATTACTCTTTATCCATAACATCTACAAGACTTTACACATCTGCTGTGCAGTTCATATATCCATTTTTAATCCATTTTTATTCTATCGCTTATTAACATGAAATTGAAACTTCAGATCTCTCCTTGCTGTCGCTGCACATTTTAAACAAATAAAATGCCATAGGTCTAGAATATTAAACATCAGTTTTATTGGTGCCAATAAACAGCATGCAATAAAGTAGAAACTAACAAATTATAGGAGTTAGTGATAGTCCTTTAATATGGAAATAAATACTGCAGAATATTTTAATAAATGTCTTTGATGGTAAAACTATAAAGATAAATCTCAATTATTTATACATAAATAACTACTATTTATCACTGTATTTAATAAAGTTGACTACAACTGAAAGTTTAGATAATAATTTGTCAGTTTTAGGGTACTAAAAGATTGTTGTTTCTGCTATACTTGAACCATTTTACAGTGTATGTATGTATGTATGTATGTATGTATGTATGTATGTATGTTAGGTTTTTGAGCTGATCAATATATATATGTATATGGTTGTGTCACAACACCCTGTTAAGCCCCAATTAAGGGAGAAAGCATACTGCTTTCCTTTTCTGCCTTTCAGCTCATCACCAGAGACCATCTAGACAGAAAGCTATGAGTTCCGTTGTGTATTTTTTTTTATATGTGTGTTAGGTTTTTGAGCTGATCAATAAATAAATCAGGGAGACTAGGATAGATCTATTTCGAGCTTTTTAGCTCTCATCAGCTAGCCATACCCTTACTGGGATTTGAACCGGGGCTGTATTACATGTTAGGCAGAAGCCTTAGCCACTAAGCCACCGAGTTCTATTCCTGATCAGCTGAGACAGGAAGATAAGTATATGGTTGTGTCACAACACCCTGTTAAGCCCCAATTAAGGGAGGAAGCATACTGCTTTCCTTTTCTGCCTTTCGGCTCATCCCCAGAGACCATCTAGACAGAAAGCTATTAGTTCCATTGTGTACTTTTTTTATATGTGTGTTAGATGAGAGCTAAATAGCTCGAAATAGATCTATCCTAGTCTCCCTGATTTATTGATCAGCTCAAAAGCCTAACACACATATAAAAAAAGTACACAATAGAACTCATAGCTTTCTGTCTAGTTGTCTCTGGTGATGAGCTGAAAGGCAGAAAAGGAAAGCAGTATGCTGTATGCTTTCTCCCTTAATTAGGGCTTAACAAGGTGTTGTGACACAACCATATATATATGGGTGTGTGTTTGTGTGTTATGTTTTTGAGCTGATCAATAAATAAGTCATGGGGACTAGTATAGATCTATTTCGAGCTTTTTAGCTCTCATCAGCTAGCCATACCCTTACTGGGATTCGTACCGGGGCGTATTCCATGCCAGGCGAGAGCCTTAGCCATTAAGCCAGCCAGGTTCTGTTCCTGCTCAGCTGAGACAGGAGGATAAGTATATATAATTGTTCCACAACACCCTGTTGTGGAAGTATGTCTCCTCCCTTAATGTCTCCTCCCTTCGAATCTCAGTAAGGGTATGGCTACCTGATGAGTGCTAAAAATCTCAAAATAAATCTATACTAGTCTCCCTGACTTATTTATTGATCAGCTCATAAACGTAACACACGTATAAAAAAATCACACAATGGAACTCATGGCTTTCTGTCTAGATGGTCTCTGGTGATGAGCCAAAAGGCAGAAAGGAAACAGTATGTCTCCTCCCTTAATTGGGGCCCTAACAGGGTGTTGTGGAACAATTATATATTTCCAATTTATATATGAATGATATATATCCAATATATATATGAATGATATGGAGTCCTATATGAATATACATTATTTATTCTAATATTTTTTTACTCATTTAAAATGTTGTCTACCAAGAGTTGTATTGAAGTGGCTAATAAATCTAATAAATAAATAAATAAAGAGATGCACCTGCTTTAATTAAGAGCGGAAATGTACTGCTTCCATTAGGTTTGAAGTACTTTTTCTGAATTTTTTTTTGAAGTTATGCACAAAACATTAAATAATTCATTGTAGCAAGCCTAAAAACAGTTAGCAAATAGATTTTTACTAGCATTTCAATTAAATATTTTTTTCCAAATTCATTTGAAGGTAATGTCTCTGAAAAATGTCACAGAAACACTAGCATTTTGTTGCTAATGGTTACAGCAAAAATCAAAGGCTGGGCTGGAATGGAAATTTGGTCTTATCCTGCAGAGCATTTATAGAAGGAGAATCATTTTTTTTTTTTTTTTTGCTATCCTGGTCACCTCTACACCTTGCAAAGCAAACATCTGCCATAAGGAACTTTCTCCTGCAGCATTTTCTGTAGATTAGAATTCTGCATGATTGTGGTTTTAGAGGGCCAGTTTGGTGTGGTGGTTAAGGCATCAAGTTAAAAATCAGGAAACTGAGATTTCTAGATCCATCTTACGCAGGAAGCCAGCTGAGTGACCTTGAGCCAGATGCTCCCTCATTCTCATTCTCTCAGTCCTAAAAAAAGAAAAATCTCCCCAAAAACTTGCAAGGACTTGTCCAAACAATAACCAGGAGTCAACACTGATTCGAAAGCACAAACACACACACAAGGAAAAGGCTAATATCTCAAGAACCATTTTGCCCACATACACCCTAATCAGTATTTTCTGAGAGATAAAAGAAGCGTGAATCTTGTTGCTGAGACATTTCTATAAATAAGTGCGGGAGGGGGGGTGAACCCTCTTGGTAACCAAAGAAGTGTGTTTGGATAAGGAATTTTTTTTAAAACAAATGGCTGTCATCTTTGATTCCTGACTTCATTTATTCACTTTTTTAACATATATTTTTAATTTTGCATACTTTTGGATACTTTATTCATTATAAAGACAATACTTTTTCCTTCCAGGATGTTAAAATATGTATTAATGCATGAAACATGCATTGATCATACCATTTGTTATCAGCTGTTAAATGAAGCCTGTTGCTTAAATTACTTATTTCAACGGTTGTATTTATTTCCCACCACTCTTCTAGGAACTCAAAAGGGCAGTTATCACATTATCTTTCTCAGTTTTCCCCATAACAAGTCTGGGTCGGTAGAGAATGAGTAGCCCCAAACTAGCTAATGAGATTTCATGTTTCAAAAGTGATTTGAATCCATATCTTCCTGCTTCTAGTCCAAAATCATGTACTAGACTGGAATAGTTTAACTTAAAAAAAAAAATATCTAATATGCAAGAGATTTAGCCAATTATAAATCTAGTGTCAGTTTGACCTCTTTTTTAATCTTCTGCAATCAACAGTGGATTGTCCTTCCTCCAGTCTTTTCATTCAGTGGAATCATAATTGTACGTCTTCCATCCTGAAGTGTCCCAGGAAAATTCAATTAATTTAACAATTAATTGAAAGAGTGCAGAGAAGAGCAACCAAGATGATTAGAGGACTGGAGACTAAGACATATGAAGAACGGCTGCAGGAGCTGGGTATGTCTAGTTTGATGAAGAGAAGGACCAGGGGAGACATGATAGCAGTGTTCCGATATCTCAGAGGGTGCCACAAAGAAGAGGGAGTCAAACTTTTCTCCAAGGCACCTGGGGGCAGGACAAGGAGCAATGGGTGGAAACTAACCAAGGAGAGAAGCAACTTAGAACTAAGGAGAAATTTCCTAACAGTAAGAACAATTAACCTCTGGAACAGCTTGCCTCCAGCAGTTGTGAATGCCCCAACCCTGGAAGTCTTTAAAAAGATGTTAGACAGCCATTTGTCTGAAATGGTATAAGGTTCCTGCCCATGCAGGGGGTTGGACTAGAAGACCTACAAGGTCCCTTCCAACTCTGCTATTGTATTGTATTGTATTGTATTTCTACATTTCAATGTGCCCAAATTTCTAAGCAGAGGAAACTAAAATATATTTTTCATTTCATGCAATTCTCAAAGTTTTCAAAAAATAGCCAGTGGCTGTGATTCATTTCATGAAAAAAGGAGATGTCTATTACAAAAATAGATTGAAATCTATCCACTTGTCACAATTTCCAGACGCTGCATTAATAACTAAAATAGAGTCCTTTATCATACAATGGAAATTATCATTGTTGAGTATTGACAGCTGTTCAAATAAATAAAGTAAAAAGTAAAAAATATTAAATTATGCAACATAGTACTATGCAATTAGTAAAAAAGAAACAAAAATCATGTACTTCTGCTTACTGAATTCAAGAAATAAGGAGTACAGGATAGCTAAATCAAGGGCAAGGCAATTTGAGTTACAGGAATTAAATCAAGTGTAGCTCAAAAAAATCAAGATTACATACCCCTAACATCAGTAAACCTCAGCATCAAAACTCCAATTTTACAGAGTCATTTACTTATATTATACCTGCTTGTTTAGATAAAATTTAAATATAGAACACATAGCTGTACTTGAAGTATTGTCCTATAAATGGAAAAGATTATTAAGTAATGGTTTGATTCTGATCAGTGACTAGAGAGGAGGAGAAAAGGAGAGGGGAAGGGAAGGGAAAAAGAGAAAGGGAAAAAGAAGAGAAAAGAAGAAAAGAGAAAATATTTTTATAGAAGTGAACTTTCTTCAACAAGTAAACTACTAGAAGTACAGTAAGTGCCTATACGCTTATAGATAAAAATATGATTTAGTTGATATACATCTCCTGCTTTTATTCTGAAAGAAAACATATGGTAAGCTTTCCTCTAGCTGACAATATTTCTAATTTCTATAGGATGTAGGATATAGATTCAACATAGTAATTCAAGTAACACAAAATGAAATATATTCCAATTGATATAATTTTTCCATAATAGGTTACACTGAAGAGTTAATTACTCTGTGAAAGAAAAAAGGCTGAAAGAAAAAGAGAGAGAGAAAAATATGGTGCAAACAGTAATCTATTCTATTGAAAACTGATTATACACAAAGAACAAAATAATAGATAAGGCATAGATTAATCTTTTTTTCCTTTATCAGTATTGCTGGCTACAGCTTTGTTTATTGCCTTTTTCATTCTTTATCTGTATATTGATGAATTTATATAAAGGCATCTCAAAAATATTGGATTTTATTCAAGGTTTTTCAAGGTCTAAATCAAAACACACACAATAACAGAATTACCAAATAGGCTGGCAAATATTATATTTTTGTTTTGCCTCCCACATATTTTTTTTTGCTGAAACTAATATGTGTCTAAAGATAATCATAAACGGATTTTTTCCCTATGAAAATCCTCTATAGTCTCTATGTAAAATGATTCTTTCTATGAAAAGAAAGAATCATTTTACTTATAATTTAATTATAATGCTCAATTATTCTGAATGTGCCTATGAACAATTTTAATATTTATGTCACTTATGTGATATTCAAAGATTATAAATAATGAAGGTAAAAGGTTGAAAATACTAAAACATGAGCATTATTTGAGCATTATAATTATGATAACCTTCTCTAATGTCACTTGTATTCCTCAGAACTGCTTCCTTAATTAACCATCCCAAAACTATTCGATTTCTATATTGGATCTGTAGTATTCTATAAATGCCATACAGAAACTACTACGGTATATATGCAAAATGTAAGGCTAGAAAGCATTAAACTCTGCCAGTATCAAAGTACTATGAAGCAGAATGGCCATAGTTGGTATCTGTCATTTTGGGGACTGTATACATGTGTGTCTCATCTGTATGGTTGAAAGTCACCCAGTTCCAAAACTGAGCAGAAATCTTAAACCTAGACCTCTGTGAAACCAAGGCACTGATGAAGTATAAGATAACATCATTGATTGTTAAAAGAGGGGAAAACATAAAACAGGAAAGTATAAATATAAACAGGGAAGAAGCAAAGATAAAGGTGAAATATTCACACAATCAATATTTTTGTGTTTTTTAAACCAGAACAAAAAGACATACAGAGAAGTCCTACTACCTAACAAATTGGTTTGATTTCCTAGGAGAGGGAGCCTATGCTTTTTCTTGCTCCGGTAAAATAGATATATGAATGCAATGGCAATTTCCAGCAAAATATCTGGATTAATTTGTCTCACAAAGAAATAGGATGCCTTATTAGTAAATTTCATGGAACAAAATCTGTTTCATAAAATGCATAAAGTATTTCTATACTGTATGTATGTATGTATGTATGTATGTATGTATGTATGTATGTATGTATGTATGTATATATGTATGTATGTATGTATGTATGTATGTCTGCAGTATAGAAATACTTTATGCATTTCACCCTCTTCCATTCTTTCCACACCAGTGATCTTCCAAATAGAAAACTGGCTCCAAATCTAGCCTCTTCCACTCTTACTGAACCTAAAGGAAAATCTGATTTCAGAAGCACCATATTTAAGTACCTGGCTGTTCGATGCTATAAGCAGTTAAGATATGCAATGCATTATGAAAGATGCAATGTTGAAATCTTCATTGAGGGAATTATAATAGTCTGTATAATTATGGCTATAAAAGATTTTTGTAAGTTTTATTGTATTTAAGTCAACTGTGCCCACACAGTACAAAAAGAATAAGAAAATATACTTCAAAATTAATTCTACTTTGGTTTATATACGGTCCCTGTGCTAATATTATACTCAAATGAGTTGAACATAATATTAGACATGGAAAGACTTTAAAATTTAGAATCCTAGCCCTCTTTATCATTTAGTGGGCAGTATGATTGAATGCTATATTAATGTGCTATGAGTGAATACAGACAATAATTTCAAGAGAATATAGTAGCTATGGAGAAAGAGTTATATAACATGAAAAGAAACCAATTAACATTAGTGAGATATATGAAGATCCAACAAATCGTAACAAACAAGAATGATCACCTATTCTGGCACTTTGTTTTTCACTCTTTGCTAGGGAATTAAAATAAAAGGAAAGTAGTTCGATGCTGTGCTTTGTTTCTTTTTGCCAAGTATAAAGTCATAAATAATTCCATTCTTCAGTGAGTGCTTTACTAAGAAAATAATCTTAAACTTTATGCTAGATAGACAACCCATCATTTCATCATTTCAGAAATATTTCCTTACCCAAACAGAGAAACAAAATTACCATGGGCCAATTGTTACTGGCTTCAAAATTAAAGAAGTAAACATCAGCTTATTAAGAAAGAAAGAGGTGTAGCAAGAGAAATATAAATATCTTTTATTTAACAAAGGATGTATCATCACCTCCTGCTGACTTTCTCTTTGACTTATGCAAAGCTGACAGGGAATGTTGGCATAATGACCATGGCTGACCATGGTGACAAGATAGTGTGGTAGTATGGCAGCATTGAAGGGACCACGTCTTTGCTAAATTTCAATCTCCAAGGTAATGGGTTCCAGATTTTGGATGCATTCTTTAAGTTAGTCCATTTTTAAAAGATTTTTTTAAAAATCCAGTCTTTATTATTTTTTAACTCAAGAGAACAAGCATACCTAATTATTTTTCTTCTTATTTTCCCCACAACCACAACCCTGTGAGTTAATTTGGGCTGAGAGTATGTGTGAGTCTGGCTCAAAGTCACTCAGTCAGTTTTCATGCCTAAGGCAGAACTAAAACCCATAATCTCCTGGTTTCTAAACCACTAAACCAAAATGTATCTACTTTGATTCAAAAATTGTCCCAGGATGCACCTGGTTTCCCCAGTTATTTTCATGCAAAAAGGATGGAACAGTCTGTCCTTAATGTTTTTTCTCAGCTTGAGTTGTGCTTTATAGAATCATGGAGGTTGCCTTAAAGTTAGCATTCAAAAGCTGCAATAAAAACAAAAAAAAAATTAAAGAATGCTTTAAATGAGATAATATTTGGAAGAAAACTCAGGCTGGCTCTGCTATAACTCACTGGGATATAGGAAAGAGAGGAAGAAAAGCTCAGTGACATTTATAATAGAAGAAAATCTCTGATGAAAACTCCTTAATCTTATAACATATATACAAATTCAACCATTTATTAGCATCCTGAATCCAAAAATATTAAAGAAGTTAGGCATTTAGACAAATCAGCCATATTGAGATAAACCCCATTTGCATTCCATTCAAAAGCAAGAATAAAAAAAACTAGGAATGAAACTAGAATATAACCCTTCCAATATCTAACATTTAGATAAACAGGGATTAACAATAGACAAATAATCAGGCAGAGAACAATACTCTAATCAAGGAACCACCGAGGAAAAAGACACATTCCTATTAAAATTGGCACGGAAGCTACAACACTGTGTATAAACAAGCTGATGATATACTCCCTTGCACCGATGTTGTTCCCTAGCTGGTAAAACCAAGTTCAGATAGACCAAGGACTTCAAGGTGGCAAAATAAAGCTTAATTCTAGTCTTCTTGTAGAATATTTTTCCAGATCTGAAAAAACTTAAAGGCTAGAGTTTTTCGCTGTCCCCACTTACATGGAGAGTTTTACTCATATGTAAATAAATACCAGGAACATAGGAGTCCAGCCAGTGATTATTTGATTATGGTATGTGAGAGTATCAAGAAAGCCAGAAATCTTTTTTAAGATAAAAAGAAATACAGTATTTCTTATAAAGAATTCTAATATTCCTCAGGTTCATAAAAGCACTGGAGAGTTCCAAGTTATTTCTTTGCAAATGAATTAAATCCCAGAACAAGAGGACAGCAAATGGCATTTTTTTTTTAAAAAAGGAACTTGAAGGCTATAGCCTTCCAATAACAATGAATATAGAAGAAATAATGAAGAAACACAAAAAAATTATTCTCCATTTTTCTCTACTCAACCATGAATATCTATTTGCATCAATTTACCCTATATAAGAACCCAATAAATATAATTTTCTCTAGCAGAGCAACTCAATTCTGCTATTATGCCCTGGCTATTTTTTCTATAAGTTTAGCCAAAGCATTCTTTATTATTCCTCTTTTACTTACATACATGCATCATATCTGTTAAACTTTCAATGCAGGATCTAATGTGATACATGTCTTTATGTCTATTGTGATGGTTGGAAGTTGCAGAACGTTTTAGAAATAATTTCCTTTACAGGTCTCTGAATACATAGATTGTACAGAGGGATTTGTAATTTGCAGAAAAATGAGTAATTTGATCACCAGTATCTTATTCTGATTAAACTTATTCTACATATTTGAGAGAAGCATAAATGAACAATGCACTTTTTAAAAAAAAAATCTCTTACTTTTAAGAAAAAAATAGCTCAGCATGTAATACAGGTTAAAATACCTATCTATCTTTGTAGGGTATCACCTTTCTAATCTTCATTAATAAGATTAGATTCTTCTAAGAAATATATTTTTCATGCAATCTATACTTATTAAATTGCTTTATATTTGTATACAAAGGGGTAGCTTTAACATAAGATAAGGTACAAAAATGAATTATGTGTCAAAATATAGTGTGATGTGACTCTTCAGTTTCTTTTTTTAACTCTAGACTAAATGAATAAAGAGAGAATAACGTAAACCAGGGGAGAAAATAATGGAAAGGACTGAGCTCCAATGGGCAATTTTTTTATTTAAAGCCATACATAAAATCATACATATTTAAAGTCATACATAAAGCCGTATAGAAAGAGATGGATAGGATCACTGTATGAGATAGGCAGCCATGTAAGCACATGACTGCCTATCTCACACAGTGATCCTAGCCATCTCAGAACAATTAATATGTGACAGTATTAAGCACATTAAGCCCATTTCACTGTGCATCAATTCATCATGCTGGGCATCTCTTGACTCAGCCCCATACTGTGGCTGGGCCAGCCCTCTGGAACGACCTACCCCCCGAACTTCGCACAATCACGGACCTTCCCCTCTTCCGCCGCTCACTTAAAACATATTTATTTCAACAAGCTGGTCTTGCGTAAATGGTACTGGTTTTATAACATAACTTCTGTCAAGGACATAAATGGATTTTAGATTTAGGGAATTTTAGTTTAGGAGGGTTCCTATTTTAATATTTCTAAATTCTAGTACAGGTAATTTAATTCGTTTTTAGCTTTGTTATATATTGTCTGTTTATATGGTTTTTAATTTTTTCCCTGTACACCGCCCTGAGTCCCTTCGGGGAGAGGGGGCGGTTTATAAGTCTAAAATTAAATAAATAAATAAATACTAGCAAAAATTCTTGATTGGTGGGGGGAGAGTCCAGTTTTGATGTTCTTCCAGAAAGTTAAAAGAGTAGGGTTCCAAACCATTAGGTAGGAAGCTACTCCAAAGGGCTGTCATAGCCCAGAAAAGGGAACCATCACATGACAGTGTACGAGGGAAGGGATCTGCAGTGCATCTCCCCTATCTGATCTAGAGAATGGGCAGGTATCCTTAGGGAGAGGTGGACCCACAAATAGCCTGACCTGGGCTATTCAAGCCTTTAAAAATGATAAGCAAATGGTTGAAATAGTCTGGATTTAAAGCTAATTGCACGAATTGTTATTGAGATGAGATTACCAGGAATACAGAATGGTAAACTATACTGCATACATAAAATACATCTTGGAAACATGCATTGGGAAACCATTTCCACATTGTTGCCAAGAAAGGTCCATGGTTGCCTTCAAGGAATCACCAGGAATCAAAGTCAACCTTTTGATTATCAATATACAGACTGGTTCACTCTAGATCAGATCAACGGGTTCTTACTCTAGAAATGAGATACATAAACCAGCTGTAAAGAGCCAGTTTGGGCATTAAAAACATACATACATACATACATACATACATACATACATACATACATACATACATACATACATACATTATTGAAATCAAAGGAACTCTGGTGGTACAGTATCTAGAATATAGTATTGCAGGCAAACTCTGCCCACAGCCTGGAGTTCAATCCTGATGGGGATCAAGGTTGACTCAGCTTCTATCCTACTGAGGCTGATAAAATGAGGACTCAGATTGTTAGGGGAAATACGCTGATTCTGTAAACTATCCAGAGACTGCTGAAAAGCACCATGGGATGATATATAAGTCTAAGCGCAAATGTTATTTTTGATTTTGTTCTGGTTTTGTCTACTGTTTTTCAAATATGACACCTGGCATGCTACTACAATAAAGGAAAAGGAAAGGTCAAAATACAGTTATGCAATCTTAACAAATCACTGCATTTTAAATAATACAGTATGAAGCTGCCTATCAATAGTAGTAATAATAAACATTTTATGTCAGACCATAAAAATGGCAAAAATGTCAAGTGTTTAATTAACATTTATTATCAAAAATTGAGCGATGGAGTTCTGTGATTTTTTTTACTTTAAATATCAACATCATGCCATGTAGTAGGCAATGAAAAAAAAAAGATCTGAAATATATTGTTCCAATCTATGTTGTGGAACATAACTGGATATAAGAGGAATCTCTGAGTCTGCAGCAGTACAACATTTTTGAAAGGCAAAAATAATATGTTTTTCCCTGCCATGGAAAAGACAAATTATGTAAATTGGGAAAGTGAAGCTTCTTACAAAACAAGGCCAAAACTATTAATATGTCACTGAAACAGTAACATATGAATGTGCAACAGAAAACAAATATTGTACATAATCCCTGATGTGTTTGAACAAAATTAAGATAATACTGATAATTACAATGCTTTAGAAATTTTGCAGGACTATAGAGAGGCTATGTATCATTCTGCAAATGAGGATGAATGTGTTATGAGTATAAATATTTTGGTTTCCTTATTCCTTGTATATTATACCAACTTGGGTTAGTGCTTGATAAGTACTTAAAATAGCTACATAATATTTAGAGCACTAACCATGACTGATAATTTCATCTGTGTAAGAAGATTAAAAAGAAATATTACTGATGGAACATAGCCAAAGTACAAAGTAAAGTTTACTGCATATTTAATAGGATAGAAAGTACAGTAGATGTTGGAAGATATGGAGGAGGACAAAGAACCTTGAAAGTTCATATTGAAATAACTTTAGCATGAAAGAAGTCAGCTAAGTAAAGGTCTTCAAAGATGCAAAATTCCAGCAATGCGGAACAAAATCATCCATATGGATCATTACTGCAGTTGCTGACAGCAATAATTTAGATATACTTACTCATCTCTTTCTTGTGGCTGTATCTGGTTTCCTAATTAATCACTGCAGATCATTGGTTTCTTTAGCTCTTTAAGATAGCTAAATGTGGTCATTCAACTTTCCACCACAGTTAAAAGCTGGATAAGCAGTCTTTTCACTTTCCAAGTGTCCTCAGTCTGAAATAAGACAAACATGGGCTATTTTAACAATTACCAAATCTACTGAGATGCTATTAATATTTCAAATTATGTGGACATAAAAATGGAGTTAATATGTTCGTATGTATATGTTTCAAAATCCCGAATTCAGAAAGAAGCATCATTCAACAAGTGATTGTTCTTTCTGGCCAATAAATAACAGAGATGTGCCAATTAATCAGTGTGCCATTACTCTCCTTTCAAACTGGCAATAAACAAAGGCCTTGCTCTGATCTCTTTGGTGTCACTAGTCTTAACAAAAATACAAACAAATCAGAGTAATTTGGGATCACCCATCTCAGGTTTCATAATTGAGACTGTGATCCAATATTTAGAACCATCAAATGGCTATAGAAGAGCATAAAAGTTTAATATGTGGAGGACTATATCAAATTACAGAGCACTCTAACATGGCAAACTTGCTGTTTGTTAAATCTTGTTTGTGGACAGGTCATTATCCAACATATGAGGCTAGTATTAATATCTCTGTAGTATAGGGATGCAGTGGCTCAGTGGCTAAGACGCTGAGTTTGTCGATCAGAAGGTTGGTGGTAATGGAGTGAGATCCTGTTATTTGTCCCAGCTTCTGCCAAACTAGCAATTTGAAAGCACATAAAAATGCAAATAGAAAAACACAGAATACTTTGGTAGGAAGGTAACAGTGCTCCGTAAACCTTTGACGTTTAGTCATGCTGGCCACATGACCATGGAGATGTCTTTGGACAGTGCTGGCTCTTCAGCTTATAAAGGGAGATGAGCACTGCTCCTTTAGCCACAAACGCAGACATGTATGGGGGAATCTTTAGCAGGCACTGGAAAAACATATCAGATGAAGAAAAGCATACTGAAATATTCCAGAATTCCAAAAAGTGGAAAGAGACTATCTTCCAACACAGTGGTTGCTGATGTATAGATTCGCAATTTATCACCATACAACTATCTTAGCCTATTAAAAAGATAACTCTCCCAGAGACCCAAACATTTCCAAGACAACCAACAGATTATTAGAAGCTCATGGTTCAATTGCACAAAATTTCTTGAAAGCATCCTGAACAAAGCCAAATATCCAGTAATCAAAGAAGTAAAATCAGAGTCATCTATAAAGTATAGTGCAAGGATTGTAAAGACATTATGTAAGACAGACAAGTAGAAAATTAGCAGAACGTATCCACAAACATCAACTGATAGTCAGAAGATAGTTAGAAGAATCAATTTTTATGAGATCAGTGGCCATATACATTTGTCAAAAAACTTAGAATTTCCTTAATTTACAAACACATAGATCAATTTAAATTTCATCAGGTAAACTGTTGAAATTCCTGGAAGTCTGGCTTTTTGATAAGTTAGTTATCAACAAACACATAAACCTCATCTATGTACCATTTAAAAAATATAACCAAATATTCTAGTACCTTCCTAATAACTAGCACCCAAATAAGCAGGAAGCACGTCTAGATTAGGGAAGAACAAATACCTTAATTAAACAAACAAAATATCAATTCCAATTAAGATTGGCAAGGCTAGCTGCTGCAACAAATATAAATAACCCAAAAATGTTACAGTCTTATGCGCTGATGATGTAATTTAGCCTAATTTTATTTATTTATTTTATTAAATTTATACCCCGCCCTTCTCCTTGTTAGGACCCAGGGCGGCGCACAGGCATTATATAAAACCATAAATACAATATACATCAATTAAAAATATATTAAATTAATTCACCCGTGCTAAAACCCGTTATTAAAACCGTAACCAAATTATAATTTATATTTAAAAGTCAGATGCGGGGGGCTATCCTAGGCCGGCTTGTTGGAACAAGTACGTCTTAAGACGTTGGCGGAAGAGGCGGAGGTCCGAGGTAGTGCGAAGGTAGGGGGTAGGTCGTTCCAGAGGGCCGGGCCCGCCACAGAGAAGGCTCTTCCCCTGGGTGTCGCCAGCCGGCATTGCCCGGCCGACGGCACCCGGAGTAGGCCCGCTCTGTGGGAGCGGACCGGACGAAGGGATGTATGGGGCAGGAGGCGGTCTCGTATATAGCTAGGCCCCGAGCCATAATAATGAAATGTCTGTCACAAATCAACCGTTACAGAGTACCAAGAACGCCAATCTGCCAAAAAATTACCAAATCAAAAACTGGTCAGCTTTAGCAAAGAGGCTGCATTATATTTTAACAGATAGGGTCCATTAGGATTTACATTTTTAAAAAGAAATATCAGGAGGAAAAAATGTATGATTCATTATTTATTGATTTATTTAGAAAATTTATATGGCTGCCCACTGACTTTCAGTGATTCTAGGAGATTGGATTTAGTATCCAGCTGGCAGCCAACAAATGGCCTGACGTATATTCTCTCTGCTGTTAACAATACACGTTATACTTGTCCCTAGCCTTTGAAATGAGACACCACTATATACACCAAAATCTCAGTTACTATTGACAAACTATTCAAAAAGACTGTACCCATGTTAAATCTGAATGCCTATTAAGTCTAAATTTGTATTACTTGCATCTATTTACATTGTTTAGTTAATTATGCAATTGAGGTAAAGGGAGACGATGCAATAAACTCAGTGAATGTATGTGTGTGAAGTTTAAAAAAATTGAAACTTGTACTAAAGTCTGTTAAACTCAAAACTAAAATTTTAATGCATATATTCATTATGTCCAACTGGGGTGAGGCAGTATACAAATGGAAAAAACCCTGTAAAGAAAAGAAAAAAAATGGAAAATTAACCAAATTTATTATCCCACGTCCGGAGTAAGTATGGTATTATTTTTCTCATACTGAACAATTTAAAACAAAAAGGCACACCTAATTTCCCAGCAATTCTGACTTTGTAATGGGCAGTCTGGCAAACAGCAAGTCATACATATTCATAAATATAGAATTATGTATTCAAACAAGGAAAAACACAGAGGTGCATGATAATTTGCATAATTAATTAAGTGAGGGTGTTAGAATAATTATATCTTCACTTCTCTGATGGATGCTGGAAACAAAACACTCTGAACTATTCTGAGGGCAGGGAAAACCTGCATTTTGAGGCTGCAAAGGGATTTACCCATTAACTTAGTTTTATACTAACCTTTGGGATTTCAACTATTAATGAGCTGCTAGTTTCAAATTATTGGTGTCTTTTAAAACAATCTATTAATAGGGCTTAATTTAGTAAATTAATATAGCATTTTCTCAAAGTCCTTTCTACTTGGCATGACCTGACATGATTTCAAATTTTATAACAATTTAATTGTCATCACATCACATATTAATGGACCCTAAACACACAATGACAAAGAAATACATTGTTGGAGTAGCAACAGTAACATATAAGCCAAGCGTAAGAGAGCATTGTTATACTTTATGTATAGAAAGAAAAACATGTAAAGTAATTATTTCCCACTTCATCCAAACCCATATAAACAATTTTAGTAACTTATCACCATTTCACATCTGGATTGGGCAAGTCTAGCTCACACACATGTCTTTGTGCACAATGCTAGCTACTTGGTTATGTTGTTCCTATATCTGAAAGCTGTAGGGGCCTGGATGGGGCTCCAACTTAATCCAGGTAAGATCGAATGGCTTTTGGTATTTACACCTGATGGAAACAAGGTTCTTCAATCTTTGGTATCGTGCGAGGTAGCATTGCTGCAGTCAGAATGAGTGCATAATCTGAGGGTCCTCTTGATCTCACAGCTTCTATTTGAAGAGTAGGTGGCCGTCATGGCTATGAAGACCTTGGCACAGGCACAGGATTTTCTCCAGTTATGTCCATTCTTGGACCAGTGGCCTTTGCTTCCAGTCACTCATGCCCTCATTACTTCTCAATTGATCTACCATAATGAGTTCTCCATGGACCTGCCATTGAAGACCATTCCAAAACTTCAACTGACACAAAACGTGGCTGCCTGGGTAGTTAATTGTGTTAATTATATTATACTTGTAATGGGATCTGCATTAGCTGCCAATGTGTTTCTGGGTGCAATTCACTTTTAAAACTTTATATAGCTTGGGACTGGGTTACCTAAGGGACCATCTTTTTCAAATTGTTTCTACCCATCTAATTTTATATAATAGATTGGGGATGCTATAAGGTTCATCAGTCAATGAATGTGGGCTGAATGGGACCAGGAAGTGTGCCTTCTTAGTAATAGCCCTGTGGATTTTTCTTCCTTTGGAGCTCAGGATGACCTTGACCCTATTAGCATTTTGTAAGGTCTAAAGACTCAGCTATGTGCACAAGCTTGGGGTTCTAAAACTGTTTGGGCTTCCTGGTTTCTTGAGTTTGCACACTAAGAGATGCACTCTTAATTTTTATGTATTGGTTATGATAATACTCAGTTGTCTACATGTAATTTGCGTTTTTATTATTTTAATTGTTGTGATATTGTTTACCATCTTGAGTCAATTAGATTGAGATGGGGAGAGGTAAAGAAATTGAATAAATAAATTGAATTGGATATATAAATTGAATAAATAAAAAACATTTATTATGACTAAATTTTTAATATTGCTTAAGAGGGATAAAAGAAATAAAATGATTGTCTCTAGAATGATTGCAAAGCTAGCAGAAAATATTGGATTGCTTCATGTTTTAATTATGTTTCCATTCCTCAAGACTATTGCGGGGTAATGCATATTCATTTCAAATGGAATGGACACTTTCTACGGTAGTATTGATGCTTTGAAATTTATTAAAATACATTTCAAATTTGTTAGATGTATATGTTCTGAGAGTGTATAAGAGAGCATTCTACAACTTAAAATTCATATCCACCTCGAGTTAGTATCCTTACAAAATGGATCATTAAACTAAATCTAATCGTTTGTTCCATCTTCTTTGTTATTTTTCATTTATGGGACATGTAATATGCATTCTCCAGAATTTTGGACTGATAGACACATGAATAAGCCATCATTTTCAGAAAGCATCATTTTTTACTACATGGTTTACAAGTGATCAACAGCACAATCTGATATATGCACAATCAAAAGTATATTTCATTTTCTTACAGTCAGACATACTCCCATGATTACAGTCTATGGTATAACCATAGGTTAATATGCACACTTTCATCTAAATGAACTTTGATTTAGCTTAATACAGATTCATTTTATATATCTTTATTTCTTTGTATGCTGAAAGAGATACTCTACAAGGGAGACTATAAAGTCCCAGGTCACAGATGAAACACTGGCAAGCCGATTACTTGTCAAGCTTCTCCTTAGTGAAGGTGAAACATCTCAGATACAACACAATGGACTAAACTATTACACAATTTTATGCACAATTTTATCCTGAAGGCTGCTACTCAATTTAAATCCTCACTGGATTTAACTCCGGCGACTTCTCTTCCCACATTTTCCTTTGCTACCCAAAACAAGTAAACTTAGTTTAGGTACTCATACTCAGTTTGAGGTACCGTTGTCTGTTTACATACTCTACAATCTTGCCCCAGAAAACTCAAGCTACTAATGAAATGCCATCATCAGTGTTTGCAAAAATAGAAAGGAATTGAACTTGGATCTCCCTAGTTATAGTTCAGGTTTCTAAAAATGTAATTGCCTTTGTATAGATCAGGTCCAAAATTCCCAGCTAACATCTTAGCCTTGGACTGAATGTTTAGGTCTTATAATTTATCCTCTACCCTTAACTAGCTCTGCCTTGTAGTAATCAGGGATTTAATAAAATTCTGCCCAAATATTATCATAAGCATTTTAAACCTATTCAGTCAGAGACTAATTTGTTTTAATATTTTCCATGATCTGTATTTTACAAGTATCAGCATTTTTATTGTAATGTAACCCAAAGAGGGAAAACAACACAAAAACAAACAGATGGTTGTTTCTATTAAAACTGTATAATACTGCACGGAACTATTGTATACAATATTGTTATTTGCAATGTATACAATAGTTTGAAGCAGCATGAATGTTTAAAATTACGAGAGTCAGCAATCATATTTTGGTAGTGCTCGTGTTACCTTTAACCCCTTAGATAAAATGCATACTGTAAGCTTATTTTTTTAACTGGCAAAATATCCTTACATGTTCTCTTATATATCAGAATTTATGAATAGAAATCTGTCTGTCCGTCCATCCATCCATTCCATCCATCCATTCCATCCATCCATCCATCCATCCATCCATCCATCCATCCATACAGTCTAATTTCCAATGTTCAAATTATCACAATATTCAATATTTTATTTGTTTGTTTGTTTATTCATATCCTACCTTTATTATTTTTTGAGAGGAGTATGATGCTCAGTGATTTAATGAGGCTGGAGATGGTTGTTGCTCTGGGGTTTGAGTCCTAGCACCCACAGGGTGAGCTCCCACAGTGGATTGAAAGCATGTTCTATGTGAGTAGATAAATAAGTACACTTCAATGGTGAGATAAGCTGGCATTCCATGTGGTAGTTAGAATCTTGTTGGCATTGACCCCTTCCAGTTGTGATGCCCATTTGCAAGGAGGCTTTGGTGAAGGGAGAAGGCTTCAGATGAGCTGCAAGAAGTCTCTTTTTGTTGGTTCAAAGCTATCTTGCCCTATTGTGCCACACTGTTGGAAGCAAGCAAGTGCATATCAAACAGAACAGGTAAACAGACAACCAAACTACTACTCTGCATTAGCATTGTAGTCTCCTGCCTAATGTAACAATGTCATACATTAAATAAAATAAATATTTTTACTAATAACTTAATAGCTATTCAACACACCTTCCTCCTGCTATTTTCCCACAACAACAACCCTATGAGATGCTTTGGGGTGTGACAGAGTGACTGGCCCAAGCTGAAACTGGTAGTTTTCATGGCTAAGGTAGGACTTAAACTCATGGTCTTAGGCTTTCTAGAATAATGTCTTATCTACTGGACCAGTGATGGTAACAGGTATAGGTATTACAGAATGCAGTGAATTTAGAACACTTTAGTCTTAAACCCCATGGACAGACATGGGATGATACTATCTTGTGCATAGTGCCTTAAGCTAATCAAAGTAATGTATCACACATACACATATAATTTAGTAACCAAACATTGCCTTCAATGTGTGGTGGTGGTGGTGGTAGTGGATTGGACCTTTACTTGTTTGAATGCAATTTAAATATTGTTATAAATAATAAGTTGTCAATCTCTAAGATTTAATTCCTTCTCTGAATTCTGTAGAATGGGGAGCAAAAGCATCTCATTTCTAATAATAGGCCATGTACATATTATATCTAGGCTACTAAAAGTAGATTTAAAAAGAGATTATATGAAGCCTGCACAAGCTCATAAGATCTAAGAAGTGGGAGCCATTACAAAAAAATGGTTTTCAGTAATAAACTTAGCATAACTTTTAAGATGATCACTTATGCATTAATAGGAAATGATACGTCTTGTACAATACATACTATCAAGTGATAAAATATAATATGTTCAGAAGCATTAATTGCTGCTGGGTTTTTTTTCCTTTTAAAACTAAAAGAATGCAAACTAAAAGAATGCAAAAGAAATGATTTAGAGTACAGTACATCTTTAAAAGCTATGTAATTTTTAATATTTTTTTACTTCCCATAATTGATTGGGTTTCAGCAATATTTCTCAGCATTAATTTCATATTCTGAAATGTATTCATTAACCATTGTTGCATACAAAAAGCATATTTGAATAAGATTAATTAAAAAAACCCATGTATTTCAAAAAAGTATATTTTATCTCATTTGGTCAGGATGAGGTATGTCCTAAACTGAAATTACAGAGAAATAATAATCTATAATAGGACAAATGGTTCCTATTTCCTTTATAAAGACAAAGCCAGAGTTTTTTAGAAAAGCAATTATTTATGGTTACTTCAAAGAAAGCTCTTGGGAAAATTCAACAACAAAAGTAAATATTTTTACTAAGTCATATTTATCAAGAATAGAAATAATTGTAATATTGAAGCACATCTGCAGGTTCCCTAGACAATGCTTCAATAGTTTTACATTCCTCTTCAGAACACCCAGCATTCATGAAGTAGGAAGACACACATTTAATCTAAAGAGGTCTTCTTGAAGTGTAAAGCTGGCATCAGATTAAAAACAAGTCTCCTGCTTCATTTTAAAGAATTTAAAGCTTCTGTATTGCTTATGATCTGAACATATGTGTAGAGTTCCAATAAAAATCTCTTAAACCCCCAATGGTGACAGACCACAAGCCACGACAATCAGTTGGTGTGCAAGAAGAAGTCACAACTACTTTCCCACTGCACCAAAATAGTAGGCATGAACATCCCAAGGAAGTCAGGATAATAGAAAAATGCTATTAAGGCCTGTAAGTGCTCCATTTATACCATATGGCTTGACATAAACGCTCTCCATTTCTAGGAAAGTCAACTGATAGAAGAAGGAGAAGGAAGAGGAGGAGGAGATGGTAGTAGTAGTAGTAGTAGTAGTAGTAGTAGTAGTAGTAGTAGTAGTGACTGCAGCTGTCTGTCTTCTTTTACTATTTATATGCTTTTGATTTTGAGATATAGGATTGAATCCTGTAGAGATCTTGAAGGAAGATATGGAATAACTAGAAATCTAAACACTTAATTTGTGTGGGACAACATAAGAAAAGCTTCATTAACCTTGGGTTCCACAAAGAAATAACTGTATTATTGTGTCAATATACTAAATGTAACCTCAATTCTCTAAATGCCAATCTTTATGAAACTCAGGCAGGGACGCTTAGACACAAAATGGAGGTATCAAGTGATTCCTGAAGGCTCCAATATTTGTGGCACGATAAAACACTTTAAAGAAAAAAGAGCTATAGGGACATACAAATGCACAAATCTGTCCAAAGAAGTTTAAATGTGTCCATAGCCATAAAATGGTGATAGATTGGGGAGAGGAGATGACACAAAACTATGTTATGAGGAATGCAATAAAATATATTTAGCAGAAGCTGTCTGTATCCAATGTTTTGTTTCAGTTCTCTTTTTAGATTTATATTTACCAAATATTTTATTTTCCATGCCATAAACCACATAGTTTACAGAATTGATTTCTCTTTCTACTCTCCATCAAGGTTATAGGTGACCATTCATGAATTCTTTGTTCTTTCAGTCGCTCACTATTTCACTAGGAAACAAAAAAGATTATATACCATGAAGTATATGGTTGAATTGCTAGTTGTGACATTTTAAGAGAGACGTAAAATTAGGAACTTCAGAACTGGGGTCATATTTTGATTTATTGTTTTTATACTTGTGTGTTGTCTTCTCTGAAACGGCATAGGGTTTCCTGCCTAGGCAGGGGGTGGGACTAGAAGACCTCCAAGATCCTTTCCAACTCTGGTATTGTATTGTATTGTATTGTATTGTATTGTATTGTATTGTATTGTATTATATTGTGTTGTATTATTGTATTGTATTGTATTGTATATGATAGAATGCACTGTTTAAGTTTGTTGGATGTCTCTTCATATGTTTATTTTTTTCTTCCATTCCTACTGTTGTCAAACACACAAAATAATGGAATACATCTTAGCTTGCTATGTTAGGATTCTTAAAGTAATGCTGGATGCTCTACAACATGGCTGATTGAAGAATTCTGGGAGTTGAAGTCTACAAGTCTAATGTATTCCATTATTTTGTTGCCAGGTTTGGAGACCACAACTCTACCGGAATGGAAATGGGATGGGAGAAACAAAGTTACGTTGCTTCAGTACTCAGGTATAATGAAAACCAAAGCACAAAAACCTTTACCCTAGATACATGTGACCTCAGATTGAATGGCATAACTTTCATTGTATTTATTTATTTAACCAATTAATAAACTTAAGTCATCCACCTAGAGATGGAGCCTGTGATATACTCAGGATCCCAGGTCTAGAGATCGAACAGGTCTTCAGGGCTTTATAAAAGGCTAGCAGGGATGGGGCCAACCTAATCTCCAGAGGAAGAATATTCCATAGGTTGGGTGCTATCTTCTCGGACCTACCAATCATTGTTCCTTAGCTGGTGGGATCCACAACACAGCCATTCTTTTTATTATATTATATTGCAACCATGTAATTATTGCTTAACTATGTTTATAAAAAGATATATTGAAATTGGTTTCTCAATAGGGACTATTTCATTAGATTATATTTTTTTTATTAAAATTAGTTACAATTATAGTGTTGCTGTAGATTGTTTGTTTCCCTGTTGTAAATTTTGCACACCTCTGCTAATGAAACTTCATCTGCTAATGAAACTATTGATCAGGTTCACTTTCTGTTATTTCATTGTGCACTCTGTCCCTTGGCAAATGAACATGTTTATTCAGTCACATAACCAGCCAAAAGGTGGTTTCTTTCAAAATATAAAATGCTATTTAGTGTTGAAGAAGAAAACATAAATCTACTTGAAAATACCGGTAGCTACCATGAATAGCTGTTTTATTCAGCCCTAGAAGCATAACCAAGTGCTGAAGCTTGTCCATAGCATCTGTCTTCAAGGCAATCTAGAGAAAAGACACAGCTGTTTTAAAGAGTTGTAAACATATGCTTTATCTGTGCTTACAGATGCTTCATGTGTTACAGTACCATATTATGTACTTGCTTGTAAGAGAGTCCATGTCCACTCTCTGCAATCTGAAGCTAAGATTCTGTTTGATTGACAAAAATCAGTCAGGCAACAATGATCTCAGTAATAGTCTGGTTCTCTATATGGCATCTATCAGCAAGCCTATGTTCTCCTGAAAACATTTTATTAATATCATGAAATTATAACATAGTTAGAATTGCATGAATGGTACAGCCTGATCAAATATATCTTAGATGCTTCTTCCAAACCTGTTTTCTCTTGGTTCTATGGAAAAAAATGAAAACAAGGATGAAAGTACTGCACTTTGCCAGCTGGACAGGGTCTAATTTCTTGTAAAAGAAATAATGGATCAATAATGAATAAAATAATATGTACTGTTTTGCTAATGAATTTTGTGCTCATAAGGTTCTTCTAGTCTATCAAATTTTAAAAGTATAGGTAGTCCTTGACTTATAACCACTTACACTTTGAAACAATTTCTGTTACAAAGCAAGAGAGTTGTTACCTGAGTTTTGCTCCATGTTATGACATTTTATGCCATAGTTGTTAAGTGAATCACTGTGGTTATTAAGTTAGTAACTGGATTCTTAAGTGAATCTGGCTTCCCCATTGACTTTGCTTTTGAGAAGGTTGCAAAAGGTGATCACATGACCACAGGACACTGCAACCATCCCAAATACATGCTAGTTGCCAAGCGTTTGAATTTTGGCCATGTGACCAAAGGGGATGCTGCAATGGTTGTCAGTGAAAAACAGTCATACGCCACTTTTTTTCAGTGCAGTTGTAACTTTGAACAGTGGTTGTAAACAAATGGTTGTAAGTCATGGCGTACCTGCAATTTAAAATTATTCTCCACATTAAAGCATACATGCCTTTTTTGAAATGGTAGTTATATCCAGGTGCATCGTAGTGTGAAAGTATCACCCACTGATTAAACTACTCCTAGATATTGTAAGTGTGCTAATTATTTCATGTAGTAGAAATAGTGATGGCTCACTAATCCAAAATAAAAATAGTTTGAAGGATTCAGAAATTTTGAAGACCTGGAATTTAAATTGGATCAAGAAAAAAAATTGCCTTGATTAAAAAGCACCCATGTCACCTGCTTTTTCTAACTTTGCTGAGTAGATCAGGGCTGTCAAACTCATGGCCTGTGGACCGGATACATCACATGCTGGCCACACCCATGTCCGGTTTAGCAAAGGGGAACAAAGTCACAATACGATACGTGATGTCGCCATGACTCCGCAAGTTTGACACCCCTGGAATAGATAGACTGAGCTTCAGACAGTGGTACACCTACTGCAAACTGCACAAATTCAACTCCGGAAAACAGGAACTTTGTTTGCTTTGGCAGCAGAGTTACTAATACTGGAATGTCATATGAACTCTGTTACAACTCTGCACCTTGTTTAATCTTCCCCTGCTATGCTTTAAGTAAGGAACAAACAAACAAATATGAACATTTTGTGTTCCAGATGCTAGGCTAGCTATCAGTGTCTACAGAATAGATCTGTATCAATTCTGACACAGAATAACATAAAATATTTTATATGTTTGGCTTTCAAGTTATTGCAGGACTAAACATTATAAACAAAGAGAACTATAAATTTCCACGTAAGATTAAAACATCATATCTATCTATCTATCTATCTATCTATCTATCTATCTATCTATCTATCTATCTATCTATCTATCTATCTATCTATCTATTCACAAACACACACACACGGAGGAAGAGAGAGAGAGAGAGAGAGAGAGAGAGAGAGCACAATAGTACATATGGTAATCAACTAGGCAACATACAAAGGACAAAAATACTTTCACCATTTGCTTAACAAGGAGTTGGCAATTTATAGTGGTAATATTCTATTAAATTTATTCTGATTCTGCTTATGTTAGGTTTTGATTTTATGGTCAAGAAATGAATTATTTTAGTCTTATTCAGCTAACTGCTGGACAAAATACTTGTTGTGCCATTGAAAGTAATAATTTAGAACTTGGAGATCATATTGCAATTGCATATAGTGCTTCAAATATTATGCAGAAAGGACATATTTTTTTCATGTCATCAGAAATGACAGTGCACTGCTCAAATTAGATTTCCTCAAATGCAATGTTCAGAGTTTTCCCAACCTAAATTTAATGAGAAAGGTGTTTTTTTTTTTAAGCTGACAAATTCTCAGTATGGAATGTAGACAGATAAAAAGACTGCTCAGTGTGCAATTTTAGCTAGCCTGCTCTCAGATTAATCATTTAGGAAATTACGTTAAAGCTCAAATAAAAGTTTGTTCTAATAACCAATCACACAATTAAATGGAAATGGAGAAAAAATGGTGCTGAAAATATGCTCTTAGCTTTACACAAATATTTTTAATTTAATTTATAACTTTGTTTAAAATGCAAACCATGTCCTTTTCAAAACTGCTTATACCAGACCAAAATGTAACGTACAGTATATACATTCAGAAATGAAAAATAATGTTTGTTTGTAAAGGGTAGGTTTGGCAGTCGAGAAAAGTAGAATTAAACCTATTTATGAAGATACTGTTTTGGTCTGTTGCCTCAGTTGTCATGTATTGAATTAGGGAAATGATTCCTCTCTTCTAAAATTAACTTCTTCTAGGCTTATCAGCTCCTGCTACAGTAGAACCAGGTGATCTTTCTTCCAGCTTATAGTTAAAAGTTTTTTTCCTTATGAACTGTCTGTTCCAATATCTTTGTAGCTAACTGTCTTCTAAAGTTAGTTCACAGTATTATTTAAATATTTTATTTTATAACATATACAAATTCCATTTTCAGTTATAGTTTATAGTTTATTTGATTTATATACCACCCTTCTCCCTTTTGGGACCCAGGGCGGTGTGCAGCCACAATAAAATAAATGGTACAAAATCTAAAACAATATGTTAAAAAGATATTAAATAAATGGCCAACATTTTAAAACCCCATACTAAAATCACTATAAAATCCCTTTAAAAACTACCTTTAAAAACTACGACAGGCCGGCAGCGCAGAATAAATGCGTCTTCAGGGTCCGACGGAAGAGATATAGGTCTGAGATTGTCCTTAGTCCAGGGGGTAGGTCATTCCAGAGGGCGGGAGCTGCCACAGAGAAGGCTCTCCCTCTGGGGGTCGCCAGCCAGCATTGTTTAGCTGATGGCATCCTGAGGAGGCCCTCTCTGTGGGAGCGAACTGGTCGGAGGGATGTATTTGGCAGCAGGAGGCGGTCTTGCAGGTAACGAGGTCCCTTGCCATGGAGCGCTTTAAAGGTGGTCACTAGCACCTTGAAGCACACCCGGAAAGCCACAGGCAGCCAGTGTAGCTCACGCAGGAGAGGTGTCACATGGGAGCATCTAGAAGCTCCCAGAATCCCCTGCGCGGCTGCATTCTGAACTAACTGGAGCCTCCGGGTGCACCTCAAGGGAAGCCCCATGTAGAGAGCGTTGCAATAGTCCAGACAGGAGGTGACAAGGGCTTGGGTGACCGTGCGTAAGGCGTCATGATCCAGAAAGGGGCGCAACTGGCGTATCAGGTGGACCTGATAGAAAGCCCCCCTGGCCACGGCTGTCATGTGATCTTCTAGAGACAGCCGAGAGTCCAGGAGGACGCCCAAATTGCGAGCCCTCTCTGCGGGAGCCAGTGTCTCGCCCCAAATAGTCAGAGATGGCATCAACTGACTATACCGTGACACCGGAAGCCACAGCCACTCAGTCTTGGATGGGTTGAGTCGGAGCCTGTTCCTTCCCATACAGACTCACACGGCCTCGAGACACCGTTTAAAACAGTGCATTGTCTGAGTACAAATAATTTTAGGAAATAATAATCAAGGTGTTTACAACAATGTTCATTGCACTGGTATTAATTCTATAATAACAATAACAATAAAAACTACTACCGGTACTACTTATCCATTTTAACAAATTCCCCTTATAACATTAGTCATTTTCTTATATTTCATTTCATTCATTCATTTATTCGATTTCTATACCGCTCTACCTCCCAAGATGGGACTACATGTTTCTAACTTCTGTTTTTATTAGCTAACCATTGAAAAATTAGTCCCATGTCAAATAGTATTCAGTTTCTTCCTTTCCCTTAATTGTGAGTGTTAACCTATCAATATCTGCACATTCTAATATGTTTTAATTACATTTTTCTCTGTAGGAATTTCTTCACTTTTCCATTGTTGTGGAAATAAAATTCTAGCTGCAATTAGCACATGTAAAATCAGACATAGACTCCCCTTATCATAGTTTTTTTTAAAAATGCTCAACAAAAATATTTGTGGTTTTAGCTCTATATGTTGCTTTATCATTTTTTCCAACCATGTATATATTTTCATCTAATTTTTTTTTTGCCTTTGGGCAAAAAATAGTTCCTGCTTTATTAGAACCAGATGATCTTTCTTCCAGCTTATACCTTATTTTTCGGAGTATAAGACGCACCTTTTTTCCTCCAAAAAGAGACTGAAAATCTGGGTGCATCTTTTACATCAAAAACAGCATTTTTGGCCTCCTGAAACCCCGCCCCTTCACCAAAATGGCCATGTCTAGACTTATGGAGACTTTCAGAGACCTCCTGGGGGCTGGGGAGGGCAGAAAAAAAAACAAAAAATAGGCCATTTTTTGCCCCTCCAGCCCCCAGCATATAAGCCTCCATAAGGCTATGCATGAATTTTTTTGACCAGCCTGTTTTTGTGAAAAATGGGCCGTTGTTTTGCTCTTTTTTGCCCCCCCCCCAGGAGCACTCTGCAAGCCCCCCACAAGGCTATCCATGCCTTTTATTTGAAAAAAACAGGCCCATTTTCATGAAAAATGGGGCGTTTTGGGTAGGTTTGCAGAGTGCAAAAAGATTTTTTTTCCCTTTTGGAAAGCTTTTTAATTGATTGATGAGAATTATGTGAATCAAACTCTGTGTCAGCAGGAACAAAGTTACGTGCTGCAAATCGTCAGCGATTTTCTTCTCCAGCACATGGATAAGTACACCTGGAAACAGCTATCTATCCACCTGCCTACCTACCTACATACCTTCTCTCTCTCTCTCTCTTTCTCTTTCTCTCTCTCTCTCTCTCTCTCTTTCTCTCCCTACCTATCTACTGTATTTCTCTCTCTCTCTCTCTCTCTCTCTCTCTCTCTCTCTCTCTCTCTCTCTCTCTCTCTCTCTCTCTCTCTCTCTCTGTCTCTCTCCCTCTACCTTCCTACTGTATTTCTCCCTCTCTATCCCTCTATCTACCTACCTACTTTTTTAAAAAATTGCCTCTTCAAAACCTTGGTGCATCTTATACTACGAAAAATATGGTAGTTAAGAGTTTTTCCTTATGAACTGTCTGTTCCAATATCTTTACCTAGCTAATACTGTCTTCTAAAATTAGTTCCTTCCCAAGTTTCCTCCTTCCTTCCTTCCTTCCTTCCTTCCTTCCTTCCTTCCTTCCTTCCTTCCTTCCTCTTTCCATCCATCCATCCATCCATCCATAACTCCTTTTAATAATTTTTTAACTTATGAACTGTCTGTTCCAATATCTTTACCTAGCTAATACTGTCTTCTAAAATTAGTTCCTTCCACTTCCGGTATCCGGCTCCAGCGGAGACGGGCGAGCCTAGGGCTCGCTCGCCGCTTTTTTTGCCTTTTCTGCCCCCCCAGGGGGGCGAAACTCTCCGGTTACCGGAGGTTTCCCGTAGGGTCGGCTCAGAGGGAGCGGCCCTCGTCACGGCGGTGGGGAGGGCGCTCCTCTCTGCGACCTAGGAGGAGAGGAACATGCCAGCGGGGGTTTTTTCCTTCTCCAACGGCTGTCGGTGCCATTCGCTTTAATGGAGAGGGCTGAACGGAGAGGTCGGGCGGATCGCCGAGGCTTCAGCTGCGAGAGGGAGTGAGTTTAAAAGAACACCTTTTTTTCCTTGCTGCCAGCCAGGCTGAACGGACTGGGAGGGGGGTGTTTAATTTAAAAAAAAAAACCCTCGGATTTAAGCGGCACGCTAAGATGGCTTCTCTGCAAAGAGAAAGCGGAAACTTTCACTCCGGACGGTCTTTAACAAGGGAAAGTGGATTGTGACTTTCTGCAACATTGTTTCTAGGTCTGGCTGAGCTTAAAAAATTTCTTTTTTTTGCTACTCTCTCCCTCTGGCTAGATGGGCGGTGGAAGTGGCTTCTCTTTGTCCCTGCCTGACTATTTTAACTAAGGAAAATTTCCAGCGTCTCTTTGAAAGCAGGACTCTCTCTGGATTTTTGAAAAAAAAATTTTTTTGATGGATTTGTGACTTCTTCTCTGGAATACCTTCGTTATTACTATTTGCTGATTTGGGAAATTGTGTCTCTTTTGGTTTCTGAATTGTTTGCAACTTCACAGCCCTGAATTGAACTGAACTCCTGATCTGCCCCACCAGCCCCACCCGGAAAACGCCATCTTGGTGGCAGTGACTCTAACTTTTAACCATGGCACAAGAAGCAGCACTTGTAAATTTGGAACAAAGGATGGCTTCTCTTGAAACCTCTATGCAAACTTTGATATCAGAAATAAAGGCCCAGAGGGCTGAAAATAGTACTTTTAAAAAGGAACTATTGGATACCCGGAAGCAAGTGTTGGAGAATACACAGAAGACCGAGGAATTGGAGGGGGGGCTGGAGGGGGCTAAGGGAGAGATTAAAAATGTTTCTAATGAGGTGGGGGAAATAAATGGGCATGTGTCTAGGATAGATATGGAAAGAATGACATATTTTTTGAGATTTCAGAATGTTCTTGAGGAATCTGGTGAATGCCTACCTGATCTTATGAGTACAATTTTAGCAGACTATTTACAAAAACCCAAAGATGAGATCAGGGGGGACATTGACCTAGCCTATAGAATTAATTCTGCATATGCCAAGATGAATGAAGTGCCTAGAGAGATACATGTGAAATTTGTTAGAAGGTCAACCAGAGAGGAAATCCTGAAAGCGCAGAGAGAGAAACCTTTAATTTATCAACGAGAAATGGTCACTATCTTGAAGCAGATCCCTAGAAAAATTAGAGATTCAAGAAGGAAATTTTCCTTCTTGTCTAAAACCTTGTTTGATCACGGGATTTGGTTCAAGTGGATGACACCTGAAGGGATGCTGGTGTTCTGGGAAGGAGGAAGAGTGAGGATTAAAACAGTTGCTGAGGCGGAAGCCTTTCTTAAAAAATATTCCTCTGCCCTGGGGGAAGATCCAGGGGGGACAGAGGGGGTCACGGCCCCGCCCGCGGGGGGCCAGGGAGGAGAGAAAGAAGATACAATAGCCAAAAGACTTAGATCAAAAAAATAACTTTGCCTTGATTTTTCTTGAACAATTTTGTATAATATTTCTATCCGGACTTTTTGTAAATGTCTGACAGCATGGAAGGGAGAATTTAGGTAAATGTACTTGCTTCCATCTTGTAGTGGTATGGAAAATGTTTTCTATGTTAACTTTTTTAATGTGTATTTTGAGGTCTCGGAAGGTCCGACGACTCTGATGTGAATGCTCTCAAAATTTCTTTGTAACTATTACCCTATCCTGTTAAAAAATGTAAAACCAATAAAACTTTTTCAATAAAAAAAAAAAAAAAAGAAACTCTCCAATAAAATTAGTTCCTTCCCAAGTTTCCTCCTTCCTTCCTTCCTTCCTTCCTTCCTTCCTTCCTTCCTCTTTCCATCCATCCATCCATCCATCCATCCATAACTCCTTTTAATAATTTTTAACCATATTCATTTTTTTATATTTTACTGTGTTTACTATTCCCCCTTCTTATTCTATTTAGACTTTGCATATATGTAAGCATGCATATGGATACATAAAGGAATAGTAATACTACAACCTCTTCATAGACAGAGTTCAAACCAGTTGTAGGTCCCAATCTCCCAGCTATAGACTGTAGGTATATGTATGCATGTCTATAATGTCTACTCAGAAGTCTTTTGAATAGGACATGGTTTAGATTACTATCTCCATCTTTCTTTTAGACTGACTCCAAACTGCAGGGCTAAGAGGATTGACAGACATCCACTATCCTTAGTGATTGCTTCCAAGTGAATGCTGCAGTAGACCTCAACTGACTGAGGTACTACAATTCAATTAAAATATTACATTCATTACAAAACAATTGTGTTTCATTAGATAGCTTATAGTTGAAGTATTACTAGATCTTAGACTTTGGTTACAATGTTGTGAAAACCAAAATAGAATAAACAAAGGTTTAAAATTTAGAAATTCCAAGTTTAGTAATACAAGGAAAAACTTTGCTTGAAGTCCTAAAATAAGCAGGTTTCTATTAATTTCTGACCATTCTGATTACAGTAACATAACTTTTTGCTTAAAACAAAATAGTTGGAGGCCACTCAGAACATGATGGTTATGTGAGTGTAGATATTTACTGATACACTTAAATGACAATGTTTTGTGATATTTATTTGATTGCATTTTATTACTGTTAGATGCTTAGAATAATATAAATGAATTGGCAGATAACTGTTAGTAACAATTATGCTAAAAGATTTTATATTCCATATCACTTAATCAGTGTAAATAGTTACCTAGCCTTTAACTGCACATTTAAAGGGTCACCATTATTAGATGAAACCAAAATGCATCTCTGATCATTAATCAAGCAAGTATCCTTTTTCAGCATTTAGTACATTTTTATGATAATATAAAATGCAAAGCAAACAACCTAAAGGAAAAATATTTATTCCCAGCAAAACATCACATAACCAAAGCTTTACAGTGTTCCTTCTGTCACAAGTCATTTATTTTCATCAATGCAGACTGGGAGGTAAAAATATTTTAAAGACTATATCCCTTTGGCTGTTATTTTGCAAATTAAAATAACATATTTGACAGAGAAAATTAATCTAACCCCAAACTAGATTTTTTATGGTTGCTCATAAAATATATTGCCACTGTTCCCTTATTTTCTCCAAGTCTTGTGTTCAATGTCTTTTGCACAGAAACTCCCTGTCTCAACACAAATATGTTGTCTAACTCACAATGTATTTTCCATTATAACTGATGAATACTGAAAATATCTTATTTTTTGCTTTTGCCTCTGCCTTTGGACTTGTATACCACCTTAATATATGTCCAACTTTGAAGCACAGTGTAAATTGCTCCTGACACCTATCACTTCCATATCTCAATTTGCAATATCAATCAGAAGGCTATACTGTCCAACCCTGTTTCCCTGAAAATAAGCCCTCCCTGAAAATATTGCAACATAGCAGCATCCATGAGGTGACCATGCTGGCTGTCCCCTGCACCTCAAAAATAATGAGACCTGCCGAAAAAAAGGCCAAGTGCTTATTTTGGGGTGGGAGTAGGCATTTCAAAAAAAAATAAGACCCTGTCTTATTTTCCAGAAAACACAGTAGGTATGTGATTTACATAAACAGATATTATAAAGACATAGACATTTTATTTTACCAAGACAATATGTGAGAACTATTATAATGGCAGTTGTAAATTAATGCATATACTTGTGTTAAATACCACAGCATGCTGCCAAAAGTCAATTGCATAAGACAAGCAGATGTGCAATGGGAGGAATTGTGTGTCTGTGTGAGGGAGCAGCAAAGACTTCTTAGAAGACATATATATTGTGATATAATTTTGGTGACCCAACATTGCTTTCTTAAATGTACAGAAAGCGACTTTCCAATTCCTTTTGCAGATACATGAAAACCTACTGAAAAGGAAGGAATTTCTCAGTATGAGCATGAGTCTTAGGTGAAATCAGGAATGGGCCAAATGTCCTCATTCCCACTCTTAACAACTATATTAAAAAAATCACCTTCCATATCACCAAGACACTACCATGGTATCTTCTGCAGCACTTTAAAAAGATCAAGTGGCTGGACTGCACTTCTCAACCTTTCGACCTTGCTCTAAACCAGCCCTGGGTTAAACCTGGAATTAAAGTAGATTATTTCATACAGTATATGTCACAAAAGACAAAAGGATCTACCTATTTGCTTCACAACTGACCCAACTTCATTGATAATGTCTAACGTCTATGCTTATGCTGCTCAAGTTCTAAGAGCAAATCCTTTGTGTGCTATAACAATAAATTAGCGTATTAATGAATAAAGCCAAGATAATACCCACATTTGCTGGAACTGTGATATACTGGTGAGCCAAAATAGGTTCACAAGGGAACATAGCAAATTAAAAACACAGAGCATAAGGTTGCTGTGCAGTCTCTTGATAAATTCTAAAACCTTGTACATAGCAATTAATAATGGAAGTACTGGATTGCACAGAGCCATTAGATATAAATTGAAAGAAATTATTCTAGCACCACATATGGGATTAGTGAGGGTAAGTTAGAATAATGTATGACATTCTAGTCACCTTATTAAAAAAGAACACAGAGCAGATGCTGTTGCATTAGGAATTCAGAGAAATGAGGCTGGGAGGAAAAAGGCTAGCTTTTTGAAAAAGATGAAGAAAAGATCTTCAATGAGACATGCTTATCTCTCTGAATCCTTTAGAGGGAATGGATTTAGATGGGTATACCGTATTTTCGGAGTATAAGACACACCTTTTTCCCTCAAAAAAGAGGGTGAAAATCTGGATGCATCTTATGCACTGATTACAGCATTTTTGGCTCCTGAAACCCCTCCCCTTTCACCAAAATGGCCATGCATAGCCTTTAGGAGGCTTTCAGAGTGCTCCTGGGGGCTGAGGAGGGCAGAAATGAGCGAAAAGGAAAAGATAAAATTTTCTCATGTTTGGTCCCCCACCTCCCAGGAGCACTCTACAACCCCCCTAAAGGTTATTCATGCCCTTTTTTGGGAAAAAAAATGCGCCCATTTTCACAAAAATGGGCCATTTTTGGGAGGTCTGCAGAGTGCAAAAACCTTTTTTTTAAATTTGCCTCTTCAAAATCTTGGTGCATCTTATACTCTGGTACATCTGAAAAATACGGTATGTTATGTGTCTATTTTAAAAGGGAGACAATGTTAACCATATCAACCAAAACTGAATGACTTATAGCAGGGGTCCCCAACCTTTTTTGCACCAGGGACCGGTTTCATTTAAAAAAAAATTCTGCGGACCGGCTGGCCTAGAGGAGGAGGGGGGAGGGGGAACAGGCGGCGCATGCGCACGCGGGGGGGGGAGTCGGCTCACTTGGCCGTCTAGGGCAGTGGTGAGCAAACTTATTAGTCAATAGAACCAAATATCAACAGTACCACTACTGAAATTTCTTTTGAGAGCCAAAAGGTGTGGCCTGTTTTGTTTTGTCATGTGACCCGGTGGGCATGGCCAACTTGGAAAATGTGGTGAAACTCACTTAACAGTCTTGCTTAGCAACCAAAATGTTGTGCTCAATTGTGGTCCTAAGTTCTTTCTTTCTTTCTTTCTTTCTTTCTTTCTTTCTTTCTTTCTTTCTTTCTTTCTTTCTTTCTTTCTTTCTTCCTTCCTTCCTTCCTTCCTTCCTTCCATTTCTGGCTGGTCTTTAGGGTCTTCTGAAGATGGTGAAAATGGATTTATGGGCACTCGTTATATATAAAGGCAGCCCATGACTCTTTGGGATGCTGGTTTGAATCCAGTAAATGACTCAGAGGATGTGATTCCTTTAAAACAGGGATGTCCAAACTTGGGAACTTTAAGACTTGTGGACTTCAACTCCCAGAATTCCCCAGCCAGCTATGCTGGCTGGGGAATTCTGGGAGTTGAAGTCCACAAGTCTTAAAGTTCCTAAGTTTGGACATCCCTGCTTTAAAATGACCACTGGGAGAAAAATAGATCTTTAACCTGGTTAACCAAACAGGTAGCTTGAGGTGGAAGGAAATAGGAAAATAGATTTCTGCCTTTCCTTTCCTTCCTTCCATTGCCTCCCTCCCCTTGCTCCCTTCTCTCCCTCCTACCCTTTTTCCCTCTTTCTTTTTCTTTCTTTCTTTCCTTCCTTCCTTCTTTCACCCCTCCCTTCCTCCCCCCTCCCCTTCTTTCCTTCACTCTCTCCCTCTCTCCATTCATCTTTCTTTTTCTATTTTTCTTTCTTTCTCTTTCTCTGTTTTTTTGTCTCTCTCTCTCTCCTCCCTCCACCCATCTCTGTCACTCTGTATGTGTGTGTGTGTGTGTTTCCCTCTTCCTCTCTTTCTGCCTCTCTAAGTCTGCCTCTCTGTGTGTCTGTCATTCTCTCCCTCCCTCCCCCCGGGGAAGCAGCAGAGGAGTCAGCATGTTGGCTGCCGAGGTTATCCCGCAGCGGGCGGGCGAAGGACCCGAGCTCCGTCCGGGCGCCTCACGGGGCTGGAAGGGAGGTGGGCGTGTGACGCCCGGGTGGCTTTGGCGGCACCTTAAGGTAGCCGCAGCTTGAGTCCTTCGCCCGCCCGCTGCGGGCTAACCTCACCAGCCGACATACCGGCCCCTCCAGGAAGCCCCGGAAAGTGCATTGGGCCGTCAGAAGGAGCTGGTGGAGGCGCGCTCAGACATCCTCCTCGCTGGCCCTGCGGCCCGGTGCCTATGAAGCCGCGGACCGGCACCGGTCCGCGGACCGGGGGTTGGGGACCCCTGACTTATAGGACATGAGAGTTTAATCTCAAAAGCAGAACCAAACTTCCACAGGAAAAGAATGGAAGTTTCAAAAATTAAGAAAGATTTGTAATTTGAGTTCAATAATATCATATATTTTTTTTTGTATTGAAAAAGTTTTATTGGTTTTTACAATTTTCCAAAAGGATAGGGTAAGGGATACAGAAACATTTTGAGAACTTTCGCGTTGGGATCATTGGCCCTTCCAGGGCTTCATAATAAAACATTAAAAAAAACATTTTTCAAAAATACTGCGAGGTGAAAATAAGTGCATACATCCTAAATTCTCAATTCTATGCTGGCAGTCGTGTACAAACATCCAGATAAAAAGGTTATACTATGTTAATAAAAAAAGCAAAGTTATTTTTTTGATCTAAGTCTCTTGGCAATTGTATCTTCTTTTTCTCCTTCCTGGCCCCCAGCGGGCGGGGCCGTGGCCCCCCTGCCCCCCCTGAATCTTCCCCCAGGACAGAGGAATGTTTTTTAAGAAAGGCTTCCGCCTCAACAACTGTTTTAATCCTAACTCTCCCCCCTTCCCAGAACACCAACATCCCTTCCGGCATCGCCCACTTAAACCAAATCCCGTGGTCAAACAATTTTTTGGATAAGAAGGAATACCTCCTTCTCATCTCTCTAATCTTTTTTGGGATCTGCTTCAAGATGGCGACTTCCTTTTGTTGGTAAAGTAGGGCTCCCCCTCTCTGCGCCTTCAAAATTCCCTCTCTGGTTGACCTTCTAACAAATTTCACATGTATCTCTCTGGGTACTTCATTTATCCTGGCATATGTCGAATTTATTCTGTAGACTAGGTCAATGTCCCCCCTGATCTCATTTTTAGGTTTATGTAAATAGTCTGCTAAAATTGTACTCATGAGTTCAGGAAGACATTCACCAGATTCTTCAGAAATGTTCTGAAATCTTAAAAAATATGACATCCTTTCAAAATCCATCCTAGACATATGCCCATTCAGTTCTCCAACCTCAATGTTAACATTTTTAAGCTCTCCTTTTGCCCCAGCCAGCCCCCCTTCCAGCTCCTCAGTCTTCTGTATGTTCTCCAGCACTTGTTTCCGTGTTTCCAACAGTTCCTTCTTGAAGCTGCTATTATCTTCTCTCAAAGCTTTAATTTCCTGCACCAAAGCTTGTAACACTGATTCCATTGATGTCATTCTTTGTTCCAAACCTGCCAATTCTGATTTTGATGCCATGGTAAGCTGTTAAAGTCAGTGCCACTAATATGGCGTTTTTTGGGTGGGGCCGCTGGAGCAGATCAGGAGAAAAAAGTTCAAATCAAAGTTGTAAAGAGTTATAGGACCCAGAAGAGACACACTTTTCACAGTCAATAATTATAGCAGAGAAGGCACTCCAGGGAAGGAATCAATTAATCCAGAAATTTCTTCATTAGTAGAGAGAGGGAGTCCAAATCACAAAGAGATGTTGGCAATTTTCCATAAGTAAAAATAGTCATTCAGGAACAAAGGGCAGCAATCTTCCACCGCCCAGTCTGAGAGCCAGCAGGAGAAAGTAGCAAAAGAAAAATTGTTTCAAGCCAGCCGGACTTAGATACATTGTATAGAAACAAGCCGCAAATCACTTTCACTTGCTTCAAAGCAATCCGGATGCGAAATGTCCGCTTCCTCACAACGAGGAGCCATTTCTAAGCGCCGCTTTAAATCCGAGGGGGGGTTTAACAAACAAACACCCCCCTCCATGTTCTTTCAGTCCAGGCTGCCAGCACAAATAAGATTAAAATCACTCACTCTCCACCTCGCCGCCAAAGCCCGGCAAGCCTTCCGACCCAAATACTCAGCTCTCTCCAAATTCATCGTACGTTGCCGTCCTCCATTGGCGAAGGGAAACCCCCCGCAGCATGTCTTCTCTCGCCTAAACCAAAGACAAGGGCCGTTTCCCAGCCGCTGCCAGGATAAACCAGCCCAGGCAAGCCAGTTTTACGGAGGGACCCCCCAAAAAAGGGGTACCCCGCCCCGTTAGGGGCAGAAAAAAGAATAAAATGGCGGACCAACCCCAAGGTTCGTCCGTCGCCGCCGGGAACAGGAACAGGAAGTCAATAATATCATATTTTGACTTTTCACTATACCTGCAACAGCTCTTCAAGGAAGTCAGTTATACACAACATATCATTACAGAATAGTCTCTTAACTCAGAATAATTAGAATATATAGGCTGGCTTGTATGAAATCAGATTATGGGCCATTTGGGGAAGTATTAATTATACTAATCTTACCTAATACGGCAGCTTCAGATATTTTGTATAAATCCTAAATGAGCAATGAGAATTTTCATTATGGGGCATTGTAATCTTGATAAATCAGGAGAAGACCAGATCATAAAGAGACTAAGCACCAATGACTGTCCATGCCAGTCCCAAAACATTTTTATTTTCATATTTATTAATTAATGTATAAACTATTTTCTGAATATTGATTGACTGTATGACCACTAGCATATAAAAATGATTTGATGAAAAACATAAAAAAACCACTAAACTGATCTTTTAGATCTTCCTTCGTCACCTTGTAATACTTGTAACACCTTGTTATACTGATATTGTTTCCTGATTGCTTATTTGTATCCTATGATTATCATTAAGTGTTGTAACTTATGATTCTTGATGAATGTATCTTGTCTTTTTATGTACACTGAGAGCATATGCATCAAAGACAAATTCCTTGTGTCCAATCACACTTGGACAATAAAGAATTCTGTCCTGACCTGTCCTTTCCTGTCCAATCATACCCTACCCTACCCTACCCTACCCTACCCTACCCTACCCTATCCTATCCTATCCTATCCGATCCTATCCTATCCTATCCCACCCCATCCCACTCCACTCCATTCCATTCTAATTGAGTCCTTCCACCTTGCTGCTGGTCATCGTCTTCTCTTTCCTTACATCTTTGCCAGCATTAAAATCTTCTCCAGATATGTCATTGCATACAGTAATGTGCCCCCAAATAGGATAATTTGAGTATGCTCATTTGAATGTGAATTGTCTCTTGATTTGTTCAATGTGCAATTTCTTTGCATTCTTGGCTGTGCACATTATTCTTGGGTGTCTTCTCCAACATTGTTAAATATTTACAGGCTAAACAATAAAATTAATACAAAGAAGGAGTGACCAAGATATTGGACATGGGGAACAGATGATGATGATGGTAATTTTAAAAAATGCCTTATATTCATGAAATTTTGTTCACATTTTTGTGCAATGTTTATCAAGGTTCATCATTTTAAACACATACAGTATTCATTTCTCTCTACTTTGTATTCATTAGAGCTATGAAAACAAGATAGAAGAATGATTTTAGATTGCATTTATTAAAATGCTGTTCATTAGAAAAGCCCGCCTTTTTTAAATTTTCATACAAACTTTTTTTCTTCTAGACTTGTATAGAAGCCTTTTAAAAAGTCTAAGCTTCTTTAATAAAAGCAGAAAGTTTTGATCTAACCCACAGATCTGAATATTTATGAATTTTTTTTAAATATATACCTTAATTATTATTTTCTCTTTTATAGTATATTTCTACTTTTTAAAAGAGAAAAATGATACTAAACCTAAAGAACTTGGAAAAAATCTTGAAGGCTTTTGAATACCATCAAAATTTAGTGGTAAACAGCAATATCAAAATTTTGTAAGAATTTTAAGCTATCCAATTGAAATTCTTTTCTCCTGGAAGGTTGTAAGAGGTCACAATAACTGTCTAAAGCTGAGAATTTGGTATTAATTGTCTCCATGTCTGGTTCATACAGCTTTAAAATGTGACAGTTTTAATTTTTAATACAATACAAAACAAACAAACTGTTCTCGTATTCCACAATATGAGATGCCACTGTTAGCAACTCTGGTTCAGAACCAGTGTTAAGACTCTGGTCCCTTAACCAGGGTTAGCAAATAAATGCGGAATAGTGTAATTCACCGGACAGGTAAGAGATACGTTGCTGTAAACCACAAACAAACTCTAAAACAGTGGTAGTAAGAAAATAAATAGTCTTTACTTTGTAGCAACTAAAATGCTTCTTCCGACTAACTCTTCAAACAATGATAACAGTCCTACACCAAACAAAGTTTATCTTACAGTGATGCAAACAATACTCCTCCTTCACAGTTCAGCTTCTCAAACGACAATCAGGTAACACAGGATCACAAGGAATCAAACAGGGAATGAGTTGCATTCCTAAGCTTCCTTTATAGTAGAGCTGTATAATTACAGCCAATCAAATTTATACTTAGTTCTTAAAGCTACATAACTTCTTAAGAACATTGATTCATATATATTGTCAACCCAAATATAAGGCTGCATATCCTAACATATAGCCAAGAAACATTGTATTGTCTCTTATTTTTATTTATTTTAATTAAATTTATATCCTGCCCTTCTCCACGAAGGACCCAGGGCGGCACACAGGAATTTAAAAAACATATAAAACAATAAAATACAGAATTTAAAAACATATTAAATTACAGTCCTATGCTAAAATCCAAATTAAAATCCCAGTTTAAAACTATCTAAAATAGCCCCAATGGGAGGTTAGGCTAGGCTGGCTTGCTGAAAGAGATGTGTCTTTAGACACTGCGGAAGAGGCGGAGGTCCGAGATGGTACGAAGTTCAGGGGGTAGATCATTCCAAAGGGCAGGGCCCGCCACAGAGAAGGCTCTTCCCCTAGGTGTCACCAGTCGGCATTGCCCGGCCGACGGCACCCTGAGAAGGCCTCTCTGTGGGAGCGGATCGGCCGGAGGGATGTATGGGGCAGGAGACGGTCTTGATGTTCTCATTTAATGTCAAATTTAAAACAAAAACAAAACCTATTTAAAGATGAATAAGGCAAGCATTTTTTTTTCAGTGCAAAGGCTCAGGCTATGATAGGTTTTATTAATAGAAATTATCCAAGGTAAATTGGAGGATTAAATAAGAAACTAAATATCAAGATATTTTCTCACTTCAAATAGCTGTAGCTATGAAGGTTTTTATGTAGTTATAAAGCGTTCCATGCACCTTTGGCATTTAGTCATGCTGGTCACATGATCACGGAGGCATCTTCAGACAGTGCTAGCCCATTGGCTTTGAAACTGAGATGAGCACCACTGCCTAGAGTCGGGAACAACTAGCACATGTGAGAGGGGAACCTTTACCTTTACCTATGAAAGTTTTTCGACACTTCTGTTCCATTTTTCAGAAATAAATATAAGAATTTCAATTAGTATTTTTGTCTTTTAGTGAATATTTGAATCCTGTGTTACCTTTCTATTTTTCTGTTTCCCTATATTGCTGAACCACTGTTCAATATTGGCAGATTGAAATTATTTTGCTTCTTTACTTTGTATATTCTGTTACTATGGTGCTTGCCCCTTAGCGCTACAGTATTTTAGCCATATGCTTCAATTTGCTCAAGAGACATCTCTGAAGAATTCTTGTAACAAGTCTCAAAGAAAACTGACCTCATATTTTGAACTTGTTTTCTGGAGTCTTTCAAGCTCTTATTTTTCAAACTTCTTTTTTCTTATTGATATGGCATGTTGTTAGTACAAATCAGTTGTGTCCTGGTCACAATCTGGTCTTTTTCTTCTTTTCCCACCTAGCTTCTCTTCTCCCTCCCTCCTAAACTTTTATACAGAGCCCCTTCAGACCAAAGAAAAGAGTGAGTGATATTATCCTATTTCAGTCCTGCTTTAAGCATTAAACCATTTCAGCCGCTACATAATTGTAAGTTGATTGTTCTATAAATTGAAGCTTCCTTTTATTCATGGACAAATCTGCAATTCCTCACAAATAAATGGGGAATGGGGAGGAAGCAGAAGGGGAGAGAACATATTCTCTATTACACTATAGCAACTACTACATCTCTCCTTCATAATGTGTAAGGAGCTAGGTAAAGATAGATGAGGAAATGAATTCTCCACTTCTTCAAAGAACAATGAACAGTCTGAATGGAAAGCTGAAAATGGAAATTTATGCTACGGAAATGTAGCTGAAGTAAACAAACTAATGAAACCTTAAAGCACGTTGAATTAATTGAATCTTTCCAAACTTCATTCAATGAATTGAACCATTCAAAACTTCCTCCATTTCATTAGTTTATGTTCATTGTGTTGTGGTGAGAAAATAGCTTAATTTAGAGACCAGGCTAAGTATGGTGGGTGAATTTAGTCAGTGACTACAAAGCAAACTCAAATATAGATTTGATTTGAAGAACAGGATATTTAAAATGTAACAGAATGAAAGAGAAGCTGACAAGAGACTTTTTTCCACCTGTCCATCTCCTCTCCATTCCTTCGATGTGTTTTTTTTAAATGTACATGCTGTATTTCTCGAAGCAGCATGCCTTATTAGTTGCAATTTTCAGAAGTGACCTCAGCTTAACAGGTGGTCCCCAATGATAACATAAATCAGCAGGTCCTGCAGCAATATCAAGACCTTGCTTAATCATCACAATTTGTTCTTCCCTGATGGTTATACGGCAAAATTGTACAACATATTTATCCAGCTTCCATGCTACTTTTAATATCTTAAGGGAAATTATTAACAAGCTGAACAGGAAGGGAGAAATGCTTGTTCTATTCTTATGAACCTAATCAATCAACCACATTTTGTTCTTGTATTACAGTTCAGAGAGAGGCTTCATTGACATGAATATGGAATATACCCTTCATTGTAAAATTTTCTCTAATCATTCTGCACACTTTTATCTCTCTTATTGTTAGCATAATTGATTTGGTTCCATGAATCAACAAAAATGGTAATTGAAGTCAATCTAGCTGCTGAAGACATCCAAAAGGGGTGTTTTGTGCCAACTAAATATGATTGAGTTAAATCATATTAACATAGCATTTGAAGTGCCATACATTATTAACAATAGACTGTAGAAGCTTGTGCAATGTAATGAAACAAAACAACATCATCAAAATAATAATGATGAAGAATAAATTATGCTATAATGATATTACATTTTCATGATGATTGATGGAATGATGGCCAGCAGGGAAAACAATGAATTACTTAATTTCTTTTTTTTCCAAAAGGAAAAAGTGATTCAAAATGACAGAAGATGTAACATGGTAGAGAAGAGTAGGCACAACAAAATAGGAAAGGAATTGGTCATTTTAAATAAATAAATTGGACCATCCCAGAGTGGTAAACTAATCAATTAACTAACTAATTAATTAACTAACTAGTGATAATCCAACTAACACATGTCATTTTAGAGTCACTGACTTAAATTTATGAGTCATCTTGGAGCATGAGGGAGACAGTAGTAGAAGTCTAATATCACTGTACTTTCTTAGTCCCTTCACTTCCCACTAATCAGAATATTTCCCTGGGTAAAGGACCTTCTTATTCTAAAATTATCACATGTTTTCGAAATAGAACTGCTACAGTGATGTGGCCCCATATTGCTACACTGGAAAGACTCCAAGCTGTCTCAATGATACACAGTTTTCTAACAAGGTATTAAAAATGTTTCTCAGTGGAACATTTGTAGAGCTTTTAGTGAATTAGATTTTCCTTTCACTTACATTGCTTCCTGTTTTGGCCTTTCTTTGCAACGAGGGCACCAGAAATCAATAAATCCCAAGAGAAGCACTGGGGTTGATACACATGCATGAAGAAGGCTTGTGTGGAATCCCCATGAGCAGGAGAATGAAGGAGAAGGAAAAGATGACAGATGACAAAAATAGCACTGAACTAAGCAGACAAAAAGCTGATTCAGTTTAGGAAATTGCATTCGTTCTCTAAGGCCACTAGGTTTGCTTATCTATGAATCAATTTTCATTCTGTTTTATAGATTTGGAAAAAGTTTCTGCACTAGTATCAGAAATCTATTTTGAAACCCAAGGCCAGCAACTGGTATCAAAGTGCAATATTACATTCAATTCAATGTGTGAATCTGAATAGGGAGACTCTTCTTGCTCTCTCAACATCAGAAAGAAATGGTGAGCTAAGGGGGAAAAATATGGTCCCTGAATAGGGGGTCTTGCAAATGACCAGTTCCCACATTTGTAGAATAAGTGATAGTTTATTTATTCTAGAAGTGGATGCACTCTTTCTCTAAGGAAAGATATATTACTTAGGATGAGGTGATATGGAATACCTTTTTCAGTTTGGTATACCAGCTATGGCCATTGCAGGCAAAAGTAGCTTACCCACAACACTTAACATCCATCTGACTTGCTAGCAGTCAAGTGGCAATTATGTGAAACAAAGTCCAAGATAAATCCAGAGAGAATTAGATTACAGAACTATAAATGGGGAAATTTTGGCTAGAAACCTACATGGAGACTGGTGTCCAGCTAATGTACCACTGATAAATGTTGCTCTATGAATTTTTGCCCTCACTATCTTGTTCCTAAGTAAAAAACATTGTTGATGTATAAGTAATATAGTGGTCATGGCAACCAAGAACAGTGCCTGTGACTCCTGCTGCCTATAGCAATTTCTAGCAAAGCCTAGCAAGAGAATTTTGTCTTATAAAAGCAGGACTCCTGACAATCAGACAACTAGTGAGTAATAATCATAGCATATTGTTGCATTGAACTTCATACTGTGAGAATCAAGGTCAGTTCACACATTACAAAAAAAACCTTCAAAACTGTCTTTGCTGATGTATTCACATGGCAAACTCTGCAATGGAAAGCTGTGCTCAGAGTCCACACTTCCCATTGTTCTACTTGAATATATAGAACATAGAGTTGGAAGGGACCTTGGAGATCTTCTAGTCCAACCCGCTGCTTAGGCAGGAAAACATACACCACTTCAGACAAATGATTATCCAATCTCTTCTTTAAAACTTCCAAATGTTGGAGCATTTATAACTTCTGGAGGCAAGCTGTTCCATTGATTAATTGTTCTGTCACAATATTTCTCCTTAGTTCTAGTTGGTTCTCTCCTTGATTAGTTTCCATTTCATTGTTTCTTGTCCTACCCTCAGGTGCTTTGGAGAATAGCTTGACTCCCTCTTCTTTGTGGCAGCCCCTGAGATATTGGAACACTACTATCATGTCTCCCCTAGTCCTTCTTTTCATCAGACTAGACATACCCAGTTCCAGCAACATTCTTTGTATGTTTTAGTCTCCTGTCCCCTAATAATCTCTTAAACATTTATGATTACCATAGGTTACCATACTATAGGCATACTAGCAAAACTTTTAAAATTATAAATTCACATCAAATCTATCCTCCCAAATGTGATGCTTTGGGCAAGGATATATAAATAGAAAATTATTGTCTCCCTGTTGCTCTTATTTTGGTATATAGCATAGTTGTGTCACAGCTGGTCAAAACTGAAGTTACAATTTTGGAGCGCATCTTCTATTCTCAAATTCTATTTTACAGCCCCCAAAGTGCAGTGGCATTCAATAGGGAAATGAATTTATTTACCATGGGGAATTGTGTTAAATCTTCAAATAAACAAAGTGCTTGAAAAAGCTATTTTCTATGGTCATACATTTTTGCTATAGAGAAAATGAAACAATTCAAAAGTTATTATCAAGAATATAAGAAAAGAGCTTGCTAAATTAGGCTAAAGGCAATCGCTCAGAAAGTGACTTTTAAATTATTAAACTAAAAACCATCAACATGTTAAATGGCACCAGATTCCAAAGTTCAATTATGAATTTGTTTATACATTTGCAATAATTTGTATGCCACCTACTTATTAGAGTCTGGGCAACTTATAATTATTAAGCCATTAAAACAATTTTCAACATAAAATCAATACATTTGTATCCACACAAATCATTGTGGTCTACTCTAAGGAGTGCTTTTACAAAATGTTTCCTTTTATTAATGCCGAATCCCCTATTTCAACAGATGACCCCAAATTTTAACAATATTGGAAAGGAAGAAAAATATATATTTTGCCAGAAGAGTGTATTTTTTAAATTATGAATGACTTCATATATCTCTGTTTCTCTTTGCCTAGTTTTGCTCCAAGCAAAAAACAAACAAACTCCAAAGTGTATAAACTTTCCTCAAAGGAAATATATTTTTTGTCATCTCTGCACTTTTTCTATCTGTGCATAATCCTTTTTGAGAGATGACGACTAAAACTGTAGCAATATTCTAAATGCAATTGCACCGTAGATTTAGAGTAATGTTCTTACTGCAGTGGCAGACTTATTTTCAATGAAAATATAGGTTCAAATGCTGTGATTGCTCTCAGGCCTTCTGCTTCATATATCCACAAGACTATCACATATCTTTTATGAATATTTGAATGTTTCCAAAATAGGACAGTGGAGCAACCCTTTTTAATCAGCTAATGTTAACAATATGAAGTCAATAGGTTTATGTGTTAGAATTATCAAAGTAAAAGACAAATTAGGAAGTTTATCATATAGCTATTCAAATAAATAAATAGAACAAAATATAATGCCATAAGATACGACTCTAATGATCAGTTAGACCATGTTTTTTCCATGTCAACTTTTGCATGTGGAAAATGAGTCATCCAGCTTCTTTGCTCATTATGGGAAACAGAGACAATTATTCCTTCTCCCACTTTGGTAGAGTTTGAACAGCTTTCTGTTGCAGTGATCAGTTTCTATTCATTGCCTTAGAACATACCAGTGACAAGAAACTGCAATGAATAAATAAACAGATTTGGAAAATTATACAATTCATTATAATGCTTTGAGCTCCATGTAAGCATAAGGAAGGGCATCTGGTCAGTAAATGCTCAGCACCCCAATCCCCAATGTCCATCAGAATTGAGGAATGGATCAATGGCTTAAGTGATAGTGTGACTGCCTAAGGAGGTTATTTACTGTGAGATCTCTGAGTTTTCTTGTGCAGTTAATTGGCTGCTGTGGGGACAGACTGCATCAGTAGCTTGACTTCTTAACATTGCTGTGGACTCTTATCATCGATTTGGCATTAATATAGTTACATGGTTCTACATTTCAAATACAGTGGTACCTCGGTTCACGAACGCCTCTGTTCACGACCAATTCGGTTTACGAACAGAAATTTTCCAAAAAATGTGCTCCGGTTCACGAACACCGTTTCGGTTCACAAACGGAAAAGTTCGTAAAAATATGCTCCACTTCACGAACTCCGCCTCACTTCACGAACTCCGCCTCGCTTCACGAACTCCGCCCTCGCTTCACGAACAGAAAAGTTCGTAAAAATGCTCGGGTTCACGAACTCCGTTTCGCTTCACGAACCGGAGCCGCGGACATTTTATCTACGAACGTATTTCCTTTTTGTCACATGATTGCGACTTCCTTCCTGTACGAACGTTCGTGGAGAGAGACACAGAAAACAACACAGAGAAGCTGACTGCGAAAATGGCTCCCAGGAAGCATGGTGGAAAGAAGAAAGTGCGGAGCAGCAATGCAGGTGACAAGAATATGCAGAGCAAGCATGGTGGAAAGAAGAAAGTGCAGACCAGCAATGCAGGTGACAATGTGCAAACTGGGAATGCAAGTGGTGATGTTGTGCAAACTGGGAATGCAGGACTTGATGTGCAACCTGGAATTGCAAGTGGTGATGTGCAACCTGGGAATGCAGGACTTGATGTGCAACCTGGGAATGCAGGAGATGATGTGCAACCTGGGAATGCAGGAGATGATGTGCAACCTGGGAATGCAGGAGATGATGTGCAACCTGGGAATGCAGGTGATGATGTGCAACCTGGGAATGCAGGAGATGATGTGCAACCTGGGAATGCAGGAGATGATGTGCAACCTGGAAATGCAAGTGGTGATGTGCAACCTGGGAATGCAGGACTTGATGTGCAACCTGGGAATGCAGGTGACAAGGATATGTAGCGCAAGCATGGTGGAAAGAAGAGAGTGTGGAGGAGCAATGAAAGTGACAGCAAGGTTGTGAAGAAAATAACCATTGAGCTGAAGAAGGAAATTGTAGAAAAGCATGACCGTGGTATTCGTGTGACTGATCTGGCCTCGGAGTACAAGATGCCAAAGTCAACAATCTCGACTATTTTGAAAAACAAAGCCACCATCAAAGTAGCTGATGTTGCAAAAGGAGTAACAAGATTAACCAAGCAGAGGACGCAAGTGCTGGAAGAGGTGGAAAAACTTTTGTTGGTGTGGGTGAATGAGAAACAGCTGGCAAGTGATAGCGTTAGTGAAACTATGATCTGTGAGAAAGCCAGGAGATTGCACAGTGATTTAGTGCAAAGAAGCCCCTCTACAAGTGCCACAAGTGACGAATTTAAAGCCAGTAGGGGGTGGTTTGAAAAATTCCGCAGGAGAAGTGGCATCCACAGTGTGATTAGACATGGTGAGGCTTCCAGCTCTGACAAGGCCGCAGCAGAAGCCTACAAGTTAGAATTTGCAGAATTCATGGCGACAGAAGGATACGTCGCTCAACAAGTCTTCAACTGTGATGAAACAGGGCTCTTCTGGACAAAAATGCCAAACAGAACCTATATCACGCAGGAGGAAAAGGCACTACCAGGACACAAGCCCATGAAGGACAGATTGACCCTTTTGCTGTGTGCCAACGCAAGCGGCAATCTGAAAATTAAACCACTACTGGTGTACCATTCACAGACCCCTCGTGCATTTAGGGAACAAAATGTCAACAAGGCCAGACTGCCCGTCATGTGGAGATCCAATGCCAAAGCTTGGGTGACAAGGCAATTGTTCATGGAATGGCTGCACGAGGTATTCGCACCCACCGTCAAAAAGTATCTCTCTGATAACCAGCTGCCTGAAAGGTGCCTTCTTCTAATGGACAATGCCCCAGCACACCCTCCAGTCTTGCTGGATGATATGGATGCTGAGTATGACTTCATCAGGGTCAAGTTCCTCCCCCCCAACACAACACCACTTCTCCAACCAATGGACCAGCAAGTCATCTGCAACTTCAAGAAGCTGTACACAAAGGCGCTCTTCACTAGGTGCTATAATGTCACTGAAGAGACGTCCTTGACTTTAAAAGAGTCCTGGAAGAAACATTTCAATGTTGTCCACTGCATTAACCTCATTGACAAAGCCTGGCAAGAGGTCACTCCCCGAACCCTAACTTCAGCCTGGAGGAAACTGTGGCCAGAATGTGCCACTGAACAGGAACATGAACATGACATAGACCTAGAAGGGTCTGACACAGAGGTAGTGGACGAAATTGTGTCCATGGGCAAGAGTATGGGTCTGGAAGTTGACGGTGCTGATGTGGAAGACCTTGTTGAGGAACATAGGGAGGAGCTGACCACTGAGGAACTTTCTGAACTCCACAGTGAGCAGCAAAAGGCACTTCTTGAGGAGCATTCAACAGAGGAGGAGGAAGAGAGGGAGGAGGTTACCAGTGATGCCATAAAATCCATTATGCTAAAATGGCATGAGTGCCATGATTTTTTTGAAAAGCACCACCCCAACATAACTGTCACGAACAGAGTGTTAAATCTCATGGATGATAATGTGGTCTCTCATTTCCGGAAGGTTTTGCAGCGCAGGAAAAGACAAGTGACATTGGACAGATTTTTCAGCAAAACTGAGCCTGCAGCTAAGACACAAAGGAGAGAGGAAAGCCCTGAAGAAGATCCCCCTGATGTCCTTATGGAGGAGGACTCTCCCTACAAACAATAACCGCCTCCCACCTGCCTTCATCCATGCCAGAAGTCATCTCAAGCAAGCTTGGTGTTCTCTCTTTACTGTATACTGTACATTACCATACTGTACAAATGTGTTTTGTAATTTGTTTCATATTTTGGGTGCTTCTATAACCTAAAAACCAGGGCAGAACTGTACAAAGGTGTCTTGTAATTTGTTTCATATTTTGGGTGCTTCAAAAACCTAAAACCCAGGTCAGAAATGTACAAATGTGTAATTTTTTTCATATTTTGGGTGCTTCAAAATCCAAAATACAGTACAAGGTGAGAACTGTACAAATGTGTCTTGTAATTTTTTTTCATATTTTGGGTGCTTCAAAAACCAAAAAACAAGGTCAGAACGGATTAACCGGATTTACATTAAACCCTATGGGAAACTGTGCCTCTGTTCATGACCAATTCGGTTCGCGAACAGAGTCAGTTCAAGAAGTACGACCAAAAAACAAGGTCAGAACGGATTAACTGGATTTACATTAAACCCTATGGGAAACTGTGCCTCTGTTCACGACCAATTCGGTTCGCGAACAGAGTCAGTTCAAGAAGTACGACCAAAAAAGAAGGTCAGAACGGATTAACCGGATTTACATTGAACCCTATGGGAAATTGTGCCTCGGTTCACGACCAATTCGGTTCGCGACCAGAGTCGTTTCACGAATTAAGTTCGTGAACCGAGGTACCACTGTATTCTAATATTCTCTATGTGAAGATGAATTATATACCATACATTAATCAGCAGGACTACTGTGCTGCACCGCACATCCACTACCCTTAACCCATCAACCACATGTGAAAGGTTTAGGAAAACAATATTTTGAATGTTCTCTTTAAATTCCAGGGAGAATTTCTATCTCCAGATTGGCGCTTTCCCTTAGTCTTACCTCAAGCTTTTGAAGTTTGCATGTGTGCTCTTCCATATTTGATTCTTATTTCTTTTTCTGTCAAACACTGCCCAACAGCAAGAAAGATATTTCTAGGCTTAAAGGTCTGGCTCTTTCTGACACCATTTTAGGACTCTCTTGACAAGTGCCTGCTAATTCTCAAAGGAACCTCAGCTTTTCCTAAAGGCAGTCTTCCTTCTGCAAAGTATGTTCCTTATTTCTCAAGGTCTCAAACAAATTAAAGTGCTGTTTTTTTAACTTAGCAACTTTAAGATGTGCAGATTTCAATGCCCAGAATCTCCCAATTAGCTGTATGGACTCCCTAGCCAGTTAAGATCCACAGATCTTAAAGTTACCAAGTTTTTTAAAAAACTGAACTAAAGTACTGAAAAGCCTGAGTATACCAAGCATCATTCACCCTTTTGCTAGTCAAGCTCCTAAATATAACATGTTTAAAACAGTTTCTTTCTCTCTGTCTGTTCTGTATACCTATTTTAGGCTTCATTGAATTTGCATTTCACTCTTTATTTTGTATTTCAAATTTAATTATTTTAGTCCCCCCCACCAGCTAAAATAGTTTTCTCTAGCCCTCATTCTTGTTTTTCCTCCTTGTTTGAGAAAGAGCCATAAAGTCATCTATGACAGGCAGTCACTTTCGCACAATGGTGGAATTCAATTTTTTTTTACTACCGGTTCTGTGGGCATGGCTTGATGGGCATGGTGTGGTTTGGTGAGTATGGCTTAGTGGGTGTAGCTTGGTAGCCGTGGCAGGGGAAGGATACTGCAAAATCCCTTCCCACCCCACCAACCTGCTTTCCAGCTCTGTTTTCCTGTGCAGGGCAACAAAAGAAGACCCAGCTCATCAGCTGGGACTCAGGAGGCAGCCAATAGATTGGGGGCAGGGACATCCAGAGGTGGTATTTGTTGGTTCACCGAACTACTTAAAATTTCCACTACTGGTTCTCCAGAACCTGCCAGAACTGGCTGAATATCACCTCTGTTTTCACAGCAGAAATCTACAAGAGAGAGTTGTTTCCATTTACAAATAAATGTATCCCAGCTAACTCTTAAGTAATTACCCAAATTTATTTATTATATTTAAAACAATAGTAGAACTGCAGGTAAACAGACACCATACAACACATGTTTATGTGCTTCCTGAGGTGTATTAATATTGTGAATGACAAAGAGGTACTTCTCTGAAGGACCAATTAGAAATTTGCACTATTCCAGACCCTGCAAATCAGCTCCAGGTATGTCATATCTGCATTCAGCAGATGAATTATTATTTTTTTATCTCACCTTAGCTATAATGTGTCTGAAATTGCACTAATAGAAATTATTTTGTTTCAAAGCCTGCAGAATTTGTCATTTTTCTGCTGAAACTCTTGCCACTCATCCCACTTCTCAACTCATACTAGGCTGAGAAACATTAGCAACCACTCATGAATCTAAAAATATAAGGTGAGGGAGAATAATATCAAAATGTATTTTTATCACTTTTTTTGTAGAATGGAAGTGAAGGGATTTTAGCATTCCAGTTGAGGTGCAAATTGAATGGTTTTGAGATTGGTTCCCTCTCCTCTTAGGAGATGAATGTTCTGGGGCATCCCCTGGAGAGTTTAAAAATGGGAAGAAGTCAATCATAAATGTGTAATGGAAAATATTTATTTTTACATAACACACATTGAAAAGGGATAGGATTTTGATTGTGCAATCATGACCACCATCACGATTTTTTTTTAAAGTCCTTGTTGAAGGAATTTATGAATTGGATCAAAAATGTTTTATGGTGATTAGGTAGGTAGAAATGAGAGTAATGTGGAAGTACTCCAGATTTGAACTGCAAAAATTATATGAGCAGGAAAAGAAGAAAGTTAAAATGGATTCTTTTGGAGTTGATCTGTCCAAGGAAGGAAATATGCATGATCCTCTATCCTTCCTTAATTCAGATTGAGTTATCTGGAGAAGATACCTCTATTCGTTTTTGGGGAAAACCTTTTTGCATCCTAAAAGTTGGAGGTTCTCCTAGATCCCCCAAAATGGAATCTATCCATCTGTTTAGATTGTAGATTTTTTTTAACAAGGCAGTATAGTTACATTTTGATATTTTGTTTTACTAATTTATATGATGGAAAAAAGTCTGGTGAGTATTTCTGAGTGTTCCATAGCATATTCTAGTATTATGCAGTCTTTAGTTAGCATTATTGTATTGGTTACAGAGTATTGTTGCTCCCAGAAATGAGATTGATTCATCAAGTTTTAATGATCAGCTTAATGTAATAATACAATAATACAATAGCAGAGTTGGAAGGGACCTTGTAGGTCTTCTAGTCCAACCCCCTGCATGGGCAGGAACGTTATACCATTTCAGACAAATGGCTGTCTAACATCTTTTTAAAGACTTCCAGGGTTGGGGCATTCACAACTGCTGGAGGCAAGCTGTTCCAGAGGTTAATTGTTCTGACTGTTAGGAAATTTCTCCTTAGTTCTAAGTTGCTTCTCTCCTTGGTTAGTTTCCACCCATTGCTCCTTGTCCTGCCCCCAGGTGCCTTGGAGAAAAGTTTGACTCCCTCTTCTTTGTGGCACCCTCTGAGATATCGGAACACTGCTATCATGTCTCCCCTGGTCCTTCTCTTCATCAAACTAGACATACCCAGCTCCTGCAGCCGTTCTTCATATGTCTTAGTCTCCAGTCCTCTAATCATCTTGGTTGCTCTTCTTTGCACTCTTTCCAGAGTCTCCACGTCTTTTCTACATCGTGGCGACCAAAACTGTATGCAGTATTCCAAGTGTGGCCTTACCAAGGCACTATACAGTGGCATTAACACTTCACGCGATCTAGATTCTATCCCTCTGTTGATGCAGTCTAGAACTGTGTTGGCTTTTTTGGCAGCTGCTGCACACTGCTGGCTCATATTTAAATGGTTGTCCACTAGGATTCCGAGATCCCTCTCACAGTTGCTATTATTGAGCAAGGTACCACCTATACTGTACTTGTGCATTTGGTTTTTCTTGCCTATATGTAGGACCTTACTTATTGTATTGTATTATTGTATTATTGTATTATTGTAAATATGTTTGGGAACAATGTGCTCATAAATTATTTATAAAATGATTTGATACTATGACAGAGAATATAAAGACAGCAGAACAACAACAGAGCGTTCTTGCCCTCTGGAAAATCTTTCCGCCCAGAGTGAGGTCTGTCCATACCTTTCTGACGTCCTGTACAGATGTGGTGTCAGCAGGTTCTGACCAGTTCTGGAAAACCAGTAGCAGACATTTTGAGTAGTTCGCAGAACCGGTAAATACCACCTCTGACTGGCCATATCCCATGTATTCTCTGCCTCAGTCCTAGCTGATCATGAGAAAATTGGCAATTTTGCAGTAACCATCCCATGGAGTGGGGTCGGAATGGAGATTTTATAGTATCCTTCCCCCACCATGCACACCAAGCCACATCCACCATACCACACCCACAGAACGAGTAGTAAAATTTTTTGAATCCCACTACTGGCTCTGTAACAGCCTAAAAACCTGACTCTGCCTGACTTGGGGTTCCAAAGTAGGGAGTTCCTGTTGAAGGTGGCTTATAGATTCTCATCTCCCCCACATCCTACTTTCTTCCCATCTTTTAGATATTCCATTTTGTTTTTTATATTTTGCACTTTTATAGTTTTGTAGCATCCTATTTATATAGTTTAATATTGGAAGCCAGCCAGAGTTACCCTTTGGTAAGATGGGCTAAATTTGATAAATAAATATAAGCAAACAGATTTTATTCGATATTGAGACTGAAACAGATAGTGAGATTGATATCAATGAGATTTAAAAAATGTTAGATTACAAAAGTGATATGGAAAAAGGTGCTGTGAATTCGAAAACAAATTTAACAGATTAACAGAGTTGGAAGGGACCTTATAGGTCATGTAGTCCAATCCCCCATTCAAGCAGGAGACCCTATACCAGTGGTCGGCAAACTCATTAGTCAACAGAGCCAAATATCAACAATACAATGTCTTGCATATGGAGCAATTCTGAGGAAGGCAAAGTTTGTATACCAGATCTTCTCCTTACAGTTGGTTGCAAAGAAGTGATTTTGAGAGAAGGGTTATGCATGTAACCGAGACAAAGAATATGTTATTATGCTTCCACATATTATAGCAGCTGGATACCCGTGTTTCGTGTGGGAACTATGTGATCGGGCTATGCAGGAGAAATGTGGTTCACAATCCATTGGCTCAGTGGTGGATGGTGATTGAAACACATAAGGGAATATCATTCCTGCTGCCTTGAGTCCGGAAGCAATTCCATAGGTGGAAGACGTAGACATTTTGGTGAGGTACCGATGTTTAATACTGTAAGGAGCCCTAGACCACTCCTAGGTGAAGGAATGGAACATCTGCCAGTTTGAACTGAGGTAATGGAATGTGAGGTAACTGGCAGTTGTTGTTGTTATTATTATTATTATTATTATTATTATTATTATTATTATTATTATTATTATTATTATTATTATTATTATTATTATTATTATTATTATTATTATTACTATTACTATTATTACTATTATTATTATTATTATTATTATTATTATTATTATTATTATTATTATTATTATTATTTTATTAAATTTGTAAACCGCTCCCTCTCCCCACAGGGACTCGGGGCGGTGCACAGGGAGAATAAAAACAATAAATATACAAACATAGCATAAAAACGAATTAAATCTAATACCTGTGCTAAAAATCCCATTAAACACCCTATAATTAAATAAAAACCCCATAGCAGAGAGACTACCCTAGGCCGGCCAAGCAGAAAAGATATGTTTTTAATTTCAGGCGGAAGGAGCGGAGGTCCGTGGTTGTTCGAATATCGGGGGGAAGGTCATTCCAGAGGGCTGGGCCCGCCACAGAGAGCGCCCTTCCCCTGGGCGTCGCCCGCTGACAAAGTCTAGTGGACGGCACCCGGAGAAGTCCCTCTCTGTGGGAGCGAATCGGCCATGAGGATGTATGAGGCAGGATCCGATCCCGCAGATAGCTAGGTCCCGAGCCATGGAGCGCTTTAAAGATGATAACTAACACCTTGAAGCGCACCCGGAAGACAACAAGCAGCCAGTGCAGCTCGCGCAAGAGCGGTGTTACATGGGTAAACCTAGCGGTTCCCATAATTGCTCGCGCGGCTGCATTCTGGACCAACTGAAGTCTCCGGGTGCACCTCAAGGGGAGCCCCATGTAGAGAGAGTTACAATAGTCCAGTCGGGATGTCACGAGTGCATGAGTGACTGTGCGAAGGGCGTCCCGATCCAATAGGCGGCGCAATTGGCGAACCAGGCGGACCTGGTAAAACGCCCTCCTGGCCACGGCTGTCACTTGATCTTCCATGGACAGCCGGGCATCTAGGAGGATACCCAAATTGCGCACCCCATCCACAGGGGCAAGATGTTCGCCCCCTATGGCCAGCGATGGAGTCAGCTGGTTGAATCGGGCAGCCGGAAACCACAGCCACTCAGTCTTGGTCGGGTTGAGTCTGAGTCCGTTACTTCCCATCCAGATCCGTACGGCTTCCAGGCACTGGCACATCACCGCTACGCCATCGTTGGGGTGGTTTGGGGTAGATATATACAGCTGAGTGTCATCAGCGTAAAGATGGTACTCTACCCCAAAACCACGGATGATCGCACCCAGCGGTTTCATATATGTGTTGAACAGGAGAGGCGAAAGGACCGACCCCTGAGGCACCCCACACGTGAGGGGTCTTGAGGTCGACCTCTGCTCTGCTGCCAACACAAATTGCGATCGGCCAGAGAGGTAGGAGGAGAACCACCGTAAAACGGTGCCTCCCACCCCCAACCCCCCAGCCGATGCAAAAGGATACCATGGTCGATGGTATCAAAAGCCGCCGAGATTATACAAACTTTGGTACAAGAAATCAAGGCCCAGAGAGAAGAAAATATCAACTTTAAAAAGGAGCTATTGGACACACGGAAACAAGTGCTGGAGAACACACAGAAGAATGAAGAGTTGGAAGGGGGGCTGGCGGGGGCTAAGGGAGAGATTAAAAATGTTACCAATGAGGTTGTGGAAATAAACGGGCATGTGTCTAGGATTGATATGGAAAGGATGACATATTTTTTGAGATTTCAGAATGTTTCTGAGGAACCTGGTGAATGTCTCCCTGAACTCATGAGCACAATTATAGCAGACTATTTACATAAACCTAAGGATGAGATCAGGGGGGACATTGACCTAGCCTACAGAATAAACTCTGCATATGCCAGGATAAATGAAGTACCCAGAGAGATACATGTTAAATTTGTTAGAAGGTCACCCAGAGAGGAAATCTTGAAAGCGCAAAGAGGAGGTCCGTTAATTTACCAACAAAAGGAGGTTGCCATCCTGAAGCAGATCCCAAGAAAGATTAGAGAAGCGAGAAGGAAATTTTCCTTCTTGTCAAAAAATTGTTTGATCACGGGATCTGGTTCAGGTGGGTGACGCCCGAAGGGATGCTGGTGTTCTGGGAAGGAGGAAGAGTGAGGATCAAAACAGTTGTTGAGGCGGAAGCCTTTCTTAAAAAACATTCCTCTGTCCTGGGGGAAGATCCAGGGGGGGCAGGGGGGGCCATGGCCCCGCCCGCTGGGGGCCTGGAAGGAGAGATAGAAAATACAATTGCCAAGAGACTTAGATCTAAAAAATAACTTTGCTTTGATTTTCTGAGTAATATTGTATAACATGTGTACCTGGATTTTTGTAAATGACTGACAGCTTAGAACTGAGAACTAAGAAATATGTACTTGCTTTCACTTTGTAGTGTATGAAAAATGTTTTTGTTAATGATCTATTTTGAAGTCCCGGAAGGGCCGACGACTTTGACGTGAATCCTCTCAAAATTTCTTTGTATCCCTTACCCCACCCTATTGAAAAACTGTAAAACCAATAAAACTTTTTCAATATTAAAAAAAAAAAAGCCGCCGAGAGGTGTAATAGGACCAGGATGGAGGAACAACCCCCATCTCTGGCCCTCCAGAGATCATCAACCAACGCGACCAATGCCGTCTCGGTGCTATGCCCGGGCCGAAAGCCGGACTGGCACGGGTCTAGATAATCAACTTCCTCCAGGTGACGGGGAAACTGTTGTGCCACCACACTCTCAACAACCTTCGCCAAAAAGGGAAGGTTGGAGACTGGACGATAGTTGGTTAATAGAGCTGGATCCAAAGAGGGCTTCTTAAGGAGGGGCCTCACCATAGCCTCTTTTAGGGAAGCAGGAGGTTGGAGGTGGAGAGGGGGAGTGTTGTCTAACTCCTTAGCATCAGAGCATGTTAATTACTGTATAAAAACACTAATGATCTGATGGTCATTTAGAAAAATCCTTTCTTAGCAAACACCTAGAAGCCAAGAGGGTCGGTCGGTCGGTCGGTCGGTCGGTCGGTCGGTCGGTCGGTCTGTCTATCTATCTCCTCTTGGCTTTTAGGTGCTTGCTAAGAAAGTATATTATGGAAGCATCTGTGGGTATACTTCCATCTTGTTCACACATGTCACATCATCTGATAGCAACTGGGAAAGGGAAGGAAAGAACTTTGGTAAGGAGGAGGAAGGAGGAAAAGTGTTTTACCACATGTACAAACCAGTTTTTAAGGTTTCCTGCACCGATTTCAGTGCAGGAAAGTTTATATGATAGGGGTATAGTAATAGAATTTTTCACAGGATTGAAATGAAACTTAAGGCTTACTATGAGTTATAGACCAAGGATTTCGTTGATATTTTCAAATAGCTTATGTAGAAGAAAAATAATTTGTGTTATTATAAACACTAACATTTTCTTGTTCCTATATAAATGAGCTCAAAAGTAATGAGTTATTCTAACTCCTGTCACAGGAGGAGGATGCCACAGTAGGAGCTAATGCTGAATAGGATATTACTGAAACTCACATCATTCTGCCATAAATTATAGAAACCTCTGTGAGCATAGCAAATTATCCTAAGAACTTTTTTATCCAATCTCGGCTTTGTGCAAAACTCAGTATTGATTGACAAGGAATTCCACAATAATAAGCAATAAAATGTGGCACATTGTATTTCTCTCCACCTAGCTGCCTAATCCCATTTTGATATTTGTCTTTTTTTTTCTCCTTAAAATGGAGAGAGAACATCAGATGCTAAGTCAATAATGTAGCTCTGGATTTAACTAGGAGTAGAGTGGAGTGGAGTGGAATAGGATAGGATAGGATAGGTTTCTATACCCATAGCAAAAGCTAGCAAATGAAGGCTATGGATTACAACAGAACACTTTAAATCTGTTTTGAAATACCTCTTGTAAGTATTTTAAAAGTATGTATGTATATGTATGTATGTATGTATATACATGTGTACATCATACACACACACACATGCTTACGTTTTTGAGCTGGTCAATAAATAAATCATGGAGACTAGTATAGATCAGGAAGAGAACCTGGTGGCCTAATGGCTAAGGCTCCTGCCTAGCATGTAACACAGCCCTGGTTCAAATCCCAGTAAGGGTATGGCTAGCTGATGAGAGCTAAAAATCTCGAAATAGATCTATACTAGTCTTCCTGACTTATTTATTGACCAGCTCAAAAACGTAGCACACACACACACACACACACACACACACACACACACTTTGTTCCACAACACCCTGTTAGGCCTCAATTAAGGGAGAAGTCATACTGTTTCCTTTTCTGCCTTTCGGCTCATCACCAGAGACCATCTAGACAGAAAGCCATGAGTTCCATTGTGTGATTTTTTTATATGTGTGTTACGTTTTTGAGCTGATCAATAAATAAGTCAATATTGATCAATATTGATCAATAAATAAGTCAATATCCCTGACTTATTTATTGATCAGCTCAAAAACGTAACACACACACACACACACACATATATGTGTTAGTTTTATGAGCTGATCAATAAATAAATCAGAGAGACTAGTATAGATCTATTTCGAGCTTTTTAGCTCTCATCAGCTAGCCATACCCTTACTGGGATTCGAACCGGGGCATGGGTAAGGGTATGACTAGCTGATGAGAGCTAGATCTATACTAGTCTCTCTGATTTATTATTATTATTATTATTATTATTATTATTATTATTATTATTATTATTATTATTATTATTATTATTATTAATTTATCTGATGAGAGCTAAACAGCTTGAAATAGGTCTATCATAGTCTCTATTTATTCATTTATACAAAATGCATACAAAATAGTTTTCTGCCTGAAAGGCTCCTACGTTGGAGCTGCAAGGCAAAATGTGTAGCAGAAAGCTTCCTTTCTCCCATATTTGGGCATACCAGGTGCTCTGACATAAACAATGACTTATTTCCCTGGCTCAGCTGATAAGTGAGTAGAACACATGGCCTAATGGTTAAGGCTGCTGCCTGTCATGCAAACAGCCTGAGTTCGAATCCCAATAAGAGTATGGCTATCTGATGAGAGCTAAACAGCTCGAAATAGATCTATTATAGTCTCTATTTATTCATATATCAGTACAAATGCATACAAAATGGTTTTCTGCCTGAAATAAATAAATATATAAAATAAAAATAAATATCTTCAAAGGCTCCATGGCACGGTTGTATGCGAGACCGTCACCTGCCTCATACATCCCTTGGACTGGTTTGCTCCCATAGAGTGGGCCTTCTCCAGGTGCCATCAGCCGGGCAATGCTGGTTGGCGTCCCCCAGCCCTCTGGAATGACCTTCTCCCTGATCTCCAGACCATCTCGGACTTCCTTCTCTTCCACCAGCGGTTGAAGATGCACTTATTCCATCTAGCCGGCTTGGCCTAGTCCTCGGACCCATTATATATCGACTGTGTTAAACTGGGTGTTGTTTTAATTAGGGTGTTTTATTAAATTTTTAGCACAGGGCTTATCAAATTTAATTAGTTTTCTTGTTGGTATATTTTGTATGGTTGTATTTATCTATTTATATTTATAACTGTTTTAACTTCCTGTGCACCGCCCTGAGTCCCTTCGGGGAGAGTCTAAATAAATTAAATTAAAATTAAATTAAATATGCTATTAGAATTCCAAACCCAGAGTCCCCTCACCTTTCAAATAAATTCTGCTTGGACGAGTCATTCAAATATAATTACAATGAGAGACTTTCTCCTCTCCTCTCTGTCTCTTAAATGTATTGTGCTTGATTTTTAAAGAAGGACAATCATGCCTAAAGGACACGGTGGTTTCTACTAAAAACTCTGATTGCTGTGATGCTTACTCTGCGGAAGAAATTGTAAAAGTTGGAGAGGGGATTTAAAGCATTCAGAAAGCAAAACAAAGAAAAATAGGCTGTAACTTTATCCCATGCAGCTATGCTGGAAAAAAAATGGCGTCAAAGTAATTTGCAACCTGCTAGTTAAATCAGCCTCTTTTAAACTGCTGCAGCTTGCAATGTAAGAGAAGCCGATTTAAGGGCAAGAAAACACACCTCTTTGTTTAGTAATAAAAGGCATGTTATTGCTATTATCAAACAATGTATAGTTAGAATTTCTGGCACTCTGTTACAATTCAGCTAGGTGTGAGCAGATTATGAAGAAAAATAATGAAGAATTAACAAGAAAATTGTATGTATAAGGAAAATATGCTTTTTCTACTGGATTTCATGTTACATTCAACTGCAATAACCATAGATTACAAACCACACTTTTATTAGACATAATAAGTAGAAAACCATTTGACAGTATAAAAGCAGATTGTTAAAACTGATGATATACTTCCATTTCTTTTCAAATATGAGAGACAAGTGAACCAGTTTATGACCTATATTGTTAATTAGAATACCTAACAATGGTAAGGTTATATAATTTCTCTTTTTTAGGTAAAAGATTAATTACATTCCTTTTGTGTGGATTTTAAAAATAGGGAAAATACATGTATTATTCAACAAAATTATTCCCCATGTTTGCTTTCATCTATAACTAATAAATTGATTTTGGTAGATTAAAAGAGTTTCTGAATTATGTCAGTTGCGTTCACTTTTTTTACATCTGGAGGTAATCAATTTAGAAGTGAAAAAGACTTCTCGTTACCAAACTCAGGAAAGCCACCAAATTCTTATAACATGCTATTCAAAAGTTCAAAGTAATAAAAGTTAAAAAAAACAAACCTCTGCTCTCATATGATCTTAGTATTACATTGAGGCTATGCTGAGTAAGAGAAGGTTAAATAAGCTGCCTTAAACTTTTCTTTGGTATAAGATATCCAGCCAGCTAAATGTGACCCTCAGATCACAATATGTGAATGAAATTCAATATCAATATAGCTACTTTGGAGCATTTTTAAATTCAAAATTAAAGGTAAAATAAAGTGGGAAAGTGCCCAAATCTTCCATAATACCAATTCTAGACCATTTGTTTGGGCTTTTGGGTTGGTTGGATTTTTAAAGATGGGTTAGAGGACTCCGTGGGACCAATCACTTCCATTTCAATCATTTAGCATCCTCTCAAAATAAAAAGACTGGAATTAATAACAAAATTAATAATTTTAATGAAGTTCAAAATATGAGAATGTTAGTGGGGTTTGAATCTCAGAACCTTTCTGCTTCCCTTCTGACTTTTAATTTAAAAAAATTCCCTCCCAATAGTTGTCAAATATTCTTTCTATATCAACTTTGTTTTCCTGTGAGTATCCCTCAAAGACTACAAAATATACGAGAAAGATCAACTGATTCCAGCTGTAAAGACATATACATAATGCATTGCAAGGTGGCTTATGTCTTTGATCAACTATATTATGGGCTATTATCTGCATTGAGTTGAATACTGTGTATAGATTGTGCAGCAGCTAGTAACTAGTTGTTGATGCTAGTCATTTTAGATATTTGCCATCTGTCTCCCACTGTTGACTTCAAGCAAATGAAACATATTGCATTTAAGAGTGCCATGTCAAAAAACTTATATTCAGTCCCATCAGTAATCAGCTTGAGAAGATGTTTTGATTTTTCTCCTTGTTTTGGCATATTGGGTTCTGATGGAATACTGACTTTTGTATGCATGAGAATATATGAGAAAATGGGTAAAGTGCAATATAATTGGAAGTTATTGAGACACTTTATTAGAAGGAGTTATATAAAATTTAGAGAAAGGCAGTGAGAATGAGGAGCAGTTTAGAAACTACATTGCATAAAGATTGAACATTTATGAACATTTAGCCCCAAGAAGAGTTAGGAAAGATTTGACAGTTCTTTTCAAGTACCTCTTTCTTTTATATACAGAATAATGCCAAGATGTATACTCTTATCATCTAAGAATACAGAATGCAGGCTATATAACAATGGACTTAAGCTACATTCCAATTAAATGTTGTGGAGGGGGGGACTTACTAACAGACTAGTTTGATAATGGAACCAATTATCCACAGAAGTAGTGTCCTCTACTTCACTGAGTGGAAGCTAGAGTATTGAACGTAAGGGTAATTAGAATTCTTCTTTTCTACATTGATCAGATGGTTGGGCTTGATGCCTTCCAAGCTATATGTGTCTATAGTCCTTTGTTTAGCAATGTTCAGTCTTCCTGTCCTCAGTTAAATCACATGGGAAGTATCAAGAGCCCTGATGATTCAATGGTTAAAATGCAATATTTTAGAAAAACTCTGCCCACAGCCTGGAGTTTGATCCTGATGGGGCTCAAGGTTGACTCAGCCTTCCATCCTTCCATTTAAATGAGGAGCCATATTTGTTGGGAGCAATATGCTGACATTGTAAACTACTGGGTGGTATATAAATCTAAATGCTATTGCTATGAATAAGTTTGTTCAGTAGTGAATCTTGTTACCTGAGGAGGAAATTGTGCTCTTCAGAAAGCACTGAAGATTGCTGCCTTTCTGTGAGAACTCGTATCTATTTCAAGGTTTTCTACAAACCTTGTAGAAAATTTCCTAAGCCATAGCTTTGAGTGATATTATAATAGCAGAGTAGTTGACTGCCATTCCCAATTAAAAGAAACAAGTAGCAAATTATGGGGAAAGTTTTTGTCTGAGAATATGGAGAGCTACTTAGAAGTTGGCTAAGTCATCTAATTATCTGACTTCTGTCTTTCCTCTGTGACACAGTTCTGTTTTTCTTCTTCTTTGCTTATTACTTTGCAGTGAAATGAACAAGTATTCAGATAATGGGGCTATAAGAATGCATCCTATACCAAGACCACTGCCATGTCTAATTCACTGTTATCAGCAGACCAGTAGCATATTGTTGGATTTAATAGAAAGCCTTTCTGATCTCAAACTGGAAATGTCAGTGAGGACGTATAAGATGCAAAATATGAATGTAAAAACTATGTGCAATACTGTGGAGCTACAGATTTTCCCAAAAGGCTTTCCTTGGTTATAGTAACCAAGAATAGCCGACACACACATACACACAAAGCTACACCAAAGCTGTTTCTGATTATTCCTGTTTCTTGCAATATAAACATCATCCATTTTCACAGTTTGAACCAAGACCACTTCTTTGTGTCCTCTAAAAAAGATGCTTGTGTCAACTTCAGCACTTTAATTCCAGTCCATGAAATATATAGATATTACTTCCAGAAGGAAAATGAACCATCCAGAAGCTTTCATCAGCTCTTTCTGAAACTGCCCTGAGCACTGAATCACTTGTGATGGTTCATTACAGTGAGCCTTAGCTAGTTTTCAAAACACAGAAAAAGCTGACCTCATTGCCTTAATTAGAAAGTATGCTGGTATAAGGTCATCCTGTTTAACCTTGCTTGATTGGTTCTTGTCTGTGAGTAAACACTTACAGCATTTTCACCACATCATACCATCTGCATAGTTCTTGATGTTGCCTTTACAGCTGGGCCAACCATGCATTGGTAAAATTAGCATATTCAGCACAGCTCATATTTAATGGGCATTGAAAATTTTCCTTGACAGGTGCTTTATGAATATTTCTCTGAATATTTGACATAATGGCAAAGCAATTCTAGTTGGGCTTTCAAAGTCAAACTCACTATGAAAACTAACATTCTCCTTCCTTAAAAGCTGAAACTCTCATTAAAGAAATAGCTGGGAAATCTCTACAAGTTTTGCTGATATTAGTAAAACCATTGTCTAGAATCAAAGCTGTGTTTTAGTTTTATATGAAAATGTCATGCTGCCATGAACACGCAACAGTTATCTGACTTTTGAACATTTTAGAAAACAAGCAATTAAGAGATGTTTATACTATAAATTTCCAAATGTTGACACTCTATTTTATTTATATATAAATTTGCATGTCAATTTGTTTAATGTACTTGCATTTCCTATGGTGTCTAATAAAATTCAGAACCAGAAAAATGTTGAAAATACAACCCCCTCTAAAATGCCCAAATCCAATTGTGATGCAAAAAAATACAGTTTCAGTAATAGCATTTCAGCAAAAATTTCAGAAGTAGCCAATTAAGCTGAAGACACAAATAGAAGGATATAGTATCTCCTGAAATTAGTGGCAAAAATAGAGTGTAAGACAAGGCATTTCTTTAAAAAAGGATCTGTCGTACAGCAAAAAGGATCCCAACCATCACAAAACTTCAGAATTTAAAAGACAGCGGTGAGAAAAGCCTTTCTCTTGTTCCAGGTTTGCCTGTGCCACAGTTAAGGCAAAAGAAAAGACATCACAGCAGGTCCTACAAAGGAGTGTCAGTACCAGAAGAGGTGAACCATGCAAAAACGTCAACTTAACTTTACCAGGTTGTAAAAATGAAACCAAAGATTGAGCTTCACTTAGAAATAAGGATGCAATCAATTGATGGAAGAGGCACATTTGGAATTTGAAAGAAAACATGAAGCACAAGAGATAATGGCCAGCATTCCACTGATAATTAAATTATTTTGAATGTTTTGATAAATATTTAAACACGGTTTTATTTGATTATTAGAAAGGAAAAATTATGTTCTTTCTGATAGAAGTAACAGCAATTTTAGAAAGAAGTGAGCAATTTTCTTCAGAAAAAAAAGACTCATTCAGTAGATTAAAACTTGTTGCTTCTTGATGACTTGGTCCTGGCCTGAACCCAGCAGGACTTTAGCTGTTACCATGAAAAAAGATCAAAGAACTTAAGACTGATCCTGAAAGCCTGGCCATAATAACTGTCAGATATATCAAAAGTTGAGTTATGATCAGCAGTTCTTTCCTGAATACAAATAAGGAAGTTATAAGGAGGTTATTTAAAAAAAATCAGAAAAGAAAATAAAGTCTGCTTTTCATGAGATACTTCTAGCTTCAATGACTTTTAATCCTTTTCAAAGAAAAGATAGGCATGAGAAAATAATACCTTCCCCATTTCTTATATTTCAAAAAAGGAAATTGCATTTAGAAACAAATCTGAGCCATTCACCGAAGAGGAAATTATTTGTCTACAGTTCTTAGAATAAATGATCTTTCATACACCGTGGTTTCTAGAATTTTTCAAAAGCTGAAAAAATGGGGAGTGTAGATAGGAAGAATAATATTTAAGCATTCTTCTAAAGCCCACTCAAAGGGATCTCTTCCAGAGAGGAATCATGGCAATCCCTGGGCAGCTCAGAGCTGTAAACTTTTGAAAAAGCTGCTCTTCAATAGATCTTTGATAAATATATGATGTGAGAAACCGTAGAGCATATTTGTTGATTTAGAGGCAGTGCATGATAAAGTTAATGGGCTTGAATTCTCAAATGTTTTATGCCAGCTAATGTAGAGTTGAAGGTTAATGCAGTTAAATTGGTAGATGATGCAAGTAAAGCTTGTGTGAAAATAAATTGAATGTTAGTAAACAGTTCCAAAACTGAGGATAGAGTAAGTCAAGGATGTGTGATGCCTACTTGGCTGTTTAGTGAGTTTCTGAATAAATGTGCCAGGAATGCTTGCGGTGACATTAGATGTGAGTCAGTTAGGAATGAGAATATCCTTGTTCTTTGGCATGTAGAAGGTGCTATGCTTTTGGCTGGGAACCAAAATGATTGGCAGTGAACATTACATTGATTGAAAATTAATGAATGAAATGTACTATTGTATTGTAGTTATATTAGACAGAGAAAATGTAATGAATTACAGCACATTATACATTAATGGTGAAAAAGAGATCAAAACATACCTTTATAGACTGTTCATTAAAAATAAGGAAATGGATGCAGAAATTTTCAGATATTTTTATAGAAATATTGTATGTGGTATGTGATCTGTTGAGGGGAATAGCACTTAGCAATAGCACCTGGACTTATATACCATTCCATAGTGCTTTACATCCCTCTCTAAGTGGTTTACAGAATCAGCATATGTCCCCCAACAATTTGAATCCTCATTTTACCAACCTCAGAAGGAGGGAAGGTTAAGTCAACTTTGAGCCAGTCAGGATTGAACTCCTGGCAGTGAGCAGAGTTAGCGTACAATACCGCATATACCAGTGCACCCACCACAGCGTTTGATGAATGTTGAAAGAAGCAAAAATGATTAGAGTCACTTCAAACTGCAAAATATATAAATTTAATAAATATATAAATGTAATAAATAAATGTGTATCAGAATTTCTGCCCATTATTGTTCTATGCAAATAAGAATTAAATATGACAGGAGAAACATAAATATATATTAAATGTAAAATGCTCACAAACTATCCTAAGTAATTTGTGTGTAAAATAAGAACAGACAGAGCCAAGAATAGATGGATGTTGAATCACTACTAACAGAATAGAAATGAAGAACCAGTATGAAAGAATTACTTTGAAGAATTATGTAAACGAATATCTGAACAAAGAGTGATTGATTAAGAAACACGAAGACTAAGCAAATTGTTGTTGCATATTGCTAAGATCCTTAAGAAAAAAAATGAACAATTTAAAGATAAGGCAATGCATTAAATGTTATGCAGAGTGTGACATAACCAAGATTTATGATTTATGAGGAAACATACCTTATTATGGTCAAAAATATTATATATAATACTATATATTATATTACATAGACATTAGATGTTAAGGATTATATTAGGTTTGCCTTGGCAAATCCTTAGAGAATTTATGGGAACAATCACTTATAGTAGGCACAGTTTGCATTGGTGTTGGGTAGGAAGAGCAAAACCTAATAACCAATCAGCTCATATATACATAAACTGTCCCAAAATCAATTCTGATAATATATTTCAAAATTATATAAACTTTAGAATAATTTTTCCACTTGGCAAGAATCAGAAAAAGAAAATAGTTATTGAGCACCATCTACAAACTGAGATGAACTTAAACTGAATAGTTAAGATTGCAGAATCATTTTATCTAGAATGACTGTTGAATTATGGAATAAAATGAACACATCTAGTCAAGACCTTTAATATCATCCCTAGATAAATAGAAACTAATTAAATATAGACATAATTGTTATACTACAGCATTTTTTTAAAAAAATAGTATTATTTATGACACTACTGGCTTCGCTTCTAATTAACTCTCCAAATACTTTTCATAAGGTACAGATGTCAAAAGAGTAATAACTTGATCTTTCCTAAACAAACTTTTTTAACATTTATTTACTTTTTATGAATTTTCAACTATCTGCTACCTCCTCCTTGCCAGACTCTTAATGTTGTGGGACCATTTTTATGCTAATTGACGATGATAATTATTCCAAAAAATGCCTGCCAGACCAAAAGTTATTGCTTTCAGCTGGTCATAAGCACTGGTCAAAATCTCAATAAATGGAAAATAATCAAGTTTAAGAGCCATACTGATTTATAAAGTAAAAGGCATCAACTTGAGCCAGGATATATACTTGTGGTATTTCTTATTACAGAGAGGAAGCTACTGTATATTTTTAATAAAAAGTATGTGCCAGCAGCTAGCTGGCCTTGACTGATTGCATATAAAACTAAACTGGGTTACATCGGATAGGAACCTGGATGGGAGACAGTCAAAAACTCATTGCTGGAAACTAAAGCAAGAAGAAAGAGAAAAAATATTCCAGAAGTCAATGGCAAATATCTGTCATACCGTTGTCAAGTCAGCAGCTGATTTAAGGAAATCCTAACATTTATTCTACAGTGAAACAGAATAACAGAGTTGGAGGGGACCTTACTTCTAATGCTATCTAGATCCAAAACTATTTCAAGTTATCAAACTTCTGTGAAATAATTTAAAGTCCTAAGATGTATGCAGTGTATTTTCCCATGGTTCTTTAAATGTTTCCTTAGCAAAAGGCCTTTGGAAATGAAATGAGTCTTGAATGCTGGAAAACTTTCCCTAATTTGCCATTTGTGATTAGTGGTATACTGAGGAAAAACCATCTTGCAGAGTGTTCTGGGGTGAATTCATGGCATCATCTGCTAGAATCCGTGGTGAATTCTAAGTCCTCCTTGCTTTGGTAAGTTAATGGCACAGTTAAAAAAACTTTAAAGTTCTGCTTCTGTTGGAAGATAGAAAATGAAGCTAATAATCATGAAAAGATTAATGCTTTAAAAAATCAGATTACTACTTTACATTATAAATTTAAGCAAATAAAGTTTTGCAGGATTATTTTCATTTCTAATTAAAAACTCGAAGTTGCATTTTTACTGACTGAAAGATTTTTTTTGTTAAAATTCAGTTTGATAATTTGAAATTGTCTCCTCTGTCTTAATCTCTCTTTGATTTAATGAGGTTTACTCCTAGATAAATAAGCATAAGAATATTCAATCTTCTTGAAAAATAAAGCAGGCTTCTTTCAGTTTTGCAATAATATCTCTGAACTGCAAAGAAGGAAAGGGAGAATGGCAGATGTAGATGAAGCAACAAGCACTTACTTAATAGTGCTGCAATTACATATTACACAGCCAGTTACAAAACCATGCATACTATTTGATGCCAACACCGATACTATGCTTTATGCTGCAGTTTTGTTATTCTAGGTCACAGAGCTTAAAGGAATTTGTGGTTTTAAAATCTCATTTTAGATTTTCTTTATATTCAAAGTACAACTCTTTTTTAAAACTAAATTATAATTTAAAAATTTTAAATTCTATTTTCTGCCTCTATGATACTTTGGATGGATTGTTTTAATAATGATAATTTGAGATAGCTAGATTAGCGGTGACTAACTATTGGGGATGAAATTGGAATATTCAAAGAAGTGAGTGGTGGAATGAAATCTGGAGTATGGCAACAAATGATCAATCAATAACAGAAGTTAAATTTAAAAAGGGGATGATTAAATTAAACAATTATAATGAAATAGGGGGGATTTTATAAAAATAGTGTTGGTGGAAGGTAAAGGGAATAAACCTCAAGAATACATGTTGTTTTGGAAGGGATAAGGGCACAATTGCAATATATTGTATATGTTTTAGTTGTTATAGAAGAAATATAAGGGGGGAATTGGTGCACTGTAATATTTGAATTGTTTTTCTTTTTGTATTTAGATTTATATGCATTATGTTTGTATTGTTTGTATTCAAAATAAAAAAAACATTTTAAAAAATAATGATAATTTGAGATAATAGTCATGAGAACTTCTGGTAGACCATCTTTAAGGCAATGTTTTACAATTGCTTTACTCTTTTCCACATTTGTAGTTCCACTCAGTGGTATAGGAAAATACTGGTCCTTGTAGAGCTCTCCAAGGATTAATTCTCTTTCCTGAAGTTAAGAACCATAGGAGGCTGCTGGGAGAAGTCATCTGTTGTTTGGATGATGTATTCGCAGTATAGTGGTCATTTACAGCTATATGCTGTCATTCTGGCCAAGCCAAAGACAACTTTGTCCAAGACTGTCCAACTCAGTCCAAGACTGAGTGGCTGTGGTTTCTGACACCCCAGTTCAGCCAGGTAACTCCAACTCTGGCCATTGGGGGTGAAACACTGGCCCCCATGGAGAGGGCGCGCAATTTGGGTGTCCTCCTGGATTCCCGGCTGTCCATGGAGGACCATGTGGCAGCCGTGGCCAGGGGGGCGTTCCATCAGGTACGCCTGATGCGCCAATTACACCAGGGGGGCGTTCCAGGGGGGCGTTCCATCAGGTACGCCTGATGCGCCAATTACGCCCCTTACTGGACCGAGCTGCCCTTCGCACAGTCACTCAAGCACTCATGATGTCCCCTTGAGGTGCACTCGAAAGCTACAGTTAGTCCAGAATGCGGCCGCGTGGGTGATTACGGGAGCCTCTAGATGCTCCCATATAACACCGCTCCTGAGCGAGCTGCACTGGCTACCTGTGGCTTTTCGGGTGCGCCTCAAGGTTTTGACGACCATCTTTAAAGCGCTCCATGGCTTGGGACCTAGTTATATGCGAGACCATCTCCTGCCCCATACATCCCTTCGTCCGATCTGCTCCCACAGAGAGAGCCTTCTCAGGGTGCCGTCGGCCAGGCAATGCCGGTTGGCGACACCCAGGGGAAGGGCCTTCTCTGTGGCGGGCCCTACCTTTTGGAATGACTTACTCCCTGAACTACGTACCATCTCTGACCTCCGCCTCTACCGCCAGTGTCTTAAGACACACCTTTTCCATCAAGCCGGCCTAGCGTTACCTCCCATTGTGACTGCTCCTAGATAGTTTTAATTCGAGGGATTTTAATCGATTTTAGCACAGGGTAGGAATGTAATATGTTTTTAAAGTTTGTATTTCGATATTTGTTATGTTTTAAATTTCCTATGCGCCGCCCTGGGTCCTTTTAGGAGAAGGTGCGGGGTATAAATCTAAATAAAATAAAAAAAATTAAAAAAAACTTAGTGTCCAAAAGTTGTGTGGGTCTGAATGGGACAAACCAAGTAGTAGATGAACACAAAGCAGATGGAGTCACCCAGCGATTGATTGTTTCTCTGTCTGTTCCGGTGTTTACTCTGGATGAGTTGAATTTCTCTGAAAGAGCAGGGCCAATTCCTGGGTGTCTTCTTGGATTCATGGCTACTGCTTAATTAACAGACTGTGCCAAGCTGCACCTGGAGGGAGTTGGCCTACCTACTTTAGACCCATATGGAGAAACCTCTTACCTATATCACCACCAGTGGTGGGATTCAAAAATATTTACTGCTGGTTTTGTGGGTGTGGCTTGGTGGGTGTGGCAGGAGAAGGATTCTGTAAAATCTCCATTCCCACCCCACTCCAGGGGAAGGTTACTGCAAAATCACCATTTCCTCCCAATCAGCTGGGACTCGGGAGGCAGAGAATAGATGGGGGTGGGGCCGATCAGAAGTGGTATTAATTGTTCTCCAAACTACTCAAAATTTCCACTACCGGTTCCTCAGAACTAGTCAGAACCTGCTGAATACCACCTCTGATCATCACCAATTTAGGCTACTGAAATGGACTCTAAATTGAAGGCTCTTTGCAAGTAACTACTGGTATACAATGAGGACTATTTCAAAGTTGCAACTGGTAAAACATGCTTTTATATTGAAATTGGTAAAGAATGCTGGTTATCTAAAATGGAATCTAACAAGATGCTTCCCATTTTAATTCATCATGATTTTCATGGACAAAGAATGTGTACTAAAATACTTAAATCTGTTCTGATGAAATTAAATATGGATTTATGCCACCTATATCATTTTGGGATCCCTAAGTAAGGCAATGCAATAGGAAATAGTGAGACTGTAAAAGAATCCAGAAAACCTGAAAGTTGCAGAGTTAAGATACAGTCATCTAACATCAACAGCAATATCCTATTGGTGTTGCCTTATACAGTAACCTTCAGAATTTTTTTTTTTTTATTGACTGAAAGGCTGAGGTTTTTGATCATTTCTCTTATACCACATTGAAGCTAATAGTTATTAATAATTGACTTGCACTTTAATAAGACAAATGGTAATTTACTAGGATTATATTCATGATAGTATTAAATATGTTGCTTCCCTAGGAAGCAGTTTATATTTGTACTGCGTGGGTTTTTTTAAAAAATAATTTTTCTTGAACAAGCTGACCAAAGACAGCTTGCATAGCTGCCACTGAAGCTGTTAAGAGGCAACCTGACCCTTTATGGAAAGCCAAAAACACTGTTTGCTCTGCTGTTACATCATGGAGTAAACTGTATGTATTGATCTTATATCGGGGCAGAGTACCCTTTTAAAGGCCATTTCCCAAAGCTCTAATCCTATAGTTTTGCTTATGAATCTGTATTTTCCATTTTCTTCTACAACACCTAGCTGCTTTATCTTTGATAGGTAGCCTTTGGCGTCATATAGAAATAATCATTCTGCAGTCACAGTACAACAGCATTAAGAAGGGTTTTTTTGTTTATTGAACTTTATATGATAAGTGAGAAAGGAAGAAAGAAGATGAAATTAAAGTGGATATTGAACTAACTACAAATTCTGGGCTTTTGATAAAAATATCCCATTTTTCTACATCTCAGTTTCTGTTAGTTACATCTGGAATATTAAAATCAGTTTTTCAGATATTGTTATCTGAATTACTATTTTCATGATCGCTATTGATCATGCGAGTCAATTGTCTATCAAAATTTCAACATTCACTTGTCCACTGTAGAGATTATATGGACTAGAGAAGAACAGGCATTTCCCCTGAAACTGTGACAAAAAGCAGAACTATAGGACTTCGTATTAAGGGTTTTTAAAAAGGTAATGTGATGCTGATTTTTTTCCTTTAGGGTATCAATATAAGCAAACATAAAGACATTATTTTTTCAAAAGGATAGCTCAGTTATAAGCATATGCTTGCAGAAGCCAAATTGCTTTTAATTAGGCTTGCACAGAGAAATTCTTTTTGCCTAAAAGAGAAATATAAGAAATAAAACAACTTCCTGAAAGAAAATCATTCATGCTTTATAATAGGATACATCTGGCAAATATCAATTGCTTGTTTATAGAACAATATAAAAAATGTATGCATGATAAGATATAGTACTACAATTTTAGAAGTTATAAGACACACTCCAGGGAAAAAGTATTGTTTTTCTATCTTGCTCCCCCGTCCCAGTCCAGGACTGCATGAACAAACACATCACTGTTGGGGGGGAAATAATCTAAGGAATTATTATATGCACAAATTACATGGTTTTTTCCCCTTGTACAACAGCAGTCAAGCAATTCATAATGCAGTTAATGGAGAGTTGACTGAAGTGAAACGGAGCAATAACATTCACTTTGTAAATATAGATTAAAACTGCATTGACAAGTTATAACGGTAAATGAAGGCTAAGGTTATGAAATATTTATTTAGCATCACAAATCTATGCATTTGGATTCCAAGGGAAGTCATTTGTGTGTGTGTGGTTAGCTATAGATGATATAGACAGACAGACAGAAGACGGACAGACAAAGAAACATTCAAAGCTTGTTTTGACAACTGTATTGGCATGAATCAACCTTTTGAATATTAACAAAATATCCAAGCCTCTGATTATTCTAACAAAGATTATACACCCAATTTTAGATGAGGCAGATATTACAGATGTGACTGAAATAAAAATAAAGACCCCCGACAACAGCTGATAATAACTTGAAACTAGATATTCCTTCTTCTTTCAGTGGATTCTTTCCATTTTTCTTTTAATTTATATGTTAGTTATGGTTCTAAGTAACTTAAATAAAATAAAATGTGAGATACTTTTTCACATTCATATTAATATGGCAAATGTCTCTTTGCCAGGTCAATTTTTAATTGCTCTCTGGGATCCAGGCATACAATTTTATTTTTATTTATCTAATTTATATAGTTGCTCATCTCACCAAAAGTAACTCTGGACAGTTGCAGCAAAGCTAAAACAGTGGGGGGGGGGGGGGAAACGTAATGAGAGATCTTTACTATTACTTGCTACTTGACCTATTTAACAAGGCATTGACTGGACTAAATTTAGCAATTCACCTGCAACATTTACATGGAGTATAGAGAAAAACAAAAGCATGAAGAAAAACATAAAATCTGGGAAAAGTATCTTTAGACCTTCTTGTTTCATTGTAATGTAGTGGATTCTGGAAATGCAATGTGGTAAGAATATTAGGGTCACTTAAGGACTTTGTGGTTGATGGGAGTTTTTAAAATAATCAATATTAATATTCATTAATCATCCTTCTAGTATTTTCTGGGAAAACTACTACTATTGGGTGCCTACTTTTCTTCAAAAATTAAGATAAAACTCTGCCTTAGAATTAGTAATAGAAAAATCAATTCAAAATAGAAAATTTTAATTGTATGAATATAAACATACATGTAGTATTCAACTTATGATTAGTAATAATAAAGCATTGTACCTATTTCAACAGGAAAAGCAGCTTTGTAAAGCAAATGTTTCCTTACTTCTCAATTTTCTTGAAGATTTCCATTCTTAAACCTTGTGGTGCAATCAGAACAATCTTGAACTAAATACACTCAAAACCATAGAAATGTGGCAGATTTTAGGAGAAACCTTCTTATACTACCACCTCTTATAATACTAGACAACACAGTATCAACAGTAGAGACCTTCACGTTTCTAGGTTATATCATCTCAAGACTTAAAAGGGACACCTAACATCAAATACATCATCAAAAAAAGTGCAACAAAGAATGTTCTTTCTGTGTCAACTCAAAAAGCTCAAACTTCCTAAAGAGCTGCTCATTCAGTTCTACAGAGGAATTTTTGAATCAGTCATCTGCACCTCTATAACTTTCTAGTTTGGCTCTGCAACCAAACAAGACAGACACAGACTTCAACAGATAATTAGAACTGCAGAAAAAACAATTGCTACCAACCTGCCTTCCATTGAAGAGTTATATATTGAGTCAAAAAAGAGGGCTGTGAAAATAACTACAGACCCCTCACATCCTGGACATAAATTGTTTCAACTTCTACCCTCAAAACGATGCTACAGGGCACTGCACAAGGACAACTAGACACAAGGACAGTTTCCCCCCCCCCCCAGATTAGTTGTTTCTCTGCTAAACAACTAATTTCCACAACACGTTCAAATTATTTACTAAGACTGTATTACTATTATTCTTTTCATCCTTCCTAGTACCTATCTCTTCCCATTGAAGGCTATAAACATGCTGCTTGTATCTTTACAATTTATATTGTTTTATTTGTTTCCTAGTATGATTTGACTGCTTATTAGTAACCTATGATTATCATAAAATGTTTTATCTTATAGTTTATAGTTTTTATAGTTTATTCATATTTATATCCCGCCCTTCTCCACAGAGGACCCAGGGCGGCGCACAGGAAATTTAAAAACATACAAAATACAAAAGATAAATACATAATTTAAAATATATATTAAACTGTCCTATCCTATGCTAAAAGCCGAATATTAAAATACCCAATTTAAAACTTTCTAAAACGTCCCCGTGGGAGGTTAGGCTAGGCCGGCTTGTTGGAACAGGTATGTCTTTAGACATTGGCGGAAGAGGCGGAGGTCGGTGATGGTGCGTAATTCAGGGGGTAGGTTGTTCCAAAGGGCTGGGCCTGCCACAGAGAAGGCTCTTCCCCTGGGTGTCGCCAGTCGGCATTGTCCGGCCGACGGCACCCTGAGAAAGCCCTCTCTGTGGGAGCGTATCGGTCTAAGGGATGTATGGGGCAGAAGACGGTCTCGCATATAACTAGGTCCCGAGCCATGGAGCGCTTTGAAGATGGTCGTCAAGACCTTGAAGCGCACCCAAAAGGCCACAGGAAGCCAATGCAGCTCGCGCAGGATCGGTGTTATGTGGGAGCATCTGGTGGCTCCCATAATCACCCGCGCGGCTGCGTTTTGGACTAACTGTAGCTTTTGAGTGCACCTCAAGGGAAGCCCCATGTACAGAGCATTACAGTAGTTGAATCGGGACGTCACGAGAACTTGAGTGACTGTGCGAAGGGCAGCCCGGTCCAGTAAGGGACGCAATTGGTGCATCAGGCGTACCTGATGAAACGCCACCCTGGCCACGGCCGCCATATGGTCCTCCATGGACAGCCGGGAATCCAGGAGGACACCCAAATTGCGCGCCCTCTCCACGCGTGCCCTCTCCACGGGGGCCAGTGTTTCGCCCCCAATGGCCAGAGTTGGAGTAATCTGGCTGAACCGGGGTGCTGGAAACCACAGCCACTCAGTCTTGGCAGGGTTGAGCTTGAGTTTGTTACCACCCATCCAGATCCGTATGGCCTCCAAACACCGGGACAGCACTTTGGCGGCATCGTTGGGGTGGTCTGGGGTGGATATGTACAGCTGAGTGTCGTCAGCGTACAGATGGTACTCCACCCCAAAACCACGGATGATCTCACCCAGTGGCTTCATATATGTGTTAAAGAGGAGGGGCGAGAGGACCGACCCCTGAGGAACCCCACATAAGAGGGGCCTCGAGGTCGACCTCTGCCCTCCCGTCAACACATATTGCGACCGACCAGAGAGATAGGACGAGAACCACCGCAGAACGGTGCCTCCCAGCCCCAACCCCCCCAGTCGGTGCAATAGGATACCATAGTCGATGGTATCAAAAGCTGCCGAGAGGTCTAATAAGACTAGGATAGAGGAGTAACCTCTATCCCGCGCCCTCCAGAGATCATCAACCAACGCGACCAATGCCGTCTCGGTGCTGTGATCAGGTCGGAAGCCGGACTGGCGCGGGTCTAGATAATCAACTTCCTCCAGGTGTCGCGGGAACTGTTGGGCTACCACACTCTCAACAACCTTCACCAAAAAGTGAAGGTTGGAGACCAGACGATAGTTTTCTAATAATGCTGGGTCCAGGGACAGCTTCTTGAGGAGGGGCCTCACTACCGCCTCTTTCAAGACAGCAAGTAAGGACCCCTCACTCAAAGATGCGTTGACAATGCCCTGGAGCCAGCCTCGTGTCATCTCCCAGGATGCCAGTACAAGCCAGGAGGGACACAGGTCCAATAAACATGTGGTCGCCCTAGGTTTCCTTGACAACCTGTCCATATCCTCGGTGGTAACAAAGTCAAACTCCTCCCAAGAAGGAGCTTCAAGACTAGTCTCGGACAGTCCCACACGACCACTGTCGATGGAGGGTAGCTCATTCCGAATCCGAGTGATTTTCTCCTGCAGATAAATCCCAAATTCCTCTGCTCGCCCTTGCAAAGGGGCTTCCCGCGGCCTCTGGTGAAGGAGGGAGTGGGTCACCCCAAACAGGGTGGCAGGGCGGTTATCTGCGGATGCAATAAGGGTGGCACAATACTCACGTTTGGCCACCCTTATCGCCACTAAGTAAGCCCTAATATGGGTTCTCACTAGTGTTCGGTCGGCTTTGGAGCGAGAGGATCTTATGATTCTTGATGAATGTATTTTATTTTTCTTTATGTACACTGGGGGCATATGTACCAAAGACACATTCGTTGTGTGTCCAATCACACTTGGTCAAAAAAGAATTATATTCTATTCAATTAATCTGAAGATGAAATGAAAGCCCTAATCTTTACCCAGGTATATTTTCATAACATCTTCCTTTAAAGAGACCAACATTTTTTTTTTATATCCAGAAGAGGATGGGCTGAATTTCTGTACTGAGCCATTTCTCAGCTTCACAGTATTATAAGGTTGTAGTTTACATACAGGCCACATTCACAGCACACTAATTACCAGAAGGTGAAGGTATTTTATAATATTGCTATAAGGAAATTTAGAGTCATTCTTAGGTATTATTCATTCAAACTGAAGAACAGCCAAAAGAGTTTATTTTAATAAGACAAATGCAAAACATTTTCAATGAGCCTTAGCTGTATTCAAGGTGAATTTTGGATGGTTCTACCAATCCCTGATTCTGACAGATATTAATTGTTGGGTCTTTTCCCTGGCTTTTGAATGCTACTACATACTTTAGTTTTGGGGGTTTACATTTATTACATTTGTTACAGCTGGTGCTGTTTTTAATGGGAGTTTTTATTATACTTGTAAGCTATAAATATCCATGACATGCCTTTTGAACAAATTAGAAACACAAACATGTTTGAAACCAATTCATAAAAAAATAAAAGCTAGAAGTTTGCAAAGGAAAAAGAAAGGTTCAGAAGATACCTTGTTGGGTCATGTTTTATAAACATTTCAGCTAGATAGACATCATGCAACTATTAAGAACTGAGATGGACCCTTATTTCAATTACTTTGTCAAAGGTTCATATGTCTCTTCTGTTAATGTCCCTTCCATTAGCATATTTTTTGCTATTCTAAAATAAATCCTGGCTTTCTCTAATTTAAACTCATTATTCCTGTATTTTGACATTTTAGAGAGCAGGTGATACTTTTCTTCTGCAGGATTCTATTGCCTTCAGTCTGTTTTTCTCAAGGCTAAATATGCTCAGCTCCCACAAATTTACCTTATAGTCTTCATTTCTAATTTCCTGTTTATTTGTGTTGTCCTTTTCTGAACTTGTTCCAATTTATTAGAATCTTTCTTAAAACATGGTGAGTGGTAGACGTACTTCTGAAATTCTCAGTATGGAATAGAATTATTCTGAATTTTATTTCTGTTTCTACGAAGTTAGCCTTTCTTTCACATTCTTTGTCAATTGCATACTACTTTATTCCATATTTTCTAAAACAAACATTATTGGAGAGCACAGACTAGGACAGAGCCCTGCAGTGGGGTTGTTCTTCCTTCCCCTCCCTCCCGCTTCCTGGTTGGATGCTGAACCATTGGCAAACACTTACTTAAAGGATTCATCTAATAAAAATGGCATTCAATGATTTTGGAGTTTGCTAAGCCAGATAACATAGGGCACTTGCTTAAATGCTTTGCTGATCAAGTTGCATTATATTCACAAGAATCTGTAACAATTATTGCTTCCTAACGCTATAACTTGTATGGGGATAAAGCCCATCTCATTTTGAATAAATAGGTTCCCATATTTTTGTACAAATATTTATGATCTCTCTCTCTCTCTCTCTCTCTCTCTCTCTCTCTCTCTCTCTCTCTCTCTCTCTCTCTCTCTCTCTCTCTCTCTCTCTCTCTCTCTCTCTCTCTCTCTCTCTCTCCCTTTGTGCTATATTCATTTTATTATATTTTTATTTAAACTTTATACATACATATTATATTGATTTACTATATCCGTTCATTTTCCTGTTTTTTTAAACTACTGCATAAATCCTTGTTTACATGCAAACACTTCAGATTATACTGTGATTTACTCTTCTGAGCAGACATATTTCTACATTTTAGCTTCAGAGTTGGGAAACCATCTCACATTGTGACTGTACATTAAAAGGCAACATGAAAAGTTAAGGCAAGCAGCAGGATGGCTAATTTAGCTCCATCCTTGTGATCCCTGGTTTGCCAGTTTATGCCACTTCAGCAGGTGCTCTTCCTATTCCAGACAACTCATAGAAATAATGCAGAAGTTTGAGTCACATTGTAAGGACACTCATGGATACTTGGAAGGGAAGTTTATTGTCAGCTACTGGTTGAACTGGGAGCAGCAAAAAGCCAACATGTCAGCAACAACAGCAAATGTCGCTTATGCAATGAGAAAAATGAAACAGTGAATCACTTTTTCAGTGGCTGCAGCAAAATCTCACAGACTGATTATCTACAACATCATGATAGAGTTGTCGGAATTACATATTAGAAGTTTTGCCAGAAGTTTGGGTTTGAATGCAGCAAAAATTACTGGTAATACCAAACAGAAAGTTCTTGAAAAAAATTCAAGATCCTATGGGACTTTCAGAACCAAACAGACAGACATCTGGACCACAACATGCCTGATATTGCTATTGTGGAAAAGAAAATAGTCTAGTTCATTGATATTGTACTACCAGGTGATGCACAAATGAAAGAGAAACAGCTAGAAAAAAATGACAAAATATTGTGATTTACAAATTACATACTTCACATTCACTTGTATTGATGATGCTACCTAGTTGGGTAATGAAATGTCTGTAAGGAAACAATCATACTCAAAAAGCCCCAAGGACTCCTTAGATAAACCTATGATGTACCAATGATGAACCTATGATGTAACTCTTAAAGATCATGGCAGTCTTAATTCAGGACTGAAATGTGAGAGATTAATTAATTAATTAAGTAATTGATTAATTCAGGACTGAAACATCTAGGGATTCAACTCTAGATTTAAAATTCAGAATAATCTAGCCAGACAGATGAATCTGTCAGTATTATTACACATTTTTTTTAAAAAAAATCTGCCCAGTTTCTTATCCTTTGGGATATCTATGAATATTCCTTTATTCCTTTAGGAAATAGATGAATTTTTATAGTTTTTTAAATTATAAAATAAGATTTAGAAAATGTTTATTCATCCTTATTAATAGTTCAGATACGTTTGTTTTTCCAGATATAGGATCTTCAAAAATTGCAGTGTTCCTCTGGTTTGTTAGCTATCATAAATGTTGAAGACCTAACAAATTCTCTTCATGTGGAGAACAGTGTCATGGGGAGATGGAAGGTTTTGCATCCCTCCAAAGACAGATTAGCACTTAGAAGTAGCACTTAGACTTATATACCGCTTTACAGTGCTTTATAGCCCTCCCTAAGCAGTTTAGGTCAGCATAAGTCAGCATACTGCCCCTCATTTTACTACCCTGGGAAAGATGGAAGGCTGAGTCAGCCTTGAGCTGGTGAGATTTGAATTGCTAAATTGCAGTCAGCTGGCAGTCAGCAGAAGTAGCCTGCAGTACTACACTCTAACCACTGCACCACTATGCTTTTGAAGCTTTAAAAGCTACATGTGTCTGAACATAACTAAATAGTCCTTTGCTTTGCAGCCACTCTATTTGCACTACCAAAATTTGTAGATGGTAGGTGATTTAGATGTAGAGGACTATGCAGTTCCCTTTCCATTGCTAGATATTGAAAAAGACCAATTCCTTTAATCCTAATCTGGGATACAAAACTGCCACCAATTCATTTTATGGGGCCATCATTCAAAATACATCTTCCCATCAGTGGCTTTTTACCAACACATAGGATCTTTGCACAGTGCCCTTATATTTATTATGTGTAAAAATCACGCTGGCTAAAATTAAACAGTAGATATAGTATCTGTTGCCATGATACGTATAAAATAGTAAATCTGGGCTGATACTTTTATTGTTTTGATCCCGTGCCCTTGCTAATAGAAAAGCTCCATTCAGGGAAAGAAATGTAAATGAAATCAAATAATGGGAGGACTATTCCTTCAAATGCCATATGAAAACTTATGACCTGCCCTTCTAAAATGGTACTTTTATGGACCTGTTTATAACTGCTGATTTAGCCTTAAACAATATATTAATGGCAAAAATAACCTAAATTCAGATTTGATACTGAGGACCTGGAACAACTCCAATAGTTGAAGGTACTACTTATACATTCATAATGTTATTGCCCTCTTTTATTACATAATGATGGGAAGCACTGGACTCTGGAGTGCAAATCGATTAACCTGAGAGAGGGCATGGTGGATTTTGTAAATTGAAGCAATTTTCTAGTAATTTTGCTGATCTATTTTTGTTTTATATTTTTTGTGAACTAAGGCATATGAGTGAACTGCCAAGGACATTAGTTTAATATGTTTGAAGTTGCTGGTGGTTTTATACTATAAAAGTGTTCCAGACACCATAGATTATATTGGATTTCCTCCTAGGGTTTCCTGCCTAAGCAGGGGGTTGGACTAGAAGACCTCTAAGGTCCCTTCCAACTCTGTTATTCTTTTCTATCAGGAAAGAGACAGTGGTACCATGATGGAAAGAGTTTCCACCTCAGAAATCTTTCCAGTTATTCTGGAAACTTCTTTAGTCAAGTAAGGAGCTATTTCAGAAGAAGCTGTCAATCCTATTCACAGACAGTATCTGTCCCCCAACCAGCAGGTGATCTACCAATATAAAATCAAACTCCCAAATGACTGGAAGAAAAAATGTTGCTTTTTCCCTCACTCTTACCCTGCCTACAGAATTGCAGAACTGTGGAAGTAACAGCTTGTTCAGTTTTTTCTCTCCCATGGCTCCATTATTGCAGGTAGCAGAGACAATCACTGGGTTGGTGGGGAAACCAAATAAGTCAAGATATTGTCTATGTCAGGGGTCCCCAACCTTTGCAACTTTAAGTCTGAAGGACTTCAGCTCCCAGAATTCTCCAGCCAGCAAAGCTGGCTGGAGAATTCTGGGAGCTGAAGTCCTTCAGACTTAAAGTTGCAAAGGTTGGGGACCCCTGGTCTATGTAATTGAAGCTCCATCACTCTTTGATGCTTGATATAATGTGGCATGTGAAAAAGGGTTGGTACTTCAATCACAAAGTAACAGTGGTAGTTTTGAGGGTTTTTTTTTACACCCACACACAGGAATGTTGATTTATAAAAACTAAGCTCAGTTTTACTCACAGTGTCTGTTCTTTGCAGTTATACCTGTGGTCTTGACTTATGGCCATCACACTGAAACAAAGTGAATTACAGCTGGACCTCATACTTAATGACTGTTGCAGCATCCCGAAAGTCGTGTGATTAAAATTTGAGTGCTTTGCCACTGGCATATACGGTAGTGGCCAGAAGTGTTGAAACCTTTTGGGGAAAGTGTATTTTTGAGGTTTGATGGCTAATAACACCACTTTGTTTTGGAGTAGTACCATCAAATGATATATCAATGGAAAGATAATTTAATCAAGAATGTAACACAACAAAGTTTGTTCAATTTTCTATATTCTACGAAATGCTATAGCCAAATATAGCCAGCAATAAAACCCAGTTAATAGAAACAATCATTCAATCGTGGTTTCACATTATAACAGCTGCAGAACTAAAAGACTTGGTTCACTCCATGGGAAGACGTTGTAAAGCCATAATTCACACTAAAGGTTACCCAACTAAGTAGTAACTGACATGGTGATAATTTTTGTATAACTCATTTTTCTATGGTGATTATTTTTATATCTGGTATATCTCATTTTTTCTACATGTTTCACTTTTCTTCTTTATAATTGCTGTTCTAATAGCAAGTCCTTCATAAAAGCTATTGCATTACATTCCTAATTAAATTATCTTTACATTGTTATATAATTTTATGGTACTACTTAAAAAAGTGGTGTTGTTAGCCATCAAACTTCAAAAATAGCATAATTTTCCCAAAAGGTTTCCACACGTTTGGCCACTATTATATTTACAATGGTTGCAGCATCCTGGAGTCATATGATCACCATTTGTAACCTTTTCAGACAGCTTTTGACAAGAAAAGTCAATGGGGGAAATTGGATTCGCTTAATGACTTCACTTAACAACTGTAGTGATTCATTTAACAACCTTAGCAAAAAAAAAAGAATGACTTAACACTTGCTTAGCAACAGAAGTTTTGATTTCAATTGTGCTGGTAAGTTGAAGACTATCTAGTTGACTATGGTTTGCAGTTTCAGTACACTAATGGTGGAAAGGTATTCCAAATCTTTATTAATTGCTGGCACAATGGTTAATTCATAATTTTCTGCCTGGCAAAGAAATTTGGGAATGAATCGTTCTCATTTGATAGTATTCACTGGCCCAAAGATTCCTGAAATAAAATGTGATAAATATAAAACCTAAGGAATATTTTTATTTCAAATCTCCAAGAGAGTTTGGAAGTTGGGGGTATGTAAAGTCAAACAGTTAACTACATAAATGTTCCATAAAGCCGCCCTCGGTCCTTTTTAGGAGAAGGGTGGTATATAAATTTAATAAAATAAAATAAATAAAATAAATATATCAGGATAATAGCTTTAAATCAAGAGTTAGAAATCTATGGACCATATGAATTGTTACAATATATGCTGGCAGATACTGATGGCATTATAAGTCCATAACACCTTTAAAGCCTTAACTCTCCCAAATCTGACTTAACATATCAGAATCCATTACACAGCATTTTAAAAGCAAAGGTATTTTATATCCTTTCTCTTGCTATAATAATCATTGTGGATTTCATTGTACTTGTGTGGTTGAACAGACTTCAAACAAAATAGGCAAAATTAATATCTCTTACTGTTTTCCGAATAATAATTCTAAACTACTGCTCTATTATACCAAATATGTAAAACTCAAGGTCTATTTTACTTCAATAAGGAGCTACTCAATAATATGCCAAGGCCCAGGAGCATCCGCAACAGAGATTTTATCAAAATGTCAAAGCATTCATCATGACTTAACAACACAAATTCTGCTTATTATGAATTGGTATGTGACACACATCATAAATACAAAAACTGTGGAGTTTATGTTGCAATATCGCAGTGTACATTTTAATATTTGACCTCCTTCCCTCTCCCTGCAGGCGTCTCTCTGCAGACACATCTACATTTTGCAGTATGATGAAATGGCATCATAAAGTGGCGATATCAGATGTCAGTGACTGTTAGTAGTAAAAAGTAAGGGAATTGGCCTGATGTTTTTGCATGGCCGTTCATTAATATATGTCCCTTACTGATTTGTTTAGAGATAGGTTTCTTCTCTCTTCTTTCTTGCATCCATACTTTAGAAAGAGGATAAATAATATTCTGTCAGAATTTAATAGATATATGTATTTAGTTAGCAGGAGAGTACAAGTATCCTTGGCTTACAACCATTTGTTTCACAAATATTTGAATTTACAGTGGCACTGAAAAAAAAAGCAATTTATGACTTTTTTTCACATTTATGGCCATTGCAGCATCCCCACATGATCAAAATTCATATGCTTGACAACTGGCATATATTTATGATAGCTTCTGTGTCCCAGGGTAATAAAATCACCTGTTGCAAACTTCCTGACAAGCAAAGTAAATAGGTAAAGCCAGATACCCTGGCTAATGGCTATACAGCCATATTAACTACTTAACAATTGCAGTGATTGGCTTAACTGTGGCAGGAAAGGTTGTAAAATGGTACAAAACTCACTTAACAACTGACTTGCTTAATACCATAAATTCTGGGCTTAATTGTGATCTTAAATCAAGGACCAGGAGTGGGCTGCAACTGGTTTAACAACCGCTTTGGTAATTGAGCGCTTAGGTTCTAAGGCAGCCCTGGTAAATAGAACAGTGGAGGCATGGAAATCAGCTGTGCCATGCGAATCAGCTGAGCCAGAAAAAAAGAAATATAGGACAGGATAGGGCGGGGGTGGGTGGGCAGTGCCAGCTGATCATCAGAACTACTGGTTCACCCGAACCAGTCTGAACAGGCAGCAGCCCACTACTGTCAAGGACTATCTGTATTAAAATATAATAGCACACTTATATCAGGTTCAAAAATCCCCTATTCCAGGCGAACCATGCACAGACAGAAAAGCTTTGAAGAGTTGGTTCTGGTTTAGAACAAAACACTGGCAGTGGCAGGCAGCGCATGTGTGCATATGTATTAGCAAAATCCCATGTGCCTTGGAATTTAGTTGTAGACAGATCCAAAGCAGTGGGCAGAAGCCTTGTCAAATCACAGTCCTGTGTCTAAGCATTGATGTAAAGATTGTCAGCCAATTAAAATGTCAGAGTCTGGGAAGGCAAGTGGTTCAAGGCTTCACATACTCAGAGTATGGTTTTCCAATGGATTATGACTGGGCAGCATAATACATTGGTTTCTTTCATGCAACCATCACCAGCAGAATCTAATTCAGGTCGCGACTATCCCTCCTGGCAGAGAAAATGCACTGAGCATTTTTGACCCAGAGAATGGCACACCCCTAGGGACCAGGTAGCTGCATGGGATCAGGTTCCTTATTATCCATCTGCATCCAAAACAAGGCCCAGGCCCAAGGTGAGTATGCATTAAGAATTAGTAAAATTTTGATTGAGATGATGATTTCCAATCCAGCATAAACAAAAAGCTAAGATCTTCATAATCCATTGGTCAGAGCTTACTTTCCTTCATATCTCTTGCCACACCTAACATTAAAAAATTATTAGTTTTTCTTACTAGCTTATCCCCCATTCCTTTAAAAAATTTTGGAAAGCATAAAGCATTATGCTATTATCATGCTCTTTCTGTGTCACAGTGTGGAGAAAGACTATAAATATTAGAATATCCCTCAATTTGAATTATTACAGCAATACCAAGAGCAGGTGTCTCAGCTATCATGATATTCCCACAGGACAGATCAGAGGCAGAGAAAGCAAAATGGCAAGAAAATTAGCATGGAAAAATAACTGCAGAGCTTTCCAGAATTTGTGAAGGGACATTTTTAATTAAGTTCCCAATAAAGTTATTATGGATTTGCTTTTATTCTACAAATAGAAAACCAGGGACTATCCTATCCCTAACAGTTATATTCAGGCAACTAGGAATACGTTTAGTTTTGCAAAGATGTCTAAGCCAAAAAATAAGAAAGCAAGTTATGAATAAGACTGTTAACTTAATACAAAAAAAAACAAACACAAGTAACTAAAATAGAAATGTGGTATTAAATACTTACATAAACAGACAACCACCAATACATGATAAAATGTAGTAACAAAAATACATCTTGCTATAAATAGCATGCTACATGAATAAGACTTGGTTTAATTTAAAAAAATCAAACACAAGTAACTAACAGAAATGTAGCATTAAATACTTACAGAAACAGACAACAATTGATATATGATAAAATTTAGTAATAAAAATATATTTTGCTGTAAATAGCAGGCTACATGTGGAATTGGAGGTCTTCCAAATTATCTGCTTTTCCATATTCCACAAATGGACATACTGATGGATGAGCAAATATGCATTAATGTACTTTACAATACAATACAATAGCAGAGTTGGAAGGGACCTTGGAGGTCTTCTAGTCCAACCCCCTGCGTGGGCAGGAACCTTATACCATTTCAGACAAATGGCTATCTAACATCTTCTTAAAGACTTCCAGGGTTGGGGCATTCACAACTTCTGGAGGCAAGCTGTTCCAGAAGTTAATTGTTCTAACTGTCAGGAAATTTCTCCTTAGTTCTAAGTTGCTTCTCTCCTTGACCAGTTTCCACCCATTGCTTCTTGTCCTGCCCCAGGTGCCTTGGAGAATAGTTTGACTCCCTCTTCTTTGTGGCACCCTCTGAGATATCGGAACACTGCTATCATGTCTCCCCTGGTCCTTCTCTTCATCAAACTAGATATACCCAGTTCCTGCAACCGTTCTTCATATGTTTTAGCCTCCAGTCCCCTAATCATCTTGGTTGCTCTTCTCTGCACTCTTTCCAGAGTCTCCACATCTTTTCTACATCGTGGCGACCAAAACTGTATGCAGTATTCCAAGTGTGGCCTTACCAAGGCACTATACAGTGGCATTAACACTTCACGTGATCTAGATTCTATCCCTCTGTTTATGCAGCCTAGAACTGTGTTGGCTTTTTTGGCAGCTGCTGCACACTGCTGGCTCATATTTAAATGGTTGTCCACTAAGATTCCTAGATCCCTCTCACAGTTGCTACTATTGAGCAAGGTACCACCTATACTGTACCTGTGCATTTTGTTTTTCTTGCCTAAATGTAGAACCTTACTTTTTTCACAATTGAATTTCATTTTGTTAGATAGTGCCCAGTGTTCAAGTTTGTCTAGATCCTTCTGTATCTTAAGCCTATCTTCTGGAGTGTTGGCTATTCCTGCCAGCTTGGTGTCGTCTGCAAATTTGATGAGTTCCCCATTTATCCCCTCATCCAAATCGTTGATGAAGATGTTAAAGAGTACTGGGACTAAAACAGAGCCTTGGGGGACTCCACTGCATACTTCCTTCCATGTAGATGCAGTTCCATTGAGGACTACACGTTGAGTGCGGTTGGTCAGCCAGTTGCGAATCCATTTGGTGGTGGTGCTGTCTAACCCACAATTTTCTACTTTATCTAATAGTAGGTTATGGTCTACTTTATCAAATGCCTTACTGAAGTCCAGGTAAATTAAGCATGCCTTAAGCATGCCAGCATGATAACATAAGACCTCAGAAGTAGAATGAGAAAAGAATCCCTATTCACAAGAGCAAAAATTCCTCTTAAAGCAACAATATAGCTGTAAGACATTTCTGAAGGAACTTTTGATGGGCATCTCCAAATTACTAATAAAACTTCACTCTTGCAAGGATAGATTATCTATTTTGTTTTGGTCTGTGACCGTAAATAGAAGTATATATATATTATAATATAACGAGATCAGAGGAGAAAGAGTCATGTCACTTCAGTACTAGGATTACATGATTGTCTGGAAAATGCTGGGTCCCATAGTAAGCTATGAAAGATCTGGGTTTGAGTATGCAACCTATTGCAATTGATAAGTATTCTCACTGCAATCATGTTGAAGAACTGTAGATAAGAATATTTTCTTATATGAAAGCAAAGGAAAACTTAAATTCAACAGACTCCAATTAGATTGAAGAGGACATGGATAATGTTGCATCATATGTTTGTTGATAAAATGTGTACTCACATAGTTTCCTGCTTCTCATATAACATTTTATATACTGTAAGTATATATTATGGTACTTTTCCATATCTGTTCATCATTTCGGATTGAATTGAAAAGTGCCACTAAATGACAGTTTGTAGATGTGCCTGGTGAATCTTTGCTTTCAGAGTTTCACATTCTCTCAAATTCATCTTTTCTCATTTTGAAATGCACAGCGTGCAACAAAAGGAACAGATTGTTATATTCATGAGATGTGGCTGAGGAAAACTTTATTTATTTATAAAAGAATATCACTAACAAATTATATGCACCATCACACGTCTGGCTGACCATTCAATGTACAGTATCACTAAATAATGAACCTTTCATTATTATGGCCATAGGAATTGGACTATAGCTGGACTGGTTTTAAAGGAAGAAAACAAAGAATCCTAGATATACGGTAAATGTAGATGACAAACATAAAAATATAAATATACATTGAGAAAGACAAAAAGTCTAATGAGAAGAAAATATGGAACAAAGTTTTATGCAATGAGTATTCAACAATATTATATGAATATTCAACAATATCATAGAATTGTTCCTACTAACATTTGTTATAGTACTTGAGATGTATATAGTTAAATAAAATCCTGTCTTCATAAGTGGCTTCATAAAGATGGAACACTAGTGTAGTTATGTTGTGCCTTGTATTGGGGATTTCACTTCTCAAAGCTAACTTTTTGAAATATAAGCGCTCTTTGGACATTCCAAATCTTAAATCAACACTCCGGGAGGCAAAGAAAGTGTTTTAACTCTAATTTTGAAACATTTCTATACAATATAGGATTCTGTAAAATCTGCATTCTACATGGAGGAGAGAGCCTTAACATAGAAGACAGTAACTTCTGCTGCTTCTTGTGGGGAAAAAAAAATATGCAATGAAAGAGAGACTAGTGCAGAGGTGCCGAACTCGATTTCATTGAGGGCCACATCAAGGTTGTATTTGTCCTTGGGGGGCTGGGGTGGGCATGGCCAGCTCGATATCAGTTGTGTTGGGTGTGTGTGCTTGTGAAGGCATCAGCGCTCTGCCAGCGAAAACAGGCTCCTGAACTCCAGTTTCAGTGGCAGGGGCACTGTGTGCTGGCTCTTTGCTATTTTCAGGGATCTTGAGTTTGACAACCCTGGACTAGTGGATATCATATCTTTGGTGGGGAGCTATCTAGAGTTGATTGTAAGATGTTATAAATAATTAATAAAATAAATGAATGTGTTGAGAAACTTTTGCTCTTTGTATACCATCTCCAGATTTTAAAAGTCCAAAGAAGGTTTTTAATCTAGCCAGATATTATCAATATCTTTTTCCTCAGACAGCTGTATTTAGTTGAGCTGACAAACAGCATAGTTCTACTAAGGTTATTGATCATGAGAAAACTATTTTTCTGCCTTTATCCTGTTAAATAAAGGATGCCCACCTATCAACATACATCCTTTCAGTGTATACTTGCCATCTCTCCTTGGCAATATACTTAACTCAAAAGCTGTGCACAGATGCCTATGACAGATGGTACACTTTTTTGGCTATAAAATTAGCAATATTGATAATTATGGGACACACTCCTCCATAATAGACTATAAAGAAATGTTGAGGGTCTGAATAACATAGTTGTCTTTTAATAATGGGGCATATGAGGATGGAGATCATATTAGCTTATGGGGAAAACAGAGGATGCTATCCTTTTAATCCCTGAACTTCAGAATAGTATATATGATAGAAAAAATAATTTAATAGAAGATAACATATCTGGCTAAGCTGAGTACCCACAACCATCTTGAAATTTTTCCATATTTGGATGAGTGAACAATCCTTTTCTCTCGTGAAACAAGATTTTATGCAACTTGAAAATTGCTGTTAAATATTGTTAAGGCTCAACAGAGACTTCATTTCCTTAGAGTCCTGCAGAAAAATCAGGTGGAACAATGGCTGCTGACATCGTTCTAATGGTCCGTGATAGAAAGTGTCCTCACATAGTGTATAACAGTATGGTACACTGGTTTAACAGCTGTGGACAGGAAGGCACTATAGAGAGTGATCAATTCAGTACAAGAAACCATTGGTTGCCCTCTAACACCACTGGATGACATTGCCAGATCTCACTGATTTAGCAGAGTAAGGAAAATACTTAGAGATGATTCACACCCTGGCCAGGGTCTCTTTTCACTTTTACCATCAGGCAGAAAATATTGAAGTATAGCCAGCTGGACAAGCAGATTTAAAAACAGTTTCTACCCATGGGCTGTAGACTCCTAAACACAATCACAATCACTCCATGTATATATGGAAATGTATGGCTACTTTTTTCTTTCCCCAATTACTTGTATAAATTGGGAATTGCATTGTCTTATATTTTCTGTTATAGATTGCACCAGAAGAGGCTAAACCAATTTCGTTGTATACATGATGTACAATGACAATAAAGACTATTATTATTATTATATACTTTATTCATTAAACATGAAACTCAGCCAACTGAACATTCAAAAATGTATCACAAATACCATTGACTGGTGGTAATGGGCTGCTGCAGCATCCTAGGTATCAACCAAGTACTTTCTTATGATGTACAATGTTCCAAGTAGCTTAATTTTTTGCAATTCTGCTGGTGTTATTGCAGGAAGCTGCAATTTCATGATGTGTTTTATATTTTACTGTATATAAAATATCTTTGTTGAGATTCACAGCCTTTGGGGTTGGTTGGTAGCTTGGCAGCTCGAGTCCTAACCAAGGACCTAGGAACTGTTAAGGTAACACTGGAGGATATAAGCTGTTCCAAGTAGAGTGGTTTTTTGTAGAGTCAGAATGTTGTTATTGTTGTTGTTATTGTTGTTGTTGTTGTTGTTGAAAAATTCAAATAGCCTTCACTGCCCCTTTTTCCTTTCAGTCCCAAATTTTACTGTGCATATTGGCTAGCTGGTTTACTTGCAACTCATCCTATTCCATACTTGGAAGAATGGCTTGATCTACAAAGTGCTTTAAGATTCAGACTGCATTGCTGTTTATTTACTGTTTTTAACATTTACATAGCATCCTGCATAAAATCAAGAAAAGCAAAACAGGCCTTGTCCACAGGCTTCATCATCCACAAAGCACAATGTAAAATGAATATGCATGGCTGGGGAAGAGCAAAAAAAAAAAAAAAAAAGCAGATGCTTTTGATTTGATGGCATCAAGTGAAATTAATAGATCTCCACCTGAAGTGACTTGAAGGACCACTTTCTGGAGGTTGAATGTGGAAGTGTGATCTCAGTGCTATAGATGGCCCTAGAGCTGAATTTGCTTATTTATATGCTGGGCCAGTAAAGCATTGCATAACCGAATGGCATATAACACCATATAATACCAAATTTAATTTCCAGGTATTGTTCCTATATTTCCATTACAATATACTGTATGTGAGCACACATGGTTCAATGGTATTACATAGTAGTTAGTGAACCAATAACATCTGACTTAATCTCACAGGTTGCCTGGTTTGCATTTGAATATTGAACAGAACCAAATTTAGCTTTACCAAATATCTTTGAGTCAAGTTGATTCATAAGGTAAAGGTAAAGGTTTCCCTTGTACATATATGCTAATCATTCCCAACTCTAGCGGGCAGTGCCCATCTCCGTTGCAAAGCTGAAGAGCCAATGCTGTCTGAAGAAGTCTCTGTGGTCATGTGGCCAGCATGACTAAACACCAAAGGTGCATGGGACGCTGTTACCTTCCCACCAAAGGTGCTTCCTATTTTTCTACTTTTATATGCTTTCAAACTGTAGGTTGGCAGAAGTTGAGACAAGTAACGGGAGATTACTCTGTTACGCGGTGTTAGGGATTAAACCACTGAACTGTTGACCTTTCTGATCAACAAGATTTTGCATTAACATAGCAAGAAACTAGTGGTCTAAATGTACTACACTTTCTTGATGTACTCTTTCTTATCCTACTTCTGACAAATCTTCATTGTTGACAAAATGCATTCTGCTTAAGTAAAAGGTTCTACAATTGCATCTTGATTGGAAATCACTGGAATTGCAGAGTTTGATTGATAAAGGTCATAAATTTGTCAACAGAACCCCATTTTAAACAAAGAAGTCTTTAGAACAATTCTGTGAAACAGCAGGAAAACCATCCAGCTTTGATTAATAACTTTCTTTCACAGCATCTTTGATGCTGTGAACAAAAAGAGCCATTTCAAGTCACCTTTTTTAGAGTGATGTTACTCTGTCCAGTGATTCCTTCCTTCCCAAGTATTAACACTCATTTTTTTTTCATCTTATTATTTGGCTCTTACTGATGCTCTAATCTTGTTACTTATTTCAGGTTTCTAAATGGGTCCTTGAAGTCTCCATAGATCAGGGCTGTCAAACTCAAGGCCCGGGGGCTGAAACTGGTCCAGAAGATGTTTAGATCTGGCCCACGGGGCTGCCCATGGGTGGATTCTGACTTCTGTTACTGCTGGTTTGGTCAGGGATGCACTTTGTGTATGCACTTGATGCCCACTAGGCGTGCATGCACAATAGTAAAACAATTGCTTCTGTGCATGTACAGAAGCAAAAAACAAGATGGCGGCTCCTATGACACTGCTGATAGAACCAGTTACTACCTATTCTGCCAAACAGGGCCAAACTGGTAGGAACCCACCTTTGGGGCTTCCCTAGAAACAGCAAAGGGCTGGCCCACAGTGTCTTTGCCAGCAATAACAGGCTGGACTTCTGAGCTCCATTTTCAGCCCTGATGGTTTTCTGCCACCCTCTGCCAGTGAAAACAGAGCTTTTGGGGCTGCGTGGGAGCCCGTTTTAGTTGGCAGAGCACTCAGGCCATTGCAGACACTCCTGATACAAGTGACATCAAGCTGGCCACACCCACCCTGACCATTCCCACCATGGGCCCCGAGGCCAAACACAAACCTGATGCAGTCCTCAATAAAATCGAGTTTGACACTCTTGCCATAGATTATCAGAATAAATCCCAGGTGTTTAACAAAATGAACTATTTTATATTTACAAATGCATGTTAATAATAATAATTTTTAATTTTATATCCCGCTCTCTCTCCCCAAAGGGACTCGAGGCGGGGCACAGGCACTTAAAAATACAATTAAAACCACAGACAGAATACAAAATTAAAAATGAATTAAATTAATCCTGCGCTAAAAACCCATAAACTAAAACTACCCCTAAAACCCCTAAACTTAAAAGAGACTACCCAAGGCCGGCCAGGCGAAAAAGATGTGTCTTTAATTTTAAACGGAAGGAGCGGAGGTCCGTAGTTGTCCTAATGTCGGGGGGAAGGTCGTTCCAGAGGGCTGGGCCCGCCACAGAGAAGGCCCTTCCCCTGGGCGTCGCCTGCTGACAGAGTCTAGTGGATGGCACCCGGAGAAGTCCCTCTCTGTGGGAGCGAATCGGCCGTGAGGATGTATGGGGCAGGATCCGATCCCCCAGATAGCTAGGTCCCGAGCCATGGAGCGCTTTGAAGATGATGACTAACACCTTGAAGCGCACCCGAAAGACGACAGGTAGCCAGTGCAGCTCGCGCAAGAGCGGTGTTACGTGGGTAAACCTAGAGGTTCCCATTATTGCTCGCGCGGCTGCGTTCTGGACCAACTGAAGCCTCCGGATGCACCTCAAGGGGAGCCCCATGTAGAGAGAGTTGCAATAGTCCAGTCGGGATGTCACGAGAGCATGAGTGACTGTGCAAAGGGCGTCCCGATCCAATAGGGGGCGCAACTGGCGTACCAGGCGAACCTGGTAAAACGCCCTCCTGGCCACGGCTGTCACTTGATCTTCCATGGACAGCCGGGTATCCAGGAGGACACCCAAGTTCCGTGCCCCATCCACAGGGGCAAGATGTTTGCCCCCTATGGCCAGAGATGGCATCAACTGGTTGAATCGGGCAGCCGGAAACCACAGCCACTCGGTCTTGGTCGGGTTGAGCCTGAGTCCGTTACTTCCCATCCAGATCCGCACGGCTTCCAGGCACTGGCACATCACCGCTACGGCATCGTTGGGGTGGTTTGGGGTAGATATATACAGCTGAGTATCATCAGCGTAGAGATGATACTCTACCCCAAAGCCACGGATGATCTCGCCCAGCGGCTTCATATATGTGTTGAACAGGAGAGGCGAGAGGACCGACCCCTGAGGCACCCCACATGTGAGGGGTCTCGAGGTCGACCTCTGCTCTCCCGTCAACACAAATTGCAATCGGCCAGAGAGGTAGGAGGAGAACCACCGTAAAACGGTGCCTCCCACCCCCAACCCCCCCAGCCGATGCAATAAGATACCATGGTCGATGGTATCGAAAGCCGCCGAGAGGTCTAATAGAACCAGGATGGAGGAACAACCCCCATCTCTGGCCCTCCAGAGATCATCCACCAACGCGACCAATGCCGTCTCGGTGCTATGCCCGGGCCGAAAGCCGGACTGGCGCGGGTCTAGATAATCAACTTCCTCCAGGTGACGGGGAAACTGTTGTTTTCTTTTACTGCATTTATGTCCCGCCTTCTCTTAGAGAGGCCAAGCAGGATACAGAGGGGCTTGCACCTCATAATTTTCCCACCCTAAGAGAGAAGGGCTAGATGCTGTCAACCCATTGAGATTCCTGGTTGAATTGGACTTGAACCAGGCTTTTCAATTCAAATTGAGTGCCATAAATGCAGTAATAAAGATAAAGACAATGCTTGTGCTTACAGTACTGAATATTTTCTTATATTGCTATGATGATGATGTTAAGGAAGTGTAAATTTAGATGAAGCTATATTAAGTCTAAAGAAACCAAAGAACAAAGTCACAAATGCTAGTGGAATAATTATGGGATTTAATACTATTCTAAAAGCCAATAAAGAAGTCTTATCAAGTGTTGCTTAGGAGACAGGTCTTCTATCCATATTGGATGTAGATAAGTGACAAGAGTCTTGAAATTTAGTTTTAAGATCCTGAACAGTAAAGCTTGTAGACTAATTTGAACAATTTTGTCTGTCTCAAAAACATAATTATTTCACAGAGCTTTCATTATGAAATAATGAGGAGAATACCACTCTATATTCTAGGAAAAACAGGAGAGAAACATAAAATAAATTGGTTTTTTTTTTAAATGTCCATTTGTTACATTTCTATCCTGCTGCAATCAATTTGGTTCTCGGCAGTTTACATAATAGAAAACAATTTTAAAATAGCCACAGTAAGCTTAAAAACATAAAACAAAACTTAATTACAGTGAAATAAACAGAAAACAAAAACAAAAGATGACCCTGAAAGAATATAATTTTCTAAAGAATAGCTTGACCTCAATATCTTCCTGAAATATAATCAGGAATGGTACCAACCTGATATCTACAGGTAGACTGTCCCAGAAAATTGGCACTGCCAGCCAAAAATCTACACCTCTTCAACCCACTTATCTTTATTTCCTAAAAGATTTGGCTGATCCAGTTTTAAGCAGGCCGTCTTCTAGGGACACAGGTGCCAAGCTATAAGGCACCCAGTTGCATCCCGAAGTGAATTCATACCCAATACTGGGGCCATAGTATAGAAGTAATATTGCATGTCCCCAACAATCAGAACTTATTAACACACATCCCTGCATTTTGGACTAACTGTAGCTTCTATGTAGTTAATAAAGGTAGCCCCATGTAATGAACACTGCAGTAGTCTGCAAGGTTAATAACAGCATAAGTTACTGTGGCAAAGTACTCTTCTACAAGTTATAATTGGTGCACTAGCTGAAGCTGGGCAAAAGCCCTTCTAAGTCATGGCATCCAGCTGCTGTACCAGGAGGAGGCATGAATCCACAAAGATCTCCATATAGAGCATTTCTTATTTCAGTGATAGTGTCTCCCCATCCAGAAATAATGCTGATATTAATGGAGACTCTTAATTGACAAATAATACTTATGTTTTGATATACTTCAGCCTGTTCTGTCCCATCTAGACCCCGAAAGCCTACAACCATTGGGGTAAAATATCAATAGATCTTCCATATAGCCTGGAATTTAAAGTATGTCCATGGTCCTCACCTCAAGGGATCCAGATAATTAGACAGGTCATTAGTAGGAGTGACTAATGTCATCTTGATCTCATACTTGGACTTTAATTCTAACCAAATAAATCCAGATAATCTATTTTATCTAGGGTGCTACCTAGTTAATCCTCCATCACTACCTCAACAATATTGCTCAAAAAGGGAATGTTGAATACAAGGAAGATCTCTTCAGGACTGCAGGAGCTTACTGCAGTCTTGTAGCATGTAGCTATGCTCAGTAAGAATCCAATTTTACCTTCTTCATTGGTATTCTAGCTATTGCTTACAATGATTCATTTCTTGAATGTCCTCAGGAAATCAACTACAAAGAGATCAGCAGAAAGAGAGATATTCTTATCCATTGCTTAGCTGTCCGAGGTGGGTTCCTACTAGTACAGACTGGTTCTCCTGAACCAGTAGTAACTTGGTGGCCTGGGTCACTGGAACCGGCAGTGACCCAGGCCTGCTACACCCCCGAACTGGTTCTCTAAATGGTGCCGTAGGTGCTGCCATCTTGTTTTTGCCTTCTGTGCATTCACAGAGCAATTTTTCCATGTGGTGCATCCCTGAATGGCAACAGTGGCAGCCAGAATCCACCCCTGTTAGCTGTTCCCTAGTTGGCTGAGATACTCTGTGAAAGCTTCTGGAAACCAATGAAATCCATCAGCTATCTGGCACAAATTATTTCTGGAAATCAAGGGTGATCAAATCTGGATCAGGGCATGTCACTCTAAAAAGTAGACCAGATCAAGAAACAGATGAACAACTTTTGACTTCCTTCCGGTTGGGACTTCCTTCCGGTTGGCCGGAGGCGACGGTCGAGTCTTGGTACTTGGTCTGCCGCTTGGTTGCCTCTATGGCCCCCCAGGGGCAGGGAGTTCTTTTAAAGGACTCCTGCTGTATGGGCGGCTTGCGGGGAATCCCCCAACCTGACGGCGGTCGGGGGGGTGGCCCCCACTTTGACCTAGGCATAGGGGAACGAGTCGCGGGGGGCATCGTCCCCTTTGCCGATGGAGGACCGGAATACTTAGCTGCTTTCAAAAAGAACTGAAACGCTGGAGTTGGAGGCAACACCGAGGCTCCTGGCTACAAAGTGGACTGTGAGTGATTTTATTTCAATGCTCGCAACTTTCGGCTTGAAAGAGGATGGAGGGGGGAGTTTGTAACACCCTCCCTCGGAATGGAAAAAAGCGACGTTTAAAAATGCTCCCCAGGCTTGGGGAAGCGGAGAAATCAACATCCGATTTTCTTAAACTATAAGTGAAAGTCTTTCCTGCATGACCTTTGGATACTTTGTATCGAAGTCTGGCAACAATGAGATAATTTCTACTTGTTAACTCCCGGTGACTTCCAGATGGGCGGGGGAAGATGGCGTTCCTTTGTTCTCAGGAGACATAATTTTCTTGGAAAACTGCTGACGTTCCCTTGTGCTCGGGACTGCCTTTCTCTTTTCACTAACGATTGTATGTAATTGATTAATTGGACCTTTCCCTGAAGTGCCTTCTTTTTTTCTTTGTATTTGATTGTTTCTAAGAACTTGGTTTCTCTCTGGATTATAACTAAATGAAACTGTGACTTTGGTCACCGGAATCTGCTCCCACCTTGACTCACAGACTTCTCTCCAACAGACGCCATTTTACTGACAAAGACTTAAATCTTTCATTATGGCTTCAAAAAAGCAGACGCATCAAACCAAGATCACCTCGATGTTACCCGAAAAAACAGATGTGGACGCTAAATTATCAGCAATGGATGAAATTCTTCAGAACATCATGAAAGAAATTAAAGAAATGCGGAAGGACCATGTCAGTTCCAAATTAGAACTCTTGGAGACACAGAAGAAATTAATGGAAAATACACAAAAGATCGATGGTCTGGAGCTGGGGTTGGCTGGGACAAGGGAAGAGCTTAAAAGCTTTAATAATGAAATAGGGGATTTAACTGGTCATATGTCTAGGATGGATTTTGAAAGGATGTCTTATTTTTTAAGAGTTCAGAACGTTCCTGAGTCAAGCGATGAAGATCTGACTGATTTAATGTGTACAATTTTAGCAGATTATATACAAAAGAGTAAAGAAGATATTACGGGGGACATTGATCTGATATATAGAATAAATTCAGCATATGCCAGGATAAATGAAGTACCCAGAGAGATACATATTAAATTTGTAAGAAGGTCAACAAGGGAAAGGATCCTGAGAGCACAGAGAGACAGCCCTTTAATTTACCAGCAGAATGAGATTGCCATCTTGAAGCAGGTCCCGAAAAAGATTAGAGAGATAAGAAGGAAGTAGATGAACAACTTTTGTTCAGATTGACAACAATAATAGAATTTTTTTTTTGGTGAAAATTTTTTATTGGTTTTTAAAATTTATACAGGGGAAAAGGTATAGGGTGAAATAACATTTTGGTAGCTTCCCTGCCGTTGGTGGTGGGTCTCCCAACACTTCATAAATTTACAATTTTAAAAGTAAAGGAAAGGCATATATAAAGATTACATAAAGGTCCACATATTCAATCATATTTTTCTTTGCCATTTTATCTTGTATCAACAATTACAATAGGATTTCAAATAAAATCATTTTTGAGACCTAATTTTTTTCGCAATTGACTCTTCTTCCCTGTCCCCAGGCGGGGCCCTCACTCCCCCTGTTCCCCCATCTTCGCCTCCCAGCTGGGGAGAATGTTTTTGGATAAATGCCTCCGCCTCACTTAATGTTTTAATTTTTACTCTGCCCCCCTCCAAGAAGATCAGCATTCCCTCTGGCAATAACCACTTGAACCAAATTCCCTTTTTTGTATAATTTCTTAGACAAGAAGGAATACTTCCTTCTTATTTCTCTAATGTTTTTCAGAATTTGTTTCAAAACAGCTATTTCTTTATCTTGATACTTTAAGATTCCATCCCGTTGAGCCCTCAATATCTCATCCCTTGTGGATCTCCTAAGAAATTTAACATGAACTTCTCTTGGTACATTATGCATCCTAGCATAGGCTGAATTAATTCTATAGACCAGGTCCATATCCCACCAGAGTTGCTCTTTATCTCTTTTAAGGTATTCTGCTAACATTGTACTCATTATATCTTTGAGGTCCTCATTTTCTGACTCTGGTATATTCTGGAACCTGAGGAAAAAAGACATTCTTTCAAATTCAATTTTAGTCATAGGATCTCCTAATTCTAGACTCTTCTTCCGGATCTCCTTAACCTCTTCCCCCATCTCGGCCACCCCCTCCTCTAACTTCACAATTTTTTGTTTATTTTCCGTTGTACTTCGTTGTGTTTCCCTGAGTTCTAATGTTAAATCTGTCATTTCTTTCTGCATTTCATTCATGTTTTTCATTAGTTCCTGAAACATTTCTGTAACTGACAGTTCTTGTGCGCCCTCTCCAGCAGATTCTTTCTGTAAAAGTGAAGAAATCTTCGGCTGTGTAGTCAGGCTGGAGACGGCTGAAGACGGGGCGGAAGTTGACTTTCCCATTGGTGGCTTTCTAAAAGCCATTGTGTCAGTTCTAATTTCTAAGTTGATAAAGAAATGGCGCCGGAGAAACGGACAATCGAGACAGTTCGAGGTATCAGAGTAATCCGGATGGGAGTCCAGTCTTAAAAGTCCAGTTTTAAAAGTTCACTTAAGAGAAAAGAAATCTTGCAATCCGCATCCAGGAGTCTACGTATAGGGAGAGACTTGGGACTCTTTGGGAGAAATGTTAAAAGTAAAAAGTTTCAAATCTTTTGATGGTAATTATGGAGGGAAAAGCTTCACCAATGCAAGGGAGTTATAAGCGGAGAACAAAGAGAAGACATCTTGCCCCGCCTTCTGACAGGAAGAAAAGTGAAAGTTCCATTTACTTTCTTTTTTCTAAAAGAACTCTGCAAGAAATTGTTGCAACAATTCTTTTCCATGTTTAGTTCCAATAGCAAGTTAGTCCTTTCCTCTCTCCATTCCAATGAAGAGGAATCGTTTGATTGCTGCTTTGTCCAAGGAGGGGTGTTAAACAAGAAAAACTTCCCCCTCCAATCTCCATTTAAAATTGATTGAACCGGAACTTACAATGTCCTATCGTTTATCCTTCATCAGCAACCCAGGAGGTTAGGGAGTGCCTTCCACCTCTGGCATTTCAGCTACTCTTTTCATTCTGTTTGTTGTTCCCAGGATCCATCCGGCGAAGAGGCAAGGTTTGCCCCCCCTTTCTGCTCGCCAGCTCCTAGGGCTGGGGGTACCCCACCAGCCGCCGCCAGGCTGGTGGCTCCTAGTGAGCCGCCCCTATGGAATGAGACTCCCTAAGAATCTCCTGTGCTCCCGAAGGAGCCCACCGGTATAGCAAGTGGCGGACAGAGCTCGAAGCATGCCAGTCACCTTCGGAAACCGGAAATGAAGCCCCTACAATAATAGAATCTTGAAAGTCTGAATGTGCCTCCTTTTCTCCCTCTTTGATCTAGTATGTAAATTAGGGTGTTGCCTACATGAGATTCTATACTTTGGACTTCTATGATGCTTATCTGCTCATTGGTAACAGAACTTCCTTCTCTTCTCTTTATTCTTTGCAGTGTATCATCTAAGCATTGCAAAGAGATGATAGGGATTATCTTCATTTTTACATCAACTAGCATTTCTTAGAGATTGTGAAGTCTAATGTATAACTAGCCACATGTGTTGGGCCACAAATACCTGTACTTATTAAAAAAAACATACTTCACATGGAGGCAATTAACTTTTTGGGATTATAGGATTCTGGCTCTGTGACCCAGAGTTTGAGGCAAAGCTATCTCTGAGACTAGATGCATGACCGTGACCAGGAGAAGATAACCTAGAATTCCTTGCCTGCAGTTGTACATTTCAAATAATACCCTTGCAACACTGGCAGAACTATCTCTTGTATATAAACAGGAAGCAAACCCAACACTCAGTTCCACTGATGTTACCTAGTCAGGTGATGAAAGTAGACAATCAAGCTCAGAGGGCACCAAGGAATTCATGTCTCGACTCTCGACTCTCTCACCCCAATCAGGTCTCATCAAGTTAATGGCCTAGGTGGCTACATCCTAAAAGTGCAAGAAAGGAAAAAGAAAGAAAAAGAAAAAAGAAAGGGAAAAGATATATGAAAGAGGCTTCTCATCTTCTGTACAGAATTATAAGTATGATTATATATTTGCCTCTTACATTATGGTTGAACATAACTCTTTTTTCTATCATCTGTCCTGTCTAATCATCCAAACCATAAATCATAAATTCATGAGTTTGGTTTATAAAATGAAATCTAGTTCTTTAGATGATAACTAAATAAAACGTTGCTATAAAAAGAGGCAATAATGGAGGATTGTAAAAAAATAAATGCATTTTTTTAAAATAACATATATAAAGACACTAATTAAGAACAATTTGGGATGCAAGCAAAGCTTTAATTAAAGGATATTTTATACAACTTAATAGTAAACATAAAAATAAGAGTCAAGAGAAAGCATAAGCTATTTTGGATGAGGTAAAGAGAAAAGAACATGAATTAAAGAAATTTACAGAAAAGATAAATATTTGTCAATAAATTAAGTTTTCAATTAGTTCTTGATTTGTTTCTTCTTTCTGTGCTCTGCATTTGATGGTTCTTTTCTATTTGCTTAACTCTTTTTGGTTTTACAAACACTTAACAGCTGATTTTTTTTTGTCATCAGAATTAACTCAGACTACCTAGGTTTCTTAAAGCAGTTTCTTGGGTTCCTTCCACAAAGGATGAGATTTTTGCTCTCAATCTCTCATCTTGGGGATCATCTCCTGAAAAAAACCCTTCAGCAGTATACTAATATGATAAAATCATTCACAGAGGCTTGGAGGGTACCAAGGTAGAACTGCCACAGTGATACCTTTTTGTAAACAGTCCTACAGTATTGATGAATGTAGCTCCTCTGCTCTACAATGTACTTTGCAGACAGTAACAGAGGTTTTTAGAATACATTTTTACACTTCATAAGATCATGCTTTCTAAATTTGTTTTCTGAATTTGGAATGCCTGCCTTCAATTGTGCTTCCTCTTCTAAGATTCGATAACTGACTTCAGCTCTCTTTTTTCTTTTTTTGTTCCTAAACCTTAATGGTTATCTAATGGCATGAAATATATTTTCATTTTTCTTCAGCTGTTTCACTTCCTTTGTTCATAAATGAGTTTTTATTGCTTTCTTACTGCAGCTGGACATTCTGCTACTATTTAAGGCAAAATTATTGTTATAAATGTCAAAGGAAAGGAATAGAAATCATTTAAATACTAATATTCTGGCCGGAGAACTATCGGAGCATGCAGTCACCTCCATATACCACAACCTTCCACTCAAATCAATCTATATTGGTCAACAACATTGCCACAAGGCAATCAATGTCTTGTCTGAATAGGATGGAATAAATTAACAACCAATTAGTCTTCTTTGTAACTGCAGGGCTGTGTAATCTCAGCTCTTTTTGAATTAATAGTTTACATAAAAGGCTGTAAAGTAATACATATTAATGTATGTGTAAGAGAGTAAGGCCTACTGAATGGAGAGTTGACTTCTGAATGCATGTATACAATGTTTTGTTATCAGTGTATCTTTCTCGGAAATAATTTTTATTTATTACTTTCACCAGAACAGTTTCCAATGGAAATTCTCATGACAATGAGATTTTTGACTGGAGTGAGGCTGTTTCTGCTCTCCTGCAGTGCCTGGAAACTTAGGGATCTGGATGGGAAACAACAGATTTCATCTGAATCTAGGCAAGACTGTAGGTGGCTTTAGGTGTATGAAGTATTAGGATCTGAATATTTGTCATCCTTAGCTTTTGACAGGGTTGCTCTACCCCATTCAGGCCCAGTTCCCAATCTAGGAGTTCTCCTGGAATCATGACCCCTACTCAAAGAGCAGGTGATAGACATGCCTAGGAGGGGTTTTGCATAGCTCCAGTTTCTGCACCAGCTGTGGCCTTTCCTGGATTGTGATTTTCTGCATTCAGTTACTCAAGTCCTGATCATTTCTTGTCTGGACTACACTCTACCCTTGAAGTCAGTTCGGAAGCTTCAGCTGGTGCAAAGTGTGGCAGCAAGAGCAGTCTTTGGATCCCTATGATAGCTCATATTATACGGTACCTCTGTTCTGCAAACCTCATTGACTACCATCTGCTTCTGAGTGCAGTTCAAGGTGTTCGTTATAACCTTTAAAGCCCTTAATAGCTTAGGTCCATTAAGACACCTTGTCCTGCTAGGACAAGCTCTTCTTACTCATGCCAGCAGAGATAGCCTACTTTGGATCCCATCAGTCAAAGAATTCCAACTATTAGGATTCAGAAGAATTTGTTTTAGCACCCACCCTTTGGAATATCTAATCACCTAAGGTCTGCCTCTCCCTCCAATCCTTCCACTGATGTTTGAAGACCTGCTTCTGTTGATTGCCCTGGGCATGAGATAGGGAAGTTCATGCTGGAGGTGGCTGCTGGATTGATGACAGACTCCACTTCCACCTTGCTCTCTGCTTTTTACCCTTCTATCTTTTTGTTATCATATTGATGTGTTTTATGGAGATTCTAGTCATCTAGGTCATGGTTGTCCCAAAGGTGCTTTTAAAAGATGCACCTGGACTTTCTTGTTTTTCTGTAAAGATGTTTTGATGTGATGTTTTTTATTGTTTTTTTTTGTTCAGTTTATACTCTTCATTTCTTTCATTTTATTGTTTTAAGCCACCTAGACTAGCCCCACGTTGAGATAGGTGGTAAATAAATTTAACTAATAATAAAGTTAAAGTCCCCCCCCCCCATTATGTGCTAACTGTTCCCAACTCTAGGGAGAAGTGCTCATCTCTGTTTCAAAATTGAAGAGCCAGCTGTCTGAAGATGTCTTCGTGCTCAGGTAGCTGGCATGACTAAATGCAGAAGTTGAATGGAACACTGTTACCTTCCCACCAAAGGTGGTCCCTATTTTTCTACTTGCATTTTTTACATGCTTTTGAACTGCTAGGTTGGCAGAAGCTGGGACAAGTAAAGGGAGCTCACTCCATTACGTGGCACTAGGGATTGGAACTGCTGAATTGCTGACCTTTCTAATCGACAACCTCAGGTCTTAGCCAATGAGCCACCGCATCCCTTTAAAAAATAATACATAATAATATTTTAAAAGCAGTGTTTTGTCTTGAAGCAAAAGCAAAAACACGGGTTAACAAATAAATTCTACTAGCTTCACTAGTGCCCTTTTCTAACTCTTCAGTAATGACACAGAATTAAATACACAATTTTTAATTGAGGATGCTGGAGCCTGCAGAGACAGGAGGCTGATTTTTGTCTCCGAAAAGCTTTTATCACTGGCTACTAAATAGTCACTACATCATTGGCATTTAAGAAGAGTTCACATCACATCATTTGCATGATAATTGCTACTATAATTGAGGCGCCTGAACATAGGAAATTTCCATCATTCGTAATCATGGATCATCCTGCTTATAAGAGAGGCAATTGCCCAAAAGCAGAAGCAGAGGTTTGCTGTGATAAGTCCACTACAAGTTTGCAATCATTATGTAGCGATCAAAAACTCCGAAGTCAAAAAATTGGTCAGATATTATGATTAATAAATGGTTTGAGCTTTTCTTTTCTGGACAATTTGATGCACTTGAAATGTAAAACAAGATCAGATCAGAATAAATTTTTATTCCTTCACAATCAGTTACTGATCTATAACTAAAGGTAGCTTGCATGCATTTTTAAAAAAAATTCTTGTTCAGAAAAGTTGTAAGAAACTTCAATCATCTGGCCAGTCTCTAGGCACTATGTCTTGGTAAATGTATTTGGAAGTTAGCTAAGTTCAATTAAAAAGGGCCCAGGATGAGATGAATTAAGTTTCAGGGCATTGGCCTGGACTAGAAAAGAAATTGGCTGGACAATCTGGTTGGTTCTCAATCTTTTGCCCTTTGGAAAACTGATGAATTGCATTTGAACAGGAAGAATTTCATGACGACTTTACTACATCTTATGTTAAGATTGTTTTAAGGGAACTCTTAGCTCTGTATATTATAAACTCCCTTTGGATGCACAGATAGGCAGCTATTGTTATGACTAAGCTATCTAATCTTTAGGAACTCCGTCATGCTATTTTTTTGGTTTGTGTGAATAACTAAGAATTTTTTCTAATTAGCACAAATTACACAGATTAATAGCCAACAGTATAACAGTTCTTATGAAATCTATACAGCAGATGTGCCTTGTAAAAACAATACTAATTGATGACAATATTAAACAAACATAGTATGTATCTATAATCTATTACAGAAGACTTATCTCTGAACATTGTTTATCTGGGACCTTTTTGTATAAGTAAAGGTACACATGTGAACATCCTAAATAATATCAGGAATTGCTTCTGATAACAGACAAGACAACTGTATAGAACTATCTTTTCCTTGTAGTAGACTTCTGTACAAAGAAAGCAGTTGGTTCAACCATATTTGCTTAAATGTAATGTCCAAGAAATCTAATAAATAAATATATTATGAAAAAACTGAAAGTGAGTAATACTGAGTACTTGTACACTTATTTAGAGTTACAATTCTTTGTTTACTTACCTCTTATGGACTACTGTCCTTAATGATATCAAACTTTGTTTCTTTTTCTTCAAAATGTGAACATTAATTTGCATGGGTCAATAAAGGGAAAATACTGTGTTGGTTAACTGAAATATAATATTTTATTTGAAAAAGACAGTTTCATTTGTTCCACTGTTGAAACATGCTAAGATAGGGGAGTGCAACCTGCTTTCTTTTTTCTCACTAATTTTCAGTCAATATATTAAAACTAAACTTGGGTGTCCTCCTGGATACCTGGCTGTCCATGGAAGATCAAGTGACAGCCGTGGCCAGGAGGGCGTTTTACCAGGTTCGCCTGGTACGCCAGTTGCATCCCCTATTGGATCGGGATGCCCTTTGCACAGTCACTCATGCACTCGTGACATCCCGACTGGACTACTGCAATTCTCTCTACATGGGGCTCCCCTTGAGGTGTGCACCCGAAGACTTCAGCTTGTCCAGAATGCAGCCGCGCGAGCAATAATGGGAACCGCGAGGTTTACCCATATAACACCGCTCTTGCGCGAGCTGCATTGGCTGCCTGTCATCTTTCGGGTGCGCTTCAAGGTGTTAGTTACCATCTTTAAAGCGCTCCATGGCATGGGACCTAGTTATTTGCGGGATCGGATCCTGCCCCATACATCCCTGCGGCCGATTCGCTCCCACAGAGAGGGACTTCTCCAGGTGCCGTCCACTAGGCTATGCCAGCGGGCGACGCCCAGGGGAAGGGCCTTCTCTGTGGTGGGCCCAGCCCTCTGGAACGACCTTCCCCCCGAAATTAGAACAACCACGGACCTCCGCTCCTTCCGTCAAAAATTGAAAACACACTTCTTTTGCTTGGCCGGCCTAGGTTAGTCTTCCGTCTTTTAATTGGATTTTAGGGGATTTTAGCGTAATTTTAATATAGGGGATTTTAGCGCAGGGATAATTCTGTTTAATTCCTATTTTATCTATTTATGTATTCTATATCAGTATTTTTAATTTCCCTGTACACCGCTCCGAGTCCCTCTGGGGAGAGGAGGCGGTTTATAAATAAAATATTATTATTATTATTATATTATTATTAAAATTAGTGTTCAATTCAGGAAATGAAAAGTTTAGAAAAATGTAGATATTCTTGGCATGCTCATTTTCTGCTTCAACTATTCTCTGCCTTTTCCCTAGCCATATACCTAAATGCATTCTAGTAATAAAAACAATTATCCTTTTTTGCTCTATATCAGTGATGGCTAACCTGTTTGCCATCATGTACCAAAAGCATGGGGAGCATGGGGAGGTCATGTGCGTGCGTGCCCACACCCATAAATCTATGCACCTTCCCCCCCACATGTGTGCAAGCTTTCCCCCCCCCCTCCGTTTTTGGCATGCGATGGCATGGTGGACCTGTTTTTCACCCTACATAGGCTCAAGACCCGTTCTAGAAGTCTGGGGTGGGCAAAAACCCCTGAGGCCCTACAGAGGCCAGAAACACCCCATTTGCAGACTTCTGATGGGCCCAGATGGCCAGAAAATTAGCTGGCTGGGATGCACATGCCCATCGGAGCTGAGCTCATGTGCCCATCTATATGGCTCTACGTGCCACCTGTGGCACGCGGCCCATACATTCACCATCATGACTCTATATGAACCTCTTTGCAAAAATGCTCCCAAATATATTATGTTGAACAAGGGTAGTATATTTTAGCAAGTATTGCTTCAATAAAATATATATTAAAATAGCTATATTTTAGTACAAAGTAAAATAATAACATAAAACCAGCTGGGTGATTAGGCTAGTCAATCTCTCAACTTCACCTCATAGATTTGTTATTGCAAGGAAAATAGAAGGTGGAAGGTGTGTTGGATAGGTTTGCTGCTTTGAGTTATTTGTAATATTAATAAAAGCAGGATTCAAATAAATAAATAAATAAATAAATAAATAAATAAATAAATAAATAAATAAATAAATAAATAAATAAATAAATAAATAAATAAATAAATAAATAAATAAATAAATAAATAAATAAATAAATAAATAAATAAATAAACAAACAAACAAACAAACAAACAAATAAAAATCTGCTGCTGAAATGGCATTAATAGAGCCATAATTTTCACTTATATTATGCTGAGGAAGGTAGCTGACATATAAATCAAGGTTTTGTATCCACTGAAGTTATAAAAGACACTTTTAAACAACTCTCATATTTACAGCACAAGAACATTAATTGTAAAGTTTTCTTTGTGACATAGAACTATGAAATGTTCCATAGTTTCATCCTATGCAGCTGTAACTCTTATATTTTTATACAAAATAATGTATGCATTAAAGAAAAAAAATGATACTGGTATCCAGTGATATTTTTTTTCTGATGTGTAATAAGGAAAGTGGACTTCTAGGAAATATATATGGGCATTCAAAGGGACTGGGTTGTTTTTAAAGAAAATCAGGAAATAGCTCTGCCATAATTTTATTTTGTAATACCTCATATAAATGGAGTGGAAAAGATCCAGGGAGGATATTTTTATGTTTCTATAACATTGTTCTTGACCCATTTCTTTTATTCCCCCGTTAACTTCCTCTTTAATTTACTAATTTCAAAAGTTTCCCAAAATAGTTTTGAAAGGTGAAAATAGTGGAATTTTAGCTGAAACTTCATTGTTACTTATCTACTGTTATATGGTGTGTTTATTATCTTTATATCTACTGGTATGGCTTTTCCAAAAGAACCATTCTTCCTACAGTTTGGATTTACTTGTTTGTTATTTATATGTCCTTATTTTTCACATTTCAATTATATGTGTACTATAAAATAGTGATATTGGTGGTCTGGAAAATACTAAAAGAACCAAGAAAATATAACTATAGGAACAGAATAAAACAATAATAATAATAATAATAATAATCTTTATTGTCATTGTAATAATAAAATCAAGGGCATGATTGATCGGTTATTTGAACACTGGCAAATAGGTTTAATAATAATATCCCAAACTCTAGTTTTTCCACAAGAATCATTCCTTTTGACTTCTGGTTCCGCCTTCCAGCGGCGACGGGCGAGTCTCTGACTCGCTCGCTGCTTTGTCCTTTTTTCTGCCCCCCCACGGGGGCGAGGCACCCCCTTTTTTGGGGGGCCTCCCATAGGGCTGGCTCGCCTGGGTTTGTTTTTCCCTGCGGCGGCGGGGAAACGGCCCTTGTCTTCGGCCTAGATGAGAGAAGGCATGCCGCGGGGGGGTTTCCCTTCGCCAATGGAGGACGGCAACGAACAGCGAATTTAAAAAGAGCTGAGTGTCGGGTCGGAAGGCTTCCCGGGGCTTTGGCCACGAGGTGAAGAGTGAGTGATTTGTAACATTATTTGTGCTGGCAGCCTGGACTGAAAGAACGTAGAGGGGCGTGTTTGTTTGTTAAACCCCCCCTCGGATTTAAAGCGGCGTTTAGAAATGGCTTCCAGTTGCGAGGGAGCGGATATTTTTATCCGGACTGCTTTAACTAAGTGAAAGTGATTTGCGGCTTGTTTCTTTAAAATGTATCTAAGTCCGGCTGGCTTGATACAATTTTTATTTTGTTGTTTTCTCCGGCTGGCTCTCAGACTGGGCAGTGGAGGATGGTTCCCTTTGTTCCTGAATGATTATTTTTACTTTTGAAAAATTACCAACATCTCTTGTGAACTGGACTCTCTCTCTATACTAATGAAGACGTTTTTGGATTAATTGATTCCTTCTCTGGAGTGCCTTCCCTGCTATAATTATTGACTGTGAACAGTGTTTCTCTGCTGGGTCCTGAACTTTTTACATTCATCTGAACTGATTGTCTCCTGACCTGCTTCAAAAAATGCCATCTTAGTGGCACTGACTTTAACAGCTTACCATGGCATCTAAATCAGAACTGGCAGGATTGGAACAAAGAATGTCATCTTTGGAATCAGTGTTACAAGCTCTGGTGCATGAAATTAAAGCTTTGCGAGAAGATAATAATAGTTTCAAGAAGGATCTTCTGGAAACACGGAAGCAAGTGCTGGAGAACACACAGAAGACGGAGGAGCTGGAAGGGAGGCTGGCTGGGGCAAAGGGAGAACTTAAAAATGTCAACACTGAAATTGCAGATTTGTCTGGTCATATGTCTAGGATGGATTTTGAAAGGATGTCATATTTTCTAAGATTTCAGAATATTTCTGAAGAACCTGGTGAATGTCTTCCTGAACTCATGAGTACAATTTTAGCAGACTATTTACATAAACCTAAAGATGAGATCAGGGGGGACATTGACCTAGTCTACAGAATAAATTCGACATATGCCAGGATAAATGAAGTACCCAGAGAGATACATATTAAATTTGTTAGAAGGTCAACCAGAGAGGGAATTTTGAAGGCGCAGAGAGGGGGGGCCCTACTTTACCAACAAAAGGAAGTCGTCTTCTTGAAGCAGATCCCAAAAAAGATTAGAGAGATGAGAAGGAAGTATTCCTTCTTATCTAAAAAATTGTTTGACCACGGGACCTGGTTTAAGTGGGCGATGCCGGAAGGGATGCTGGTGTTCTGGGATGAAGGAAGAGTAAGGATTAAAACAGTTGCTGAGGTGGAAGCCTTTCTTAAAAAACATTCCTCTATCCTGGAGGAAGATCCATGGGGGACGGAAGGGGCCACGGCCCCGCCCGCTGGGGGCCAGGGAGGAGAAAAAGAAGATACAATTGCCAAGAGACTTAGATCGAAAAAATAATTTTGCTTTTTTTAATTATTATTAATATTCTATAACCTTTATATCTGGATGTTTGCACACGACTGCTAGCATAGAATTGAGAATCTAGGAAACATGTACTTGTTTTCACCTTGTAGTATTTCTGGAAAAACGTTTTTTTTGATATTTTATTATGAAGCCCTGGAAGGGCCAATGATTCCGACGCGAAAGTTCTTAAAATGTTTCTGTATTCCCTACCCCTTTGGAAAATTGTAAAAACCAATAAAACTTTTTCAATATAAAAAGAATCATTCCTTTTAGTCATCACCTCACTTCATTTTGGAAGGACACCTAAAAATAAGTCTTCTGCTCATAACTCTAGGAAATGGTCATGTGTATATAGGCTGAAATAACTTTTCCAATTATATATCAATTCCAATTTGCATATCAAACAAAGAACTTTGATTAAATTGTGCCTGTTTATGGAGATAAGGAGAAGAAAGTAGTGAGGTTGTTTTAAAATCTGGAAATAGTGAGATTCCAGGTCCCAGAATGGCTAAACATGCAATAATGATGGACAGGGAAGCCTATAATATTACTCATAGCAATTGTGAAGTGAATGTAATGAAAGAAAAAAGATATAGATGGAAGAAGCCATGAGGTAATTTTCTGCAATCTGTTGTGCTTTGCTTCTTTTGCAGAATAGAACTATCTTAATCCATACTGGCAAACAAATCAGAAGGAGACTGGTAGCACTTTTTTCTGATTACCCTATACAAATTTTTATTTCTTTTCATAAACCCATTTGGAAATAATAATCCCATACTTGTAAAATGTAATGAACTGAAATAGAAGAATCTGGACATACTCAAAACTGTTTTCCTGCTTTAGTTGGACATTGAAATGAAATATTCTGACTGTAATAAGAGCTAACATTAATAATAAAACAGTATCACAATAATTATTAATAATATCCATATCTACCCCAGGTAAATACCCTAGAGGACCTATCCCAGGTCCTCTGAAAGGACTCAATAGGTAGACAAAAAAGCCAAGCCCAATTGAACATCTGTCTGACTGTGTGATGAACAACAATTATCATCATTATCATCATCATCAAAAGGATGAACATATTATACAATCATTATACAGACTTTTATACTCATTTTAAAATGCCAGACCAACCAGAGAAACTGATTTTCTGTCCTATAATTCATTATTAGCAATTTTATGTATTATCTTCTGAGTGAAAAAGTGTGTTGAAAAAAGTCAACAATTTGCACAATAAAGGAATATATTATCTGTTGGGCTTCTATGCCCCTTAACTCTTCATAAATACAGAGAAAGAAAGGTCTCCCGCCTCCCCTTGTATTAAGAAATTCCTTTCTCTCTCTTTTGTGTTTTGTTATGGTTTAGGCATACATCTTACTTTCTTAAAAGTAAGCAGCTGCTGTAAATATTTCTTTTTGTGATTCAGCAGTAATAATTGGTAGCGAACACCCCAATTTCAGGCAACCTCTTTCTCAGCTTGTGAGCAGCTTTCCTCTCTCAAATAAATCCATTCTTCGCGAATGACAGTCAATTAATTCACCTTCCCAAAGACCTGAGGCAAAGTAGCTTTTATTGTTGGTTCCAAGTCATTATGTGATTTTCTTCAAATCAGAATGAAGAATTAATTTACTTCTAAGAGATGGCTGTAAATTAGCTTAGCCTATTCCTGGAAGGACAGGAGACAGTTTGAATGCGGGAAAGGCTATCATTAAGTTTCATTTTGTTTACATTTATTGAAGAGATGTCATTTAGTATAAATTCTCCCATAGGTTGCAACTTATACGTTCCTCTGTTCATGCATTTCTATTGTGTCTCATATCTTACAAGCTTTGAAAAATAGCTGCATCTCAGTGAATGCAAGTGGAAGAAATAACACCAAAATAATACACTTTGGTTTATCCATGCATATGTCTAAGTAAAAATGGTAAAGCACGTGAGTATCTATGTGTGTGCCCAGGACATAATTTTTACATGATTAAGTGCGGCTCCAAAAGGTTTGTGCTGCGTACATCACATACAATGTTCGTGAAAAAAAATCCACTTTATCTTAAATATAGTAAATAAATACTAGTGATAACATTCTGTAGATATTTGGAGAAACAGAACAATCATCAACATCCCGATCAACATCTAAAAAGCTACATACAACATGCACTATAAATATCACACACAGAACAGCACACACTTTGCTAGAGAGAAGTTCTCAGTAGGTAAACTCCAGCACGAGTCTGAAAGCTCTGGAAGACAAAACCTCTGGTCCCGGTAACCGACCCAGATTGTATCCTGCAGACAGAACAATCTTACAGATAGGCAGCCTTGTAACTGTATAATGGCAATATTATTCTTCGTTTTTCTCAGTATCGGAAACCAGGAAAAACCATTGCATGTAAATGCAGGGACATTCAAGACTGTCAGAAGGAAATAATTGTTTACACAACACAAAATGTTGCAGTAGCAGCAATGACAACCAGTTTGGATGGTTTAAAAGCGAACCAAAATTAATGGAAGGGCAGGTTATCAATATTAATGATATTGATGGCTGTTTATTACATCCTGAATCTCAGGGAGTATTCTTAAAATGTTACTAGCTGAAAAGTGGCTACAAAAGTGACATCATTGCACAGAGGACCTTTATTCAAGTTTAAAATAAAAATTCACATTTCTTGAACAAATTTTACACAACTAGCTGCCCAAATGGTGGAGGATCGAATAATACATTGTGTTAGAAATATGCTAATCAGCCAAGATTCCATTCAAAATTACTTCGCATCAAACATATAAGTTGATGTATGAAATTGATTGCAATTGATTCTATGGAATCTTAGAGACCATAAATATATGTGACTGTGCATAGGACTCTACTGAATGTTTAAATTAATTTGAAAGCATCTGATTTGATTTGACACATTGAATCAATTTAGTTATTCTATACTAAAATTCAGTGTGTGTGTGGTGATGGGGAAACAAACTTTCATCTCACCTAATGAGTATGTCTTAAATAATTATTGGAGACTAAATTGCTACAAAACAGCAACTGTGGACTCTCATATATTCTTTCTCATCTTCCTCTTCAAATCCCTATCTGATTTCTGATTTTATGCAAACCAAAGTCTCAGTTTGCAGTCAAATGAGGAAAAGATGACTTGTAGCTGCTTCCAAAGCAGAATAAGAAATTTACTTCACATCATAGTTTTCAATTTTTAATTTAGAGATTTATGAAAAGATCAAGGTGATGGCTATATCCAATCCAGTGACATCTTTGCAAAATATAGTAACAGAATATACTAACAGATACCCATCAATTCTGTGTTTCTCCATTATGATAATTCAACCCACTATCATACTAGAAGATTTATTGGCTCCTGGAGATTATCCCTATGGAATGCAATGTGTTCAATGAAAGAAAACTTGCCTTTCTGGCTCCAACACTTGGAGGACTAACTAATGGGGTTGGGAACTGTCTCATATTTGTCTGTGTTAAAGCAATGGTACTTGGACTTCATAGATTCCACTTCATAGTCAGAGGTGGATGCCTACCGGTTCAGCAGAGAAGGTAATAACACCCCCAAGCCAGGTCTATTGGCGGGACCATAGGTGCTGCTGTCTTGTTTTACTACTTGTACTACTGCACATTCATGCATAACGTGCACCAAGTGTGCACACACCCAAAGCTCTCACGCACCGGAAGCGCATCCTTGAGCGAACTGGCAGTAGCAGAAGCCAGAACCCAACCCTGTTCATAGTGCTTTATAGCCCTCTCTAAGTGGTTTATAGAGACACCATATTACCCCCAACAATCTTGGTCCTCATTTTATTGACTTTGGAAGAATGGAAGACTGAGTCAACCTTGAGCGATTCAGAATCAAACTCCTGGAGTGAGCAGTGAGTTAACATGCACTACTGCATTCTAACCATTGTGCCACCATGGCTCTTCTGTAGGATTCACATGTCATAGCTGACCAAAGGAGGTCACTTTAACTTTAGCTCATTTTAACCTTGCAGCTAACTGGGATAATTGTAGGACACATTAACATTTCCTATGAACCAGTTAAGGGTGTCCTAAATACACAGACAGTGATTTGTTCGATCAAGGAAATTAGGGGGCTCCAGACAAAGAGTGATGAGGTAGAGAGTATAAAGTTTATGTAATGCATAATACATTTTCTTTACGTTTGCCTTACATTTGCTACCATCAGCTTTTATTGGACATCAAAATCTGATGGAAGTTATGCTTTATTACTGACACTTTCAAATTTGCAGGTGGATATTTTTTTAAAGGTTGGTAGGCTTTTAAGCTATGATCCCTGTATATGAATGAGTTGGTTGAAAAGAAAAAAAACAGTCCTTTAGGCAAGGTGATATCTCTGTAAAATTGTAAAAGAAATGTATCTTGGAATAAGCTTCAAATGCTATGTAGGTCAAGGTAAAATTGATAGTGACTCAGTGAAAGCTGAAAGTAATAACAGAACACATAAAAACAAGGCTTCTGAACAACACCTTATTATAAAAGAAAAGATCTGTCTTTCTACAGATGATATTTGAGGCAGAACAGACTGTAATTCTTGGTACTGGGAAAACAATTATGCTAGTGATTCTAACCTTAGATTATATAGATACTATCTGATATAATTATTAAATGCTAGTTCACAGAGCTATCAAATCCTAAACTCTGGTACTTACTAAGCAACAAATATGATTAAATGTGAAATGTTGAGATCAAAAATATAACTAGAATACAAGCATACACACACACACACACACTCAGAGTATATATATAGATACTGTTTGTGTGGGTGTGTGTGTTAGGTTTTTGAGCTGATCAATAAATAAACACGGGAGACTAGGATAGATCTATTTCGAGCTATTTAGCTCTCATCAGCTAGCCATACTCTTACTGGGATTTGAACCAGGGAAGTGTTACATGTGAGCTGTAATTGCCACTATACTACTGGTTCTTATCTATCAGGATAAGGATCAGGATAAGAACCAGTAGTCTAGTGGCAATTACAACTGCCTCACATGTAACACTTCCCTGGTTCGAATCCCAGTAAGGGTATGGCTAGCTGATGAGAGCTAAAAAGCTCAAAATAGATCTATCCTAGTCTCCCTTGTTTATTTATTGATCAGCTCAAAAACCTAACACACACACACACACACACACACACACACACACAGTATCTATATATATAATGTGTGTGTGTGTGTGTGTGTATGCTTGTGTCAGCTCAAAAACCTAACACACATGGAAACAAAAGACAACGAAACTAATAGCTTTCTCTCTGCATGGTCTCTAGTGAAGAGCCGAAAGACAGAAAAGGAAAGCAGATTGCTTCCTCTCTTAATTGGGGCTTACCAGGGTGTTGTGATATATATATACACACACTGTATATATGAAGTATTTGAACATATTTAGCAAAGGGAAGCCCTTCCCTCAATAATTGCTTCTGTTAGTCATAAAATATGGGCATCAAATAATGTGTGATCCTTGTGCATGCAGTAAGATTTCAGAGAGTGAATTATGCAGAAAAAGGATCTATTCTTAATTTGTCAAAATTCGTTTTAAAAAAAAATCTAATATTCAACTGCTTCAAATGATTTTATATTATTAAGAAGATCAAAAATAAAAGTACAGCGTCCTTTTTTTGAAGCGTTTGATGGAGCCACAGATGGAGAAAGTGGTATACCAACATCATATGAGCCTATCTTATTAGTCCCTGGATAAACCAATGAATTAACCAATGAATTAATACATATCTTCATTGTCCAAATTAGAAATCTAAATAGTCTAAGGAAAATATAACTGCACAGCTTATATAAGTATGGAAATTCTCAGTCATCCAGGTCATGGGTGTCCCAAAGGTGCTTTTTCAAAAAGCAGTTGGACTTTTTCAAAAAGCAGTTGGACTCATCTTGGATGAGAAGCGAAATGTGTCCAAGGAAAAACAAAGTCCAGTTGCCTTTTGAAAAAGAAACGTTGGGTGCACAACATGTATTGACTCACTTTATTTATGGACATACAACTCCTTTTTGTCACTTTCTTTAAATAGCACAAACACAATTTAGTCCTAGGTTCAAATTATCATATTTTGGACACAAAATGTTAAAACCCAATTCCTTTGAGAAGTCCATAATGCTGGAAAAAGTGAAAGAAAAGAGAAGAAATTGATTAGAAGCAAGGTGGATGGATTCTACTATAGCATGGATGACTGCACTGTTAGAAGTTCTGAAAAGCCAGTGTGAGTCTAGGTGAAGCTGCCACAATTAAAGATGAAACAGGCACATAAACAGTAAGGATGAAAACACAGGGATATGTCTAAAAAATCTCTTTGGGGAGGTAGATATACAGGAAAGTAGTCATTAAAGAAACAAAGGAAAAGACATCACCTGAACCAAACAAAGAAGTTTGATTTTAGCACATGGAAAAGCAGCCAATCTCAGTTAATCAACAAAGCAAAAATCTTTGGGGATATAAAGGAGTCTCTAAAGCCTGCCCAGTCTTTGAATCATCTTTAGATCCAAACTTGGTAGTTTCCATCCTTCTAGCTTATGCCTGACAGCTTAGTTGAGAAGTTTCTGGGTAAGTGTGAATGAGTCTATGCTTGTCTGTGTGCGCAAGGAAGAGTGAATGTACACTATAACCAGTAAAGTTTGTTCTTACTTTAAGTTCACAGAGTTCATGTATTTCAAATAATATGTTGTACCTCATGTTAACTTGAACATGATTTATGTGTGTTCCTAATTACTTCTTGGCTGTGGGTCTGTCTGCTCTAGTCCCACCTATTTGGAAAACCCAAGCAAAAGCAAGCTGGTTAATGACCCATATGCCTTAACAAGCTATGTTTGCATGAGTCAGTGACTATGAACCAAATCTGGAAATGCATGTGTATGTGATCCAGGAGAAATATAAGAGTTGATGTTAACTTGAGGACACACAGTCAATCATCATAGATGAAGACTGGGCTGCAAAAGCTCAACCAGAAATGTGATGGGAGCTCTTAACAATTTCCTGGGACCTGGAAAAAATGTTGCTACTTACAAGACTAGCTACAAGGTGTAATGGCAGCAGACCCAAACTTCAGGAAGAAATAATTGCCAAGTATCAGTTTCATCCATAGGTTTAAATGCATCTATTTATTTGTGAGATGCAATTGTGAGATGTCTACTTTTGAATGGTTTAAAATCTCTTGGTTTTCTAGGACCGTTTTTGGTTCTATGCTGTGACTATATATTCTGTGACAGTATATCTAGTGGTACAAATAAGTTAGGTCAGAAAGAAGCAAGATGACAGAAGCAATGTCATGATGCAAGTTCCACCCTTTTGTATATGGGTCAATGTCGCATCCATGTCTTTCATTACAATGCTCTTTCTGCTATCTTGCTTATTTGACATTTTTTACCTCATGGATATGATTCTAAATAATAATTAGGGAAAGAGGAGGAGATGACAATTTAGGCTGTTGTGATTATTTTGAGATATCTGTAACTTTTTGTGAGTGCACAGTAACTTAGCCAAAGCAGGTGAGAGCAAAATTGGCAAAAATTATCTATTTCTCTTTCTCTTCAGTAGATGACCAACCATTGTGCATATGTTTCCTGTATTTCCCAAACCATTACTTAGCTAAGGCTGTTTGTTTGTTTCATATGGCAGCATGGGTCCAGGATATGGCAGAAGCAAGGGTTATTGCTAATAGGAGATAGCATACCCAAGCAAAGAGAAGGCAGAAATTCTTGCTCACTAACCAATGGGCCAGCACTATCTAATCAGAAAAGTCCAGATGCAGTTTTTAACTGGAGCAAAGTTTTTCTGTCAAGATCTTCATAGTTGGTTTTTTTTTTTATTACAATGACAAAAAGTAAATCTGATAGAGCACAATGTTTTCTGTCTTTCCCAAGCCATTACTTAGCTAATTCTATTTTAGATTTTTAGACCAAGAATCTAATTTCTTCTTCTAGTAGATACCTAGTCTGTGAATCTCTTCCATATTTTTTTATCTTGTTTTATTGCAGAAATAATATATACTTTGGTATGTTATTTTATTCTTAACTACTCCTATAAATGCAGTACAACACATTGCTTTGGCCCCTACCCCAAAAGGAAAGGGAGAGAAAAAATATGCTAATTAATTTCCAGGGCATTCGATGAAAACAAAAAGGCATAACACAAGATTTAAAATTAAAATTGTGCATATGCAAATCTTTTGCACCATGCAATAAATATTGAGGTCATTCAAGGACATTCATAGTTTTTGTAATAAAAGAGACTTTCTTAACCAGAATATACATCACAGATGAAGAGATTCACTTAATTGCATAGATCTGTTTTCCAATGCACTCCTATATGAAAAGGATGAGAGTTATTGAGAATGATGTCAAGGTAAATGACTTTCTGAATCATTTACTTGAGAGCATGGCAAAGAATTTTAAATCCTCTGCTGTTGTTTGGGTGATTGGATGGAGACTGGTCATGTCAAAGCACATATTCTGCTTATCCCTCTTTCCTTAAAGACAACTTTTCCTTATAGACAACTTTTAAAAATCTTCTTATGATGTGTGACAAGAACAGGTTCAGTTCATTCATTGTCCTTGTATTTCCTTACTCTAATTGGTTGTCCCCCACCCCCACAAATGTATACTAAAGGGGTATAAGGGTTGCCAAGTAAACATTCTTCACTGTAATTAGTTTGTATTTAAGCTAGCATCATCCTTTTACAAATTGTATCATTGACCCTTAAATGACCAATATGCAAATGATGTGGAAAATTTGAAACTTAGGCAATAGATATTTAGCTTGGGCAACATTCCTTGTTTTTGTCATGAGTTTCTAAGAAATGAAATTCTCTTGTCAAACTATAAATGAGGCTTCACGTAGACAGCTCATGCTGAAGAATTCCCCTTCCTCTGCAACTGCAGAATAGTAAAATGTATACTTTAGATTAAAAAGAACCTACCGACTCTAATCCCTGCCATCCCTTGAAAGGATTAAGATAACAAAGGAAAGAGAAATCTCCTTAAACCATTAAAAGGAAAGTTACACTGGGCTAGATGAACAAATACTGTGATTTATTATAAAGAGTTTGTACATTGCGGTAGCTTCAAAGTATATATGGTGAATATGGACTACAGAATTTATTGGAAAAAGCAAGGGAATCTCCAACAATATGAAAAAAATGCAGCAGGTAATATCTATTTGTTAATTCAGGTGACCTGGAGCATCTTTCCGCAGAATGCTGCTCAAGAAATTCAAGAAAATAATTGTTTACTTTTTTCTCTACTGGGTCAAGGAAAGAACTTGTTCCAGTGAGAATTGGGCTTCCTGGCCTTGAAGAGAGTTCTGGGTCAAGGAAAGACCTTGTTCCAGTGAGAATGGGGTTTCCTGGCCTTGAAGAGAGTTCTGGGTCAAGGAAAGAACTTGTTCCAGTGAGAATGGGGCTTCCTGACCTTGAAACATTTTTGAAGAACAGTACCCAGAATGTACTTTTAGCAGTCAGTAGTTTCAAGATCTAAGATCTAAGGGATGTGGTGGCTCAGTGGCTAAGATGCTGAGCTTGTCCATCAGAAGGTGGGAAGCTCAGTGATTCAAATCCTTAGCGCCGCATAATGGTGTGAGTTCCCATTACTTGTCCCAGCTTCTGCCCACCTAGCAATTAGAAAGCATGTAAAAAATACAAGTAGAAAAATAGGGACCATTTTGGTGGGAAGGTAATAGTGCTCTGTATGCCTTCAGAGTTTAGTCATTGCAGCCACATGACCATGGAGACATGTTCAGAAAGTGCTGGCTTTTTGGCTTAGAAACAAAGATGAGCACCGCCCCTAGAGCTGGAAACAACTAGCACGCACGTGCAGGGGAACCTTTACCTTTAGTTTCAACATACTATTGATATCTTCATTTCTCCCTCTCACTTCCTCCCATCTTTACATCTCTTCCTGCCTTGACAATAATTTCAATTTTAAAAGTCTTGTTAGAACCATTTTATCCTGCAGGACTACTATCCCACTTTTGCGGCCATGTTTTCTTTATAGTCTGAGTAATAGTTGTGATTCTAACACACAAAAATTGATCTCTGCTGTACTTTTTCACCCTGCTTTGGCCAAAGGATGCATAGGAAGAAGTTTCCAGAAAGAAACCTCTTAGTCCTAAGACTCTGCTTACCATGACCAGCAAATTCACCACAATGATGGCATTTATGTGCCCATTTCTTTTCTGCAAGTTTTTCAAATTCAGCACTTAGAAGTAGATTTTGCAAGTCTAACTTCTCTGAATGTGGGACACTCAAAAAGTTGACATACCCGTATTTGCCGGCGTATAAGACGACTGGGCGTATAAGACGACCCCCCCATCATTTCCACTCAAAATATAGAGTTTGTTATGTACTCCCCGTATAAGACTACCCCCTCTTCCGCACACCTTCCACACACCAAATAAAACGTTTGACTGCTGGACAAATATCAACAATACAATGACTGAAATTTGTTTCAATCCGTCCCTCATCACCCAATACTTCAAACTCCCGGCAAATTAATCTCTCCACAGGCCACATCACCCTGATTCTACCGATTTCTTGGGGAAAAGGTGCAAAGCAGGCATAGAAACGGTGAGGAGGGGGGTGGGTGGAAAGGAGTGATCCAAGGCCACATAGGAAAAGCCCCTGCCACCAGCTTCCCGGGAAAGCAACTCACCCACCCTTCCTTCTTTCCCTCCCCCCCCCTTCCACCATATTACCAGGGTTTGGCAAGGGGTGAGGCGGGAAGGGGAGCAGCAGCAGCAGAGGCACCTGCTTGGGCATGAGAGCACTTGCCTGCTTACCGTCCACCTCCCACGCTGCTTGTGCCGCGGGAGGAGGGATGCTTCCCCATTCCCCTTGGCAACCAGGCCCTCCACTTCTGGCGGCGGGGCTACCGTTGGCGGGCGGGGAGGAATGGGGGATGCACTCTTCCCACCTTCTCTGCCTTTCCCTGAGCGCGTGCCCGTGCTGCCATATGCCAGGGCAACCTACACCTCTGCACTCGCACGCCAGAGCGGCCTCGGCCTCGCGGCTTTCTCCGTCTCCAGCCCCACCCCGCCCGTCCGCTCTTCTGCCACCGCCTCCTCCTCCTCCTCCCGCCAAGAGGTGGATGGCGGGTCTTTCACCCGCAGCGAGAAGTGGGCATCCGCCCTCCGTGGACTGCCACCACCTCTTCCGGAGACGGCGTCTCCGCGCGGCTGTGGAGGGTTTCCTCCTTCCCCCTCTCTCTTTCCCCTCTGTGTGTCTATAGAAAGACGGGGGGGAATCAGAGTCTAACAGACACACAGAGGGGGAAGAGACAGAGGGGGAACCGTGCGGAGACGGCGTGGAGTCTCCGCGCGGCTGTGGAGGGTTACCTCCTTCCCCCTCTCTCTTTCCCCTCTGTGTGTCTGTAGAAAGACAGGGGGAGGGAATCAGAGTCTAACAGACACACAGAGGGGGAAGAGACAGAGGGGGAAGGAGGAAACCCTCCACAGCCGCGCGGAGACGGCGTGGAGTCTCCGCGCGGCTGTGGAGGGTTTCCTCCTTCCCCCTCTGTCTCTTTCCCCTCTGTGTGTCTGTTAGACTCTGATTCCCTCCCCCCCGTCTTTCTCTCGCTCTGGGCCTCTCTCTCCCTGTGAAGGGGACAGCCGTCACCACTGAGCGCGCGAGACAGTGACAGGGAGAGAGAGGCCCAGAGTGAGAGAAAGACGGGGGGAGGGAATCAGAGTCTAACAGACACACAACAGGACCTCGCGGATGACCCGGCGTATAAGACGCCCCCCCCCACTTGGAGGCATGTTTTTCGGGGCCAAAAAGTCGTCTTATACGCCGGCAAATACGGTAACTATTTGTTATTGCGGTTAATCCTGTGTATCTGAAAGATCTCTTTTACTAGCCCTTGATTTTTAGTCTAGTTTTCCCTGAATTTTTTTAAACACCATACCATCATCTCATCAGACAGATTAATATATAATCCCCCCCCCCCCAATTAGACTTTGTGTTAAGAAGAAATAATAGCTGGATTCAGGACATGTTAAGGAACAGCTCTCTTTCTCTACATGCTGTCTTCATGGCTCCATTTTTTTAAACTGTGTCACAGAAATTGGATGGTTCTTTTTACCTCATCTTGATTTTTACCTACTTTCATTTTTTAATCTCTTGTGACCTGTTCAGTGACCTAACATTTTCATCTCCAAGATATCATTTTCCTCTTGACTCAACTAAATATGAAAATGTAGTTAAAATTTACTGCAAACGACAGCAGCAGGCATGCATGTAGAAACAATCCATCCACAAGATTCTTCCAACTATTAAGGGTAGATTAGGTTTTTAAGGCATTCAGGATTTGTATTAATGAGGCACTTTTATTTCCAGTATCATTGATATTAGTTTCAGTTGCAGAAAATAAAATGAGATGCTAGAGCTATAGAAAGCATGCTATCATTTCTTGCATTCTGTAATGAATTAATATTTAATACAACCAAATGAAGCCCAGAAAAGACATTACAGCATATTCATTTTCTACTGTAATGGATGTGGACAGTGTTAGCACAAAGAAGAAGCAGAGTCGGATTGTTACAGAACCTTTCACCATATGATGCCAGCTAAAGGCTTATTGATGGCTGCAGTGTTTGTGAGGAGGAAAAAGAGAGAGCCCTGTCTTTAGGCTAAACCAGGGGTCAGCAATCTGCAGGTCTGGAGTCGCATCCTTCTGCTGCGGCTCCCTGTCCACAATTGGATAGTCCAAAGATAGGGCTTTCGGTTAGGACAGGTAGAGGAAAAAGGACACCAAGCTAGGAGTAGTGTCTATGGTGGGGGAATCAGTCTTCCAGTCGGTTTCAGAATTGAACAGGGGGCTTCCGATTAGGACCTTTGTGGCTCAATAATAATAATAATAATAATAATAATAATAATAATAATAATAATAATAATAATAATAATAATAATAATAATAATAATAATAATAATATTTAATTTTGTATACCGCATCCTTTCCCCAAGGGGACTCGGAGCAGTGCACAGGGAAATTAAAACATATAAAATATATACAAACAATAAATACAATAGATAAAAGCAGATTAAATTGATCGTCCCTGCGCTAAAAAACTCCATTAAAACTAAATTCCCTAAACACCCCAGAGGTAGAGACTAACCAAGGCCGGCCAAGCAGAAAAAGTGTGTTTTCAGTTTTTGACGGAAGGAGTGGAGGTCCGCTGTTGTTTTAATGTCGGGGGGGAGGTCATTCCAGAGGGCTGGCCCCGCCACAGAGAAGGCCCTTCCCCTGGGCGTCGCCCGCTGACACAGTCTAGTGGACGGCACCCGGAGAAGTCCCTCTCTGTGGGAGCGGATCGGCCGTGAGGATGTGTGGGGCAGGATCCAATCCCGCAGAGAAAGACTTCTCCGATCTTTGAGTGTTTAAGGTTGCTGATCCCAGGGCTAACCACTTATTTAGGTCAATCTGTACCAGGAAATGTCCTGACCATATGCTGGTTAGATCAGAAGCAAGCAACTTATTGTCTTGGGATCATAGGAAACCCACAACCTTTTTTCTATGGCACAAATATAAATGTATAAATGGAAATGATTTACGTAATGCACACAACACAGGATCCAAGTCCTCTTTTGTGTATATCAATCCCAGGATTTAAATCCTAAACTCTTACTTTGACCCTTTCAGTTGATAGACTTCTATCTATATTCCTTTTCTGGATTTGACAGTTAGAGGAATCTGTTCCATGTTTTCATAGTATATCTTTTAGGAAAGGAACAAAACAATTCATCCACGTATCAGGATTATTTTACATTTTTGTTTGGTTGGCTGTGAATATATTTCTTAAGATAAAGTTATTGTTATACAGTATATAATATCTCATGATTGCTATTTGAACAGAACCTGTAAGATTGGCTTCAGCTATTATACCAGGAATTGATCTATAATTTCTGGTTTAATTTAGGGCCCTAATTTATATCTCACTTCTGATATCTGACTCATCTCTTGAACATTGATGAAAATCATTATTGTATATAATTTATTTTCAATAGGAGCAATTTTGAGAAACGTATCAGAATGCCATAGTCTGTAACTCTACATATCTCCTAAATCCCAAACAGAATTTGAGATGCCATCAGATTTAATCTGCTTTAGAAAAATCCATCTACCAAACCTATCCAAAATAAACCTAATGTGGTTATGAATTCAGCATTTGCCTGGATCTGATCCATATATATTAGTGGCTATACTTAATTGTTACAGAAATGAGAAAAAAGAGGTGGGTCAACCTATTATCCAAAGTATCTGAAGGCAAGACAAGAAGTAGTGGATGGAAACTAATCAAAGATATAACCAACCTAGAATTAAGAAGAAATTTCAAAACAATTAGAACAATTACTCAACGGTGCCACTTGACTCCAGAAATAATGCTCCAACACTGGAGGGTTTTTTTTTTAGAAGAGACTGGACAATCATTTTTCTGAAATGGTATAGGGTTTCTGCTTGAGGGTTAGACTAGAAGACCTTCAAAGACCCTTCCAACTCTGTTATTCTGTTAAAATTGAGATATTTTCCCCATTTTTATTGGATGTTTTTCACTGTATTTAATGGAATTTCAAGAAAGATGGTTACTTATAAACTGTACTTTTAGCAAGAGAGGAAATGGGAAAGAAACACATTTGGATATCATTGTGAATATCCAGTCCCAAAAAGGGAAGCACGACACAGTGATACAGAACCTGAATTATCGTCTTTTGGGGAGATGCAGAGAAAAGGGCAAGAATAATTTAGTATGCGGAACAAAAGTAGAAAGACCCAGTGGAGTAAAAAAAAAAGACACTTTCCTAGGAAAAATGAAATGCATCTGTGTTGAAGGCATGTACACACAAGAGCACCTCACCCCCTGGCAAGGGAGGAAACAGCCACACTTAACCTTGGGCAAGTTTTTTTCCAGCATTGCTAGGTAACAGTAATCATATTGTGAGCACTTGTTTCTTGCTTAGGGTTTCTGGGTTAGAATAAAAAAAGAACCAAGAAACCAGCATTTTCACATTAGAGGACGTGAGGATAATTTGAGAAGTAGCATAATCTACCCTTCTGAAGGGTCAGCTGAGGTTCAAAAAGCATGGAGAGAAAGCTTTGGAAAGACTTTTAGATACTTTGAATTTTGTTTTATTTTAATGTATGTCCTGGATTTATTTATTTATTTTTTAGAAATGACTCATGGTGAAAAACATACCAAATCCTCTTTTCACCTCTCTTTTTCTCACAACAATTCTGTGAGTTCAGTTCAGTTGGGTGAAAGAGAGTGACTGGTCCATACCCAGCTGGCTTTCATGCCTAATGTGGGACTAGAATTTGCAGTGTCATGATTTCTAGTATGGTGCCACAATCACCTACAGTATATAAGATTCTGACACTACAGGCTTTAGGATGAATGCTGTCAATGAGAATATTTGTGTTGGATTTTTTTTTAATATTAAAAAAAATCTAACCTGAAACAAAGTTATTCTTTATAACATCTGACGAAAACATACGGTTGGACTGGCAAATTAGATCTCTGTATATATGAATAAATGGATGTAAATAGGGGTGAAATCAACTTAGCTTCGCTACCGGTTTGCACATGCAAAACTTCTATGCATGCACAGGACCTTCCGGTTATATACAGAGGGTCAAAAATGGGACATGATGATGTCCAGGCAGGAGTCTCTCGATACCACTGCTACCAGTTCATCCAAACCAGATAGAACCGGTTGAATTGCACCACTGGATGTATGCTATTTATTTATTTATTTATTTATTTTCTTAAATTTATAGACTGCCCCCTCTCCCCCATGGGGACTCGGGGCAGTGCACAGGAAATTAAAATCTAATAAATACAACAATATACAACATACAAAATATTAAAACCAAATTAAATTACCCCTGTGCTAAAACAATATTTAAAATCCCTAAAACCTTAACAATTCCCTTAAAATTCAAATTAAAACAATTTTTTTTTTTTTTTACGGCTAGGTATAAGAGTTAGGCCAGGCCGGCCTGCTGGAATAAGTGAGTTTTTAACTTCTTACGGAAGGAGTGGAGGTCCGTTGTTCTAATTTTGGGGGGCTATGTAGATATGACTATATGGTTATATTTATATCCCCCCCCCTCTCTCAAAACATGCATGTGCATGTACATACATACAGATAGATAGAAGATAAATAAAAGATAGATAGACGGACAGACATAGGTAGTTTTGGGAAAATGGGTGCTGAACTGCAAAGTCAATTTTTAATAGGCAAAATCTTAGAGGCTTCTATTAATTGATATTAACCTCCTTTCTGCCTATCTTTCAAATAATACAATGCAAAAATGACCCTGCCAACAATGTGGTAATCGTAGACATATTGAGAGGTATATGGAGACATTAAGCTTTGAGATAACAATGAAAATGCTGGAAGGTCCATTAGAAATTCCAGTGGAACATTCATTTGCTAAGATTAAGTTTGTCGTAAAGAATGGATTTTGTTCTTTCTCCAAGAGTTATCTTGCTGATGGACAAATAAATGGGCAGAGTCCTGCTGCCCCTTTCATAATTTATTTTCAGCATTCCGTTGGATGAAATGAATAAAAAGCATTAGCTAAACAGAAAAGCATGCACAAGATTGCGATTAATAATTTATTAAGAAATTGTGGGAATGGGTTTCCTTGAACCAAAAGATTCCTGTTTCTTTTTCTCTCCCTTAATCTTCCCCTACCTCTGTATCCATCTCTGTTTTTGTTATTGTTACTAGGTAAGTATGACTTGAAAAGAAAATACTTCCATAACAATCTATAGATTAAGAACTCCACATACAATTCTATGTACATTTGTTGTACTTGAACAGCTGTATCTGGACATCTTAACTCTCCTTGGCGTATGCCCTTTCCTAGAACTACTGGGGAAACAGACCTTCTCAGTTTTTTGGTTATTGGAAATAGCATTTAAAAAATCCATGTCATAGGAATAATTACCGTAGGTTACATTGCCTTTATTTAGTCTGATCAGCAAATTGCTATCTTCAGCAAATCATTTGAAGTCCATTGCAAAGGAGAACTAAAGTATGAGATATTGTTCAACTCTGTATCTATTCAGTGAGGGAAAACTTTTTAAATTGCCTGTGAGTCAGAGAACAACTAAACTTTAAAAAGTTGGAAAAACTTGACATTCATTAAGAGCATAAAATTGAAGTACTATAGAAATGCCCTTAAATGTATAGTGCTATTTTGTAAGAAACTATTACCATCTAATCTAATATCTTATTACAACTCTTTGTAAAGTAGGTTTGGAAAGAAGTTTGCACACACACATACAAATCCTTTTTTCATGTTGATTGGTTAAAAGGTAAGTTTTTTTTTCCCCTACCGCAGATAATCTATAAAGATTAGTCTGGATTCCTCCCCAATAAGCAATTGGGCAACAATATGAGGCATGTTTTGGAATATTGGGAGGTTCAAATGTGACAAACAGCTTTGCTCTTTTTGGATGCTGAAAAAGCTGTCAACAATTTGAACTGGATATTTCCAGTTCAGATGTTAGAAAATATGGTTTTTGGATAAAGCTTCATGACATGGATGACATCACTATATCCTTCAAATAATGATATGGGCAATGAATACATTTGATGAATTAAGTTCTTCACAATAAGCTTGAGTAAGTGTGAATGGGAAATTATACAAACCATCTATGATTCAGAAAGTACCCTGTTCAATGTTGCTGACATGCATACCTAAATTCTATACTCAGAAGCAGAATTATTTACCACAATCTAGGTGATAACAGCAGACAGGAATGGAATTCAAATGCCTGAAGAAAGAGAAGAAGAAGGAAGAGGAGGAGGAGGAGGAGGAGAAGGAGGAGGATCAATAGTGTATTCCAAATACATTCCAAAAATCACAGGATGTCAAAATCAAGTACAGTAATTCGCTAGTCTGAGGATCAAGAGTCATGAACAAGAAGCAGGAATGACACAAAGCTCTTCTCAAGTTTCTTGAGAACTTTTCTCATGATCTTCTTGAATGGCAATAAAGAAGGGGCCAATCTGACCAGAGGAATGACTGTTCTAGAGCAAGGGGGCGGTGACTAAGAAGATCTGCTTCCAAGCACCAGTGCTTCCTGTCCTGATTAAAGTGATGTGCAGCATACCTTTCTGGTCATACCAAATTTAAAGAATCCGACGGATTGAAAGTAATGAGAACCTGAAACATAAAGGACTTTGAAGATAATAATGTGCACCCTGAATTTGACGAGGAAGTTTACTGGCAACCAGTGTAGTTTCCACCCCCCACCCCAAAAAATGGTGTTACTTTACATCACAAGCTGCTGCTTTTTAGATCAACTACAACATTTAAATTACTTTCAGGAGCAGGCACATGTTCAGTGAGTTTCAGGAACAGAAACAAGAAATGTTGCCACACATCTAATGATGTTCAACCTTTGGTCTGATAGAAAATGAGAAACTTAACACTCATATTCAGAAGAATACCTTAAATGGGATGGTAATCGCTTCCTAAAACCTGCTTTATTAAACAAGCAGAATAAGAGGATAATAATAATTATTGCTTTACCTCACACCAACCTTACAAAGGCAGAGATATCTTCTGATAGCAAAGCAGGCAGGCCTTTCTAAATCTAATCTATAAATGAAATATATGTAAACACCCATTATTTGCTCTAAGGGAAGGTCGTAACTAAAATAGCATAAAATGGTTGAGAACTATAATATAAAAAAAGATTGTGTGGCAAAAGCAAATTTGTTATTAACTACTGTTGCATACACATGATTTAAAAACTCTTGCTTTAAATCTGAAATAGAGATACAGTGCCAAAGTCTTCTTTCGTCAATTTCAAATTCAAATTTGGCAACATTTCTTGGAACAAAACTATATTTCAAACGTTTCTATTTCTGAGTTCTCAATGTGTCGTCCATTCTAGGACTTGTGTGTTCCATCAAAAATGTAAGGAAATCATTTATCATTTTTCAGCAACTGTGGGATCAAAATCCACTTTGGGCATCCAGAATTTACCCCCCACCCCCCAAAAAAATCCCAAGGAAAAAACTTGGAGATTTCACCCTTAGTACAGAATGTGAAAAGCAATTAGAATGACGTGGTTAATTAACACATTAAATATAACTATATTACCCACCACTTTCTGAAAAGAGACTCATGAAATACAGCAATTGAAAGTTATAATTTTTATCAAAAGAAATAATAAAAAGAGAGTCAGAGAATATAAGGGATATAAACATCATGGCAGAAATCTATCAGTTTTAGAATGGCAAGCCTTTAGAATGGCATAGATATAAAAATATCTATGTAAAGACACAAAGAGAAACAACAATTATATTGGCAACAAAGTACTGCTGTTTAAATTTTTGACATAATTAGATGAATGTTGTAGACACAGTTATGCTAGGATAGGTCTTAAAACTGATTTAACAGAAGCATAGTGCTTCAGCATCAAAACAGAAAAGCCAACTTGGGCATTCTCCTTGCAGATTATCTACAAATCTTTTTCATATGAAGGCAAACAGAATAGTCTTGAAGGAGAAGAACCCAATATCCATCCTCATTTCTTCTACTTGTGTGTACACGTGATGTATAAAAATGATATCTAAACAGAATTCCCGGTCACATATGGGGTTTGTAGTTTTGGGATTACATATTTTAAACACATAGTAAAGCTGGAGGAGTCCAGAGGAAAATTGGTCAAGATAGTGTCTTGAAGTCCTATAGTTATGTGTGGAATCATTTCAAGAACTCAGATATTTTCATTTAATGAAGAACAGATGTACAGGTGACATTATAGCAGAGAAAACAGATACAGTCTCTGCTGTTCCAGAAGATAGGTTTAAAGTTAATGGATTTTAAAAATCCCAGAGAAGCACATTTTAGCTAAAAGTGAGCATGTTTCCAAATAGAAAGATCTCTGTGAGATAATTAAATAGAATTTGAAGACGCATTTGTCAGGAGTGATTTTATCCTGCTTTTGAAAATGCTAGATTATGCTGATAGTTGACTTCCAAAGAACCTTCCAATTTTATGATTCTACAGAAATTGGAAGAAAAATGGTTCTGTAGGAAAGGTCATTTTAATGGAAATGCTTTGTATTTTTATGCTTGGGGATACAAACCTAGTAACGAAAACACAAGGTTTATATATACATATAAAAAGAGAAAACAAGGTCTCTAAACATACTGGTAAACTTCCTTAGCAGCACTAATGAGACAAGTTAGAAACCCAAAGGTTATTCCATTGAAATATATGAATAAAACAGGCTTCATGTAAATATTTTTTTCGTAATTACCTCCACTGCATCTCTATAAAGAAGCAAGATAAGAACAGGCAGCCCAAGTGGATCAAGGTGCTTCAACAGCAGAGCAAATATATATACTTCTGTTACAGCAGGTTCAGGTGACATTGAAACTCCTGCACAAGAAGGCCTTACCTGTAAAGGTTGATTATTAAATGGAATAGTTTCAATAATCTCCGTATTTGTGTGCTGATTATTTTTTTCAAAATTAGGCAACGGAACATTTGTATTAGACCAGAACAGATAGCTAAGGCTATTTGTGTGTGTGTGTGTGTGTGTGTGTGTGTGTGTGTGTGTGTAAGAGAGAGAGAGAGAGAGAGGGGGAGAGAGAGGGAGAGAGAGAGAGAGAGAGAGAGAGAGAGAGAGAGAGAGAGAGAGAGAGAGAGAGAGAGAGAGAGAGAGAGAGAGAGAGAGAGAGAGAGAGAAAGGGAGAAGGTTTCCTTCATTATTTCTTGATTCATCAGTCAAAGCAAATACATTATTGAAGTGGCCCATAAACTTTTGGGCACTAGGGATCGGTTCTGTGGAGAAAAGATTTTCAGTGGACTGGAGAGGACATGGTTTTGCATGCTGGTGCATCCCACGGATGGGGCTATACTTGTTTGTACAGACCGGTTGCTGGCATGCTACAGACCAGTGCCAGTCCACAGACTGGGGGTTGGGGACCCCTGCTTTATTGCACTCAAGGCTTTCTAGACTTACTTGCTGTCCTGCTGTCCTGCTCAGAAGGAGCCTTTGAAGTAACAAGTATAAAGAAGAATAGCAGCTTTTTCTACAAGTCCTGTGGGATTTCTCTAGGATAAGTGCCAGTTGTCACCTGGTGAGGATGTTCAGTTTACACAATATATTATATGGAACTGGAAGGAATGTCAGGAAGAGTAAAGAAAAGAGACATAGGGGAATCCCCTTCCTTCTGGGGTGGCCTTTTGAGATTCCCTCTGTTTTTGTCTTTCGAGCCCTTCACACAGGGTCTACTAGTTGTCTTTCTTTTCATTACTATGGTTGCTGCTCTATTTCACTCTTTGCTGAGTGGGCACTACAGATGGACGAAGAAGTTGAAATGGGTCTGCTTGTATGAACTTTTATCTTCTTAAAAGCTGGTGGTCCTACAGAGAGGTCAGAGGTCAAACAATATTGTGTATCTACCCAGTTCACACGCTTAAATATTCTTCTTGGCTGATTCACAAAATGGATTATTTTTTCATTCAGCACAGCTTTCCGTAGAAAAAAAACAATATTGAAAAATGCATGTTGTGTATTACTCAAGAGGTTAATGTGATGCTGGACCTGTTTTTTTCCGAATGATAGATTGCATCTGTATGTATTCATGATTCTGAGAAAATCAGGAGACAAAAAACAAAACAAGTGCATGAGGAAAAAAAATACTATTTCTGTTATCTGACTATAAAGATTCTCCTCCTCTTTCCCCTTCTGTTTCTTTTTTTCAAATTAACTGAAGAGAAAATAGCCAAGGTCACATCTAAATACTGCACTGAAGCAAAGTAAAAACTATTTCTTGTAAAATGCTAGCAATCAGAAGAGGCATTTAAACTAAAAAGATCAAGGATGATGTGTTCAAAATTATTCTGAAGCATACTTTGTTTTTTTTGTTTGTTTTTTGTTTCTATTCTGTGTACTTTCCAATTTGCTTTTATAAATCTTTACATCTCTTTGTTCATTTAGGCTTAGGAAAAATATGCATATGAGCTCCCACATGCTGTAATACCTTAAGAAAAGTCAACAAATAGCTTTAGATTTTTTACAGCAAGAAGAGATCTCATGCAGTATCAATTTGTGACTTTTTAAAGCAGTTTTGTTTCACATGAATGCTTAGTGTAGCTGCTGTGCAGTTCCAGGAAACAAAATGGGACAATTTGTTGTGGCCAACTCGCTGCAGCCATCTCGCCATGACCGAGTCTAACCATGTCTAACCCACCATGGCCATTTTCTGCAAAGCTGTCCTCGATATGGACTAGCATTGCATCAGATACCAGTGGTTTCCATATTCTTAATATTCTTACATAAACTTATATGTTCTCATAATATAAGATGACCTATAAGTCATGTTAAGGCCACACTTGGAATATTGCATCTAGTTTTGGTCACCATGATATGAAAAAGATGCCGAGACCCTTGAAAGAGTACAGAGAAGAGCAACAAATATAATCATATTTGTTGCTCTTTGGAGACTGGTCGCTAAAATATATATAGAACGGTCGTTGAAATTGGGTATGTCTAGTCTGATGAAAAGAAGGACTAGGGCAGCAGTGGTCCAATATCTCAGGGGTTGCTATGAAAAAGAGGGAATCCAGCTATTGTCCACAGTACTTGAAGGCATAACAGAAAGCAATGGATAGAAACTAATCAAGGAGAAAAGATAGAACAAATAATCAGTGGATCAACTTGCCTCCAGAAGATGTGAATGCTCCAACACTGGAAGTTTTTAAAAAGAGATTGAACAACCATTTGTCTGAAATGATATAGTCATAGTGTCTCCTGCATGAGCAGGGAGTTGGACTAGAAGACCTCCAAGGTGCCTTCCAACTCCATTATTCTGTTCTTTTGACATACTATGATATAACAGAACATACAGAACAGAACAACATAACAGAACAACAGAACATGACATCACGTAACAAAACATCCTTACATAATTTTTCCAAGAACTTTAATGCTACAGTCATTATCCTACAATACAAATATAGATTTAGTCCACAAAAGCCATAATAAAAGCCTCCACTATTATTTTCTCATAGCTAGGCTTGGGACACTAAAATATTAAAAAGGGAAGAAAATCCCAGAAAGAGACCAAATCACTCTTTCATCAAGAAAGCAGCAAAAATATGTCCATAAAATCAAAAGGACTTGAACTTGACTTGAGAAGACTTTAGTTATTCACCCTTATCTCAAAGTCATTATAAAGTAATGTGGGAATTGAAAAATCTCCTATGTTCACTATTTGATTTTAAAAAAGTATTTCTAGTGAGTCATATTTATCATTAGATTTCATTCCTTCTGTTCCAAATTTCTGCCTCATAATATATCATAAAAATGTGGTCTTCATGGCCTGGCCTTTAATAATGGTATCAGAGAGTTCATAAATCCATTCCCACACTGACATTGAGAAGATTAACTAAATAGAAACCACTACTTTGTTCCTTTTATTCTCTCCGATATATAAATGATAGTACAAATAAGCCACTTAGCTTCTTTGATGTTTCCTAGTTTTTCCGTCCCTAAATTGCTTTTCAGATGCATCTAGGAATTTTTAATAACTTGGTTTAATTGTAGTTCTATGCTGTCTAGTGAAATTCTAGAGCAAAGCAAATTTGGTAATATCTATGTCTGTGGATTTTTAACTATTCTTTTCTTTGTAATATTCTCTTTCGAAAAGCATAAAATCCAAGGGACATTTGTTAAATATATAAAAACCATTTTTTTCTTAAATTCTGAATTCCTTACAAGTATCAGATTCAGTTCATAGAGGATACAATATTTTGTAAGGATGGAAAAGTGCTGTTTGAGGTGAATATTTATCTTGAATCACCATTTAGACGTCCATTTCATGCCTATCAAGCCCTTCAAATAAATCTGCATCAAATAATGACTTACTTCCCAGACAAAATATATGTGTGTTCAGATTCATCATCTGAAATTATTGGTTTCCATTCTGTCATACTGAAATTGTAAACCTATGGCAAAATGATACCCAACAAGAAACAGTTCTCCATAGGGAATATTCTTAAATTCCTTATTACACTTATATTGGTCTCAATCCAGCAGTTTATATTGTTACAGCTCCTGTTAGGCCTATTTAAGGGAGGCCCTTCGACTCAACCTAGAGACCATCTAGACAGAGACCTATTAAATTGCTGCTCTCTTTTTAGATATGTGTTACATTTTTTTAAGGGATGATTAATAATTAATTAAGAGACCAGGATGGATTTGAAGCACCAGTTCAAATCCCTGTAGGGAAGTATGGCCAGCTGACGAGGGCTAAGGAGTCATCCCTTAAAAATCTAACACATATCTAAAAAGACAGCAGCAATCTTAATAGGTCTCTGTCTGGATGGTCTCTAGGTTGAGTCGAAGGGCAGAGAAGGTTGACAAGTTTGTCTCCTCCCTTAAATAGGCCTAACAGGAGCTGTAACAAAATATCCACTTCATCAATAAGTCCTGTAGAAAGGATGATGTAATCAGGGAAGCTGGTTAGCTCAAGGCATAGGGAAGCCTGCTTCGAATGCTGGAAAGCACCAGTTCAAATCCCTGTAGGGAAGTATGGCCAGCTGACGAGGGCTAAGGAGCCCGAAATGGATCCATCCTGGTCTCTTAATTAATTATTAATCATCCCTTAAAAAAATTTAACACATATCTAAAAAGACAGCAGCAATTTAATAGGTCTCTGTCTGGATGGTCTCTAGGTTGAGTCGAAGGGCAGAGAAGGTTGACACGTTTGTCTCCTCCCTTAAATAGGCCTAACAGGAGCTGTAACAAAATATCCACTTCATCAATAAGTCCTGTAGAAAGGATGATGTAATCAGGGAAGCTGGTTAGCTCAAGGCATAGGGAAGCCTGCTTCGAATGCTGGAAAGCACCAGTTCAAATCCCTGTAGGGAAGTATGGCCAGCTGACGAGGGCTAAGGAGCCCGAAATGGATCCATCCTGGTCTCTTAATTAATTATTAATCATCCCTTAAAGAAATTTAACATATATATATATATATATATATATATATATATATATATATATATATATATATATATATATATATATATATATATATATATATATATATATATATATTTGTTTTCGTAGATAGATAGATAGATAGATAGATAGATAGATAGATAGATAGATAGATAGATTTAGATAGATTTTATTTTTCTATACTGCGTCCTCTCCCCAGTGGGACTCGGAGCGGTGCACAGGGAAAATTAAAACAACATAAAATATATACATAAATAAATACAATAAAAACAAATTAAATCAACTGTCCCTGCACTAAAATCCCCATTTTAAAATTAACATTCCCTAACCCCTGAGGTAGAGACTAACCTAGGCCGGCCAAGCAGAAAAAGTGAGTTTTTAATTTCTGACGGAAGGAGCGGAGGTCCGTAGTTGTTCTAATGTCGGGGGGAAGGTCGTTCCAGAGGGCTGGGCCCACCACAGAGAAGGCCCTTCCCCTGGGCGTCGCCCGCTGACAAAGTCTAGTGGACGGCACCCAGAGCAGTCCCTCTCTGTGGGAGCGAATCGGCCGGGAGGATGTATGGGGCAGAATCCGATCCCGCAGATAGCTAGGTCCCGAGCCATGGAGCGCTTTAAAGATGAGAACTAACACCTTGAAGCGCACCCGAAAGACGACAGGTAGCCAATGCAGCTCGCGCAAGAGCGGTGTTACATGGGTATACCTTGCGGTACCCATTATTGCTCGCGCGGCTGCATTCTGGACCAGCTGAAGTCTTCGGGTGCACCTCAAGGGGAGCCCCATGTAGAGAGAGTTACAATAGTCCAGTCGGGATGTCACGAGAGCATGGGTGACTTTGCGAAGGGCGTCCCGATCCAATAGGGGTAGATATATATATATATATATATATATATATATATATATATATATATATATATATAGATAGATAGATAGATAGATAGATAGATAGATAGATAGATAGATAGATAGATAGATAGATAGATAGATAGATAGATAGATAGATAGATAGATAGATAGATAGATAGATAGATAGATAGATAGATAGATAGATAGATAGATAGATATGCTGGCATAGCTGGCTTCGGGGATTTTCCCGTGTATAAGGGATTTTTCCTTATACACGGGAAATTTTCCCTTATACACGGGAAAATCCCCGAAGCCAGCTATGCTCACGAACACCGTTTCAGTTCACGAACAGAAAAGTTCGTAAAAATGCTCGGGTACACGAACTCCGTTTCGCTTCACGAACCGGAGCCGCGGACATTTTATCTACGACCAAAAAACAAGGTCAGAACGGATTAACTGGATTTACATTGAACCCTATGGGAAACTGTGCCTCTCTTCACGACCAATTCGGTTCGCGTACAGAGTCAGTTCAAGAATTACGACCCAAAAACAAGATCAGAACGGATTAACCGGATTTACATTGAACCCTATGGGAAATTGTGCCTCGGTTCACGACCAATTCGGTTCGCGAACAGAGTCAGTTCATATATTAAATTAATATATATATATGGAAAGCACCGGTTCAAATCCCAGTAGAAGGAGTATGGCCAGCTGAAGAAGGCTAATAAGCCTGAAATGGATCCATCCTGGTCTCTTTATTTTCAGCCCTTAAAAATCTAACACATATCTAAAAAATTTCACACAGCAGCAAACTAATTGGTTCTCTGTCTGGATGATCTCTAGGTTGAGTCAAAGGGCAGGGAGGGATGACGTTAAGTCTCCTCCCTTAAAGGGACCTTGAACAGGAGCTGTGAAAATATTCTCTCATTAATAAGAGTCCTGTAAATTGGCTGATGTATCAGGGATACCGGATAGCTCAAGGCATAGAAAGGCTTGCCTCATATGCTGGAAAGCACTGGTTCAAATCCCAGTAGAAGGAGTATGGCCAGCTGAAGAAGGCTAATAAGCCTGAAATGGATCCATCCTGGTCTCTTTATTTTCAGCCCTTAAAAATCTAACACATATCTAAAAAATTTCACACAGCAGCAAACTAATTGGTTCTCTGTCTGGATGATCTCTAGGTTGAGTCGAAGGGCAGAGAGGGATGTGTGTATATATATATATATATATAACGAAGCGGATATTTTGTTACAGCTCCTGTTAGGCCTATTTTAAGGGAGGAGACAAACTTGTCATCCTTCCCTGCCCTTCGACTCAACCTAGAGATCATCCAGACAGAGACCTATTAAGATTGCTGCTGCCTTTTTAGATATGTGTTAGATTTTTTTAAGGGATGATTAATAATTAATTAAGAGACCAGGATGGATCCATCTGTCTCCCTTAAAGAAATTTAACACATATCTAAAAAGACAGCAGCAATTTAATAGGTCTCTGTCTGGATGGTCTCTAGGTTGAGTCGAAGGACAGAGAAGGATGACAAGTTTGTCTCCTCCCTTAAAATAGGCCTAACAGGAAGCTGTAACAATATATCCACTTCATATATATATATATATATATATATATATATATATATATATATATATATATATATATATATATATATATATATATATATATATATATATATATATATATATATATATATATATATATATATGAAGATACTATGTTACAGCTTCCTGCTAGGCCTGTTTAAGGGAGGAGACAAACTTGTCATCCTTCTCTGCCCTTCGACTCCTCTTTGAGATCATCCAGACAGAGACCTATTAAATTGATAGTATCTTCATCTATAAAGTCCTGTGGAAAGGATGATGTAATCAGGGAAGCTGGTTAGCTCAAGGCATAGAGAAGCCTGCTTCGAATGCTGGAGAGCACCAGTTCAAATCCCTGTAGGAAAGTATGGCCAGCTGACGAGGACTAAGAAGTCCGAAATGGATCCATCCTGGTCTCTTAATTAATTATTAATCATTCCTTTAAAAAAAAACATTTAACATATATATATATATATATATATATATATATATATATATATATATATATATATATATATATATATAAAGGGACCTCTTAAAGGGACCTCTTCACAGGAGCTGTGATAATTAGTCTTCATTTAAGAGTCCTGTAAATTGGCTGATATATAAGGGATACCAGATAGCTCAAGGCATAGAGAGCTTGCCTCAAATGCTGGAAAGCCCTGGTTCAAATCCCAGTAGAAGGAGTATGGCCAGCTGAAGAAGGCTAATAAGCCTGAAATGGATCCATCCTGGTCTCTTTATTTTCACCCCTTAAAAAAAAATCTAACACACATCTAAAAAATGTCACACAGCAGTAATCTAATTTGGTTCTCTGTCTGGATGACTCTGGGTTGAGTCAAAGGGCAGAGAGGGATGACGTTGAGTCTCCTCCCCTTAAAGGGACCTCTTCACAGGAGCTGTGATAATTAGTCTTCATATATATATATATATATGTATATATTCAAGCAAATAATTTTAGTACATAATTTCTCATAAAACTAACACACACACACACAAACACATATATTTCCGTTGTGTGATTTTTTTAATATGTGTGTTAGTTTTATGAGCTGATCAACAAATAAGTCAGGGAGACTAGTCTCCCTGACTTTTTTATTGATCAGCTCAAAAACGTAACACACATGAGTTCCGTTGTGTAATTTTTTTTTAATATGTGTGTTACGTTTTTGAACTGATCAATAAATCAGCTCAAATAAAAATCAATAAAATCAATAAAAAAAATTACACAACGGAACTCATGGCTTTCTGTCTAGATTGTCTCTGGTGATGAGCCAAAAGGCAGAAAAGGAAACAGTATGTCTCCTCCCTTAATTGGGGCCCTAACAGGGTGTTGTGGAACAATTATATATACTTATCCTCCTATCTCAGCTGAGCAGGAAAAGAACCTGGCTGGCTTAATGGCTAAGGCTCTCGCCTGGCATGGAATACAGCCCCGGTTCGAATCCCAGTAAGGGTATGGCTAGCTGATGAGAGCTAAAAAGCTCGAAATAGATCTATCCTAGTCTCCCTGACTTATTTATTGATCAGCTCAAAAATGTAACACACATATTAAAAAAATTACACAATGGAACTCATGGCTTTCTGTCTAGATGGTCTCTGGTGATGAGCCAAAAGGCAGAAAAGGAAACAGTATATCTCCTCCCTTAATTTACAAGACCACATAGTTTTGTAAGGAAAATTAAACCTCAGGGAAAGAAATACAGAATTCTTCCTGATTATGAAAATGTAGCTTAGGCATCTGAGTAAGAAATGCTAGAAAGGAATTCCTTTGATTGCAATTTTTTTTTAAAAAATAGGTAGGTAGGTAGATAGAGAGGGAGAGATAGAGAGAAAAATACAGTAGGTAGGTAGGGAGAGATAGAGTGTAGATAAGTAGGTAGATAGAGAGTAGAGAGAAATAGAGAGAGAGAGAAATACAGTAGATAGGTAGGGGGAGAGAGAGAGTAGGTAGATAGAGAGGGGAGATAGAGAAATACAGTAGATAGGTAGGTAAAAAGAGAGGGAGTAGGTAGGTAGGTAGATATTTCCAGGTGTATTTACCCATGTGCTGGAGAAGGAAATCACTGACCACCTTTGGAACAAATCTTTGTTTCTGCAGGTACAGTACTTGACCAATGTAATTCTCATCAATCACTCTAACTAAACAGCTTTCCAAAAGGGGGGAAAAAAACCTTTTTGCACTTTGCAAACCTCCCCCAAACGGCCCATTGCCTTAAAATGGCTTACATATCATGTTATAGTATGATAGCATATAAGTTTATGTAAAGATATTAAGAATATAGAAACCACTGGTACCTGATGCAATGCTAGTCCATATCAAGGACAGCCTGACAGAAAATGATTCTGCCTATTTTTTAAGGTTATACAGAACAGATTAGTTATAGTGTTATGTGAAAAGTTATGGGACTATGTGGCCCATAAAACAAGTATTGTCAATACTGTATCCACATTGTGAATTTCCCCAAAAGTTTTTTATTTATTTAGTAAATTTATAGGCTGCCCAATATATATAATGTACATTATTCTGGGTAACTTAGACTTAAAACAAAATAAAAACAGTAAAAATCAATTAAAGTTAAAAAAATTAGCAGCCAACCACAAACATTCAAACAAACTATGAGAAGGGCTCACTCATTTTATAGGGAGACCCTGCCAGCTGAGTGGCATAACCAATATTTTAGTGTCTTGCAAAAGGCCAGCAGAGTCATGGAAGTCTAATTCTGAGGAGATGATCTTCCAGATGTTGAGATCTCCTCCTGAGTCCTAACACAGACACTCTCCTAAGAAAGGATCTGTAGTGTCACTCTCTTATGGATCTATCAGGACAGGTAGACACCACTAGAAAGAGATGATCCTGTGAGTATTTTTTTTTTAAATATTCAAACATTAACTCAGTGCTTCTCAATGATTTTCTGTCATGCCCCCCCTAGGAAGAAGAAAACATTTCGCGCCCCCCCCGCGCGACTGTAAATAGTATCATTTGTCTATAAAATTGTTATAAGTACACCTCTGCATAACACTGTATCCTTATTAACGTATAAGAGAATAAAAAAAGAAAGAAATGTGGATCAATTTACAACAAAGAATAGCTTTATTAACTGTAGCAGAAAAGATTTAAAGTGCATTAGAAATTTTAAAAAAATTAAATCCTTTGCCGAGGTCAAACGCGCCCCCCTTTACGGAGCCTCGCGCCCCCCCTGGGGAGCCCGCCCCACTATTTGAGAAGCACTGCATTAACTCAATAGTGGATAGGCAGCTATTTATGAGTGTTTAATTTGGGAAATGAGAATTATGTTTTTGGCATGTTTGGCTCAGAGTCTAAATGAATTGGCAGAATAAGAAACTTGTAAATAATATCTACAGAATTGGTATGACATAAAAAAGCACAAGAAAATTGCCTTAGGAAGTCTTACTAAATCCCCACTTAAAACTAGCCACATGGCACAATCACTCCTGGTTAACAGCAATTTAACCTCTTATCTCCACAATGTGACCATCAATTTGTTACTAGCCTGCATGAGAGACAACTTAAGCAAGGTAATCATTCTTAGCTGTACTAATGCTAAGATAATGTTCTTCCCTTTATCCAGATACTATTGAATGGCAGACAAAAAGATGTGAAGAACATGGTGATCAGCATTTGAAATGATCAGAGAAGTAAGTCCTGGATGCTTTAGACTGATGAAATGACAAGTACACCACTCTGGTCCTTGGTCAGCTTTTTCTGCCACCATTATGAAATGCATTCCCCAAAAAGCGGTTCTTTCAATCATTGCCTCACGTCCTTGCTTTGTAAAGAAAATGACCTGAATTGCCTGAACTCCAACTTAAAGGAGATTTTATATTACTTTTGAACAAAGAAGCATCACAGTGCAGTGATGGTAGCTGAGTGGATTGGCAATAGAGCATTAGACCACCGCATGGAATTGTGAGTATTCCTCCCCCTTTTTTTGCCAATTCTGCTGCAATATCGAACTATGAAAAAAATAAAATCAAGAACCAGTGTAAAGACACACTGTAGGTGACTCTGTGTCCCTTTGTAATTCCTATTTGGCTTTTGAAAACGGTCTGTAAAAATTGTGTCATGAACAGAAGGGAAAAGAGAGATCTCTACAGCAGTGTAGAGATGCCTGGAAGTGTCCTGGTCCCTAATTCACCCTGTTCCTGCTGCAGTGCGGGGATTTTCTGTCAGCTGTTGTCATGTTGAAGAGAGGAAGGGAGGACAGCAAAGTCAGAGGCCTCAACAAGTTGCTCTGTTTATCATGCGCTGCACACATGTAATCAGAACCACAGCCTTTGGCAGTGATGCAGAACAGATGTGACAGAGGCAGGAAAGGGATTGGCGGTAGAGACCAAAAATGTTATAACAGTGTAGTTTTCTCCCAATCAAGGAGGAGCAAATAGCACTTTAATTCAGCTGTAGGAAAAGGACCCAAAAGTAATAAATTACCCTTAAATCTGTGGTTAAAGGCTGAGCAAATGTCACACAATTTTGAATATACAAATGAAAGGGTAAGGGAGGGGATTAATCTTTTTTTATTTAGCTACTCTTGAAGCATCTACAAAAGATCAGACATAATTGGAATTTTAGTACAAGAGGAACTGGTACTAGGGTAAAGGAAAGAAAACCTTTTTCTTTTTCATATCGATAAAACACTAAACGTCACATTATTTTAATGGTTTTAGTACAGGCATATTATTTAATACATTTTTAAATATATATTTCATGTATTTTTTATCATTGATTTTATTGCTGCCTGTACACCGCCATGAGTCCAGGAAGGGAGAAGGACGGTATAGAAATTTAAATAATAAATAAATAAATAAATAAATTTTATTTTCTGTTCAAAGTACCTAAACCAGATCTAGCACCTTATGATCACTGCATTGTTTCTAACACCAATTCAATTTTAGAACTGTTCAACACATTTTGGAATCAAGTTGTTTATAATCTAGAGTGAGATATGCTCCCACTTACATAAAGATAGAAAATCTTTTGTTGAGTTCATAGAAAATATTCGAATAGCATATAGGCATTTATTCCGGCACTTCAGTCACTTGAAATCTCCACCAAGATTTTTTGTTTTTGTTAAACTTGTTAGTTATTGTCATGAGAAGGAGCTATTTCATGTTGCAGGATCCATTTTAATTGTAGATTAAAAAAAGTTATCAAGGATTCTTCAGTGCAACCTTCTGCTGTTAATGTATTCATAGCAAAGTTAGGAGTCATCATATTTTAGATACTAATTAAAAAACACTATTTTTATAACAATATGGATTTTTGTGGGTACTGGTGTGATGGAATATAGTAAGGAGGTGGGAGGAGACAAGGGATGCATTCTAGAGGATAACAGGCAAATCAGCACAAAAGGCATGTGTGTGAGAAAGACAGCCCCTCCCTAATAGTTCATAGAATGATATTGATGTTCATCCATCGTGTTTGAAGAGAACCTTGACATCTAACAGGTTGTGGGCTGTCCATGATGTGTCCGCAGGTGGCTGGTAAGGCCAATATGGGCATGAAATGTTCTGCCACATGTCGGGCAGACATGTGTGGGCACCGTTGTTGCAGCATTTGCAGTTCTGGTTTTGCCAAGTGCTCGCATCTCTTGTGCTATGGTTGTTCTTCTGTATTGGATATCTGGCAGCCTTGGTGGATCAGCATGCGCCATGTTGGTTGATCTTATGCCAGGGTTTCCCAGTTGGTGGTATCAATTTCTAGGGTCTTTCAACATGTCTTTGTATTGCTTCACTTGTCCCCCACACCCCCATGCCATGTGATCACTTTCCTTGAGACAGCTCACCATAGAGGAGCTGTTTGGGGATGCGATGATCTGGCATCCTTGCAACATGGACTGCCCAGCATGTCTGGCTTTCATCAGCAGGGTGTGAACTGAAGGCAGACCTGCTTTGGAGAGGACTTCTGTATCTGGCACCTTGTCCTCCCACCGGATCCTCAGTATTCTATGGAAGCAGGTCATGTGGAAGTGATTCAATAGATTCAGTTCATAGAAAATATGAGGAAGATAATAAGTGAGCTGCATGATGGCCATGCTGAAGACATTCACTTCCCACTCAGAAGGAAGTGAAGTGATCATTAGGCATTGTCATATCTTTCTCTTCTAGGTTGCAAAAAAAAAATCTGCTGTGAACCCTGCATAGCATCAGGAAGGATACCCAGTTTTTTACACTGGGGCTTTCCACCAATAATTATTTCAAGAAGACCAGTTTCATAATTTGGAAAAAAAACACAAATATTATTCCATATGCATCTCAATAAAAAGATAAATGGATACTTTTAATTGATTTTACGTAGTTCCAAATTCATTATAAATGTACATACATATGGATGCACACATATATACATATGATATTAAAAGCATGTGTTTATTTTGCTAGTGTACTAACATGAAGGACAAATCAAGCCATGCTGATATTCTCATTTGAAATCAACCTAAAATGAATAACTTCACAGGCTATTCCAAGCATGGCCATTGTTCTATTTATATCCTGGACACCAAGGACATTGCTAATGATATAAATAATATAAAATATAGATTCAGATGTTGACCAACTGCAATGTATTTATGATATTTACTTATTCACTTCTCCTTGCAATGAAATGGGATTGGTGGAACAAATAGAATGCTCAGGAAATAGAAGAAATGGATGCACTTTTTGTATAAAACCTATTTTATACAACAAAAAGAATTCCAAAAGAATTGCCAGTTACCTTTTTGAGGTGGTCAAATTCCAATGTTTTGTTTAAGCTGATTTGGAAAAAAGTTCTGACATACATAAAGCTTTTTAATATTTATACATTTCAGTTACTCCACATAACTGAAGTCTAAGATATAATAGATTTACAAGTATAGATAGTATACTTCTATGAGCATTTATTGTGGGTGTGCAACATCTGTTGAGTGTGACCCATTGGGATTTGGAAAAAAAAGAGGTTATTGCAAGAGGGGAGTGTGTTTCTGGTCTGTTTATGTTTTTAACTAAATGTGTGAAAGGTATTTATAAACTGAAGTTTAAAAGACTGTGCTATTTTTAAAAGACAAATATAACAACATTTTTAGGCCCAGCTGTTAGATTAGGCTTATTATCATGCTTTCAGGATTTATTGTTTCTATAAAATATGAATATTACCATTTATATATTCATTTAAAGATTTATTTCTGATTAAATACAACAAAATGAACCATGAACAGTTTGTAAAAAAAGATTAGACTATCAGCAAGGGTTTTGAGGGGGGTTCATCAGCAATGCAAAATTTTTTACAGTTGTCATTTATAGTCAGAGGGTTTTATCCTTCATATTTTCAAAGGACATATTTAGGGAAGATGATAGATATAGATGATATAGATATAAATTATCTGTATATGTGTATGAACACAACACAGTGTATGTATGTATGTATGTACACATATATTTGTGTGTGTGTGTATGTGTATATATATATATATAATTGTTCCACAACACCCTGTTAGGGCCCCAATTAAGGGAGGAGACATACTGTTTCCTTTTCTGCCTTTCGGCTCATCACCAGAGAACATCTAGACAGAAAGCCATGAGATCCGTTGTGTGAATTTTTTTAATATGTGTGTTAGTTTTATGAGCTGATCAATAAATAAATCAGAGAGTCTAGTATAGATCTATTTCGAACTTTTTAGCTCTCATCAGCTAGCCATATCCTTACTGGGATTCGAACCGGGGCTGTATTGCATATCAGGCAGGAGCCTTTAGCCATTCAGCCAAGCCAGGCTATCCCATTGCATCAGCTGAGATCTGATTTATTTATTGATCAGCTCATAATACTAACACACACACACAGACACACACACACACACATATATGTTACGTTTTTGAGCTGATCAATAAATAAGTCAGGGAGACTAGGATAGATCTATTTCGAGCTTATTAGCTCTCATCAGCTAGCCATACCCTTACTGGGATTCGAACCAGGGCTGTATTACATGCCAGGCGAGAGCCTTGCCATTAAGCCAGCTAGGTTCTGTTCTTGCCAGCTGAGACAGGAGGATAGTTATATATAATTGTTCCACAACACCCTGTTAGGGCCCAATTAGGGGAGGAGACATACTGTTTCCTTTTCTGCCTTTCGGCTCATCACCAGAGACCATCTAGTCAGAAAGCCAAGAGTTCCGTTGTGTAATTTTTTTTTAGATATGTGTGTTAGTTTTATGAGCTGATCAATAAATAAATCAGAGACACAAGGATAGATCTATTTTGAGCTTATTAGCTCTCATCAGCTGGCCATACCCTTTACTGGGACTCGAACCGGCGCTGTATTGCATATCAGGCAGGAGCCTAGCAATTCAGCCAAACCGGCTCTCCCTTATTGCATCAGCTGAGACAGGGGTATTTAGTATAGGTCAGGGGTCTGCAAAGTTGGCTCTTTGAAGCCGGGTGGACTTCAACTCCCAGAATTCCCCAGCCAGCTGGCTGGGGAATTCTGGGAGTTGAAGTCCACCCGGCTTCAAAGAGCCAACTTTGCAGACCCCTGGTATAGGTAATTGTCTTCACAACTAACACACATATCTAAAAAAAATTTACACAACGGAACTCTTGGCTTTCTGTCTAGATGGTCTCTGGTGATGAGTCGAAAGGCAGAAAAGGAAACAGTATGTCTCCTCCCTTAATGGGGCCCTAACAGGATGTTGTGAAAACAATTACCTATACTAAATACCCCTGTCTCAGCTGATGCATTGCGTATGGTTGTAATTCCTTTGCGAGGAACCATACGCAGAATCCATCAACTCACATGTACAAAATTCTTTCCACTTCATAGAAACAATTAAAAAACAAAATCTACAGCCCAGCGATCTACTCGTGAGTTTTGATGTCATATCCCTCTTCACCCGTGCCTATAAAAGAAGCCTTGACAGCCATCCAGAACAAATACAATCCCCCCCAAGCACATCCTGGATCTGACCAACCACTGTCTAACCAACACATTCTTCATTCACAATGGCCAAAGATACAAACAGATAGAAGGAGCACCTACGGGATCACCCCTCTCACCGGTCATCGCAAACTTATACATGGAACACTTTGAAACCAACGCCCTAGACAAATCTGAACACAAACCCAAACTCTGGCTCAGATATGTAGATGACACTTTCGTAATTTGGCCACATGGGAAAGAAAAACTGGACAACTTCCTCACACACCTCAACTCCCTACACCCCAAAATACAATTCACCATGGAAATAGAAGCTAACAACCAACTCCCTTTTCTAGACGTCCTAATCTACAAAAAACCTAATGGGTCCCTGGGACACACCATCTACCGGAAAAAAACACACACCAACCGCTACCTAAATGCACAATCCCTTCACCACCCTGCACAGATAAACTCTGTAGCCAAAACCCTCATACACAGAACCAAACGCCTAGCTGACAAAGACCATCTGAAAACCGAAATACACTTCCTCACAAATACATTAATATCCAACGGATTCCGAAGAAAAACAACCACCAAACTAATCCAACAAGAGACACCCCCCAAGAACCAAGACAAAGAACAAGAAAATGGCATTGCCCCCGTCCCATACATTAAAGGTACCACAGACAAAATCAGCAAAATTCTCCACAAGCACAACATCAAGACAGCCTTCAACACCAACCAAAAAATAACCAATATCCTAAGGAACCCCAAAGGCAAGATCCAGCTAGAGAGCCAAGGAGTCTACAAAATTCCATGTAAAATCTGCCCTGCCACTTACATAGGACAAACCAACAGAAGGATAAGTGCACGTATTGCTGAACATAAAAATGCATTAAAAATCATCTTAATACCTCATCTCTTTATCAACATTTCAAAACTACAGGACATGACATTGACTTTCAAGGAACTAAAATGATCTCCAAGGCTGAACAGCTGAACAGGAGAATAATCAGAGAAGCCATTGAAATAGAGAAGCAATCTAACAGTATGAACAAACGTGATGACACCTCCCGCCTACCAGACATCTGGAAGCCAGCACTGACCAACAGACAAGCCCCATCCTCCACCCAAGCCGTTGAAATTCAAAACAAGGAGAAACATACAAATGAGACCAATCAGCATCAATCTACCAGTCATGATGCAGCTGCACAGCCAATCAACCCACTCACAGCAATAGTCAGCGCTCCACACACCCGACCAAGATTTAAAGAGGGGCGATGCCTCCGCAGTCACAGTCACAGACATAATCCTGCCTGATGATGGCAAGTGAGATCTTGTCGAAACGTTGCAATAACATCTCTATGCTATATACACGGGAAAATCCCCGAAGCCAGCAATTGCAGCATACCTAAACCCGTGAATATATATATTATAGATAGATAGATAGATAGATAGATAGATAGATAGATAGATAGATAGATAGATAGATAGATAGATAGATAGATAGATAGATAGATAGATAGATAGAAAGATAGATAGATATAGAGAGAATATTGTTTTCTACATTTATATATTGCCACATTCCCTAAAGATTTATGGTGAGTTACAATCTAGAGAAACAAAACAATAATGAAAACAATACATCAAAAATTTATTACTAGGTGTCCCTGACTAATAATAACCTTAACCATTAAAACTCTTTTAATGAACTACCTACTGGTAACCCATGAGAGCCTGCAGAACTGGTGTTCTTTTTGTATAGCAATTCCTATATGTTAAGAGACCAACTACTACAACTTATATCAAATGCAGCTTGTGAGTGGTCTTCAAAGTTGGCACCATGTTGAGTGTATAGTAGAAATACACTCAACTATCTAGGGGCATCTTTAATGGATCTACTGGTTTTGCTGCCATTACTGGACTATTTCCTGATTTGGAAAGTCTTTTAATTAAACTTTCCCATGTTATATGTAGTGCTATCTACTAAGTTTATTTTACTTCCAGCTGAGTCCAAACTGATCTTAATAAGCACAGCTTCTTTACCTCTTGTGTCATTGTTTCCTTCTATATGAATAGCACAGCCAAAGAACACCATGGTAATCTACCTGCTAACTAAATTTGCCAGTCAAATTAAAAAAAACAATGTGTTGATAAATAAAATGGTTGGTAACAATTTAAAGCACAGAAATAGTTCTTGATTCTGGAATTATATTTTACTGAGTTTGGCTTACTGACTTACATTTTTAAAATTTGTAGTTTTAAATACCAAATTGTATTTTCAAACTGCATTTTCACTTTTATCTCCCTTTTTGTGTGTATAATGTAAATTGGGGAATAATACAGTTCAATATTTATTGAGTGAAATGTAAGTTATTTCCTGTGGACTGTCATTAGAAAGTCAATGTATTCATAATGTGGACATCATACATCGCAGCTCTCGCCCTAACTTAATATTTTTCCAGATCCATTCAGATCCAATATATTTTCAATTTTGAGAACAATAAATTAATAGAATCTCAGAATAATATCCACCTTTTGGGTCATTTGATGTCACTGAAATCTCCAACCAATTTCCCCCAGGTGGAACTCTGGAAGAGGATAGAAAGGTCAAATATAATGTAATAATAACTTCTTCTAACTTCTTCGCCACCCTGAGTCCCTTCGGGGAAATAGGTGCGGGATACAAGTCTAATAAATTGAAATAAATTGAATTGAAATTCTATACCAAGATCTGCTCTAGTTCTTACATGTTTTTAAGGCTGCTTCTACCAAATCAGATCAACAGAACAATGCAAATTGTTCCTCTATTCAGTAAAGAAAAACTTGGTTAGTCTAAATGCTTGACTACCCGTATTTTTCAGAGTATAAGACGCACCGGAGTATAAGAAAAAAAATTTAAAAAGTTTTTGCATTCTGCAGACCTCCCAAAAATGGCCCATTTTTGGGGGAAAACAAGCCCATTCACTCCCCCCCCCAAGCTATGAATAGCCTTTAGGAGGCTTGTAGAGTGCTCCTGGGGCCAGGTGGCCCCAAAAATGAGCAGAAAAATGACATGTTTTTGCAAAAACAGGCCCTTTTGGTTAAAAGGAAATGCATACATAGCCTTTAGGAGACTTATAGCGTGCTCCTGGAGGCTGGGGGGCAAAATTGAGCAAAACATGGCCCGTTTTTCGCTCATTTCTGCCCTCCCCAGTCCCCAGGAGCACTCTGAAAGCCTCATACAGGCTCTGCATGCCATTTTGATGAAGGGGGCAAGGTTTCAGGAAGCAAAAAGTGCTGTATTCAGTATATAAGACACACACAGATTTTCAGCCTTTTTTTTTGAGGGAAAAAGGTGCATCTTATACTCCAAAAAATACAGGTAAGTGTTTATATTGACAAACACAGCATAAATTGAAGTCCAAAAGCACTGATTACTTCAATCTCATATATTTGAAGGTGGAAATATTGTGGAAGTATAGAAGTGTTTGATTTTATCATTTGCTCCTCATAACTTTACTTCTTTGTCACAAAACCAAACTAATTCTAAACTTCTGATGATCCTATGCATCAATTCAGTGGTAGGATTCAGCCAGTTCGCACCACTTCGGGAGAAGTGTTAACTTTCTGAGCAGTTTGGTGAACTGGTTGTTGGAAGAAATCATTAGGGCAGAAAACCGGTTGTTAAATTACTTGAATCCCACCACTGCATCAATTCCACAACCTAATTCCAGTAGGAAAAGTTGAAAATATCACTGGATTTATAGTTTTCCTCATTACTCAACCTGTGATAAACTCTGCCATCATCATCTTTATGAACATTCTTTTGCTTTGCATAAAACATTTCCAACCTATTCAACCAATTTCTCTGTTCCACTCTACACATTTTTTAAAAAAAATAGATTTAAAAAGTATAGTTGGAAGACACATATGTGACGTATTACAGAAAATCTATGATGGGCAATTGATTTAGAAAAGTTCATATCATTCTGGTAAAGAAAAAAGGAAAAAAAGTAAGTTGCTTTTTCCCATATTATACTGAACTCCCATATCTCTGCATTCAGAAATTAAATGAAAGCTCTGAACTGCCCCCCTCCCATAGGATCAAATTATGTCTTCGTACTGATTGTAGAATAGAAAAAGTCAGTTTTAAAATTAAAATAATGCATGACAGAAATAATTTAAACTGAAATAAAAAAGCTTTCTTTGGAGAGATTTTGTTACCTGACTACATGAAGAAAATTGAAAACACAATTCACTGTATATATAAATACACACACACACACACTTCTATTAGACATTTGCCAGATCACTCAATTATATTCATCCTCTTCCAAACAAGTTTAGTGAAAGCTCGTGAAAAGAAAGATTCAATACATTTCAACAATCTTTTTATCCACTTCATAACAATCAAGTTATATATGCCTTTTTACGGTGTCAAAGTCATAAGACAGTGATGGCGAACCTTTTTTGGTTCGTGTGCCAAAAGCGAGGGGAGCACAGGGGGGTCGTGTGTGGGCGTGCCACACCCATAATGCTTTGTGCACAACCCCAGTGCGCATGCATTCACGACCAGCAAAAAGGCCGAAATCAGCACTCATGTGCACTGGCCAGCTGACAGGGCAACGTCTCATGTGCCCTGACAAATGGCTCTACGTGCCACCTGTAGTACGAGTGCCATAGGTTCGCCATCACGGTCATAAAGGAATGATCAGATATGGACTTGTCATAGGCACATTTCTACTTCTATTTGACTTTTACTGTCGCAAAACATTTATTGCACTCTAGCATTGTTGCTGGGAGCTGACAGCCATGCAGGCTGGAAACCTATTTTTGGAAAAATCAGTTGAGATTTTTAGGCATCTCTAAGATGAGTGTACAGTGACCCCATCAGCTAGCAAGCATGACCTACTATTTAGGAATCCCTGGGCTAAGCTGTTCTGGGGACAAATGTCATCCATTTTAGCAGTTCTACAGCACTACATATTGAAACCCTTCTGTTTGATTTGGTTTTGCTCTCATCTCTGCAGGATAAAGGTTATAAAAAAAGAGAAGCGGCTTTAGCTCCTACAGTTTTGTCTGGATGTGCACATGTACACAAAAGGAGTCAAGAGCAAGGGGGATTACTTGGCTTCTAGCTCTACCAGTCTTAAGCATTTCCTCCTACTTTAAATAAGCTCTTGTTGGATTTTCTGCTTACTCCTAATGGTTTTGAAAGAACGGATCTGATTTATACTATGGATTATTTGGAGGAGGGTTTAAAGATGCAATTCAGTAATTCTGTCTTAACAAACCTTGCAAAGTCTTTTGTGTTAAAAAATATCAGCAGTGGAAAGTATCAGATATAAGCATTTAAACCATTTCTCCCTCTCTATAGAACTCCTTTTGAGTTCTCAGGCAGCATATTGTGAAACCCATTAAATGCCGCCATAAACCTACCGCTTTCCAAATAAAGGACATATATTTACAAATCACTTTTGAGTGGTATATCTTTTTTATATAGATTGCCCATTGCCATTGCTACTGGTTCTATGGCCTGGAAGATTAATGGGGTTTGTAATTAAGTAGCCCAAGCAACACATATCCTTCAAGTCTGGAAGTACTCAAGTGTTTTCTTGCTGAATGATTTAGTGCTCTTTTATAGTACATTTGACAACCTGATGGTGCCTCTATTTAAACATGATTACAAGATTTAATGCACAGTAACAAAACTAATCCAATCATATATCAATGACTTAGTCTAATAATATTCAATATATTCCTTTACTCTGTTTCATTTAAATAATAGCTCTTTTGTGATTTTTTTCTTCTTCTTTTATTAGTGTCTATCTTTGGTCTAATAGGAAATAAGCATTATAAAAAAAGTTTACGTTTAAACCCACATTTCAAAAAACATTATTCTAAGCTTTATTGTATTGAACATGCTAGGGACAACATCATAGTGTAGACATCCAATATGTTGCATGAATGCATGGAAAACAAGAACTATTTTTTAAAAAAAGAAAGGTGATAATTTAGGCAGCTCAGGCCTATCACACTACCCTATAGCAATAGCAGTAGCACTTAGACTTTATATACCACTTCACAGTGCTTTTACAGCCCTCTCTAAGTGGTTTAAAGGGGCAGCATATTGCCCCCAACTGGGTCTTCATTTTACCTACCTTGGAAGGATGGAAGGCTGAGTGAACCTTGAGCTGGTGAGATTTGAACTGCCTAACTTCAGCTAGCAATCAGCTGAAGTAGCCTGCAGTACTGCACTCTAACCGCTGCACCACCTAGGCCCTATGGCTCCATCCTTAGGGCCAGAGAGACCAGCAGCATTATTTGAGGGGCAGAAATTGACATTGCCCTGTTTTCATCCCCTAGTAACCATGGACAGTTTTATGCTAGTGTTTGAAGCAATAGTTTCTCCCTTATGTATGTTACCTCAAGTACTTCCATTCATTTTTGTTATTCCCCTTCTTTTCCACACAGGCTAATCCAGCAGATCATTGGCTGTTTTGCAGAGAAAAGAACACCCTTCAACTGGCAGTGTCCTACAGAAATCATGGAATGGAAATGATGCTTGAATATTTCAATTTAGAGCCCTACAACTTGCTTTGTCTAAAGCTAAATTTAAGACAGAGGAATGCCCATTTGTGTTTTCCAGGCAGAGATCCTCAAAAATGAAGGGTGGCTAAGATTTCATTGTTACTTAAGTACAGAATCCTATCCTTTGGATTACCAATTAAAAAGAAAAAAAGAAGAAAACACTATTAATCATTGTTGCCACATTTCCAATAATCAAGTCATCACATTTTCAAAGAGAGAACAACTGGAGGCTTGTATGCATCACTCTGTTTTAACTAATATTGCTATTTCAACTGGAAGTCCATCAGATTATTGATAATAATAATCTTTGGGAGAACTGGGAAAGCAACCTAAGTGTAATAATGTAGCTGGTATCATTTATGCCTATGCCCCCAAAGTAAAAGTGCATAATATTTCCTTTTAGAAAATGCTGTAATGATTTTAGTGCACCTGGCATTTCATTCAGTATTTAAAGTGATAGTATGTTTATTACAATTCAACTCCCTTGTGAATGTCTATAGCCTCGATTTTTCTCCCTTTATTTTAAAATGATTGTGGATGAGAGGAACTCACTCAAAAGCTTTTCTTTTCTTTCCTTAACACATTTTTGAATGTATGATAAATGACTTGAAGGGGGGAACAATGTAGCTTTGATTCAGCTCAGTTAAGTACATCTGTTGTCCATTCTTTCCCATTTCACATTCACCATTCTACAGTATCTCTTTTCTTAACTTGTGGGATCTGAAAACTAGTGTGAACATCCCCCCCCCTATATATATATATATATGTATCAGGGAGACTAGTATAGATTTATTTATTGATTAGTTCAAAAACCTAACACACATATAAGAAAAGTACACAATAGAACTCACAGCTTTCTGTCTAGATGGTCTCTGGTGATGAGCCGAAAGGCAGGAAAGGAAAGCAGTATGCTTCCTCCCTTAATTGAGGCTTAACAGGGTGTTGTGACACAAGTATGTATGTATGTATTTTTTAAAGCTCAGCTATAAAACTCACTTTGCTATTATAAGTCAGATCTAGATTTAGTTATGTTTCGAGCAGATCCAGTAAAATCAGCATGGCAGATTACAGCAAAAGAACTCAAATGATATAGAATTCAATGGCATAATCTAAGGATAAGTATATCTGTATCCAGTCACATCTCCATTTCTAAATTACGGTTTGGAGATTTAAGAAAATGTCACAGGTTTTCTCAGACTCTTCACTGGCTACTACCATATTCTATTATTTGCATTGCTTGTTCATGCTTTAGCTGCAAAAGACCAACTCTTCTTGGCTGGCTGTAAAGTTTGAAACTAGGATCTCAAATTCTCAGTCCAGGTACCTTTGACTCTCAAACAAATGTAATGGCTTTTATTTCAGCATCTCCTTGTTCAATCTCTTCTCTCTTCCTGTTTCTTTGCCCAGGTGTATCTGCAGGCTGTAACACAAATTTAAACATGGCTGGAACTTTGATTGCATAATAATAGCTGCTAACTTGACTTTTTTTAAACCACTCCCTGGACACCTATTCTGCAATCTTTCGAGAGACGTGGAAATTCCACCATCTCTATCCACCAGAGCAAGAAACAGCCTGAAAGGTTCCTGTTTAGAGGTAATTGGAGACAATTTTGGCATTCATTTATGGATGAGCTTGAAGATTTCCAGAAAAATTCGGGTAAGTAAAATGAGTGCAGATTAGGAGGAAAAGGTGTCCCTACAAATCATCCATATAAAAGAGCATACAAAAAGGCAACCAGATAGAATTTATACGTACACACACTTTCCTTCAGTTCTATTTTTTAGTGTTTAACAATACCATTTGGACATTTCCAAATATACTATTATAATTATGCAGGATTCAGTCTGGGTTGGTCAATGGGAACAGACTTTTCTGAGCTTTTCAGCATGATGGGTTCCAGAACGAGTCTGAAATTTCAGAAGACAAATCCTCTGGTTCCAGTGAATTACCCAAATTGGATCCTGTATCATTATCCTGGGACATATATTGACCATTCATATTATAATTATAAAAACAATTTAGACAATTTGGTTCAAATGTTGGACTAATGTGGGAAGAACAACCAATTTTAGGTCTCTTCTTACAAAAGCTAATTTTATAACTGGATAGTCATTCTCCTGATCTCAAGACAGGAGATATATGCAGCTAATAGATAATTCAGTGTAGTCAGAAATCCCAGGAAAGTTTGACTAAAGTTGTCTTTATAACAGTAGTTCTTCTTTTTCAGTAAAGTGTACTGGGAGATGGCAGGAAAGCATTTTGTGAAAGATTGCATCATAAAATTGCCTCAAACTGGTTTTGATAACCATATCTTGAGGACAAAATATAATGCAATATAAAGAGAGAAGTGATTCAGATCAGTCTAGCAAAGAAAATTGTATTTTACCCCCTTGAAGCTAAGCACTCAATATGGGAATCTGCTTCATAAAGTCAAAATGCTTCAAGCATGAAAATATATGAAGATCATCTAGTCTAACAAGCTGCAGAAAATCAGAAGCTCTTTCAAAGCTGCATGTATATGTGTATGCGCAAACTATGCAGTACCATGAGTACCAGCCCTTGGTCTTATTTTATGTGGATCTCAGCTGAATTTTAAAAATCTTGATGAATGGTGAGATATCAAAAATAAATTGTCTTTTCTCTGACAACCCATTAAATGACAAAAAGGAGAAAGAAAGAAAGGAATGACATAAAAAGAGAAAAATTTTGCTTCTGGCTCTCCTTGCTACATTTGGCTATTCCCAACATTGTTAGGCTTGACAGAAAAGTGATTGCCAAATCTTGGTAAGATATCAGTGAAATATGACAGAGAAACAGATTAAAAGTACAATAACATTTATAAAACATTAGCAATGGAGGGGGGAATCATCCTGCAATTGCCTTCTAGGCAGTAGAATATTTGCCTTCAATAAGTCATTTGAAATAAACTACAGAAAGATGTCTAAACAACATGAGATTGAAGAATGTTCTGACAGAGCATATTGTAGACAATTGCAGATTTTATTTATTTATTTTTGAGATATATATAATGGCCCGGAACTCAAATGTTGTGATTCTGGGCAGCAAACAGCATAAGAACAAAAACTTAATCAGAAAAGAAAGAAACCCACCATATAAAAATAAACAAATACAATACAAAAATCAATATGAAACATGTTCTATTTTGGAACCAACACATTCGAAGTATCCAAACATCCATCCTCTAAGGAATATGTGCAGCACAAAATAATTTTCTTTACAGATGGCTTAATTTTATGTCTGGACAGAATGTATTTATCTAAATCTATTGATCTTGGTTTGAGATCACAAGATTTTGAGATCTTGTGTTTGAGATCACAAGACTTAAAAGATTTAAACCACAAGATGTAAGTTCTTTTTAAATATACAAATATGCCTTTTCTTTTTGCTGAGATTCTCGCTGGAAAGCTGTCCTTCTGGAAGACATATGTACACCTGCAGTCTCATGTTTCCCATACCCAATTTTACAAACATAGAATCAGAGTTTATGGCTGAGGCTGAATATTTTTTCTATACAGCAATCCCACTGGACATTTGCTTTTTGACACCTATGCTCTCAGTAACATTTTCTGAGCTTGGTTGTTTATATATAGAAATTTCAATTCTCAACATCCTTGGGTAATGAAACATTTGCAAGCAAGCAACCAAGCTCAGAGAGCAACTTGAACTCTACAATTCAACACTGGCTAGAGAGACTCTTTTATATTGAAAGCATCCTTTGTCCAGCTTTCAAGCTAATGAACTTTTGTCTCATTCCTTCTACACTGTTATTGATAAGAGGTGCTTAACATATTTATTGAACCAAACTAAGTTTATTTAAACATACCGGTAGCTTGGTATTTGATATTTGTTTATTTGTTTCATACTTCCTACATTGGATGAGTTCACATAGTCCTTTGTTAACAACTTTTCATTCATTGACCATTTAAAGTAATGACTATACTGAAAATAAGACCTATGCCCAATCCTTGAAGCTGTGGTCATTGCAATGTCCCCACAGTCAGGTGAGTTGGACTCCAAGTAACAAGCTTACAATGACAACAATTCCAGCATCTCATAGTCACTTAATCACCAACCTTTGCAACCTTCATTGTGACTTCCAACAAACTAAGCCAATTGGAAAGCTTTCTGGAGGCCACAAATAGCCACCACATGAAGTTGTGCCTAACAACCTCGTAGGATTTGCTTAAAAATACAATCAGAATTGCCAGCACTGTCATGTGACATAGTGCTTTATGACTGCATCACTTAATGACAGATTTCCCATTCATGTTATCTGTATTAAAAATGGCTAAGAAACAAAAAAAACATAACAAGAAAAAATATAAATTAACATAAATTAATAATAACATAAATATCAAAAGAGTTCAACACTTATTAGCACTATCCATAACTAAGATATAAAGAAGTCAGTGTGATTAGAAGGTATGGCTACTGACTTCTCCTGTGCCACAGATAAGCAGAGATATTAGGAATCTATTGTATGCTGCCATGACTTCATTAACCATGATGGCACAATGATTCTTTAAGCATGCAGTATGCCATAAGTCTATCCTTTCTAATGAGAGAAGGCAAGCTGGAGAAGTTACAGTTGTCCCCACAACAGAGCAAATAACGTGCAAAGAACACAGCACATCACTAATCACTGTATTGTCCGCCCTGACAATGAGAACATTGGCTGTGTGCCATTAAGGGTGGCAGCATCTTTATTCAGCTGCAGGGAGGGTGTGTGTGCCTGCCACTGATCTGTCACAAACATTATAGTGTCATTGCAACTGAGAGACAGATAGGAATACGAATTGGTTGCTGTTATGATAAATCCAAGAGAGTTGCTTACAGGTTACAAGCTTTGCATTATCTGAAAAGTCCTTAACTGAAAGAAACTCCTTTTAGCTGATTATTTTCTGTTCTCTTTTTGTTCCTCATTATGTGCTCTGATTCCTTGTTTTTATTTCAATAAAACTTTCTTTTGTAAGAAATGGCACAGGACAAATGTTTAAAAGTAAAGTTCATCGTTTTAAAAAATTATAGTAGAAAAAGGAGATAAATTCCCTTCCCTTCTATTTGTATCGTTAACCCCTTGCCACAGTTTAGACTGTAATTGCTGTTAGTTTCTATTTGAGTGCCTGGCTGTGTGATATATTGTATGAGTTGGAACTATTCCTGCTTGAATTTAATTAAATTTCTGTTGTGAATATATAATGTCAGTTTTGTTATGGCAGCATATTCTCCAATTGTAGGCAAAGTAACTTGCTGGGGTCAACGTGTAACTGAGTAAATTGTGACATACTTCATTTCATAACCAATTTCATTGTAATTTTTACAATGACAATAAAGATTATTATTATTATTTATGTTGTTTGAAACTATGAGTAGTAGAAATATCTGTGGTGTGTTTAATTTCTTTCTTAATATTTTTTGGATTTTTTGATGCATTTCTTTCCAGTATTTTTGAATACAGTATATTTACATGTTCATCACAAGTAAAATGTTGCATCTTTATTATTACATTTCCAACATTGTTATATGCTTATTTATCTTAGCAATTGCAGATACAGTTATATAATTTCCCTTAAATTATAGCTTGAAGTTTTTTTCATAGCTCTTTACATTAGTCCACTGTAATTACTTATATCAAATTTTTCATCTGTTTTGTTGTGCAGTTTTAGTTTCCTTTCCCAATATATCTTATTTTGGAAACAATTTATAATTATGATCTAGTAAGTTATTTTAGTTTTCAAACATCTTTCTCAAAGCTCTTTCTTTTTTTAAGAGAATTGTTTTATGGCTATAGTAACCAGAATATTGTAAATTCGATCCTTTGTTATGCAATTCCCATTGCGTCTTTAATCTGTGTTTTGAATCTGGATAGATCATGATAGCAGACAGGTAGTCCTCAAATTTACAACCATAATTGTGCCCAGAATTATGGTCATAAGACATGCCAATTGTTTAACCACAACTACTTGCATATAATGTAATTTCCTTTTTTTACAGTCATTAATTTAAAATGAAAAATATTTCGTGGTGAGGCTAGTGGTGAAATTGCCAGACTTATTCTTGTTTTGAAAGATTCCAGATTTTTAAAAAGGTTTGTTTTGTAATTCCTTTCACATGCCATTATTTTGGTTTTTATATCATACACACCTACCGTATGAAATTACCTAGATCTGCTAATATAATCTGCTCCTATTATTGATATTCTAATGTTCAACTATCTTATTGACTCTCTTATTCAAATAACCTTCCTCTTTCCTTCAAAATTTTGTAAAATTATAAACCTTATTTGTTTTTTTCTGTTTCAAATGAATCTTTACTAATTTTGTTGATTAATCTTTACTAATTTATTAATCTTTACTAGTTCTAACAGTTTTTTGGTCTGAAACTGAAATTAGCGACATTTGGAATAGAAAATTTATTTTGGGTAATATCTTCAATTTAATAATCACAACACATACCAGCCAGGAATGTTGATACCATGTTTTATTTATTTTCATATTTTGATGAAATTATTTTGAAACATATCTTTGTTGCCTATTGTCAAAAGGATTGCTCGGTATTTCACTGAATCATTCATTATCTTAAGATGAATCTGTGCTAGAGAACTTTGTGAGCACATAACTGATTTTTACTGATTTTTTTAAACTGGAATCCAGAAAATTTAGCCACATTGTAGTCAAAATTAACAAAGCAAATGATTTGTTGATTGTCTATTCCATGGGTGTCAAACACGCTATGTCTCGCTACTGTCACTTGATGTTTCACGACACTTTTCCCATTCATAGAGCAGAGTGGGTGTGGCCTGCACTTGACACCGCCAACCCACGAACCACCAGTTTGACCTCCCCCTTGTCTATTCTAACCATGAAAAGGTGGAGAAAATACATTTATAAAAATGCTTTATAAATAAATATTTTTTTAAAAATCAAAGAACAAAAATTCTATGAAGAATATTTAAAATAGGGCAAAATGGGATAATCTGATCATGTATTTATTTATTTATTTATTCGATTTGCATGTAGTCTCCATGCATTTCCTGCACCCTAGGGTGATTGAAAGAACAGAGCAAGTTAATCCTAGTTGTGAAGACTTTGTTAGGATAAGAAACATTCTTTATATGTATATTATGGTGGGAACAAAAAAATGGGTTCAGCACAGGGATTTGAATTAAACTAATGCAAAAGACAGAATTAGGAATTTCATGCAAGGCTACGAAGAGCAAAATTCATTATTATCACACATTTATTTGATCAATAAGAAGAACATAAGAGTTGCAGAGCAAAATTGCATTTCATTAATGCAATATTACAGAATAATAAAAACCAATTTAAAACCTGATGCAAAATTCTAATGACATAAGGTATAACTGGATATAACACTTATTTTTTATTATGAATTATGAAAGCAGATGTAAGTCTGCAGCAATTTGTATCCTTTAATAGCTGAAACACAAAATTTAGCTTTGTGTGATTTTAGACTTATTGTCTGATAACAGAAAAGCAAGGTAACACTTATCTGATCATTCTGGTGTGTATTTCAACAAGCGAGAGATAAATGATGGCTAACTTGATAATACAAGCAGTACAACAAAACATAATGGATAGTGAGAACAGAGATTAATTTAGAAACCAAAAAAAAAAAAAAAGGAATTCAATCAGCCTGCATTAGTTTCATTGTTGACTGAGGCATATAGAATACACCGCAATCATTACATACCTTAAATCTTTTAAGCCACTGTGACTTTTTTTTCCTTGAAGAAAATGCATATGTAGTTTCTTTAAAATAATATGATAAAATATGAATGTTTTCTGTGATATGAAATCAAATGTGGAAATCAAAAGTCTAGATAATCATTTTACAACCATAAACTCTTGAATAAAACTGATTTTATTTTATACTACATAACTACAACAGTGGTTGTGAGGAATATTACATGATAATGATCACAGCTGTGGTTTCAGTCTTTTACTTTGCTGTTCATATTTGCTGTTCTTGTGCTTGGGGATTTCTTCAATGTTAAGTTCCAATGTGTGGAGTTCAACTTCCAGAATTCCCCAACAAGCCAGGCTTTCTAGGAAATTCTAGGAATTGACATCTTAAAGTAGCTAGAGTTGAGAAATATTGTTCTAAGCCAGTGATAGCTAACCTTTTTGTTGTCGTGTGCCAAAAGTGTGCAAGAGTGCGTGCTCACATGCCCACACCCAAAATGCAATGTATGCAACACAGACCATGTATGCCTGGCCCCTTGTGCATGTGCATGACTCCCCACACTCCCCCTGCTCCTTCGCGCATGCACATGTGACCTCCCCCCACATGGCGTAATTGGCCAAGGAGGCCTCTCTGCAGCCTCCTGGGACCAAAAACAGGCCATGGGGAGAGCTGAGCTGAATTGATGGCTCGCGTGCCCACCAAGAGGGATCTGTGTGCCATCTGTTTCACATGTATCATAGGTTCACCATCACGATTCTAAGCCAACCCTTTTCAACTCAGCAGCTTTAAGATTTAAGATAAGGACTTCAACTTCCAGAAGTCCCCAGCCAATTTGCCAAGTTAAAAAAAAGACTTGGCTAAGACAAACCCCTGCACTTCAACTGCATGCTGCACAGAGATGACAATGGCTCCTCTCCTTTGACTTGAGTAGTCAAGGAGTATTAAAGTACAGTAGCGCTCTAATCCTCCTAGCAACTACCACTGAGAATTAGGAGTTTTCATGGACTAATATCTAAGGTAGCATTGTTTTAAAATTTTTGCAATTTTTTTAAAAAAATAGTATTTTCTTGAACAACTTACATTTCTAAATTTCTTAGAAAAAATATGTCCACTGCTTTATTAATTTACCATTTTCCCACCAACTTGACAAAAGGGTTTCATCTCATACACAGAAAGAAAAAATAATGAAAGTATATTTCTGTCAGATTTTGAACCAATAGCATTATACTACTTGCGAGGCAAGTGTTATACGCCCCGTGCAGTTGGGACTTCTGTTTCTGAAAAGTATTTGTAGCAGAGCTTACTGAATCATACTGGGAAAATAACAAGAAATAAAACACGATTTTTAAAGCTGGATGTTGTATCCGGCATATGTGTAATTTTTACATGTAAAAATCAGGGTCATCTACAGGAGCAAAACATTAAGATGAAAGCTGCTACTGCATGAAAAATCCCTCCAATTTTTAAAAAGTGTGTTCGGCATGTGTGCTACACATTAAAAAGGTGTGAAGCTTTAATTGTGCAGTTATGCCTGCCATCTTGTTTGTTTGTTTTTCTGACGCATCTTCAACACTGTTGGTAAAAGTATTTATATCCAGTAAGACCCACTCACAGAAAACTCTTGGAAATTGTTTCCCTGCAACAGAAGAGTTGTCAAATGATAGCATGGCATTGAGTAGCTGGCAGTCTAGACTAAATTCTTTTCAAACTAACAAAGCATTTCAGGCAGTTGCTGATACCCCATGCTTGACAAGAACCGCTTAAGGGTGCACGTGTGTGGTACCCATATGTTCTTTGACAAGGAGGAGATTATAAAATGCAGAACCTAAAATGCAAGGGGCAGAAACCATATTTCTATTTCTTTTTCCACAGTTGGAGTTTCTAGCCTCCCTGCTTGAATTCTGTTATTTCTTTTCTTTCTACCTAGTTCAGAAGTGTACTAAGGATATTTTTTTTAATGATGTACAATAAGTTACAGAATGGATACAGATAGTTAAGATGCCTCTGTCATTTTGATCTTTACAGAGAAAAAGGGCACACATTATTCCAGATTTTTACAATATTAATGTTTCATTAATAATGAGGTTTGACTAAGTGTGGTTTTCTACATCTTTTAGTGGCGTTGTCTTTTACATCCATCACTGTTCTTTTTGAAATATGGAAACAATTATCCAATTGCTGAGAATAACTGGATTGACAGAAATATGACTAAAATAAGTCTTATGTTTTATTGTTAATGTGCCATTTATTTAAAATATGGAATCTGAAGTTGGACCTGTATCAACTCAGAAAGCAATAAATTTTCTGTGGTTAGGATTAACTAACCAGGTGATTATTGGATTAGCTCAATTATTATTATCTCGTATTAGAAAGGATCATTTGTCAAATAGTAAGTTTAGATCTCACATCATAATGATGATGATCATTTAAGAGAATGATAAAAATGGAAAATGGGAAACTAAAAGCAGAGGAGGAAGCCACATATCTTTAATGGTAATAATTGGGCGGGTCAGGTAGAACAAATTAGGTAGTTTGGAAAATAAGCCCATCCACCCAGTTCTTTTCAGTATTATGAGAAGTCTTTCAAATTCCACAGAATGCCTAAAGCAATATATTAGAATAGCATAAATTGAACTGTTATCGTTATTCCTCTTCCGTGGGACCCTAAAAACATATCTGTTTCATGCGGCTGGCCTAGCATAGTTTTAACGACACAGTCCCAATTTTATAATAATTTTATAATATTTTTACTTGCTTTTAACCATAGGTTTTTAGCACAGATCTAGTATTTAATCTATTTTTAACTTTTTATATTGTCATTGTGTTTTACTACTTTTTATTCCTCTGTGCACCGCCCTGAGTCCCTTTCGGGAGATAGGGCGGTATATAAGTGCAAATAATAAATAAAATAAATAAAAATGTTTCAGTGTGATACAGATCTTATTCAAGTCCGTTGGAGAAGGGCGGGGTATAAATTGAATAAAATGAAATGAAAATGAAGTATCAAACCATGAACACGAAAAAAATTTGTTACAGTATTTTAACAGTTATCAGTCTACTGTGTAGCTTGATTCACCTAAATAAATATCAAGGTTTGGTTTTTCTTCGAGCATCAAATTAGAAGTGTGAAACATGATTTTTCTATTGAGGTACTGGGTCTTCATGGTGAAGAAGATCTATATTTTCATGCATTGGTTTATCACACACAGAGAAAGGTATGCATGCCTAGGGATATGCATTGCTTAAGACATTAAGAATAAATAAATTGAAACCAAAGACACTCTTCCATGAATGAAAAAGCATCTTACAACAGTCTTGCAAATTGATATCCACCTTCCCAGGTACACCAGACAGATGAATTAATTCTATTCTATTTTCTAGACTACATTAACAGAATCTTGCAAGTCTGAAAGTATAAATCTCCCAGTCTTTTTTTTTTAACAGTCTGATAAGTTAAGCAGATCTGAATTTCTTTCTTTGCCTCTTATGCAACTGTGGGCTCCCTACCTATTACTATTGTTTCCTAGGTGGCATTACTTTCCTCCTTCTCCAAAAGTCATTCCCATATACCATTACAGAATCACATGCTGAGGCACCAATATGGTCCTTTGACCTGAAGTTAGATGTATTGCAGCTGAGACACACTTGAAGCTATGTCTGCTAAAATATTATCTCAAGCACTTTTTTGAAGAAATGTTTCTGGTTCAGCTTGTATAGAAGACCTGGTTTCACCTGGTTTACTGTGGGCTTACTCCCCAACATTTACTCTAGCATGCCTAGACATCTTGCTTATATATATATATATTTTCTTCCAGAATAACCTTAGTTTGGGGTATTGTCACCAAATATCAGAGAAATTTAGTCCTAGCTGCCTACAGTTCCAACACTTATCTGATTTAATTATTCATTGGCAGCAAACACTGTTTATATATCACTTTGTAATGATTTTCCCAATATAATCCAAAGGAGGCAAGGCAGATGCAGCAGTAAAGATAAATTAAAGGAGTTGTTCAGTAATTATACCTCTTCACAATGTTCTTTACAGTTCAACTTAGAATCAAAAGAGTTCTACCTTTATTTCCTCCAGGTTTCGAATTTCTGAAGATAATTAGTTGAAGCTTCTGCTTTATGAGTCTCTAATATGCATCCTATTTCTTTTTTACTAGACTCATTCCATTAGATATCACCTCCCTAAAGCTTAAGCACATTACAGTATATCACTCTCAAAATTTTCAGTATGAATGATTGAGTGAAGTGTATTCCTGGCTTTATAATACTCAATTAGGATTTGACATTACACATTTCTTTCTAAATAGAAGGGTTTGCTGCTTTTATTGTTGCACCATTGACCTAAGGGCAATCAGATCATGATTGATTACAACCTTCATTCTATGACTAATATAAATGGTCTAGCAGTTTTATGGCTTAAGTTCATCTTGACAATAATGTCACATTCTGAATTTCCCTACCCCTGTGGCAAAAATATACTGAGTTACTTTTATTACTCATTACTTTAATCCCTACAGGAGAAATCTTCCTGCTTAAAATACAGTAAATCTGTATTTTTAGTGTTTTATTTTATAACAAAATTTAGGCAAGAGAACTCTAAAGAGAATTCAGCAGTAAAATAACATTTTTGATCTTAAAACTTATTTTATTTGTAAACCTGTAGAATTTTTTTAAAAAGAACCATTACAATAATGTAACCGTACATTTTTATCTCAAACGGATATTGTCTGAAATTAAACAATGCAGTTGGTTTCTGGTTTAAAGAAGAAAAAGTAACAACACAACAATTCATTAGCCAATTATGTCTGAAGTGAGTTCTGTTTTTTGTTTAGAATAGTGTTTTTCAAACATGGCAATCCTAAAGTGTTTGGATTTCGATTCCCAGAATTACCCACCTTTTTAAAAATCCACACATCTTAGAGCTGTCAAGTTTGAAAAAAAAAATCCTGGTTTAAAAATTGATAACTTTTTCTTCATAGGTAGCCATGGTAGCACAGTGGTTAGAGCGCAGTACTTCAGGCTACTTCTGCTAACTGCCAGTTGACTGCAATTTGGCACTTATTTGGCACAACATGCAATTAGTTTGACTTGGTAGCTTTTTATAAAGACATAAAAATAAATCTATTGGACTTGGGGTGTTCTAGTGTTGGTATTGGTAGGGTTGGGTAGTGGCTCAGTGCTTAGAATGCAATATTGCAAACTACTTATGCTGACTGCCAGCTGCCTGAAATTTGGCAGTTCAAATCTCAACAGGTTCAAGGTTGACTCAGCCTTCCAACCTTCTGAGGACAGTAAGATGAGGATCCAGGTTGGGGGCAATATGCTGACTCTGTAACTGCTTAGAGAGGTCTGTAAATCACTGTAAAGCAGTATATAAGTCTGAGTGCTATTGCTATTTTTTTTTTTTTATTAGAAGATTTTATAAAGATTACAAACAGTTTCTCCCCCCCTCCCCCCAACCTCTTCCTCCCTCCCCCCTCCCCAGACTTCCCAGAACAAGCACAGGGTATAACTTTCACGAACATAAAACTAAGATACATACACATTATCCCTAATTCTCTAACTATAACTCAAAACATCATAGACATAAACTACTTAAAAAAATATTTCATTCATATGCTATATAAACCTTCTTATTTGAATATTTTTTTTGCATATAATCGATCCATCTTCTCCATTCTAATATATATCTTTCATTTGAATGATCTTTAAGATACGATGAAATTTTTGCCATCTCAGCCAGGTGCACAACTTTTAAAGTCCATTCCTCTGTGGTAGGTGGATCTTGCTTCTTCCAATACTGTGCCACCAGCAACCTGGCAGCTGTTATCAAGTTCAAAATCAACTTAATTTCTATTGCTGTACAATCCGTAGAGTGCTATTGCTATTGTTGGTTCCAAAGGTGCTTTTTCAAGAGGCAACTGGACTATTGTGTTTGTTTGTTTTTTGAAGACATTTCACTTCCCATCCAAGAAACTTCTTCATCTCTGACTGGATGGGGGAAGAAATGCAAGGATTTATAACTCCTTGCAGACAGCTGGTCATGAGGCCACCTGAAGGTTTATCTGTGTCATTAGGGTCACCTGAGTAGTGCAAATGAGTTTGAGCCTTCTTGGAACTGTTGAAAGGACATCTCTAATCTACAACACAGTCCTTTCAACAGTTTCAATAAGGCTCCACACTCATTTGCACTACTATGATGACTGTAATGACACAGATAAGCTTCCAGGTAGCATAAACCATTGTCTAAAACAGGAGTGTCAAATTGGCAGCCTGTGGGCCAGATGTGTCACACACAGGCCACACCACTCCAGCTGTGCAAAGGCAAAAAAGTTGTGATACATCACGTGACATGATCGAGCTTGACACCTGTGTCCTAAAAGAATGCAAATGACCAGCTGTCTTCAAGGAGTATAAATCCTTCCATTCACCTCCATCCAATCAGAGCTGAAGAAGCTTCTTGTATGAGAAGCAAAACAAGAAAGTCCAGTTGCCTCTTGAAAAAAGCACCTTTGGAACAACCATGACATGGATGAGTGAGGATCTCCATAGACATTTATTAGTAGGTAGTTTATTTCTTTAGTATTTTTCACATTCAGGAAAGCCCTTGAAATGTTATTTACCCAAAATATTCCACAAAAATGAGTCCCACATTTCAGGATGAAAATGATATAATTACCAACCTATCTAACTACTTACACTTAAACTAGCCTGATATCATCAGATGTCTCACAATAACTCATGAAGAATTCTGCAGAGACCAGTTTGACCATAAAGTGTCCTACTAAACAGATTCATGTAAAAAATGAATAGGGACACCTGATGTAAGCGAAAAGGTAAAGAAATATATTTCAGTGGGAAGAATGAGATTTTATGCTTATGTTAATTTTTCTTTTTTTTTTGCTTATGTTTATTTCTAATGGGTTAAGTGTTTTTCTAGACATACATGGTATGTTTTTTGATTGTAATGACTTCACTTGAAAGAAAACTAATATTGCCCTGTGATTGTATAATTCTAAATAATTTATTTGCTTTTTAATTATAAACAGTTGAAACTAATTTGAGGGGACAAGGACTGAGGCCCTAATAAACAAAACAACAATAATGCCAGTTTACAATAATAGAATAAAAGAACCAGGGTAATGACTGCCACACCTTTTTCTAAGGCTGATCATATTAGCAGCTGACAAATGTTTTCTGTTCAGCAATTTAAATGTTAATTAGTTGTCTTTTCCCCCTATTCATACATTTCTCTCATCTATATTTCTGCTTCTACATAATGAGATTTGTCTGGCTGCTAGTAGTGCAGCTGAACACTTTCTTGAAGACAATAGAAAGTAAATTACTGGCATTCATACATAAGGCTATTTCATTTCTGAAAACCTGAGAAACAGACAGGTTTTAGTGTAAACCAGGCAATAAATTTTCTTGCCTGGTTGTTTTATTAATAATAATCTTAGAAATGCATGTTTTTCTATTTCTTTTAATTCTCATTTCATTTTCGTGTCCATTAATTTGCAAATTCAAATTCCGAGTTCTTCATGAAAAGAACTCCATTTAACATTTCACGTTGTGTACCAATTTGATTTATGAGACTGTGCAGGATGAATATTATTCTCTAACCTTTATAGCCATTGAAAGCAATTTGAATTTAATTTTCTTTGTACAATTTAAACATAGCTTTATAGGATGGCCCTAATACATTTCAGTTATTATTCAGAAATGTGACATGTTGAGTAAAATGGAAGAGCATCTTGATTTGTTCAGATCCACTACACAGTATGGTATTCATTTTCACGAGAGATGAAACATTCAGAGCAATATAAAATGTTTTCCTTTGATGGAGTAGTTACATGTGGTTTGTTAGTTTATAGTGCATCAATGTTTTCAGTATGATGTTCCATATTAACCATATTGCATAAACCACATCAACTGATATATGACATTCAGATTTAATATTAAGTTCCTGTCCTCAATAAAAATTACATTACTGTGCTTGGTTCTGTTTGTGTTCATCTAAAGAGAACTACAACTTTTTTTAAAAAAAAAAAAAAGCTTCATTGTGCATGGTTTACTTGGGATCTCCAACCTTGGCAACTTTAAGCCTGGAGGACTTCAACTTCCAGAATTCAACTCCCAGCTGGGAGTTGAATTCTGGAAGTTGAAGTCCTCCAGGTTTAAAGTTGCCAAGGTTGGAGGCCCCAGGTTTAGATGTCTGCTTTCACAGCTGAAATTTGTGAACTCAGGCAATGAAACTATCACAAATTGGCAGAATGGGTATGGAATCATTCATAGAGATGTTCTATATGTGGTAGAGTTGCAGAGATAGTGCAAGCTTAATATCTGTGAAAATTCATTAACTAGAAGGTAATGATAGGCTTCTGCTCCATAAGCTGAAGCTTCATAAAATTCTTGCATTCACTTCAGAAACAGCCTTCAGGTTTAAACTTTTGACACCAAGTTTCCAAAACAGGCATTCTGGTTTTATTGTCAGTTTTTCCAACTTGTGGAAGAAATGTAGCTCATCATGAGAATATCTATTCTTCACTCAAAAGTCCTTGGGGATACTAGAAGCAAAAGCACGGAATACAAAGTTGGTTTGTTTGTTCAGGATTAAAATTTAAAAAAAATTCCCATAACATTCTGAGATTCCTTTATGGGCTTTTTGCTGACTACAGAACTGATTATTTATGGAATTGTGTATAGAAAAGGGATTGTTTATGGGAAGAAGAAACACTGAAGGGTCCTTGGTGCTCTTTTAGCTTGCTTGTTTTCCTGCAGACATTTCATTTCCCTAACATCATGAGTGCTAGTAAGCAGTGTAGTTCGTTGTCAGTGTATGTTCTAGTGGCTTGCTCTGTCAGTGTTGGTTGAGATGATCTTCTCTTTCACATTCCTGTGCACACACATACAGTGAGCTGGCCTTCCATGCAGAGGAGCACTGAAACCTGGAAGAGAAGCATTCCAGCGTACATGCGCCGCTGGCACCCAAACTTCTTGGTTTCTGTCGTGTGCATGCATGACAGCCAGCTGTTTTTCGGGTTCATGCCCACGCCGGAAACCAGAAGTTTGGGTGTCAGTACATGTATGCACGGTGGAATGCTGCTCTTCTGGGTTTTGCTGGTCGCATGCGCACGAAGGTCAATCTTCTGCCTGTTTGTCCTACGTAGTGGTTGTTGCAGTTCTTACATTGTATGTTTTAGATGACACTTGTTTTTTTGCTCTGGAGTTGCTGGGTCTTTTGGTCTGCTTAGGATGTTTTGAAGGGATTTAGTTGGTGCTACAATGATTCCATGTGGTTGTAGTAAGTCTGTTGGTGGTTTGTCAGATATTTTTGATGTCTGACAGTGTAATTCTTTTTTGGCTTGTGTTGGTTGTACTGTATTGTGTTGAGTGGTCAGGAACATTTTGATAAAGTTGTGTGGATATTCATTTTGTTGGAATACATTTTAAAGCTGCTCCATTTCCTTTTTCTGCTGTTCTGGGTTGTTACAGTGTGTTTGGGCATGTCTAAATAAAGTCCTTATGCAGCTTCTCTTGTGGGAGCTTGGGTTGATGATTTGGTAGGGGAGCACAAGGTTAATATGAGTGGTTTTTTTGGATATTTACATCTCTTTTTTGTCAATGTGATCTTTGCTGATCAGGATGTCCAGGGAGGATAGTGATGACTAGTTGTGTGATGACCTCCACTCTAAGTCCTGAAAGCAGTGATCCCATAGATATACTTCCCAAATTGGAAGTATATAGTTAAGCAGAGGTTTATGAGATCCGTAATTCTGGATGTTTTGATCTTCATCTATTTGGTTACATCAGGTGTGCTATGGAACAATGCAATCATGGATTCTTTGGCTAATTCTGGATGGATTGACGTGAACAGGGCTGTGACATCAAATGAGACCATATGTCTTCATCTCTAGTTACATCCTGATTGTTTGAAAGTTCTGTAGTGAAGAGTTAATGGAGTGTTTGCTTGCTCTTGTGTTATCTACAAAAAAACCAAAATAAATATTGGAGGACAAAGAAACCTACATCCTGGTGAACAGAAACAAAAATACAAAAACTAGACAACCAGATCAAGAGAACCCTCAGTGACCTCACAAAGAAAGACCAAATTACCAAAGAGAAATAGGGCATATGAGAAGCAGAGAAGCATCCTCCCATGTTTCTATGGATGGTCCAAAATACACAAACCTGGCATACCTCTCCAGTCCATTGTATCACTACATACAACATTGCAAATGTAACAAAAAAGCTGGGGCACCTCACAAGAGGAAGCAAACACTCCATTAAATCTCCACTGCAGGGTTTTCAAACAAACAGGGATGTGACTAGAGATACAGATGAAATCATGGTTTCATTTTGATGTCACAGTACTGTTCATGTCCATAGACCCAAAATTAGCCAAAGAATCCATGACCGGATTGTTTCATAGTACACATGACTTAACTGAATATACGAAGATCAAAATATCCAGGATTATGGATCTCATTAACCTCTGAATCCCACATTCTACTCATGAGAATTTCATCAGAGTATTCTCCTTTTAAAATAATGAAAATCTGGTTCTTTTCCATTATATTGAAAGAAAATAACAAAAAGAAAGCATAAAAGAAATGTTTGGCTGAGCACTAGATAAGACACTAAAATCAACCATATATTTTGAATTAATTTGTAAATGTCCAAGCATTGAAAGTATGGATAGTTGTCTTGTTCTAGAGAGAATCATGCTTATTTTAGTATAATATATTCCCTTCCATTTTGGTAGATTACTGTTTGCTTTAAAAGCCAAAATCTGAAGATCGGATAAGAGCAGCTTATGGTGACACGTATGACAGAGGATTTCATTCAGCTCTGCAAAATTAAACCTGTTATTTCCACACACAAAGAAGACACAGACTGTAGGATGCAAGCCAGTACAGTTTTAATACCATCTGCCTCTTGCTATTGTATACCTGAGAATAATTCTTTAGAGAACAGAAAACAGCCACCTACCTTTTGTATCTACAATTGAAAAGAACTGTGCCACAGCCAAAATATCAAATAGTACAGAAAAGACTATCAGAATATGGTTTATGGACTTGGTAACTCCTCCTGATCTTTAGAGCAAGACATTTAGTACAGCATTCAGATAGCATTTAATTGTGAAACATATGATACCACAGAACTACAAAGAAACTGTCATAAGTCAAGGAGACTCACTATCTCTCACTGTCACTAATAAACTGTCACTAATAAAGGAGAAATCTGAGGTAAGGAAAAAGATATAATTTAATTAATATACAGAAACAATCCTAATCATATCAGTTTGGGCCAGTAAACCATAGGCTGCTTATGCCACTGGTACTGCTTCTACTTTCAAGTCTAAACTCATTTAATATGAGCATTTGCTAAATTATTAAATTTTATTTGAATTATTTTATCCATGAATATCAAAGGGACAGTGCTTCTCTTCATATAATCACTATTTCAGAGCCAAACTTCTCACATTTCTTTGTATTTATTAGTACAATTAGAAGTACATTATTAGTTCAATTCCTTTTTTACATTCTTAGATAGCATGAAAACATTTGTAGCTCTTCCCCAAGTTAAGATTATTGGATTAATCGAGGATCTTTTATACTACTGCAGGCTTCTGGTTGACATTCTTATAATAATAGAGAGAATGAGGGTCCTCCAATGAAGAGTATTGTTACCAAGTTTCCCTAGTCTTCTGCAATAATTCCTTGTCTGAAAATTGACATGTTTTACTGGGAAAGCCATTGAAAGTATAACACTCATTTTTAGTAGATAAGATCCTTTATTGTAGATATGAACAACTTTTGTTAATGCGAAGATCAGATTCCGACAAACTACGAATATGGTTCTGTCTCTCTTTTTCTCTCTTATTCTCACACTCTGAGTAGGTACTCTAAGCATGTACCAGTATATTATGCTGCAATGTATAAATCTTAAATTCCTTTTCTCATCTTTTGCAAGAGACTCCATTTTTATGCTACCTGTTAGTTACATCTAGCCTTTGTTTATAAAATTGTCATTTCTATTCCCAAGTTCCCAATTTCCTACCTTACCAACTTCAGCTGTCACCTTTCTCTCTACAGTATTTCAGTTTTGCCTCTTTCCCTCAAAACTGAATGTCTTGATAACAAGATTTGGGAGACAGAATTAGATTCCCCTGTATTAACTGGGCAAGTTTGGATGCTGAATACCTCCAATATAACCTTGATCTTCTATCCTGTTGGTGCTAATAAACAAAAAATAAATGGGTGAAGTTTTATCTAAAGAGAAAAGAGTTTCTTTCAAAGCTGATATTTAATAGCACAGTTTCTTATGTCATTCTAATAAAACATTATTTAAAGGTCTCCAGAAGAGTGGATCTTTCTTGTCAGATTCCATTGCAAAAATGCCACAATTTTTGGATTAAGTTCAACCTTTATCAATGTCCTTTCCTCACACCTTTGCCCAGTTAATATAGGGAAATCTAATTCTGTCTCCAAAACCTTGTTATCAAGACATTGCATACATTTATTAAAAGACTGACTAATCTAATTTCTTTGCTTATTACAGAAAGGGCTATCTGTCTCTAAAATAGGACCGGGCAAACCTAAGAGTCTAATTCTTTTTCTGTTTCTTTTACCTGCAATAAAAAAGCAGGGCCTATGAAAGTAACCATCCCCAAACTGTAGACACTGTGTGTATAAGATGCATAGCTATTACAACTACTTAAACTCCATTGTCTATGGTTAAATTAATATAAGCCAGAGTAGAACCAAGTCAGATACATGTCAAGATAGCATATAAAATATGTCTACATGCAGCCACTCTACTAATCATTTTTTCCTCTTTTTTCCCAAAGGCGGAACTAACTCCAGTCTGAAAGACATTATTTCAATACATGAGAATCAATGTGGTAGAAAGTCTTGAAATTCAACTGATGGAAAAAGGGAATTGGAACAAGCCAAAAGACAATGGCAATCAGAAGATGGTAAATAAATATTGTTGTGGATCCAAGAAAAGATGAAAATCTAGAGGGTTACTGAGCTTAGCTCTTCAGCTCCTAATTCCAAGTAAAACAGAGGTGCACCTCAATTCACTTGTGCAACTGCTATTGTGTGAGTTACACTAGTCCCCAGCAGGCTTTCAGGAATAATTCTGGGTAGTGATTTTCCCCTTTAATACCCTATATAGGATGAGGCCAGATTACTTGCAGAATTGCCTATTCCTTAGGATTCCTACCTGTCCTAATAGATTTTAGGCACAATGGCTATGATCCAAGTTCCCCTCCTCAGTGAACTAGTGTCACCTATGGTGCCCTGGAAATATGCCCTTTATTATACAACAACAGTCTCCCCCTATAGATACTGATATCCCCGACACTGTTGACCTTCAGGAAAGCAGTGAACATCCAGTTTTTCTCCTAGGCACTGAGGTTAGAATTTACTATAACTAGCATGGGATGGTTGGTGGATTTATGTGAGTTTTATTGGGGCTTCAACATTATTTGTTTTAAGTGATTGTTTAATTATATTGTGTTTAATTTTGTTCACAGTCCAAGAGTTTCTTCTGGTGGATGACTGGGGATGGATGGATGGATGGATGGATGGATGGATGGAAGGAAGGAAGGAAGGAAGGAAGGAAGGAAGGAAGGAAGGAAGGAAGGAAGGAAGACAATTTCCAATTTCCATCTTTTCAGAATTTTATATAAACAGATTGTAAGGCATAAAAAGAGGCAAGTGAACATTGGCTAGAAAATAATGTACATGAGATATGTTTCCATTGCATTGTTGCTGCTGCCATCTTGACTTTTTTTATGCTTCCTGTAGCTGCTGCTGCATGGTATATACAGATGGATTTGGCACAATTACCAGGCTAGATGGGTCATTAGTTCAGGATTTAAAAGCAAAGGATTTTGTTTGCTTTGATGAAATATTGACATTTCCATGTGAGAATCAAGTGTTTCTTAATGGAACCAGGTGATTTCTGCAAAAATGAACTATGGAAGGTAAACAAGACTGCTAAGGTAAAAACTTCTTTTAAACTGAATCAATATTCCTATACATAGCCCTGTTTCATTGTAATGGAAGTAAACCATCTATCTAAGTAGAACTGTGAATTATTTGGTTTTTGACATTCCCAAATAATTTTTAAATGAATATGTTTGTACACTAAAATGTTTTGTTTCCTTGTTTTAAAAAATAAAGTGCCCACATTTTATAATATGGATAAACTGTACAAAAGCTTACTGCTGAATAGGAAATGGTTTCTTGTTGATGGAGAACTCCAACCTTCAAATCATGACTACTCTGTTTGAATTCCTTTCTCAAATGGGATACTTATGCCAGTTGTAAGAAAGATAATTTTCTAGTGCAGAACAGAAAAGCTATTACATTTCTAAGTCTTTTCAAAATTCATTTCCCCCAAACTAGAAATATGAGCAAAGATATGATCAAATGACTAATGACTCAATATATTCCTACAGTAGTTTTGTAAGATTGAAGCTGGACATGGCTCACCTTAGTCAACTCAAAAGCTGCATCTGATGAAGTGCACTGAAGCTCAAGAAAACAGTTGGAAAAGATGCTACCAAACTCCTTTTGACTTTTGCCACTATATCTCTTTTCTTAACTTGTCCTAGCCAAATCATTAACCTTCAGCTTTTCATACAGAGAAATAATTTTTGATATTACATGGTCCAGTAGTTCTAGGCTTTTTATTGTTGTTTATACTTTGTTAATGTATTGATCTTTAGTCCCTTTGCCTTCTTACATATTCAAATTTTTATCCAAATAACCAATCAATGTTCTATAATAATTTTATTTCCAAAGTTAAAATACAAACTTCAACAAAAAGGAAATAATAACAAGGAAAAGTTAAACAAGCCAAAAGAAATGTGCATGAAAAATAAAAGAAGAAAAAGAAAAAACAAACATACATACACAAAAATTATCCTAGCTGAACACTGATAAATATATATTTAGCAATAGTATTCCCCCACGTTGCAAAACAGATCTATTTATAAACTTCTACAGTTTACAATTAACTTGCCCAGCTAATTTAACCTACCATCTATCTACTGTTAAAAATAAAGTTAACAGATAAATCCAACAAAAAACTAAACTTCAAAGCCCTCTGTTAACAATCTATTATTGTATTTCACATGCAGACAATCGACAACAATTTCTAATCTTTTGCACTTAATATTTGCACATAATAGCTATATAACAAGCACTCAAGCTGCTATTGGAAGTGTTGATATTAGTCCACCAATACCTATGGAAATACATCCTTTACGTAATTTTCAAAGGAATTATTGTAATACAATGTGAACACAACTTAGCAAATACCTGACCTCGAGCAAACAAATTAAACTTACACAGATATAGCAGAATTTTTTTTTGGTTTTCTGATTACACCACAAGAAGAACTGAATTTCAAAATTGTGTTACATATGTTGATCTTTCTATCATGGTTATAGAATCAAAGATTTGTAAGACTTGGCCATTTAGAAAATTAAACCCATCTCCTGCTCTTTACAGGAATCCAATTTAAAGTGTCTATGAAAACAACTGGTCAAAATCTGCTTAAAGAATTCTAGCAAAGGTGAGTCCATAACTTGTTTGAATAATTGGTTCCATTCTTGAACTTTTCTTATTGCTTTTTTCCCCCTATCATTGAACTGGAGACTATTCTCCTACCACTTAAATTCTGGTCTTTGTGAAAACTGAAAAGGAGATCTTGACCTTTTTCTATGTGGCCTCTGCTCAGGTTCTTGAAGAATACTATCATATCACATCTGAATTTGTATTTTTCAAGATTCAACATTTCCAGTTCCTTCCATTTCTCTCCAGTTGTAAAGCACTATGAAGCGGTTTATAAGTATAAGTGCTATTCCTATTCCTAGATTGTTGTAAACTGTATTTGTTCTTTTAGCTAATGACTTATATATCCATTCTGTATTCACATTCCAAGCATGAATGCCATTCTTTGTCATTCAACAGTGGTCTTATATTACCATGGATACTTCTTATTACTGCAATCAACATTAAATTTTTTCAGTTTCCCATGGTGTGCTCAATAGAGATTAGGCAACAAGAGTAGAAAGTATAAAAAGAGAGAATGGAAATTTGTGTTGGTAAGTATGAATGAGATGTTTAATCTTACACCAGAGTGTATACAGTTGTTATAATAACTCACAGATGCGGCATGCTGATTTAAAGAAGTTGCATAAGCTTAAACATAGTGCTAGGAGAAAAGTTTGATTACAGGCTTTTACGCCTGTGATTACAACAGATTATATACAAAATATACATACATTATATACAAAGTAGAAATAATATTTCTTATGCTTTTATTTGATATCATAGGGTTGTTCTTAAGAGGTTTATTCGTGGTTTATTGAAATAGTCAAATTTCAATTTACTTTGGAATGTAATTTTATTTAAGTTGTTCATGTTTTATGGCGTTAGTTGTTACACTTATATACTTTTGAAACAGGGCTTTTTGAAATCTGCAAAATGGAATTATGGTTTTTTCAGACCCACGGAAGCTCTTTTCTATGTTTTGTTAAGGTTCAATGTTTGTTCTTCATGCCTGTATTGTGTGAACTCAGCCAGCTATTGTAATTTATAAACAATTGCATACTATGTTGTCTGAACTCAGGAAATTGTAATTTAGCTAATCTATTATTGCTTTGTGTCTATGATATATGAAACATTCTTTTATGAATAAACTAGGATTGGAGAAGCTCAGTTTAAACTTCTCATTGGGAATGAAGCTAACTGTATGAAGTAGGGTTACTGGTACCATAAAAAACCTGATTGTGGTGAGTTCAAACTAGAAATAGCTGAGGAAGTAATGTACGCGCTCTTGGAGAAAGGACAAGATAAAAATGTGATGACTATTTAATATAGTGTGACCTCCTCCATGCAGAACTCTTTCATAATTAGGCATATAACATTATTTATAGTACTACAAAATATTATTTGACACAGGAAATACCAAACAAATAATTTCCATGGAGTTGCAAAATTATGGTTCAGTGTGCACGACAAAGCTTTCCCCTCCCCTCCTCTTTAAGCTATCACTTATTAAGAGCTATTTAACAATGATAGTTAATCCTCCCTAGCAGTTGTTTTCAGCAGTATCATAAGATAACAATTATCAATCAATATGCTGTAGAGTTTTTCTCATAAATACTTCTGGAGATGGAATCAAAAACAAAATCCAGAAAAACATGAACAAGGGAGAGAGCTAATTTGAATAAAAGAGAGCTAATTTCAGTAAACGTAGAGAGAGATTGAGAAAAATTCCATGGATGAGAATCCTCAAGGGGAAAACAACTCAAGAAGCTTGGGAAATTTTGAAAAAAGAGATTACAAAAGCCCAGTCTAGCACAATACCATTGAAGAAGAAAAATAACAGCTCCCAAAAGAAACCAGCATGGCTGCATAAAGAACTCTCTGACAAATTGAAAGACAAAAAAGATAAGTATAAAAAGTGGAAAGAGGGAGACATAACTAAGGCAGAATATCAGCAAATAGCCTGAGCCTGTAAAGGTGAAATAAGGAAATCTAAGGCTCACAATGAAGAAAGGCTTGCCACAAAAGTAAAGTGATTTGGATGAGGGAATAAATGGGGAACTCATTAAACCAAGCTGGTAGAAATAGCCAACACTCCAGAAGATAGGCTTAAGATACAGAAGGATCTTGACAAACTTGAACATTGGGCACTATCTAATAAAATGAAATTCAATGGTGAAAAGAGTAGGGTTCGACATTTAGGCAACAAAAACGAAATGCACAGGTACAGTATAGATGGTACCTTGCTCAATAGAGGTAACTGTGAAAGGGATCTTGGAGACCTAGTAGACAACCATTTAGATATGAGCCAGCAATGTGCAGCAGCTGCCAAAAAAGCCAACACAGTTCTAGGCTGCATAAACAGAGGGATAGAATCAAGATCACGTGAAGTGTTAATACCACTTTATAATGCCTTGGTAAGGCCACACTTGGAATACTGCATACAGTTTTGGTCGCCACAATGTAGAAAAGATGTGGAGACTCTGGAAAGAGTGCAGAGAAGAGCAACCAAGATGATTAGGGGACTGGAGGCTAAAACATATGAAGAACGGTTGCAGGAACTGGGTATATCTAGTTTAATGAAAAGAAGGACCAGGGGAGACATGATAGCAGTGTTCTGATATCTCAGAGGGTGCCACAAAGAAGAGGGAGTCAAACTATTCTCCAAGGCACCTGGGGGAAGGACAAGAAGCAATGGGTGGAAACTAATCAAGGAGAAAAGCAACTTAGAACTGAGGAGAAATTTCCTGACAGAACAATTAATCAGTGGAACAGCTTGCCTCCAGAAGTTGTGAATGCCCCAACACTGGAAGTCTTTAAGAAGATGTTGGATAGCCATTTGTCTGAAACGGCATAGGGCTTCCTGCCTAGGCAGGGGGTTGGACTAGAAGACCTCCAAGGTCCCTTCTAACTCTGCTATTGTATTGTATTGGAAGGGAGATTTCCATTTTGTTTCTGCATAAGACAGTGGAGAACAAGTTAGTCAGTCCTTCTTAAAGCCAGTTTGTTGGCTTCAACCCAATCTTGAAAATGTTTAAGCTTGGCAAATAGTTTACTGGTCTTGTTTAGTAGATTAAGTCTATTATTAGCTGTATATTGTTTGTTGTGAAAAGGAATATCACCAAAGCTTGGATATAAGGTCACCTTGGTTGATATATATAAATAAGGAAACAAATACTGGTATTTATCAGTTGGGATTTCACTGTTTCTGATATAGTGTAATTTACTCAATGCCTGGAGCTTTGTGACTTTCAGAGATCTTATCAGTTCTATTTCTGATACCGAGACTGAGATCTAGTTTTCAAGCTCCAGTAGCTCTGTTACAGAGCTAAATAATGTTTACTATGGTTTTCATACAGGACCTTATAATGCACTTCCCTTACCAATACACGCATTTGATGTGAGAATGTACTATGAAAGCTCAAATTGTTAAACAGCTCAAATTGTTAAACAGCAGAAAAGTGAAGCCCAGATCTGAAATCTTGTCAAGTTTATGACAAATTAAATCAATACCTGCCAGTTTCCCATAGTATATGTATTCTTTTTCACCTTGATAAGATATTGATATAATCATTAATGTTAAGGGAAGGTCACTGGTGTGCTATTAAAGGCTTTTGTTTATAACTTATGTAGGCCTTCTTGAATGCATTGTTACACTACATATATTGATGGTGAAATCACTTAGCTGGTCTGTGGCTTGAACTGACCCACCTTTGTCTATTCTCTATGCTCAGTTTAGATTTCATTAGCATTATGTTAAAACACATGTGGAGATGATGGTTTAGGAAGAGTTTGCCTTTCTGTCAGTAATATGCTAGCTGCAATCTTTTCTGAAAAGGTCTTTTCTGAACTTTTTGTTTGGACATTTACATTACACTTTACATGGAGTTGCCTTTGAAAATTACTTAGAATCTGTGATTGATCTAAAATGCAGCAAACTATTTATAAGCCAATGGGAGCTTTATATTGGTTATGAATAAATGTTTTGATACTGAGTGCTGTTTTTGACCTTTAAAAACCAAGTTGTTGAGAATGGGATTTACTTAAGACCTTGTTGTCTATATGTGTACTATATTCATGTTAGTAAAGAATATGGTTTGCCAGTTTTCAAGATTATGTTTGCATTATTTCTACATTATGGTTATCTTTATGTTGTTTTATTGCACTTTGTCAGGAGTCCATTTGTAAATTGGGTGGCTTATGCAATAAATAAATATTTGAGAATCATTCCAAATAGAAGCATAAATATTCTATCAACATTGCATTGCCTTTATTCTGGCAAAAATAATTCAAAGGAGATTGAACAATTTTTCCCAGGGAGCCTTTTCAAGACCAGCAATATCAAATTTATACTTTATTGTGACAAAAATAATATTTCCTTAGTTCTGAGATCCTCAGAAGCTCTTCCAAAGTCATTGTTAGCATTGCTGAAAGGCTAATATCCTGAGCACAGCAAAGCTAAAAAGAAGAAAGGCACCAAATGAGATTGTGGAACAAATGATGAATGAGAAGGAATCATACCCAGCAAAAAAATATGGAAGATGGGCAACATCACTGTCAGATAAATCTTTGGAAAACTCCACAGGTAACAGTAAAAAGCTGAAAGAAATTCACAATTTATGAAAGTGATCTTTATAAATCAAATAAACTCTTTATTAGAATTGTTTATCTTGAGCTCAAATAAAACATAATTGCTGCAGAGCAATGAAATTGGGACCAGTTAATTCAAGTGAACTCTATTCTCCTATTCTTAAAATACCATGTTTCAATCCTTTCCACTCTGTTTAGTGTCATTGTTAACCATTTGGAGTACTATATGCAGAAAGTTGGGATATAAATCTAAAACAATCCATAAATGGATATTTGCTTGCATTTAAGAAAGCTTTTCCTCCTAACATTTCAAACTCAGTTATTTTTGCTTTACATCACTTCATGTAGTTATACTAGGTAAATACTTTCAGAGTGAATTTTTTGATATATTCAAGTGAAGAATAGACTTCTTAAGGTATGTGCTCTGTTCAGTCAACATATTGAATACAATTTAAAATTCATTAAAGTAGCATGAAACCTTAACATATTTCCTTTCAACATTATCATGGTATAGAAAAATGAAAGAATTCTACACACAAACTCTGACATATCTCCCCCAATATGTAAGGTCTACATTTACACTAAAAAGGTCACCCCATTTTTACCAGATTTCCAAATGCAGCAGAATTCAAGCAACATTCACAATAAGGCTAATCTATTCACTTTAACAGGCAGAATTAACAAATAGAAAGCATATTCCAATATGCAGAGCAAAAGAAGCAATAGCACTTCATTACTCTGATTTTAAATGTATGCAAAGAACATGTAACCCAGAGAGTTACAAACAGTAGCTATTTGCATGAGAAGTAAATAATTAATTTTAATAGTAATTTAGATGCTCTGAATTGGAAATTTAAATATATAGTAAGTAGACTATGGATATAAAGATAAACAGAGGGAAATAAGGCTAGGGGATTATGGGATTTTTACCACTCAGACTATAATTTGCAAATAAGACAGAACCAGGGCCCTTCCTAGTGAAGGACTGGGAAACAATCTTAAATGTGTGGAGAGTTGTGGGATTTTCAGGGAAGAAATGACAAAGATGGTTCTGAAAAACTGAGCCAACGATCTCAGCAGACTGAAGAGACAGCTCTTTGATAATTGCCCACAAATTGCCTATGAAGAGATCACAAAATAGCAGTCTCCAGCAGATTTAGCACTTTGGGAGACAAGGAAATAGCCATCTTGTTCAAACTGCAATTGTGCCTTTGAAATAACACTTCGTTTGCATCCTTCCTTTTCTAATCACTTTTTGAAAATGCTTGTTAAGTACTTTTGGACCCTAAACTAGAAGGAATTAAATATTACATTTAAAAGTATTAGGGAGCAATTATCCCAGTCTGGAGGAGGAGTTCAAATAAAGAATTAGTTTGGGGTCGTGACATGAACCCAAGAGGGCAAGATCTGACTGCTTTGCTCCCCATTTTAGAGATAAACACATAGAGATAAACCACATTTACACACCATTCAAAAGAAGCAATAAAAAGATCAGAACATATCCTCTTCAGCAGCCAACACCCAGATAAACCAGAATTAACATAAAAAGCCCAATACCTTAATCTAAGAACTATCTAGGAGAACCACATCCCCACCAATATTGGCAGGGCAAGTTACTATATATAAACAGGGAGCAAACACAACACTCATTGGCACTTGGATAATGAAACATCTGCAAGCAATCAACCAAGCTCAGAGAGCACCAAGGACTTCATAGAGTAGAAGACTCAACCAGCCACCAACTTGTACTTGGATCAGGGCCAGCAAGAAGGTGATGGAAAAGAAATCAAACAGAGCCAAAGGGAAAATGCAAACTGCTGCATCTGACTTTTGCATGGCCATTAAAGTGATAAGCAAGGAGAAAGGGATAAAATTGAGGGTGGGAATATGTTTTGTGCTTCTGATAATATCTGAATCAGGCCCATGCATGAAATAACAGGAGAAAAGAACCTTGTACATATCTTTTGCAATGTATTTGTGTATCTCTTTGGATATCAGTACCTGAATAACTTTGTGTTATTCAGTCTATGAATATATTAATGACACAATGCAAGTATAGGTACTATATGTATTACGGTATAAAAAGAGAAGTGTGAGAGAGTACCTGGCAAGGATCTGAGCCAGGCTGCATCAAAGTTTCCAATTTGAAACAATTAATTAGGGTCTGTACTGTAATTAAACTAGGACCACAAATCATATTGTATTGCTGTGCCCTGATGCAACACATTTTCCTCAAATCTGTAGCTCATTAATGAGACTGACCATCTGCAATGTTATCAGTACTACTGCAAGTTACTATTTTAACTTTCTGTTTCCTATTATTTTCCCTTATTCTGACCTACCCCGTCCCCCAACTTACCTTTCCAAGATCCAAAACGGTCCCTTTGCCTGGTGTATCTTCCATTTGTTCACATGGTGAACTTTCTATCTCTCATTTCTCTCTTTGACCCCCAAAGAGAGAGAAGGTCAATGTTTCCATAACCTAGAGTCTCTGTTGAAACCATGTCTTTTGAAAATAACACACCTATAATTTTCTTTGTGAAACTGCTAGTTTATTTCTAAAGCTTGACTGTCTTTCATTCTCACAAATATCTGTCTCCATGGACTATGCAGTAAATCCATAACACAAAAGACCATTTCCTTGGCTATCAGAAAATAGGAAGTTGTATTAACCAAATTGTATTTTTGAAAGAGAAATTAGCAGCACACATAAAAATGTTTTAATGAATGAAGGCACATTGTGTACATTGAAAGTACAAAATACATGATTAATTTGAACTATAAAACAGTAAATATTTAAGATACTCTTCAGAAAAACTCATTCCTAATGACATGGATACATCCAAGCCACTTTCCTGGCATCAGTATGGAAACAGTTTGTCAATGTCTTCTTCTTGGTTGTTGTTTTGACTTCCTACTGTACTCTCCATTTCTAGAAAAGCATCACTTATTAGAATAGAAAAAAATACTTTACCTTGAGCTAATGTACAGTACATTTATGCTAGCTTTCAGAAGTGTTAAAATCAAATGGTCCTATATCTGCCACATTGTGTAAGATAATATTGGGAACCATTAATTTCCCAATAGAACATATTGTTCCTCATAAATGCCAACAAGATTTTATCTAAAAAGAAGTATTAGGAGAGTTGGGAAAATCTTGAGATTTCCTGAAATACTGAATCCAGAATGACAAAATGACAAAAATAAGGATGGAAATTCAAGAAAAACATACACTGTTCAGTATTCCTTTCCCAGAATGGCTTGAATTGATGCAAGCAAAGGAAAACATGGTGGGGAAACAGGATTGGGAAAGTGATAGAATGAAGATGAATCTATAGAATGGAGTAGCCTTCCAGTCGTACTGCCTGAGAATTCTGGGAATATTAGTCACAATAAAGTTGGAGGGGAAGGGAGATCTAAGCATTACTTCAGCTCTCTAGTTTCATAGACACTTTTTTTTGCAATCATTTCCAGCATGTTTCATTCAAATGTACTTTTGTTTCCCAGCCTGCTAAGTACATATTTTACTAACTGTAAAATATGTACTTACATTCTTTAGGCCAGTGATGGCAAACCTTTTTTGCCTCGGGTGCCAAAAGCATGTGCTTGCCCACCATTGCACACACTCTGGTGCCCGCCCCAATAATTTAATCACCCCATGCCATGCCCCCTGTGCATGTGTGCATGACACCCCACCCTGCTGCCCCATGCATGCATGTACAACTTTCTTGGAACCTGGGAAGGGCGAAAACGCCCCCCTCTCAGAGGCCCTCCTGAGACCGGAAACAGTCCATTTTCCAACTTCCGGTGGGCCCAGTAAGTCCGTTTTTTGCTCTCTGGAAACTTCAGGAAGCTTCCCTGAAGCCTCCAGAGGACAAAAAAATGATGAAAATCAAGGCTGAAAATCAGCTTGCCAGTGTGTGCATGCGTGCTGGAGCTGACAGGGCAACACCTCACGTGCCCTCAGAAATGGCTCTGTGTGTCACCTGTGGCACATGTGCCATAGATTTGCCATCATGGCCTTAGGCAGACAAATAGGTTGCTATATAAATGAATACCATATTTTTGGGAGTAGAAGTCACATCTTTTTCCCTCAAAAAAGAGGCTGAAAATCTAGATGAATACAGCATGTTTTTTTGCCTCCTGAAACCCCACTCCTTTCACCAAAATGGCCATGCATAGCCTTTAGGAGGCTTTGAGAGTGCTCCTGGGGGCTAGAGAGGGCAGAAATGAGCAAAAATTGGGTCATTGTTTGCTCAGTGTTGCCCCTGCCAGTCCCCAGGAGCATTCTAAACCTCCTGAAGACTATGCATGCCTTTTTTTTTACAAAAAATGGGCCGTTTTTTGTTCATTTGGGGGAGGCATCTCTCAGGAGCACTCTACAGGCTTCCTAAAGACTATTCGTGCCCCCTTTTTGCAAAACAACGGGGCCATTTTTGTGAAAACTGGGGCCATTTTTGGGAGGTCTGCAGAATGCAAAATCTTTTTTTTTAATTTGCCTGTTCAAAATCTTGTTGTGTCTTATACTCCAGTGCGTCTTATACTCCAAAAAATAGGGTAGCTAGTGATCAAAAACCATTAAGAGTCGTGGTGGTGCAGTAGTTAGAATTTCAGTTCTGCAGATTACTTCTGCTGATCACTGGCTGAGTTAGAAGTCTTTTGCTCCAACCCCCTGCTCAAGTAGGAGACCCTATATATCATTCCAGGCAAGTGGCTGTCCAGTATCTTCTTAAAAGCCTTTAGTAATGGAGCACTTGCAGCTTCTGAAGGTAAGCCATTCCACTGGTTAATTGTTCTCATTGTTAGGAAACTTCTTCTTAATTCTAGGTTGCTTCTCTCCTTGATTAGTTTCCACCCATTATTTCATGTCTTGCCTTCTGGTGCTTTGAAAATAGGTTGACTCCCTCTTCTTTGTAGCAACCCTTAAAATATTGGAACATTGCTATAAATACAGTGACTTGAATACCAGACTTAGTTCTAGACATGCTGAATAGATTTGACAACTATCTAATATTTGCATTTCTAACTTGTTTTACACACTAAGTGATGATTTTCTCTTTTACTTCCACATGAAAAATGTTATTTACTTTTAAAACATCCCAATACTTATAACTTTCCTCAGCTACTACCATTTATTAGTACAATTCTATCTAGGTATTCAAGTTTTCCTTTTTTTAAAAATAGACAGTACAGCATAATGATCTAATTCAAATTCTATTTTGTCACTAACAATATGAAAAGTGATGGTGCTCTCAATATGATTTTAAATATACAACAAATATAAATCAGTTATGAACCATTTGCCCATTGCTTGAATAATTCATTGCTGAAACTATTGTTGAAAATCTACAGTATGTTAGTGAGATTACAGCCATATTAAAAAACAATAGGAATAGTTGCCTTGAAATTTTTCGCTTCTAATTTTGATTTCTCCCGTTCTTCTGTATTTGTATCAATGTTATTTTTTATTGTATTATTTAAAAGAGTCATACATTTTTTATTAATTCTAAAATTTCCAAATATTTTTAAATCTAACTCTAGGATAGTGATTCTAATGGTCTTTTGCTATTCAGCTAGAACACATAAATACATGCTTTTTAGAGTTTTTAAATATTTTTTAACCAATCAAAAGTTGGTGTTCTGTACCTTTCATTTTAAAAAATATATATCTTTTTTGCTTTACAGTGTAAAATGAACTTGAGATTGGCTGCCTGTAGATATCAATGACTTATTATTGTCATCATTAATATCTTCTGCACATATAACTATATTACAAATAAAAATGAATACCTAACTGCCCTTCTGAAATAATTTATAAATGGGAAGGAGGATAGCAAAGTAAGACTAGAAACAAACATGATTAAGATCAGAAAAAGTGGAAGTAGCTTAGAATACTGTTGTTGCAATATGTTCTATAACTAATCTGCAACAGGTATCCTACCTTCCCCTTTCCTATATACCATGTGACAAACTCATGGCATCACGTTGTTGTCACATGACATTCTGTGACAATTTTCCCATTTGTGGAGCTGCGCTGGACATGGCCTGCGTGTGACACATCCGGCCCTTAGGCCACCAGTTTGACATCCTTGCTATATACCATGAACTTAAAGTTAAGTGTATCAAGGCTAAATAATTATTTCACACATCTCTACTTTTCACAGAAATAGACTGTTGTCTATTTCTCATCCACTGCTTTTCTTAGCTGGCCATTGATTCACGGCCCACATTTTTAGCAGGCAAAGAGCATCTTTGATTATTTCTTTTAATTTTTTAGCATGAATCATTTATGTTCTCCTCCAACATTAGAGTCTTCTCCAGGGTTAGGTCTTTGGGAAGAAAATGGTAAGCGAGCATCTGTCTGCCCTAGACGAGTTCAAATCACCAGGACGGATGGATTACACCCCAGGGTTCTGAAGGAACTGAAGGAACTGGCAGACGAGATCTCAGAACCACTACATTATATCTTTCAGAGATCCTGGAGCACCGGGGAACTGCCAGAAGACTGGAAAAGAGCTGATGTGGTTCCCATCTTCAAAAAAGGAAAAAAAATAGATCCAGGAAACTATAGACCCATCAGTCTGACCTCAATACCAGGGAAGATTCTGGAAAAGATAATTAAGCAATGAATTAGCGAACACCTAGAAGTAAACAAAGCAATAGCCAAAAGCCAACATGGGTTTGTAAAAAACAGATCATGCCAGATCATGCATTCGTTGACAAAGTAACAAAATTAGTGGACCAGAGGAATGCTGTCGATATAATTTACTTGGACTTCAGTAAGGCATTTGATAAAGTAGACCATAACCTACTATTAAATAAAGTAGAAAAATGCGGGTTAGACAGCATCACCACCAGATGGATTCACAACTGGCTGACCAACAACACTCAACGTGTAGTCCTCAATGCAGTCAAACTATTTTCCAAAGCACCTGAGGGCAGAACAAGAAGCAATGGGTAGAAACTAATCAAGGAGAGATGCAACTTAGAACTGAGGAGAAATTTCCTGACAGTTAGAACAATTAACCAGTAGAACAGTTTGCCTCCAGAAGTTGTGAATGCCCCAACCCTGGAAGTCTTTAAGAAGATGTTGGATAGCCATTTGTTTGAAATGGTATAGGGTTTCCTGCCTGGGCAGGGGGTTGGAGTAGAAGACCTCCAAGGTTCCTTCCAACTCTGCTATTGTATTGTATTTGCATAATGTCACACTATAAATCACCAGGCTCAAATTATCCAACTTCAGACATAATGTGTCTAAAGTAGGATAATTTGACCTTGGTCATGTATAGCTCAAATGAGCAGTCCCAGCTGATTTGTGAAAACCCTGGGTTGATTTATTCAATGATCCATCTGTTTCTTTTCTTGGATGTCCGTGATATTCTCAAGACTTTTCTGCAACTCAAAAGCCCCAATAGTCTTTATATCCCCCTTCTTCAAAGTCCAAGATATGAATGCATAATTTTAAATGGTTTGAATTCCTCAATCCGACTGAATGCTAAAGTGTGGATAAAACTGTGGCTCCATTTGTTTAATGTGCAGACAGTGAATATATTTAAGAATTACTTTAATTTACTACATCCAATTTTCTGTTTTGTTGTACCTTTCAGTTTAAATTGCTTTTTTAAAACTGCAAATTATTCAACGTCATTTAACACACTATTCCTTTTGTTTTCTCCAATAGCATAACATGCTGTTTTTTTAAATGTCACATAGATAAAGGTTTTGCATAACATTATTTATCTCTACAGCATTATCAATTTGATATTGCCTGTTCAAGCCCCTTCTTATTTAGAATGCCATTGTTTCCAACTACCATTTAATTCTATAAATATCACAAATTATACAGATAAGCACAAGCCTTTTATTCTTAAATATACTGACATGAGTTTAACTCATGTTTTTATAAGAAAAGTATGTTTGTAAATTGCATACTAAACCACATCGGGATATATAGTGCTGCTTTTATATGAATATGGAACTTTCCACACACAACTGGTAATTATAACACATTCTGTCTATTTCCTAAATGATGTATGATAAAGGAAGAAGTAGAAGACATCCTGTAAAATCCCATGTTTTAAATACTATAAGCTTTCATTCAATTTAGAAACATGCCACATTTTGAAGAATGCCCTCTGTGCATAATCATATTATTTTTAACACTAAAACAAACATACATGAAGGAGTCATGTTACTGTTCTGAATACCCACATTGATTCCAACCATAAACAGCCAAGTAATTAAGAGTTTCAGAGCCTCATTGGTGATGTAGCAATTGTTCACAGAATGCAGTATTTACATCACATCTCATTGCTACTCATCAGACTGGAACTTTCAAAATGAAAGGAAAGCAATAGTAGACATAGCCCACATATATGTCTCCATTCATTATATATTCTTACAGCAATATATTAAACTTGTAAAAGATATGCTGTGTAAAGTAGGCAAGTAAGTCAATTACTATGAGACAAATTACCAAGTACTTTATACTCAATATATTTATTGCGCCAATATTAATACTCCTGAATAATCTTGTCACAAATATAATCAAGACAGTATGCAAAATACACATACATACTTAAATTTATTGAAACAATGTAGTTGTTTAATGCATTGTCATCATGAATATACAGAAAGAAAACTATTTAGGATATTATAGTTATTCTATCAGTCTCTGTCTAGATAAAAGTTCTCACACATCCACCTGTATAGCTCACATATTATATATCAACTACATGACAGATTTTCTGTATAACTAAAATGAGTTAATCTATTTTGATCATTGATTTTGAACACATGATTTTTATGCATTCCAGCTCCAAAAAGAAGAAGAAGAAGAAGAAGAAGAAGAAGAAGAAGAAGAAGAAGAAGAAGAAGAAGAAGAAGAAGAAGAAGAAGAAGAAGAAGAAGAAGAAGAAGAAGAAGAAGAAGAAGAAGAAGAAGAAGAAGAAGAAGAAGAAGAAGAAGAAGAAGAAGAACCTTATCGTTGCCAAATTACTAATCTCAAAACCTGATCCATTGTCCTTTTGGGCTCCTATTAAGATGATAGTCTTTTTTTTTACTTTACAAGTTTAAAGCCCAATATGGAATAAGGGACGCAGTGGCTCAGTGGCTAAAATACTGAGTTTGTCGATCCAAAGGTCGGCAGTTCAGTGGTTCAAATCCCTAGTGCCACATAATGGGGTGAGTTCCCATTACTTGTCCCAGTTTCTGCCAACCTAGCAGTTCGAAAACACATAAAAATGCAAGTAGAAAAATAGAGACCATCTTTGGTGGGAAGGCTCAGCATTCTGTGTAACTTCGGTATTTAGTCATGCCAGCCACATGACCACAGAAACATCTTTGAACAGTGCTGGCTCTTTGGCTTTGAAATGGAGATGAGCATTGCTTACAGGGAATGACTAGCACATAGGTGCAAGGGGAATCTTTATCATTACCTTTACCTTTATTGCACCAGACCAGGCTATGTGCAAAATTACCTTACACTAAGGATATTTACCTGTCTTAGCAAGTCAAATAGGGTAGGCATGCTCTTAGTTCCTTCCCCAAATATTCCCATCTGATGGGAGCTAGGAAGAATGGCTTTTCCATAGAAAGTTCATTCAGTCAATCAATTTTTATTGCCACCCATTTCAGCCTAGTGACTCTGATTTAGAAAACAATTCTAAAACTATAAAACAGCTAAAGCAATTAAAAACAATTGAAACAATACATAATTGGTATTTATTAGGAGAAAGCCCACTACTGTACATCAAATTAGTTGTGTTATTGCTTTAATATGCTACCTACCTACCAACCCGACAAATGTAACTATTTATGAATACTTCATAGCCCAATTAACTCAATTTAATTTGTCTGGCTATTATTTCTTTTTGCCATCCACAATGCATGTGAAAATCAGTTCCAAAGTATGATTATAAATTGTCCAGAGACTCCTACAAACCATTACCTAGAGGCCTTCTTTCAGTTGTATTTGGGAAGCAAAAAAGAAAGTATGGAATGGCATCTTTAGTTATGCTGTCTTGACAAACACCTTAGTGGCTTTTTGAGTGGACTCTAGAAATAAGGCATGAGAAAGAATATCATCCACATGCCTAAGACATAACCAGGAGCACCTCCCGGGACAAAGCATTCCAGGCACTATCTTCTCTGACATATTTGTCTACCTTTTTTTTTTTAATTGCTTTTAAAATAGTAATAGAAATAGGAAAGAAGCAAAATGCAAAATAACATGCCTAATCAGAAAATACATAAATGTTTTTAAAATAAGTGAAAATATATAAAAAAATAAAAATAAGATGTGGAATATACCGTATTTTTCAGAGTATAAGACACACCTTTTTTCCTCTAAAAAGAGGCTGAAAATCTGGGTGCGTCTTATACATCAAATACAGCATTTTTTTTGCGTCCTGAAACCCTGCCCCTTCACCAAAATGGCCACATGCATACCATTATGGAGGCTTCCAGGGAGCTCCTGGGGATTGGGGAGGGCAGAAATGAGCGAAAAACAGGGCATTTTTGTCCCCCCAGCCCCCAGCAGCACTCTATAAGCCTCCATAAGGCTATGCATGTAATTTTTTTGACCAAATAGCAGCCCGTTTTCGTGATAAATGTGCCTTTTTTTTGCTTATTCTTGACCCCCCACCCCCCAGATGCACTCTGCAAGCCCCCCCAAGGCTATTCATGCCTTTTATTTGAAAAAAAAGCAGACCCATTTCAATGAAAAACAGGCCATTTGGGGAGGTTTGCAACGTGCAAAAGGGGGGGGGTCCCTTTTGGAAAGCTGTTTAGTAAGAGTGATTGATGAGAATTATGTTGGTCAAGTACTGTGCCTGCAGAAACAAAGATTTGTTCCAAAGGTGGTCAGTGATTTCCTTCTCCAGCACATGGGTAAATACACCAGGAAACATCTACCTACCTACCTACTTACCTACTTTCTCTCTCTCTACCTACCTATCTAATGTATTTCTCTCTCTGTGTATTTCTCTCTCTATCCCTCTACCTACCTACCTATCTATACTCTCTCTCTCTCTGAAATACCTACTGTATTTCTCTCTCTCTCGCCCCCTCCCTCCTTCCCTCCCTCCCTCTACCTCCCTCCCTATCTACCTACCTATTCTATCCCTCTCCCTACCTACCTACTGTATTTCTCTCTCTTTCTCTCCCTCTCTATCCCTCTACCTACCTACTTTTTAAAAAAAATTGCCTCTTCAAAACCTGGGTGTGTCTTATACTCCGGTGTGTCTTATACTCTGAAAAACACGGTAATATGTGGTTACAACACTAAGCAATTACATTACTCCTGTATATATACATATATTTCAAATACATTTATGACTATCACATTGTTTGCTTTTTTTATATTGAAAAAGTTTTATTGGTTTTTACCATTTTCGAAAAGGGTAGGGTAAGGGATACAGAAACATATTAAGAACTTTCACGTCGGGATCATTGGCCCTTCTAGGGCTTCATAATAAAACATTAAAAGAACATTTTTCCAAAAGTACTACAAAGTGAAAATAAGTACAAGATTCCTAAATTCTCCATTCTATGCTAGCAGTCGTGTACAAACATCCAGACATAAGGTTATGCAATATTAATAATAATTTAAAAAAAAGCAAAGTTATTTTTTCGATCTAAGTCTCTTGGCAATTGTATCTTCTTTTTCTCCTCCCTGGCCCCCAGCGGGCGGGGCCATGGCTCCCTCCGTCCCCCCTGGATCTTCCCCCAGGATAGAGGAATGTTTTTTAAGAAAGGCTTCCGCCTCAGCAACTGTTTTAATCCTTACTCTTCCTTCATCCCAGAACACCAACATCCCTTCCGGCATCACCCACTTAAACCAGATCCCGTGGTCAAACAATTTTCTGGATAAGAAGGAATACCTCCTTCTCACCTCCCTAATCTTTTTTGGGATCTGTTTCAAGATGGTGACTTCCTTTTGTTGGTAAATTAACGGCCCCCCTCTCTGCGCCTTCAAAATTCCCTCTCTGGTTGACCTTCTAACAAATTTAATATGTATCTCTCTGGGTACTTCATTTATCCTGGCATATGCTGAATTTATTCTGTAGACTAGGTCAATGTCCCCCCTGATCTCATCTTTAGGTTTCTGTAAATAGTCTGCTAAAATTGTACACATGAGATCAGGAAGGAATTCACCAGATTCTTCAGAAATATTCTGAAATCTTAAAAAATATGACATCCTTTCAAAGTCCATCCTAGACATATGACCAGACAAATCTGCAATTTCAATGTTGACATTTTTAAGTTCTCCCTTTGCCCCAGCCAGCCCCCCTTCCAGCTCCTCAGTCTTCTGTGAATTCTGCAGCACTTGCTTCCGTGTTTCCAGAAGGTCCTCCTTAAAACTTTTATTATAAGCTCTCAAAGCTTTAATTCCCTGCACCAAAACTTGTAACACTGATTCCAAAGATAACATTCTTTGTTCCAATCCTGCCAATTCTGATTTTGATGCCATGGTAAGCTGTCACTAAGATGGCGTTTTTTGGGTGGGGCCATTGTGGCAAATCAGGAGCAAAACAGTTCAAGTGAAAGTTGTAAAAGAATTCAAGACCCAGCAGAGAAACACTTTTCACAGTCAAAAATTTTAGCAGAGAAGGCACTCAGGGAAGGAATCAATTAATCCAGAAATTTCTTCATTAGTAGAGAGAGAGAGTCCATTTCACAAAGAGATGTTGGTAATTTTCCAAAGGTAAAAATAGTCATTCAGGAACAAAGGGAACCATCCTCCACCGCCCCGTCTGAGAGCCAGGAGGAGAAAATAACCAAAGAAAAATTGTATCAAGCCAGCCGGACTTAGATACATTGTAAGAAAATAAGCCGCAGATCACTTTCGCTTATTTCAAAGCAGTCCGGAAACAAAGTATCCGGTTCCTCGCAACGAGGAGCCATTTCCAAACGCCGCTTTAAATCCGAGGGGGGGTTTAACCAACAAACACCCCCCTCTACGTTCTTTCAATCCAGGCTGCCAGCATAAATAATGTTGTAAATCACTCACTCTTCACCTCGCCGCCAAAGCCCCAGGGAGCCTTCCGACCCGCACGCTCAGTTCTTTTTAAATTCGCTGATCGTTACCGTCCTCCATTGGCGAAGGGAAACTCCCCCCGCAGCATGCCTCCCCTCGCCTAGACCGAAGACAAGGGTCGTTCTCCAGCCGCCGCTGAGAGGAACAGACCCAGGCAAGCCAGCCCTACGGGAGGCCCCCAAAAATGGGGGTGCCTCGCCCCCGATGGGGGGCAGAAAGAAGGAAAAGCGGCGAACGAGTCCAAGACTCATCCGTCGCCGCTGGAAGGCGGAACCGGAAGCGTTTGCTTTTTAACTTGCTCCACTTTGTATCACTTTGAGTTTCATATTTGCTTCTAGTTATCCATGACCATGCCATTGGAGAAGTCAATGATACTATGAACGGTTAATGGATCAAGAAGAAGGGGCAAGCAAAGAACTTGTTGGTTTGATATGATCAAAACTGATACAAAGATGAACATCAAAAAACTGAAATAAACTGTGTTTGATAGGTAGCATGGAGAACATTTGCCTATAATGTCGCCAAGATTCAGACATGACTGAATGATTAAAGCTAACTAACTATCCATGCAAACTCCATACCTATAAGTAATTCACTTACTAGTAGCAAGTATAATCACGTTTTCATTCTATTGAGTAATTGAAGCCATTCATTTATCTTTCCAAAGATGATGTATTAGTCTCTTAGCCACAATATAGGCAGGACAATCAATTTATGTTGTCCAGTTGTAATATTCCATAAACTAAGATGTAATTGGAAAGAATATTTTATTCTCTTGAATATTCTTCAAATTTTAGTTCTTGTCATACAGTCACAATTAAATAGCCTTTCTTTCTTTCTTGAAACTTTCTTTTAAAACTTTACAAGTACATAGGATATTTTAAATATATGTATTTAAAAAAGTGACCTTATTACATTTCCTACAAAATGCTGTCCTAGACAGCAATCCTTTTCCATACAAAAGTAATAGTATGTCATTTATAGTCCATTTATGCACTAGGTAGGGAAGTTAAAACACTCGCCCATTTTCTAGCCAATATAGCAATCTCTAAATTCATTGTTCCATTTATTTCTTAACATATGCATATCAAATTGATTTATTGATAAAAATTATCCATAGAAACTAAAAATAGGTTATATGCCTATAATCTTTCATATAAATCTTTTGCTGATACTCACATTTTTCACAGAAACATTTATGGAATAGTACATAATTTGGTCGAATATAAAGTGGTTTTATTTGCAGATGATATTCTTCTGCTTGCTTATAAACCTCACTCTATAATTACAGTGTTAATACAAATTATAGATGGTTTTAGACAAATAGTAGGATTTTATTAACTGATCCAAATCAGAGTTGATGCTAAGACGTGAAATTCTGATTCTTATCTACTTCAATCCATTCTGTATTTGTATCTAATCTACTAACTATTTAGGTATGTGTATACTTATAGGTTTAAGTTAGTCAGCAATATGTAATATAAATAAGATATATAAAGAAACTTCTTCAGATAGGGATAGATGGGAGTTATTTAATCTTTGCCTTTGGGGCAAAGTGAATCCTTTAAAAATGAATAGTATTCCCAGATTAATTAACATTACAAGAGGATTCATGTTCATGGAATATAGTTTTTCAGAAAATAAATTCTTTGTTTAGATTTTTTTTATGGAGTTATTTGATTCCAAGAACATCAGGTAGCAGTGTGCTGTTACTGAATCAAACGTCACAGACAGTCTAAGAACTGGGTGTGTCTCTTTTTTCCTGTACACAAAATCACAGATTAGACATCTGCATATATTTTGGACTCTAGTGCTCTCTTTTGCTCACATCCCAGCTGGGTTTTCTAAGTGCCTGCTTTTGAAAATAGGCACTTATGCACAGCATGACAGCTGGCCAACAAGGAGTTTAATAATCCAAATTGGTCTAATGTTTGTCAAGATTGTATGCTTTGAATATTTGACAAAATCCTCTTTCCACATCAGACTGCCTTCTGCAAATCCTGCAAAGCTAAAAACATATCTACTGGATACCGAGCAGTTAATGAATAACTCATTTCCGTTAAATCAAGAGGCAAACAAACGTCAATTTCTGAACAATATTTTGTCCCTCTTTTACTAGGTCCTGTTAGCTTTCTTGTAATCCCAAAGTCAACTTTATAAGTGCACCTACTCCAGATTCTTGTTCCTGTTCTCTAAAAAGAATCACTCTATAGGGGATGTATTTATATTTATGCAATGTTCAAATATATTGCATATGATATCTAAGATAACATTATATTAATCCTGTTATTGTTTTATCATGAAGCTCAAGTCACAAATAAAGTGTCCATATGACTTCTTACCATGTGCCCCCAAGTTATGGGCTATCTAAGGAGCTGCATGTGGGTAGAACAAGGTAAAGCCATATTCACAGGGACCATATCAATAAAGTAAACAACAAAGCATAGTTTCTGTATCTGCCTTTCTCTTTTTTGCATACATGCACAAATGCTCACTCATGCAAAAACATAGGCACCTGCACAACCCATGCTGTGTAATTCTTCAAGCCACATTCTAAACATAGGCACCTGCACAACCCATGCTGTGTAATTCTTCAAGCCACATTCTAAAAGGAACAACACGATTGTGTCCATACTGTATGTAGGAGCTATAATGTGAAGGGTTATTTAAAGTAGGCAGCCATCAATTCTGTCAACAGTCCTTGAAAATGAGAAACATCAAAAACACAATCATGTCAATTAAATGACAGTTTTCAAATTGTGTGGCAACATGAACTTCTAATCCCTGCTGTATTTTTGCAAATTTGGGAAGACATCAACTGAATTCTTACAGATGATTTAATTGTGCTTTATAATCTATTATATAATTATGGCTTGTCATTCGTAGGTTTATTAACACTTTTTCATTTTTATCAAACACTGTGACCATGAACAAACATTTCCAGAAAGCATGAATTGTTTTGTCACATGTCATTTTTTTCACATGATAATTGTGTGTGTGTGCGGGGTGGGTGGATGTAAAGTATCCTTCAACAATGAAGCTAGCTTTTTATATTCTACATCTGCAACATCTTTCAAGCGTTTTTAAATTTAAATTTATATTGAAATATGAGAGAAAAAAATTCAGGAGTGATTCAATGAACACAATAATTAGAGGATAGCTTATTACTAATTATCACTAAAAATGCTTCATGCTCATTTGTAAAATTAATTCTAAAATTAAGAAAGAATATAGGAAATCATATTGACTAATGGATTTTGGAATTTAATTTATTAATGTTTATGACGAACACTAGTGAGAGACCATATTAGGACTTATTTAGTGGCGCTAAGAGTGGCCAAACATGAGTATTGTGCCACCCTTATCGCGTCCGCGGAAAACCGCCCTGCCGCCCTGTTTGGGGTGACCCGCTCCCTCTTGCATTTGAGGCCGCGGGAAGCCCCTCTGCAGGGTCGAGCAGAGGAATTTGGAGTTTTTCTGCAGGACAAAATCACTCAGATTCGGAACGAGCTGCCCTCCACTAGTGATCCGGTCGAGGTGCCCGGTGCTGGTCTTGAGATAACATCTTGGGAGGAGTTTGACTTTGTTACTACCGAGGATATGGACAGGTTGCGGAGGAACCTTAGAGCCACCACATGTTTATTGGACCCGTGCCCCTCCTGGCTTGTACTGGCATCCTGGGAGGTGACACGAGGCTGGCTCCAGGGTATTGTGAATTCATCTCTGAGTGAGGGGTCCTTGCCCACCGTCTTGAAAGAGGCGGTGGTGAGGCCCCTCCTCAAGAAGCCATCCCTGGACCCAGCTTTATTAGAGAACTATCGTCCCGTCTCCAACCTTCACTTTTTAGTGAAGGTTGTTGAGAGTGTGGTGGCTCAACAGTTTCCCCGACATCTGGAGGAAGTTGATTATCTAGACCCGCGCCAGTCCGGCTTCCGGCCCGGTCACAGTACCGAGACGGCATTGGTCGCGTTGGTGGATGATCTCTGGAGGGCACGGGATAGAGGTTGTTCCTCTATCCTTGTCCTATTAGATCTCTCAGCGGCTTTTGATACCATCGACCATGGTATCTTATTGCACCGATTGGGGGGGTTGGGGCTGAGAGGCACCGTTTTACGGTGGTTCTCATCCTACCTCTCTGGTCGGTCGCAATGGGTGTTGGCAGGAGGGCAGAAGTCGTCCCCGAGGCCCCTCACATGTGGGGTTCCTCAGGGGTCGGTCCTCTCGCCACTCCTGTTCAACACCTACATGAAGCCGCTGGGTGAGATCATCCGTGGTTTTGGGGTGGAGTACCATCTGTATGCTGATGACACCCAGCTGTACATATCCACCCCAAACCACCCCAACGATGCCGCCGAAGTGCTGTCCCGGTGTCTGGAGGCCGTACGGATCTGGATGGGTAGTAACAAACTCAAGCTCAACCCGGCCAAGACCGAGTGGCTGTGGTTTCCGGCACCCCGGTTCAGCCAGATAAGTCCAACACTGGCCATTGGGGGCGAACAACTGGCCCCCGTGGAGAGGGCGCGCAACTTGGGCGTCCTCCTGGATTCCCGGCTGTCCATGGAGGACCATGTGGCGGCCGTGGCCAGGGGGGCATTCTATCAGGTACGCCTGATACGCCAGTTGCGCCCCTTACTGGACCGGGGAGCCCTTCGCACAGTCACTCAAGCGCTCGTGACATCCCGGCTGGATTACTGTAACGCTCTCTACATGGGGCTCCCCCTGAGGTGCACTCGAAGGCTACAGTTAGTACAGAATGCGGCCGCGCGGGTGATTATGGGTGCCACAAGGCAAACCCACGTAACACCTCTCCTGCGCGAGCTGCACTGGCTGCCTGTGGCCTTTCGAGTGCGCTTCAAGGTGCTGATGACCATCTTTAAATCGCTCCATGGCTCGGGGCCTAGCTATATACGAGACCGCCTCCTGCCCCATACATCCCTTCGTCCGATCCGCTCCCACAGAGAGGGTCTTCTTCGGGTGCCGTCGACGGGGCAATGCCGGTTGGCGACACCCAGGGGAAGGGCCTTCTCTGTGGCGGGCCCGGCCCTCTGGAACGACCTACCCCCCGACCTCCGTACTATCTCGGACCTCCGCCTCTTCCGCCAACGTCTTAAGACGTATTTATTCCAACAAGCCGGCCTAGGATAGCCCCCATTTCTGACTTTTTAAGAAAATAATTTATAATTGGCAAGGGTTTTAATATTGGGTTTTAGCACGGGTTTATTAATTTAATACATTTTAATAGATATTTATTGTATTTTGTGTTCTTAAATAATGCCTGTGCGCCGCCCTGGGTCCTAACAAGGAGAAGGGCGGGGTATAAATTTAATAAAATAAAAATAAATAAATAAATGACTGCTAATAGTACCACTCCATGTCTGTCTGTCTGTCTGTCTGTCTGTCTGTCTGTCTCTCTCTCTCTCTCTCTCTCTCTCTCTCTCTTATTTCTGTAATGGAAAATCCATTATGAAGTAATGCTAATTGAATTCAGTAGAACATATCAACAGCAAGTGGATATAAGTCTGTAGTTTATGTTACTATTTCAATCTATGAAATATCTAACAACTTAATATCAAATATTTTTTTAAAACAAAGAAAATGATTGACAATCTGCAAGTGTTATTTTATTCATATTATAAGGATTGTTAATGGACACAGAGAGATAGAGACAGAGATGTGGGTAATAGAATACTTCATTCATTTAGCAATTCAATTGAAATAAAATCATATTTTATGAAGTGTATGAGACAAGGAGGAATTTCCTGACAGAACAATTAATCAGTGGGAAGACTTTCCTCCAGAGGTTGTGATTGTCCAACACTGGAGGTTTTTATGAAGAGATTAGACAACCATTTGTCTGAAATGGTATAGGGCAGGGGTAGTCAACCTTTCTGCACCTACCACCCACTTTTGTATCTCTGTTAGTAGTAAAATTTTCTAACCGTCCACCAGTCCCACAGTAATGGTAATTTATAAAGTAGGAAAGTCAATTAAATTAAAAAAAGGAAAGTACTTCAGTAACAGACAAAACCCCTACCGCCCACCATGAAAGCTGGAATGCCCACTAGTGGGCAGTAGAGACCAGGTTAACTACCACTGGTATAGGGCTTCCCACTTGAGCAGAGGGTTAGACTAGAAGACCTACAAGATCCTTCCAACTCTATTATTCTGTTAAGACACAAATTACTTTTTTAAAGTTCTCTGCCATATTTATAAAGATTTTGTAAATGAATTGTCCAGAAAAAAGAAGTATTTTGTAATGTTTTCTCATTTGAGAAACCAAGGAGAATGAATTCTTGGAGAAAGGGCATGACATACTACACCCTCCTTGGTCATAACATAGCTAAATATAAATTCACATTGCAAACAGATCTATAAACAAATTCTCATCAGTCTGAATGATGAGAATGATAGGAATCATGGGCATCTACAGGGGATGAGTGATGTGACATAAATTGTGATATTATCTCACAAATTACATGTCATTTATGTATGATATGATTGATACAAATGACATAATGTGGGTATAATGTCTTATTTGCCAGGGGAAAAAATGGAAATTAAATTTCACAACACAAAATTATCTCCCTGCCCTACCCTGCTTCTGCTTCCTCCTCCTCTCCGCCAGATTTTGATGGCTCTGTCTTCATCTACTTTCTCTAATATATTATCCTCTAAATATGTTTGGACTACAATTCCTAGGATTCCCAATAGGATGATGCATAAGATGGGAAAGATGATGAATCTGAACTGAATTCTATCAGCAGATAAGGATAATGAGAAGAAAGGCAGATGTAAAATATATAATTTAAAATAAAAAAAATCCTATGCATTTTAAGTTCTATATAAACTTTCTGCTGAGTGCATGAAATTGGACGCTGTATTTGCCATCATAGCTATACTACCTAGCTTTCTGACCTCTCATACATGAAGAAAATTTTCTGATAAAAAGAGTTGTATTAAATTTCTACCAGTTATTACAATTAAGAAGGCTGATAATCATATTCAGGCAAGCTAAACTTTTCATAGATATGCAGGCAGAATTTTATTTAAATTAAAAAGGTGATTTATTTATTTATTTATTGGTCAAACATGTACAAGATAGCAATAGGTCTGAACATAAACATGAACAAAGAAGTAATATATATATTATATTAATAATTTTATTATATTAATTTTATTATATTATATTAATTATTATTAATTATTAATATTAATTATGGGGACAGTAAGACAAGGATGGTAGTCATGCTGGTGTGCTTATGCAGGGCCCCTTTATGGACCCATTAAGAATGGGGTTAAGTCTGTGGAAGACAGTTTGAGATTGAAGCTGTGAGGGTTTGAGACTGTAACAACAGAGTCCGGTAGAGCATTCCAGGCATTGACCACTTTGTTGCTGAAGTTGTATTTTCTGCAATCGAGTTTGAAATGGTTTACCTTAAGTTTGCATCAATTGTTTGCCTGTGTATTATTGTGGTTGAAGCTGAAGAAATTGTTGACAGGCAATACATTAGCATGTAATTTTGTGTAGTATGCTTAGATCGAAATGCAGGCAGCCCAATTCCAGATTGACCAAGCCCAAATTTTCAATCCTGGTGGCATGGGTAATTCTATTGTGAGTAGTAGAGTGGAGTACTCTTCTTGTGAAATACCTTTGAACGCGCTCAATCATGTTAATGTCTGATATACTGTGTAGGTTCCAAGTGGATGAGCTGTATTTGAGAATTGGTCTGTCAAAAGTTTTGTATGACCTACTTAGCAATACAGTGTTACCGGAGAAGAAGCTTAGCAAAATTAGGTTAACAACTCTTAATGCCATTTTGGCAATGCTGTTACAGTGAACTCTGGAGCTTAGATACCGTATTTTTCAGAGTATAGGATGCACCGGAGTATAAGACGCACTCAGGTTTTAAAGAGGCAATTTTTTAAAAAAGTAGGTAGGTAGATAGAGGGATAGAGAAGGAGAGAAAGAAAAAGAAATACAGTAGGTAGGTAGGTAGGTAGGTAGATAAAGGGACAGAGAGAGAGAAATAGAGAGATAGAGAAATACAGTAGATAGGTAGGGAGAGAGAGTGTGTAGGTAGGTAGATAAAGGAATAGAGAAAGAGAGAGCAATACAGTAGATAGGTAGGAAGAGAGAGGGTAGGTAGGTAGATAAAGGAATAGAGAGAGATAAATAGAGATAAATACAGTAGGTAGGCAGGAAGACAGAAAGAGAGTGTGTAGGTAGGTAGGTAGGATAGAGGTAGAAATGTAAAGAGGGAGAGAAATACAGTAGGCAGATAGGGAGAGAGAGTGTGTGTGTGTAGTAGGTAGGTAGAAGGATAGAGTGAGAGAAATAGAGAGAGAGAAATACAGGAGAGAGAGAGAGAGTAGATAGGTAGGTTGATGTTTCCAGGTGTATTTATCCATGTCCTGAAGAAGGAAATCACTGACAAACCTTAAGACTTTGTTTCTGCTGGCACAGAAACAGTTAAAGAGCACTCTGCAAACCTCTCCAAAACAGCCCGTTTCTCCATGAAAACGGAGCAGTTTTTTTTTCAAATAAAAAGCATGACTAGCCTTGGGGTGGGGGGGCTTGCAGAGTGCTCCTGGGAGGGTGAGGGCCCAAAAATGAGCAAAAAATGACAAATAAATTGCATGCATTGCTTTATGGAGGCTTATAGAGTTCTGCTGGGGGGGGGGGGGAATGGCCCGATTTAGGCTAATTTCTGCCCTCCCCAGTCCCCAGGATGTCTCTGGAAGCCTCTTTAAGGCTAGGCACAGTCATTTTGGTGAAGGGGATGGGGTTTCAGGTGGCAAAAAAATGCTGTACTCGATGTATAAGACGCACCCAGATTTTCACCCTCTTTTTAGAGAAAAAAGGTGCATCTTATACTCCGAAAAATACGATAATGATGAGTACTCCTAGATTCTTAATTCTTAAGAGTGTGAAAGACTTAAATTTAGAGTTTATTTTCTTATTGTCATTTCTTGGTTCTCAGTTTTCTCAAAAAAAAAGTAAGTTCAAAGGTCTCAGCTCATCAGCACAGCTAATTCTTTTCTATTGATTTTCAAATCAAAAGGACTTTGGTTGTTTTAAAAGTAAACAGATAAAATCTAATGTCGGATTATGGGAAAATATATTTAGCACAAGGAGAGGAATATTAAAATTTATTGAATGTTTTCTCTATTCCAATTGGTATTGAGCAAAGCTCTGCTCCACTTCATTTCTGTAATTCTCCCCCCCCCAAAAAAAAATCTATTAATGCTAAAATGCAAATCAACAAGCTGTTTCAGACTGACAAGAATATATATTCAGTCATGGCATTCCTCTTGGCTAGGACATTAAGGTTAAGCTATACATAATTGTCATATTGGACATTTATGCATTTGAAATTTGTTCTTTACATTATCGCATTGTAAAAGATATTTATAGATAAGGTTGTTTTCAGGAGAGGTCGAAAAAGCCAAGAAGGCAACTCTGGGAGTAAGATTGCATTTGCCATTTTTAACTTTTTTACGTCCTCCTGTGACTGTTCCTGTTTTCAGCACTAATATTCTTAATGTACAAAGGAAGCCATAAGCATCAGTAGAAAGTAGAATGTTCTGCCACAGTGTGTCTCTTTCTCCCCCCCCCCTCCCCATATGTCTAATTTCTAGAATATTTTTTTTTATCCATTGGGTGGGTGGTTTGCAATACAAAGCTCTGTACAAGCCATCCAGCACAGAGGCTTCTTGGGAATGGTGTGAATTGCATAATTTGTGTCATTTGCATGATGATGCCATGATGCCCATGCTGTCATTTGCCTCCTTTGATTACAAATTAGAAATAAATTCCTGCTCCCTCAATATTCAAGTAGAAGATTATAAATACAAAAGTTAGAGGTAGATGGGTCTAGTATTGCTTTCTATTTAGTCATAATGCACTTCCCACCTTAGCAGGGAATTGAGCTAGATGATTTTCTAAAACTTAAATGTCATCTGAGTAGAAAATATTTTATAAACTCTGACACATAATCATCATTATCAAAGTACAGTAGTTAAACTTTTTGACAGAAACTAGGGAGACTATGGTATCTAACATCAGCTATAAAAGTTAAGTAGAGGTTTTGTGCCAGTTATTCTTTCAGCCTATTCTATGCCACATGATTGTTGTGGAGACAAATATAAGGAAGGTGTGTTATATAAACAACTGCGAACCCCTTTAGGAAAGGCAGGATATAAATAATTTGTACCTTGGACCCGAATACCCAAAGGTGGTCATCATCATCATCATACTCTGTCCTCCTCCTCCTCCTCCTCCTCTTTCTCCATCTTCCCCCCCCTCCTCTTCCCAATACCATTTCAGATGTTGAGGGAAATACAAAGTTCTGGTTCTTACACTTCTGGCAGCCTCAACTATAGTTATTTGATGCTGTTGCAGTGTATTTTATCAAACTCCAACAACAAAATAAGGAATTGCTAGGATTGGGTGAAATATGGGATGGCCTTGTGCCACCAAACTGCTACACCAACCATGAAAGCATCCTGGACCATCCTGAAATGACCTGGCACCAGAGGATCTGCTGAAGCAATCTGGCAATGTATAATATATTGCTACAGAAATTAGCAATAATGGACTGATCTATTCTATGCTGCTATGAAATTATTAAGGCAGAATCTAAATATTCAGTCTCTATATTAATTTGCAGATCTGAAGATTGCATAAACCTGGAAAGTATATGGCCTGCATCATATAGAGGTGACCTATGTGCATGTATATGACTCCGCAATCTCCTGGACAAATTGACCTAACTGGACCTGGTTGAGAAAAGCTTAATGGAATTTCATTATCTTCTTCGTTTTGTTGTGTCTCTTTATTTCAGAAATATCAGGGATCTCTTTTCCATTTATTTTTGAGATGTTAAAGGAAACTCAAGGGAAATCCGAAAGCTATGAATACAAATTGTTCAGAAAATGAGAGGAAATCCGAATCAACCTTGAAGACATGCTTGTTAAAAACAATCCCCTGCATTCTGAATTTTTACAATTTCTCATTTATGGGATCAGTCAATGATATACATAGAAAGATGCAGGGCAAATTTTAAAAAAATGACCCAGAAGAGGGACTTCCATTCATTTTATTTCTTTAAAATTTCTTTAAAGCAGTGATATCTTATTCAGGCCTTGAACAAACTGACTTCTTGAAGAAACTGCAAAAAGCAGTTACCTTTTAATGGCAATTGTTTTTCCACAAACTGCCTATTCCCCATCCCACCATTGCCACAAGTAAGTAGATCTGAAGTAGAAAATATCTAAAGGGAAAGGATGTCAAAAGATTGTACTCAACTCTTCTTGCATCAAGCAGAAGGTTGGATTTAATGACCTCTGGTATCCCATCTAGTTCTGAGAATCTATGAATTTACATTAGATTCCCAGCAATTCATAAACTGCAAATATCTGCCCAACTGAATATGGAGAGAGGACTATGCTAGCAGAAATACAGGACACACACACACCATAATCTACTGGACAAAACAGAAGTATTTCTAAATTATAGACTATTTTGAGATCACAGAAGATACTATTTTTAAAAAAAATCAAGTTTTCAAAGAATAATATTGCCCCCTTCTGGCTGTATTCTCCACTCAAATTGATAGAATAGGAAAAACCATTAAAACAATGATTGCACTCTATTTTATTATATTAGACTAGACTATAAAAAGCTGTTGTAAATGTAGAATAATATAGCACAGGCTGCATTTCTGTTTACAGAAAAGTAAATGAAGAACTCATATGAAGGGAAGTGATAAATTGAAATTGATTGCTAGATTACTTTAAAAAAATTCTATATTTCTCCTGTAGCAAGTGAAAGACAAATAAATCATACTGAAGAACATTTTAAGGGAAATAATATTGGCATGATCTAAGGAGGATTTTTCCCCTTCAAAGCACTAAAACAATTAGCATTTCTACATAAAACAGAGCTTGAGAACACTCCACATAATTCTACAAAGCAAAGCAAAATTCAAGTACAAATACTCAATTTAATGAATTATTAAAATCCTATAATATAGGGATATATCTTGAAAATACCCACATTGTTTAATAAAAGTTGACCCTGGTGCCTTTTTAAAAAGTTGAAGACAAAGTTTAAGATGAATTTTTGTAGCAGACAGCAGATAAATCAACAACTGGGAAGGGACAATATAACAGGTGCTATCTCTCTTCAAAACATATCACCAACCAGTAAAGGAGAATATTTGTAGCTCAGGCTTGAAATGAGAAATCCTTGGTGCTCTATGAGCTTGGTTGTTTTCTTGAAGACATTTTATTAGCCAAAATTAGGTTAACTTCAATGGTGGGATTCAAAAATTTTTACTACCGATTCTGTGGGTGTGGCTCAATGGGCATGGCATGGCATGGTGGGAATGGCATGGTGGGCATGACAGGGGAAGATTATTGCAAAATCCCCATTTCCTCCCGATCAGCTGGGGCTCTGGAGGCAAAGAATAGATGGAGGTGGGGCCAGTCAGAGGGGGTATTTACCGGTTCTCAAATCTACTCAAAATTTCCACTACCAGTTCTCCAGAACTGGTCAGAACCTGCTGAATACCACCTCTAGTTAACTTCATGAATGCTAGGATATTTCATTATCCCAAACTAGTTAATTTTATCAGCATTAGGGCTAGAACTGATGATGCTACCTACAGTAATTTGGGTAATGAAACATCTGCAAGAGAACAACCAAGTTCAAAGAACACCAAGGACCCATCATATCACTAAGCCTTTGCTTGTGAATTCAAATTCTTTGGCAAGAACTTCCATTACCAAGATGGAGGCAACCACCTCAAGCAGCAAAATCTGAACTCCAGCCCAGCTGTTTGCATAGGATGAAAGAAAGAACCATGTGTCATACTAACTATACCAATTTTTTCCACTTACCTCTTATCCTTGTATGGGATGGAAGATTGCATTATCAAGTAAAATTCAATTGAAAATTTAATCATCTTCTTTATGTGACAGAGAAAAAGGAAAAAGGCACCGACCCAATGTGTTTAGCAAGGTTATCCTCAGGGAGTAGGCAGTTACAGATAATCCCTGTTTACTGACTGCCTCTTTTGGCAACCATTTGAGTTATGACAGTGATGAAAAATTAAGCTTATGTTTATGACTTTCACGGGTCTGTAAAGCAAAGGAAAGCTGAAGTAAGATCATAAGCCCAGGTGCAGATTCACTTAGTAACTGCTTTGCTTAATATATGAGTTGCTGGTTCCAATGGTTATCACTAAATGAGGACTAATTTTATGAGTTTATTCCTCTAATCATGAAGCCATAAGAATCAGCAAAAAACAATAACAGAGGAAAGAGAATAATATGTACTAAGTAAATAAACCATAATATACGGGTTGGAGATGAAATTGCAATTATACTGGAAGTGATTGAAAAATAATTATGCAGCAAACAAATTTAATACTGTTCAAGAAATTAACTAACAAGCTTCAGAATTTCAGTCCTGTTAATGATACCTATGATGCCACAGGACAAGCAGAATCTGGGGCTCATACTTTTTTTTTGCAGCAAATATGAAATTAGTTGTTTGCTAAAAGCCTTAGGACAAATGACTGTGTCTTAATGTTATCAAGCATTCCCTGACAGTTCTTGCTGTGGAACTCATAGCTGTTTTTCCACCTGGAAGAACGTGATAAGTGCAATTTATTCTTTTAATTATCATTCGCTGTCATTCTACTATGGCTTAAAAATTCTTACCACCATGTTCTGCCACAAAATTAGAATGCTATGCTTTCTCAGTAGTCCAGGTGATGAAACTTGTAACAAGGTATTTTCTATAAATTATGCTGGGCCATTTGGGGTCTGAGAAAACCCATGGCTTAGATTATGTTCCTCTAAGAGCACCATCCTAAATGCAGTTCTAGGAATTTATATTCCATTGAAATTTTAATACACTCGGGATCAAAGCCTATCCTGCTTTTTCCCACTGGCTGCTACAGTGTGAATCATTCTTTAAAGCAAAGGATTACATTCGACTATCTATTTCAACACAGCTCATATTACCATAAGAAACAAAATTGTATCTATGGGGCAGAAGGAGCAGAGTTTTACAGTACTTTGAAGCAAAATCTCTTGGTAATGGGATAGTGAGACAAGGCATTAAGACAGAAGCACTGAAGAACAAACCTTAGCAATGCTTAGAAAAGATGATAGTTTCGGGACAAAATCTAATACATTTGAAAAACAGATAGCATAACATACTGTATGCTGAAATAGCACAAAATATAAGATCTAACATGGAGCATCTTTCAGCATTTGGATAAATAGACTTATTGGTCCTATGTTAGGTTAATAAATCAGTCACCAAATTGCTCTAGAGCAGGGATATCAAACTCTTCACGGCGGCATCACATAACATATCATGACTTTTTTTCCCTTCGCTAAACTGGGCATGGGTGTGGCCAGCACATGACGCATCTGGCCTGCAGGCCACGAGTTTGACAGTCCTGCTCTAGAGCTAAGGATCAGTCTCTCTGTCATATAGTTAATGTGAATGACTGGTCACTATCTCAAACCAAGCTGGCAGGAATAGCCAACACTCCAGAAGATAGGCCTCTCTTGCGGCGGCGAGCCACCCTGGCTCCTTGGTTTACCGAGGAGCTGAGGGTGATGAAACGCCACAAGAGATGCCTAGAGAGAAGATGGAGGTATACCCACTCTGAATCTGACCGGACACAGGTAAGAGCCCATTTACGGACTTACATTGTGGCGCTGAGAGTGGCCAAACGCCATCATTGCGCCACTCTCATAGCATCCGCAGATAACTGCCCTGCCGCCCTGTTTAGGGTGACCCGTACCCTCCTTCAACAGAGGGTGCGGGAAGCCCCCTTACAGGGTAGAGCAGAGGAATTTGTGTCTTATCTGCAGGAGAAAATCGCTCAGATACAGAATGAGTTAGCCCCCATTGCTGGTCCAGTGGATTGCCACGAGGGGGATCTTGTTTGGGAGGAGTTTGACTCCGTTACTTCCGAGGATATGGACAGGTTACGTGGGCGACTGCGAGCCACCACATGTTTATTGGACCCGTGTCCCTCCTGGCTTGTACTGGCATCCTGGGAGGTGACACGAGGCTGGCTCCAAGAGGTTATCAACGCATCCTTGAGTGAGGGTTCCTTGCCTGCCTCCCTAAAAGAGGCCATGGTGAGGCCCCTCCTCAAGAAGCCCTCTCTGGATCCAGCTTTATTAACCAACTATCGTCCAGTCTCCAACCTTCCCTTCCTGGCGAAGGTTGTTGAGAGTGTGGTGGCACAACAGTTTCCCCGTCATCTGGAGGAAGTTGATTATCTAGACCCGCACCAGTCTGGCTTTCGGCCCAGGCATAGCACCGAGACGGCATTGGTCGCGTTGGTGGATGATCTCTGGAGGGCCAGAGATGGGGGTTGCTCCTCCATCCTGGTTCTGTTAGACCTCTCGGCGGCTTTCGATACCATCGACCATGGTATCCTATTGCATCGGCTGGGGGGGTTGGGGGTGGGAGGCACCGTTTTGCGGTGGTTCTCCTCCTACCTCTCTGGCCGATCGCAATTTGTGTTGACAGGAGAGCAGAGGTCGACCCCGAGACCCATCACATGTGGGGTGCCTCAGGGGTCGGTCCTCTCGCCTCTCCTGTTCAACACATACATGAAGCCGCTGGGCGAGATCAACCGTGGTTTTGGGGTAGAGTATCATCTCTACGCTGATGATACTCAGCTGTATATATCTACCCCAAACCACCCCAACAATGCCGTAGCAGTGATGTGCCAGTGCCTGGAAGCCGTGCGGATCTGGATGGGAAGTAACGGACTCAGGCTCAACCCGACCAAGACCGAGTGGCTGTGGTTTCCGGCTGCCCGATTCAACCAGCTGACTCCATCGCTGGCCATAGGGGGCGAACATCTTGCCCCTGTGGATGGGGCGCGCAACTTGGGTGTCCTCCTGGATACCCGGCTGTCCATGGAAGATCAAGTGACAGCCGTGGCCAGGAGGGCGTTTTACCAGGTTCGCTTGGTACGCCAGTTGCGCCCCCTATTGGATCGGGACGCCCTTCGCACAGTCACTCATGCTCTCGTGACATCCCGACTGGACTATTGCAACTCTCTCTACATGGGGCTCCCCTTGAGGTGCACCCGGAGACTTCAGTTGGTCCAGAATGCAGCCGCGCGAGCAATAATGGGAGCCTCTAGGTTCACCCACGTAACACCGCTCTTGCGCGAGCTGCACTGGCTACCTGTCGTCTTCCGGGTGCGCTTCAAGGTGTTAGTCATCATCTTCAAAGCGCTCCATGGCTCGGGACCTAGCTATCTGCGGGATCGGATCCTGCCCCATACATCCTCACGGCCGATTCGCTCCCACAGAGAGGGACTTCTCCGGGTGCCGTCCACTAGACTTTGTCAGCGGGTGACGCCCAGGGGAAGGGCCTTCTCTGTGGCGGGCCCAGCCCTCTGGAACGACCTTCCCCCCGATATCAGGACAACCACAGACCTCCGCTCCTTCCGCCTAAAATTAAAGACACATCTGTTTTGCTTGGCCGGCCTAGGGTAGTCTCTTTTTAGATTGGGGTTAGTTTTAATATGGGATTTTAGCGCAGGGTTAGTTAGTTTAATTTCATTTTATTATTGTATACTGTTTGTATTTTATATGTATTTTAAATTCCCTGTGCCCCGCCTCGAGTCCCTTCTGGGAGAGAGAGCGGGTTATAAATTAAATTATTATTAAATTATTATTATTAAGATACAGAAGGATCTAGACAAACTTGAACATTGGGCACTGTCTAATAAAATGAAATTCAATTGTGAAAAAAGTAAGGTCCTACATATAGGCAAGAAAAACCAAATGCACAAGTACAGTATAGGTGGTACCTTGCTCAATAGTAGCAACTGTGAGAGGGATCTTGGAATCCTAGTGGACAACCATTTAAATATGAGCCAGCAGTGTGCAGCAGCTGCCAAAAAAGCCAACACAGTTCTAGGCTGCATCAATAGAGGGATAGAATCTAGATCACGTGAAGTGTTAATGCCACTGTATAGTGCCTTGGTAAGGCCACACTTGGAATACTGCATACAGTTTTGGTCGCCACGATGTAGAAAAGACGTTGAGACGAAAGAGTGCAGAGAAGAGCAACCAAGATGATTAGAGGACTGGAGACTAAGACATATGAAGAACGGCTGCAGGAGCTGGGTATGTCTAGTTTGATGAAGAGAAGGACCAGGGGAGACATGATAGCAGTGTTCCGATATCTCAGAGGGTGCCACAAAGAAGAGGGAGTCAAACTTTTCTCCAAGGCACCTGGGGGCAGGACAAGAAGCAATGGGTGGAAACTAACCAAGGAGAGAAGCAACTTAGAATTAAGGAGAAATTTCCTGACAGTAAGAACAATTAACCTCTGGAACAGCTTGCCTACAGCAGTTGTGAATGCCCCAACCCTGGAAGTCTTTAAAAAGATGTTAGACAGCCATTTGTCTGAAATGGTATAAGGTTCCTGCCCATGCAGGGGGTTGGACTAGAAGACCTACAAGGTCCCTTCCAACTCTGCTATTGTATTATTGTATTAAACAATGCATCAGTAACCCATATTCCTAAATTTTTAACAATGTTCCCCAGTCTACTAAATGTGCAAAGAAATGATAACTGAGCTACAAATGTCCCAGTCAAGTACTGAATGCTGCCCATAGGTCTAAGGGAATTAGAAGGGGCACATTCAGTTCTTACCAAAGGCCCACAAAAGTTCCTAACAAAGGTACACTATATTGCCAAAAGTATTTGCTCACCTGCCTTTACTCGCTTATGAACTTACAATAAGTGACATTCCATTCCTAATCCATAGGGTTCAATATGACGTCGGTCCACTGCACACAAATCTGAAGGCCACATGAAGTTTGGAGGTCTGAAGCAATTGACTCTGCAGAACGTTGTCGATCTCTTCACATTATGCACCTCAGCAACCCCTGACCCCGCACCGTCAGTTTACGTGCCCTACCACTTCATGGCTGAGTTGCTGTCATTCCTAAACACTTCCCCGTTCTTATAATACAGCTGACAGTTGACTGTGGAATATTTAGGAGTGAGGAAATTTCACAACTGGATTTTTTTGAACAGGTGGCATCCTATCACAGTTCCACGCTGAGCTCCTGAGAATGACCCATTCTTTCACAAATGTTTGTAAAAAAAGTCTGCATGCCTACGTACTTGTTTTTATACACCTATAGCGTGGAAGTGATTGGAATACCTGATTGATTATTTGGATGGGTGAGCAAATACTTTTGGCAATATAGTGCACATGCTATTCCTGTTCTGTGAGCAGATCCTAATTAAATCCTGATTAAAAAGGAACAAAAATCTCTGCTTCCTCTGTGTTGCCTTGACCTCTACACTAACCACCACCTCAATAATGTTCTCCTAAAAAGGTAGCTAGAGAAAGGGCAATGGCTGTCAACTTTAGATAGATTCCGGGTGGTGCTCTGAAAGATAGGGGTGCCTCAAAATCCTTTTCAAGTGGTTGGCATTATTTCATGAAAACAAAGGCATTATCATCCATCTCCACATAGTCCATGGCTTCAGAAGGGAATGAGACCTAGCCCACAAATTTCTGGGTAAACCCCACCTCATAAGAGAGAAGACACCATAAATATTCCAAGATAACCAGGTAAGATTCTGACCTGCCACTGTCAGTCTCATCCACAAGGAACTGAGAGGAGTGAAAGGTAAACATGAGTGATTGTATTGGCAAAATGCTCTACAAAACAATAATAGGAGCAAGGTAGCAGATCTAATTGCTTCATCCTCCTAAGAGGGAGCTGTTTATCCTAAATGAAGTTACTGCCTAACAACCTACCAGTGCAATCAGAAAGGAGTGATGTCTCACCTCCATTATTACTATGACACAGGCTTTAAGTTTGAGTCTATATAGTTGCTTTTCAGCAAAATGTTCATTTTTATTCTTCAGTGCTATAGGCATCTCTTCTGCATACCTCTACTTGGTAAATCAAGGAACCATCTAAAATTAGCCAACAGAAAAAGATCTCTTAGAAGCAACCAGATCAAATACCTAGTTCTTATTGCCAATGGCTAACCAAGTACTCAATGGAAAGCTTTTCTGCAGGTAAAAACCAGCAGCCTGCCAGAACCATCCATATCCATAAGGCATCTGAGGCAGGCCACCTTCATTGATTTGTTTATTCTACAGAAATCATAGGCATCAGTTAATCTCATATACACTAGAACAGTATCATCATGGAGGCATCATGTGATGTATTACAGTTTTTTTTGTCTTCGCTAAACTAGGCATGGGTGTGGCCAGCGCATGACACATGCAGCCCGCAGGCTGCAGGTTGGACAGCCCTGCACTACAAAGTCATTATTTTAGCAAAGTGTTAAAAATGCTCTTCTGTTTCCAATAACTGCTATTGGAATGCCTAATGACCATCTATAAGAAAAGAAAAAAGAAAAAGAAGATGAATGTCTCTGAGAGTGAGAAGTGGCTGATGGGATGGGATATTTAATGGCACTCCAGCCATTGGTTGAGCAAACAACTCAGCCTTTGTCAGGAATGATATGATAACAGTCTCTAAAAATCTGACACAGAGAAGGGGGTGGGGTTCAATCTTCTCAAGGAGAAATGCAACAAATAAGGAGAAATTTACCAATTGAGAATAATTAATGGGTAGAATGGCTTGCCTCCACAAATTGTGGGTGCTTCATCACTGCAGTGTTTAAGCAGATGTTGTAAAACCATTTATCCAGAATGGTATAGGTTCTCCTGATTGAGCAGGAAGTTGGACTAGAAGACTTCCAAGGTCCCTTCCAACTCTATTATTCTGCATTCTGTGATCCTCTATCCATCAAGTTTGGGATTGCTTGGCACAAGCTCATTTACACCTTGGAATCCATAAATGCCTCCTGAACTCTAACCAACCAACTTTGAATCCATGGAGATGAAGTCACCCAATAACAACAGGCATAGGAGCTCAAACACCAACCCCAGATCAGATCAATTTCAGTACAGATCACGCAGGAGCAGATAGCCAATAAAGCGTTAGGATGTATACCAGTAATTTATTCCTATAACCCAATTTAATGTCTAGGCATTCTACTCTTAAGTAGAGTCCCTGGATATTGGCAAACTGCCTTGTTGGACTTCAGTCTAGAATTCCCATAGTTCTCAGCATTTCCAATACAAATGAAAGTGACTCACTTGGGAAAGTCATTTAAAAATATCTAAGCAAGGCACACTCAACCATCTATTTAAAAGATACAGGCTCTTGTTCTTTTTTTTTAAAAAAACTGCTATCATTTGCTACCCCATAATCCAATTTGCTTTAGAAATCAAAGACTATTGATGTCCTTTTCAACTGACAACAGAATTTATTATTTCAAGGGGGAAACAGAGTACCCAGAGAACTGTTATCTGAAATGAAAATAAATAGCAATCATTGTGTTTGTTAAAGAAATTGAAATATTCATTACTAGTAATCTATATCCCTTTAAAATATTCATACTTTTTTTCTAGACTCTTAGTTTTTGGAGCTGATTGAACTATTTAATACCAAATATCCTTGGAACAAATCTTATCTGTGTACAAAGAGCCCCAAATTATAGAGCATGAAAGTATTCCTCTTCAATCATAGTTACTTATGACACAGACATTATTTCCATTTCCACAACAGTTGCATGTTTTTGTATGAAGCAGGCCAAAACATATTAGGGCTTGAGTCCAACATGAAGGTTTAACAATGGACTATAAAGCTTTTGAGCAGTAACTATTTTATATATTATATCCTCAGCACAAAAAAAGTGTTTTCCCTTCTAAAACAAGAAAATGAAGGATGCACAGCATGCAGAAGGGCTGCTCCAGGGCTTCTGGAACATTCTGGAATTCTCTAGAAAAAGATCATTTCAAGATTGGTAGATTTTGCACATCCTAGTATTTTTCTAATGTACATAATCGGCTACAACATGCTGCTTTGGCTCTTTTGTGATTCTTTTTATCATACTGAATTTTCATGCCATGTTACGCTCTGCCTCAAGCATGTAGGAATTAAGTGAATAAGATGACTAAATAAACAAGTGTAATGAATTTTAAAGAGAGAAGCAGCTTCTTTCTCTCTGTACATGGGTAATATAAATAGAAAATCTTAGCTATGGGTATGAGATTCAACTGAAAAGGTCAGGAGCTCCTCCCTGTATTGGAGACTCGAAACACATAATGTGAGATTGTATTATTTGTAATGTGTAACCCATTTTCCAGAAAAGAGAAGACCTTCTGTAAGCCGTGGCTATATATATTTACTGTAGTGACATGGATAATTTTCTTTTCTTTACCTTCCCATCCTCTCTCCTTCCCTCCTCCCCTCTTCCCCCCCCCCCACACACTGTAACCCACCCACCCATTTATTTCATTCAGAAAAAGGTGTAAACCAAGGGTGTCTAACCTTGGCAACTTTAAAACATGTGGACTTCAACTCCTAGAATTCATGGGAGTGGCTTTCTAGAGAATTCTGGGAATTGAAGTCTGCAAGTCTTAAAATTACCAAGATCAAAGATACCCTTTCTAGAATGAAATCCAGTCAACCCCTGAGCAAGGAAGCAGGTTTGTCATTCTTGCAAATTGTCACTTTAATCAGCAGAACTCTCTTGTTTTAAAAAACAAAACAAAAAAGTATAATTTGCAATAATTTTATTGACAGGCTGCAGATAGTCAATAAAGAGAACACTGCCACTATGCTCAATGTTGGAATACAACCCCCCACCCCACCCCTTTGAGTTTCAGCTGCAAAGAGATTATTACAATACTTTGACACCATACCCATCAAGAGATAGGAACAGAATGGTACTAACAATATATGGCTCAATGTCAGGGTTCGCTTCTTCGAATACTCAAGAAAGACCACACTTAAACATGGTTTAGAATGATTAAGGTTACTTTTACTGAATACAGAAGAACAGCAAACGAAGGTCAAGCAGGAAGTGACTAGTTTAGGCGCGAAGCGTATATATCAAAGCCCAAGCCAACCCCAATAACCCATGCCCCCTACAACAGTGTCCAATGCAGATTTCTCCAGGACATCAGGTGGGCCTCACGTCCAACGCCATCATCAGAATGGAATGTGATACCGCCAGGTTTGAGATAACACTGGCCCGTACCATCTTCCACCAGCACTCATAGTTAACCCCATAACCCCACCCTCCCCGTCTCCATGGCAGCCAAGCAGGCAGCAAAGCGAAGGCTGACACTCATGGTGCAGTGCTTAGCATCTAGGGGGATATTATGGGCAAAATGATCCCGTATGATCCAAAGTGTGGGGTTTCTTGTAAATCACAAAACTGATATTGCATTTGGGAAATAATTCATGACAACTGCTTCTATTATTGCTCCCACTAGATCATTTTAGTTTGGGAATAGCATACCTGGACAAGTCCTTTCAGTTTTAGACACCATTGTTCAAGGCTGATATTGACAAAGTGTAAGTGATAAAGGAACGCCTGGAAGGTAAATGATAGGTTAGCAAGCTGAAGAAATTAGGCTCTAAGGAACAAAAGTGAAGTACGGCCAATTTTTGTTGCTGGTCTTGAAGCGGGTTCAGTGGCATTACACAATTGCTCATCTCTGTTACTACTACCACCTCCTTTTTTTGTCCTTGAAAAAAAAAGGGTCATAACTGATTTTTAGGAAGAAGAAAAGTAGTGGCAGAAAACATAGCAATTAAGTTTCTAGAACCTCTTTAAACCAGGAGTTTTGGTGCTACTATTGTATTTGAAGATGTGGTCCCTTCTATTTCTATAGGCAAATGTTTCTCAGTCTCTGCAATCTGAAGATGAGTGGGATTCAACTTCCAGAATTTCCCAGTCAACCATGCTGAAGTCCACCCATCCAAGTTCCTGAGGTTGAGAAACTATCACCCCTGAAGCTGGTCTAATTGTGGCCTTTTTCTTTTTGTAGCTTTCTTCTGAGGAGATTTCTTTGCACATTGCTTCAGGGCTGACACAGCCTGGAGCTAAGGGACCAGGGAGAGGGCTTGCAGAGATAGCTGGGGTGTTGTAGTCTAAATAAAATTCTTTCCTCTAGGAATCAAGGACATTTGTGCAAGTGTTTGAGAGCTGGAAACTGAGGTCACCTAGCAACTGGATTACATGCTGATTGGACCATGTGACTGGAGACTCTGGCGGGAAGTGACAAAGTTTTATTTTTAATTGGGTGTAAAACCGGCAGAAACATAGAGCTGGTTTTCCACCAAGTCTGTGCCAATTTGATATGTCCCAATGAAATGTTCTTTGAGGAATATGCCTGCCTTGCAGTTTTCATTGAAGGGGATGTATTACTTGGAAGTTTGATAGAAATACTGCTAGGCTGTACATCATGTTCCTGAGCCTATGTGCAGCCTCAATACTTGTTCTCAGGAGGAACACAAATAAGCTTTTATAAATCCAAAAGGAGGACAGTCACCCAGAACACAAACAAGACATGTGTGATGTTTACTATTTGCCAAATATATATATATATGAAGCACTTAGTTTATGCTCTGCACCTGCAAGTCTCAACCTTACCTTTTAACATTCAATTTCTTGATTCTTAACTACTGTACATCTTGGTCACAATTTTTCATCCATATTTATACTGCTCTTGGTAAAACAGAGATATGAGTTTCTTGCATCATGCAAGTGACATGGCAAGGAATAAAGAGAAATATAAAGAGTTCCACTCAGTTTGAGTGTTGTAAATCATTCATGTAAGTAGTTGCATGCTTCTACTCATCTGAATACAATATGTATTCTCCATATGGTCATCTTTTCTACCCATCTAGTAATATGTGACTTTCCTGCCAAGGCTACTAAATGAAACTAATGTCAGTAGCAGTGCACTGAAAATGGTCTTGAAGTCACTATTGATTGCTATAATATTCTGCTGGTAATTTTTAAATAACAGAAGGCTTGTTTTATTTCCTGCAACTGTTCACAAAACAAGCTAAGCTTAGCAGCTTAAAATAAATTTCCCTTTTCTATTTAATTTCCATGCTTAAATTAACTAGAAGGCACTAGAAAGTCAACAGCAGAGTTAATTTTATATTACAGTTCCAGGCCTTGTGAAGGGAAGAGGGGATTTCTTGCTCAAATATAATTTTGGCTGTCCATTGAAACCCTCTTCCGATGTACATTCAGCATGCAGAGCTCAAGGCATGACTATATTTCTTGACCTCCTTGAAATAGCCTTACCTCCCATTACTTCTAACTCCAGGATATGTACTTTGAAGTCAGACCTTGTTGGGGTTTTTTTTTTCTATGATCAGGAAATATATTGAGCAGCGTTTTAGATCATGTAGAGAGACTGAGATTGTGTTTAGGTCATACTTGTTATTAACCAAACCACATTATTTGACTCTCAGATACTAAACTATCAGTCATGCTTTTAACACCACTATTCCTGGGTTCATGTATCACACAATATCAAACAAGTTACAGTAATGCTTGGTAAAATGAATGAACTCATGTGTACATTGCTGTATTTCTGCATATCTTCCTTTTGTATGTGGCACTGGATATTCTCCTATTGAGGATGGGATCATAGAGAACGTGATAGTGTCACTACCCATATGGGATAGGATAGGATTCTTTTATGATGATAGAATGACCGGGCATCAACATTTATGAACAAGCAAATCATCTATGTTTTACTGTATATATTGTCCATTTATGTGACATCTCATTTCATGGCGACCAGAGGTTAATGTAGCTTTTCATAGCGTAAGATTTACAGATGTGCTCTGGTTAGAAATTCAGGGATTGAAGTCTAACCCATATGGAAGGCACCAGATGGCTAAAATCTGGATGGCTCCTATATTTTTAGTATAACCTTTATCTATTTCCTACAATTCATTGCATTCCTTTTGTGTCAATAATGTTAGCAACCATCCTTTTCTGTCAATATTCATGGATATGTCAGAGCACCTCCAAAGCTATTTGCTCAAAGCAAAACTATCCACAATGGAAACAAAAGTGGGAAGAAGAATGCCATTAGTCCCAATATAGTCCTTGCTCCTTGCACTGCTACTCTGCCTGGGAAGTTAAGAAGGGAGAGACCATGCAAAGGGAAACAATTGGACAATCTTGCTTCCTTTCATTCTGGTTCTTCCCAACCTAGGAAATTTCTGCCTAGAAACACAAATAATCCAGAAACCTTACTTTAAATTAACTCTATCCCTGGACATATTAAACAGAAAATATAATCTTCTCAGCTATTACATTCTTATGCAATCTAAGAAAATCATCCAATTTATTTTTGAATAGGATTTGTGCTGAGGGGAGTGACTTAATTTTCTTTTCAAGTAAACATATAAGTGGCAGCTGATATATGTAGCAGTTTTATAAGCATCACCTACAATCAGTTCCACATTCTTTCTTAGACTATAATTCACATTAATGATTTATTATTTTATGGGCCATGCTAACTGCATATCACACATTCTCATTTGCAATGCCTTTTTTCAACTAAGTCTTTAGTATCAGGGACAAGCAAACTTTTTTCAGTTAAAGGCTATGGTTTAAAAAAAGCCATCTGATGACATCATCTTAGTAGGTGTGGGGCTGGCATTTTCAACCTGCTTGGGGAATTTAGTCTTAACCTGAATAAAGATTTCATATGGATATTTTCAAATTTACTTTCACATGCAAGAAAGAGACTGAATATTGCTATTTTGTAACCAGATTTTGATTCTGGAGGAACTTTAGGCTGCAAAATGTGCCTGAGCATGACTTGCTTTCTGTAGGAACAAATATGAGCTGGAATCCTATGTGTATTTAGAGGTTTTTGCCTCACTGATTTCAGTGGGACCTGAACAGCATAACCCTTCGCTTTCTGATTGGCTTAAGTAGGCTTGTGTGGTTCTTTGCGACTCCAGGTTTTAAATTAGCCCTAGGCTAACCACAAAGCTTTGAGTTCTAACAATGAAGGGAAAAAAGTCTTGTAAGATCATGTGGGGATACATTTAATGCTTCGTGTAACTTTGAAGCTAATGTGTCTTTGTAGAGTCTCATTGTCATTCTTTTCATATATCTACTTTCTCATATCTACTATGAGAGAATGAAAAATAGCACATTAGGAAGATGAAAGCTTATGTGCTGAAGTAAACAGTTCAGCTGTACTATGGCATTGCTTTCCATTTATATGACAGCAGCATCCTTCTGCCTTTTTCCTACTTTTTGATATGACAACCCATCCCTAGAGAAAACATTGTACAAGAATACATTATGGAGATAGAAAGGAATCACTTTTTAATTTTTTTTTAAAGGGGATTGAAGTCTAAGAGGTGCAAAGGAAGAATGGGAAACATAGATGGCAGTTTCTGAAGGATTTCACTTTTGGTGCTAAATAGTATAAAATCATTGAATTGAGAAGAATCGTTTGACCCAAGAAGCTGCCACTTTTCCTTCTACCTCCATCAAAGACAAAATAAATTGCTTTGGCAAGGGTTACAGAGGAGGAGGAGGAGGAGGAGGAGGAGGAGGAGGAGGAGGAGGAGGAGGAGGAGGAGGAGGAGGAGGAGGAGGAGGAGGAGGAGGAGGAGGAGGAGGAGGAAACTATCTATCGTTCAGCCTTCCCTATCTGGCAGATACCAGATGCTTAAGACTGCAACTTCTATCAGTCATAGTCACCATCATTATAGTGGCTTGGGATGATGAGAATTGTAGTTCAACACATTTAGAAGGTCTTGGGATTTGGAAATTTATATTACACCGGTATTATATTTAAACAAGTAAAGGGGGGTAGAATCTTGTGGAATGTGATCAGTTCTGTCTTTTGTTCAGTGAATATTTCATTATATGTTAAGTGCTTGAAATAGAGCATGCAGATGAGAGAGACTTACGGTCTGAGTAAAATAAGTAAAACAGCATGCAAATCTATAATAAACAATTCACAACGAATCTTCAAGGAGCAATTGTCTTCCCGGATGCCTAGATACTCTGGCAACTCAAAGTGGTATTTTGTTTTCTAATCTGTGCTATGCCTGTCAACCTCAACTGATATTAACACCGTTGAGCTCAAAGCTATTCATGTTTACTTAGAGAGAAATGACAGCGTATGCTAAATATGCAGCCGAGTGCTGCATATCTGTTTTTACAATGGAAGGCCTGGCTGTTGTAGAGCTCTCTTAAATGGGAAAGAAGGCTTAGTGCTGAAATTTTAACAGTAATCTTCCTCTTACTCCCATAATTATCAAGGCCTTTACTATGGGATCTGATTTGAAGAACAATTTGAAGAACAAATTGTTGTATCATTGGTCCCTGTACATAGAGTCTCAATTAAGAGATAGACATAGTCCTAGAACGAGAAAGCAAGCAAGGAAGGAATACCATTATTGTAGTCTCAGTAATAAGATGCATTGGGTTTACATAGGAATGAAGGATTACTGAGCTTTTAAAAATTGTTCAGTGAAAATAAGCTTATTTCAGCTGATGGTGTTACCCAGCAAACCTCAGCTGATCTTGGCAAATATGTGATAGTAAACTGTCTGGGAGTTCTAGGACTGTTGCCAAGACTGGAAAGTTGAGCAAACATTCTGGAAGAAGGCAAAGACAAGCATCTCCTATAAACCTGGCCCAGATACAGTCAAACTCAAAGGTATTGTTACCTTTAAAAAAAAATAAGCTGATCATGTAAGCCAATATGGTCAAATGCTATCATTGTCCTATTCCGTTTGGCTTTTTTAAAAACAAAATGTCACCTTGACAAGGGCCAAACATCTGTTGCTGATGATCTACAGTATAAGCTTTATGAAACACTAGACTTAGAGAAGTGCCACACCACAGCCTGAATTATTTAACAGATTAACAGAGTTGGAAGGGAACTTGTAGGTCATCTAGTCCAACCCCACACCCCCTTGCTCAAGCAGGAGATCCTACACCATTTATGACAAATGACAGTCCAATCTCTTCTTGAAAGTCTATAGTGATGACGCTCCCACAACTTCCAAAGGCAACTTGTGGTTGATTGTTCTCACTGTCAGAAAGTTCCTCCTTGTTTCTAGGTTGAATCTCTCCTTGGTCAGTTTCCATCCATTATTCCTTGTCTGACCTTCAGGTGCTTTGGAAAATAGCTTGACCCCCTCCTCTCCGTGACAGCCTTTCAAATTTTGGAACACTGCTATCATGTCTCCCCTGGTCTTTCTCTTAGCTAGACTAGCCATGCCCTGTTCCTGTAACTGTTCTTCATATGTTTTAGTGTCCAGTCCCCTAATCATCCTGGTTGCTCTTCTCTTCTTTTTCTAGGGCCTCAACATCTTTTTTATAGTATGGTGACCAAAACTAGATGCAGTACTCTAGATGTGGTCTTACTACAGCTTTGCAGAGTAATATTAGTACCTCACTTGATCTTGCTTGTATCCCTCTGTTAATGCAATTTAGGATTGCATTGGCTTTTTTGGCTGCCATTTCACACTGCTGGCTCATATTTAGCTGGTTGTCCACCAAGACTCCAGGATCCCTTTCACAGTCACTGCTATTAAACCTGGTTAATTCCTCAAGCAATTCAGGAATTCTAATTCAGATTGTAGTGGGTTGGCAATGAGGCAGGTTGGTGCTGAGCCTGGCTATGTGCCCTGCAAGATGTGAGTGGTCATTCTCCTGCTTCTTGCATTTCTTTGTCAATTCCTTCCTGCTTGGGTTCTCAATGGACTGGTCTCCCAGTGCCTGCCTTTTTTGCTTTAGGGATTTTCCCCTCTTCACTAGTTTCCATGCCCCCCCCCTTTTTTTTTTTTTTGCTTTCCCAGATACTTGCACATATGGATGTCTTCTCATCTCTTTCCTTCATTATATCCGTGGTAGCTGTGAGCCATACCAATCAAAGCACAAGAATAAGTTGCCCTTTCATTCCTGATCCTCTATCGGTCCATAGAAATTTTGGAAAAGTTTGCCAAAGGGCAGAAACAATCATTTATCTTCATGAAACAAAATTGCAAAGTTCATATTTCAAAAATAAATATGTAGGCAAGACTAGGAAAGCCAGGGGAACAGAGTTCATCCAGCTCACACACAAATTAAGAAGATGGCCACTGGGAGATGTAAGTGTCGAATGGAATATGCATGATAGGGATGAGGATGGTTCATGGTCTTAATAAGCCTTTGTTAAATTAATTGCATTTTTTTAAAAAAATCCCAAACAAAAAACATAGCTGCCCACAATCCAGTATAGAATGGCCATTCATTGCTGGAGGGGATGGGGCATGTCAGACACTATAGACAAGCAGAATGGGACTCTACTAAAATGGAACAAAGCAGTGAAGACTTTGAGATTTGAAGGGCTTATGATGGGTCGGGTCAGGTCAGAAATCAATAGCTTTGAACTGAATCTGGAAACCAGGCATAATGTCCACTTTCAATAATGCATGAATCAGGAAAGGATGACATTATCTGTCCCTGCACTCAGAAGGGGCAGGAGTGCATACTGGAAATGAGCCAAAGCAGAAGGTATACCTCTGTCTTAGAATAAAATGAAATTGAGTCAGTCAGCTCTCCGCTGTGTTAAGTATGAACAGGATAAGATTGCCTTCGTTATGCTCAGTGTCTATATAAATTAGTTTACACAATGTTTACGGGAGTTTGATCTGTTTTTGCCCAAACTGGCAAATGGACTGTTACAGATCCTGCTTTAATGGAGAGGATGTTGCTTTTTTTTTTCTGAGAGTCCAGTCAGGCTCAGAAGAGCTGCTGGAGCCTTGGCACAACACTGTTAGAAGAGCAGTTGGTTATCAATTACCAAAACAAGAGAAATATTGGTTTTCCAGGATTCACAGCTGGTTCACAGGCAACCAATCTATAGAACAAGTCAAAGGTTTTAAATATTTAGGAATTGTTTTTAGTACCCCAGGAGAAAAACTACTCAAATTAACAATGCTTCCTCCCGAGCTCAAAAGAGTGTTGAAGCTATTTCAAGAGATAACAGAAAAACTATCATAGCCTCTGTTAAACTATTTGTAGTAAAAATTGCTATACAATTCCTTTATGGGAACCAATTAAACCCTTATTCCATCTCTGACTTATCTGGAAAAAATTCAGCCAGTTTCTTACATTTTCTTTTTATATGACAATGAGATGCATTTCCAATCCATTCCTGAGATTAAAATCTCAGCTATGTACAACCAAAGCCAAAGTCTGGTAATTGACGGGGAGGAAATTTGGACTGATTCCATTAATCACCTTGGACTGATGTATATCATTTCACATAATGGTATGTAGAAAGACCTTGGGGAGAATAGTGTAAGAAATGCTCCCTAGGGAGCAATTAGGTAAGAGAGAACATAGCCCTTAGTTGGATAGAAGGCAGGGCAAGAAACTCAGAAAAGATACGCCCTACTTTCATGGGCTGTAAAGGAGACAGCGGCATAATTATGCTTTCAGATGTGCAAGATTGATATCAGCCTTCCAAGGTAACCACACAGGAAACACAATCAGATGAGTTATTTCTACTTTATTGTAAATCTGCATTAGGAGAATCTTGCTACAGAATCTGCTCCCTTGGGTTTCAGGTTGTGTACCAATTGTAATATCAAGGAAAGGAAGATGAAGCAATTCACTTTTAAAGCAAGTCGCTTCTGATCAAAAGGTCACTCCAGAACTAATAGACTATGGATACCTGTGAATTAAATTGATCTCTATGGCAATTTATTCGCGTATTATCCAGCCCGCTGCCCAATAGCATCATTTCCTGAGCTGCCAGGCCTTCTTGCTGGATTGGTGGTGGAATATTCCCAGTTTATTAATGTTGAGTAGGGTGGGGGTCAATAAATTTCTGGGGAATAGAAATTGGAAGGCTCAGGATTTCATGAACCTTTGTTTAGTTCTCAAATAATGGGAGCAATCAATGTAGTTGATTACCATTGTTTGAACGATTTCTGGATGATATGTCGATGAAGAACAGACTGTGAGTCTGGTAGGCAATTCTGTTGTATGCCTGGTCAAATGGTGGGACTGGAAGCTGTCAGGGTGTCCCCATCATTATTTCCAAGGGGTCTCTTTCTGTCAGAAGATCTAAAGGGGATGATATTGAGATCCCATCTGCCAGCTCCTTCAGAACCTTAGGATGTAATCCATGCAATGGTGGTGATTTGAACTTGCTTAGAGTCAATAGAAATAGAAAGGGACACGGTGGCTCAGTGGCTAAGATGCTGAGCTTGTCAATCAGAAGGTCAGCAGTTCAGCAGTTTGAATCCCTAGCACCACATAATGGAGTGAGCTCTCGTTACTTGTCCCAGCTTCTGCCAACCTAGCAGTTAGAAAGAATGTAAAAATGCAAGTAGAAAAATAGGCACCACCTCTGGTGGGAAGGTAGCAGTATTTCATGCGCCTTCGGTGTTTAGTCATGCCAACCACATGACCACAGAGACATCTTTGGACAGCCCTAGCTCTTTGGCTTTGAAATGGAGATGAGCACTGGCCCCTAGAGTTGGGAAAAACTAGCATATATGTGTGAGGGGAACCTTTACCTTTAGAGTCAATAGGTATTCTCTTACCACCTTCTTGTTTATTTTCACTTGCATTCCTGTAATGGCGTCTGTAGTGCTACTTTTGATAGGTTGTGTTATTTTTTCCTTTTGCGTAAAGACAGATGCAAAGAAGGAGTTAATCCATTCTGCTTTCTTCCTGCTCCCTCCCAGATTTTTGACATCTTCTCCCATTAGTGGTCTGATCGTTTTCTTGACTTTTCTCTTGTTCCTTCTTTATTGAAATGAACATTTTTTTTGCAATTTTTGACATTTGTTGCAAGTCTGTGTTCATTCTGAACTTTAGCCTTCCTGACTCCATCCCTGCAGTGATACCATCAAGTGGTATCTCTGAAAGAGCAAGGTTAATGTATGTATTCCCTTTCCCTGGTTTCTAGGACTAAAATGGGCATATTAAGCTTAATTGGGGACTTAACACAACATTTGATTTAAAAACAATATTAGCAAATCTACTGCTATTTTTGTGTCACAATCTCAGGGGCCTTAAGGGAATGTAAAGAAGTGCCTGGGCTGCATGCGGTTCATGAGTTGCCCATGTTTGTATTATGGTTCTCTTGGAATAGCAGTGTGCTTTTGGCAAAGCAGATTTGCACAACTAGCGAATCCATCCCATAATAGATCCTTTGAGGCTTCAAAATGCAAATTCTAAACGAAATAATGGTTCTCTGGATGCTTCCTTTGCCTGTAGCTTGCTAGGTATGGAAGAGATAAAATAAACACCATATTTCTGAATCATTTCTTTATAAATGCAATGAAGCTAGAACAGACACAGTTGCTACCCAGGAGTATTTGAAGCAGAGGCCCTTGCCATATTTCATCTCTTAATGCACCAAGGATTTCAGAGCTGTTTATTCTTTCTAAAATTCAGTAAGTAGTTATTGTTATTTTAAGTGTGTATATATATATATCATTACTAGATTATGGCCCTCATGGCACCCAGCAGATTTAATAAGATTGCAGAAAATTGTTATGAATTATAATATCTCAGTTTTTATAAAAAAAAATGGAAGATGAAAACTAGCTGCTAATATGCAGTAAAGAGATGTGAAGATTCTTTCTCATGGCTGGTGAGAGATATGGCTTGGTTCACTTCTGGAGTGAATTTACATTATAAAGTATTTATAGATAAGTATTTATCTTGGTTGATATTTATTGGTATAAAAGTATCTAAATGAGATGGGAGACTAAAAGACAGAGAAGCAACTTTTCCTCCTGGAAACAGTAATTTAATGACTTTATATGTGGAAATTTGCACTGGTTTGTTTGATCACACTGTGGTGCTGGTTCCAGAAATTCCTCTACAGTATATAATTCATAATAAAACTGACCCTATGTCCAAGAGATGAAAGCAAACATTGTTCTCCAGAACTGTGACAATCTGAATCTACTTCTTTCTAGTTGATCATCTGTCTATCACCATAACACCATCACTGATCTTAGAATTCATATTTCAGTCTGTAGTTTCTAGAATTATTCTGCTTTATCTAGTTTATATCTTGACATCTGGATGGATGGATGGTTTATTGAAAGTAACAAGTGTTTAAGTCTCTTAGAATTACAAGTAGCCTGGTTTCAACTGTGATTAATTGTTATTTGAAAGAACTGGACACTAGGTGAAGTCTGGGAAGACTGATCTTTCTAGCAGAATGCTATCAGAGCAGAATGGTAGAGTTTTGATGGCAAGATTCAGTAAATCTCAACTTGTTATCGTATGAACAATTCTGAAGTAACTAGCAAAATCCAGATATGTAAAGCCATTTTATTATAGGATCAGTAGCAGAAGCCTAGGATAATACTAATAACTGTAAATGAAAACCTTCAAATTCCATGTTAATATTTTCTATATTTGAATTAGCCTACCTTAGTAGCTTGCAAAGTTAGAAACAATATTCATTACAGTATATATTTTCACTTCCATCTTACTCATATTCCAGGCCTTCAAACATTTTTCAGAAAGGCAGCCGTTTCTCTTATATTGGAAACTTCTTCACTTTTTAATGAAGTTGTCTATCCTAGCATTGTCAAAGCAGATGGAGAGTAACTCTCTGGGCCAATCAATTAAAATCAACCAATGTCTTCCTCTGTGTCCAATGTGTCTTGAATTTCACATATAAAATCATCATGCTTTGTCATGGACAAAGAACTTTCTTGTTATTCACTGATAACATAGCCACCCAGAGTTGCCTTGAACTGAGAGATGGGCAGTATATGAGTTAATTAATTAATTACTTAATTAGAAAGTGGTGCCTTACAAATGACATCCAAGGGAATAGATTGTTGAAGTCCTTAACTTGCGACCGGTCCCAAAGTCCTCGACTTACGACCGGCCGCAAGTCCTCGACTCTACGAATGACAGCTAGCAACAGCAGTCATGTCTGATTGGCCAAGACGTGACTGGCTGAAAGCGAGTTGCCGGGGCTGCCTGATTGGTTCCCTGCCTGGCAGCTCATGTATAAGTAGCTGTCAGGCAGGGAGGACCCTGTCTACTGTGTACATAGTTATCTTGTGTGTTTTACTGCAATAAAGAGTTGTGTTCAGTGTACCTCAGCTGCCTCACATCTTCATTGAGTCCAAACATAACACTGGCGATGAGGAGTGGGAGCTGAAGGTTTGGCCTAAACGATCTCCCTTCATCCCTGCGAAGGAAACACAAGGAGAATTTTTCTCTCTCTCTCTCTCTTTACTTGCTGTCTGCCAAGGCAACCCTACCGCCTTTCGCTCCCTTCAACACTGCCATCGAGTCGTGGACTGGCTTTATGGAGCGGTTCAAATGTTTTTTGATCGCTAACAACTACCATCAGTTGCCAGCGGACCGTAAATCCAGTTTTTTTCTTAGCTGCTGCGGCCCGGAGATGTTCACAACAGCCAGGACCCTGGCATCCCCGTCGGCCATGTATGAACTCACTTGGGACACACTCCTGGCTAAGCTCAAACATCACTATGCCCCAACACCATCACGGATCGCCTGCCGCTATGCCTTTCGGCAATGTGTCCAGAAGGAGTCAGAATCAATCAGTCAATTCCTCCAAACCCTTCAGGCGGCAGCAATCCAGTGCAAATTCCACGATCTGGACAACTCCCTAGTGGAGTAGTTTGTGTGTGGGGTGAAAGACCTCCGCCTGAAGAGACACCTCCTCACCCGGGTGGACATCACACTCCAGCAGGCCATGGAGGAAGCCCGGGCTGCGGAGCTGTCTGACCAGTCTATGGATGAGATGTCTCTCATCAGCAGCACCTCGCTCCGCCACAGCAGGCGTGCTTGGTAAATGAGCTAGTCCTTATTGATGACTTTGAGGAGGACCAGGTGAACCGCCTTAGAGCCCAATCTCGAAGGGGTCCTCAGAAAGCCGCTGGTCATCCTGGTGCCGTTGCTTGCCTGGGCTGCGGCGGTAGCCAAATTATTTTAAAACTGAGAGATATTCCATTCATTCATTCATTCCAGTGCCTTCTCTCTATTTTGACCAAAATCCTATTGTCCATGAGAGAAAACAACAGTGAAAAAACAGGAAACTGAATTTTTTGGTGTGGGAACAGAATCTGGGGAAAACATAATTTTGGGAGAACAAAATTTGTGGAAGGCAGCCTGGTAGTATTGAAGAGGTACCTGAACAAGTACTATATTATTTTTCCTATTGATCTTTGGAGGCCTGTATGTCTTTGCTTTTCTGTCTGATTCTATCTGTCTCATTAGTATTCTCCCAAATCTTCTTAATTTTAATCTTAACTCCTGGCTCTCAATATTTTATTCTTCCCCCGTGTTAAAACAGAAAAGAAAGAGAAGTGAGTTTTCTATCATAGTATATAATATTCCCAGTGAAGTTATTTGTCTTTTTGAACTCTGAACAACTGTCTCTATAAATTCTTAATGGAGTTGGTTCTACTTGTTCCTATATGCTTTGCTAAATATGGACCAATAAATGAACTTGAGGATTTCAATCCAGATTTACTTAAACAGTTTCCCTTCAAGAACATCCTAAAATTATTCAAGTTTTCATTTTGTTAGCAAAAGGTAGGAGGGATTCAAAATTATAATGGTAAGAGGTATGAATAATCACCCACCGGTCTTCTCCAGAGCTAAAGACAATATATGTTGATGCAATAGCTTTCAGAAATATGTCCCAGGCCCCATATCCCTACATTAGTTGAAATCACTTTGATGTCCCTGGACAAAAGATTCACATATTTGTGAATTCTGGGCTAATTAATCAGTAGGAGGAAAAAAACTGTTTTAAAATTAAAATCTGGCACATATCTAAAGAAAAAACTGATTAATGAAGCAGCAGGATTCTGAGACCTCCTGCTAGCATTAATAAATTTAAGTTTCTGTAGCTATCCCCTTCCAGAGAGACAAACTGATCATATGCTGTCATCTTGTGAACACTTTAATTTGAAACTGAGGATTCATTAAGTATTTATGGAAATTTAGAATTGTTCTGAGTGGAGACCTTCTTCCATTACAAAGAAGAACATGCAAATTGATTTTGTTTATAAGCAGATATAGGAGGCACAGGAGAGGAAGGAGACATATTTATGATAGTAGAGTAGTGTGTTGATACTAGTTTTCTTATCAAAACAACAGCCCGATAATTTCTTAAAACAAAGGTATAAACAACAGTGCTGGTTATCTGATTTTAGGAAGAAAAGCAGGTAAGTATTAACTCATTAGAAATATTTATTTACATTTAAAATAATTTTCAATTTATTTATTCTGCACAAGTTCCCATGGGCCCCATAAGGACAGGTTTATGAAATTAATTTTGACTAGCTACCAGCAGTTGGCATATATTTGCAACAGTAAACAAGGAAGCATAGTAATCTAGTCCTATCAGCATTCTTATAAAAATAAACTACAAACTTCTTTCACCATTCAAGGTTCTTCTGCATTTGTTACCATCTTATTAAAGGATCTCTTGTGAGGGCTGGAAAGTAGTAAACTGTAAATCAGGAAAACCCCTGCGATAACAAAGGAGAAAATGAGGGTATAACAAATGTAACTGCAGCATATTAATATTTATAGGAGACCCATTCCCCCTCCCCACACACAAAAAAGGACTCTAAGTTCATGTGACAATGGTAATAGTTGAAGAAGAATGTCAATGTAGAAGAAATTGTGAGCTGAGATAGCCATAGCAACAAGTCAGCCAATGGGAACTGTTTGGTGACTAAGAAACTAGATCTGGATTCTGCTTCTTGTCCTTGTACATGCTACCATTTGCAAGAGCTGAATGGGTATTGTATACATGCATAATGTTTTATATTATTGTATATAAACAAGTTTCTTCTATAAATGAGTCCTGTTTAATTATTTACTTGTGTGCTGGTTGGATCACTTCAAACTCTGACAAAGAATTATTAAAGAAACAATAAGGGTTTAAGCAATAGTTTTTCATCTCAGAATTGTAACTCTAAAAGTTTGGCTCAAGTACATTTATGCATATTTTCTTCAAGGAAAAGTGGAATTGAATTTGAATTTTGAATTTATTTATATTTATATCCCGCCCTTCTCCACAGAGGACCCAGGGCGGCGCACAGGAATTTAAAAACATACAAAAATACAAAAATAAATACATAATTTAAAATATATGTTAAACTATCCTAATCCTATGCTAAAAACCAAATTTTAAAATACCCAATTTAAAACTTTCTAAAAAGTCCCCGTGGGAGGTTAGGCTAGGCCAGCTTGTTGGAAAAGGTATGTCTTTAGACATTGGCGGAAGAGGCGGAGGTCGGTGATGGTGCGTAATTCAGGGGGTAGGTCATTCCAAAGGGCTGGGCCCACCACAGAGAAGGCTCTTCCCCTGGGTGTCGCCAGTCGGCATTGTCCGGCCGACGGCACCCTGAGAAGGCCCTCTCTGTGGGAGCGTATCGGTCTAAGGGATGTATGGGGCAAGAGGCGGTCTCGCATATAACTAGGCCCCGAGCTATGGAGCGCTTTAAAGATGGTCGTCAGAACCTTGAAGCGCACCCGAAAGGCCACAGGAAGCCAATGCAGCTCGCACAGGATCAGTGTTATGTGAGAGCATCTAGTGGCTCCCATAATCACCCGTGTGGCTGCGTTTTGGACTAACTGTAGCTTTCGAGTGCACCTCAAGGGAAGCCCCATGTAGAGAGCATTACAGTAGTCGAGTCGGGACGTCACGAGAGCTTGGAGAATCCTTGACCCTCTAAGACAGGGGTGTCAAACTGGCAACAAGTAGCCCGGATGCATCATGTGCAGGCCATGCCTACGCCAGCTCCACGAAGGAAAAAAATGTCACAAAATGTCACATGACAGCAATGTGATGTGGCGAGTTTGACACCCATACTCTAGATGTTGTTGAGCTATAAGCAATTCCCCATTACAGAGAGGATCCTGGAAGTGGCCAGAATTCCCTATCCAATTTGAAAGATGCAATTAACAGCCTTCACCATGGATCCGATGCTCAAAACAGGGAGAACACTTTTATACAGCCTCCCACTAGGATTGAAGAGAAAAGTTTTTGATCAGTGTATGCTACCTGCTCTAACATATGCCGATGAAACGTGGACACTAACCTCACAATCTATCACAAAACCTACGAGTGATGCAAAGAGACATGGAAAGATACATGCTCGGCATTACAAAACAAGATAGAAAGATCTGCACATGGACTCGAGAACAAAAGTATATGATATCATCAAGAGAGTAAAAGAATTGAAAGAGAAATGGGCTAGTCACATAGCAAGAAGAACTAATGGCAGGTAGACTAAGGCAGTCATAGAATGTATTCCACTTGATAAAAAGCATTCACAAAACAGACATAGAATAGAACGGAACGGAACGGAACGGAACGGAATGGAACAGAACAGAACAGAACAGAACAGAACAGAATAGAATTCTTTATTGGCTAAGTACGAATGGATAGTCAAGGTTATTAATAAGCTATCAAATTGTACTAGGAAACAAAAATAATATAAATTGAAAGATGCAAGCAAGATACAAGACTATAACCTGATTATAGTCCTAAGTGTGGAGTGGTAGATACTAGGAAAGAAGAGAAGAAAAATAGTAATACATTCTTAGTAAATTATTGATAGTGTTGTGGGAATTAGTTGTTGGGCAGAGTGATGGCATTCAGGAAAAAACAGTCCTTGTGTCTAGTTGTTCTGCAGTGCACTGCCCAATAACGTTGTTTGGAGGGTAGAAGTTGAAACAATTTATGTCCAGGATGTGAGGGGTCTGTAGTTATTTTCACAGTCCTCTTTTTGACTTGTGCAGTATGACAGGTCCTCAATGGAAGGTAGATTGGTAGCAATTGTTTTTTCTGCAGTTCTAATTATCCATTGAAATCTATGTTTGTCTTGTTTGGTTGCAGTGCCAAACCAGACAGTTATGGAGGTGCAGGTGGATTGACGACATCAGCAAATATTGTGGGCCCTAATGGCAAAAGAAAGCTCAGGACCCTATTGGTTGGAAACAGGCAGCAAAGTAGACATCCTGCAACCGAGTAGACAATGAATACAATCATGATGAATAACAAGTATACCCCTTTGCCGTCTTTTCAAGTCAGAATCTATATTGGCAAGGATGGAGAGGAGAGAAAGGTATGCTTGTCTTGCCCAAAAAGAATACTTTTATTTCAATGAAATCCTTATCAGCATGCCAATTGTAGGCACGAAGGATTTGTTGTGTTTGAAAAAACCAAGGGTGAAAGTTTTTACTGCTGCATGCTAGGCTTTGATGCAGACTGCAAACATTGCATTTACCTCTGTGAACAGGGACAGCAGGAAGAAAAAGCTGTTGCTTTTATTTCTTTTTCTTTAAAGTATCAGATAGTTGACTGTAAAGTCTTCACTGCTTTTGTTAATGTCTCCAAGGAGCTGGTGCATTCCTTATGGAAAAATCCTAAGGTTACAAAGTGGAAAATACTAAGTTAAGAACTTGTGCAGCTTTGCAAGCTCCAAAGTTATGAAAACCAAGGGCTTATCTCAATACACAATCCATCAGAAATTAAAATTGTTCTTTCTTTACGAATATATTTCTATGAGAATGTTTTTTAAACTCTATTCCCCAGAACACCAGGAAGTCAATTTCATAGGTAATGCACATGGAACATAGAGAGAGAGAAAAATGAAAAATCATTTTTAAAAAACAAATTTTCTAAATTAAGACCTCTGTTTTTTGCATTTCATCAAATGGTTTTCATCTCTTTGCTAAGATTAAAATGAAACTGGCTTTAAAAAGAAACAGTTTATCCCTTTGAATAATTTTTATGTTGCTCAAAGGAAGCGTGTTCTCTTTGGAAACAAAATTAGATTTTTAAAATTAAAATCCTTTTGCTGCTGCAGTATCCCATGTATTCTCAAAGGGATTTTTTAAAATTATGTCTAGTTACTTTCCTTATTCTTTATTTTTTCCTGTTCCTATTGTATTTTATTCTTGTTATATTTTAGGCTGCCAGAGTCATCTGGAGACAGGCAGTGTCTAAATTGAATGAATCAAATGTGCTACATATTCTGCAATATATTAACTTAGTGACCAGCAATCAATATGTTAATAGATATGCCAGGGTGTCACACAGGGGTAGGTTCCGGCAGCACTACTGCCAGTTCACTCTGTGCCAAAATAAAGATGACAATGAAATATATCATCTTGCACAATGGGATCTATACATACAGTATATCTATCTGTAGCTTTGTACATACAATATTTGAGGATATTGATGCTTGTATCTATATTTAAGCAACTTAGGCATTTTTAGCATATTGGTGTGTAGCAGTGGTGGGTTTCAATTTTTTTTAGAACCTCTTCTGTGAGTGTGGCCTGCTTTGTGGGAGTGGCTTACCAGCCATGTGACCAGTTGGGAGTGACTTGCCAGCCATGTGACCAGGTGGGAGTGGCTTACCAGCCATATGACTGGGTGGGCGTGGCCAACTTGTAAAATGTGGTGAAACTCACTTAACAAGGCTCTTGCTTAGCAACCAGAATGTTGGCTCAGAAACTCTGGCACTTAAAGCACGCAAGTCTTAAAGCTGTCAAGTTACAAGACACTTGCACCCCTAACCCTTTAGAAAAAAAACCCCTAGGGGTGTTCAAACTTGACAGCTTTAAGACTTGTGGACTTCAACTCCCAGAATTCCTCCTCTCGTTCTTCATCCTGATAATGTGCAGAGGGGAGGGGGGAGGAGCTGGAACCAGTTCTAAATGGCACTGTAGATTTGTAGAACCTCTTCTATAGAAGAGGTTAAAACCGGCAGGAACCCACCCCTGGTATGCAGAGCCATTCCATCAAGCAATTGACTTAAGTGCTTGGAACTTATTCCAACATATGAACTGCTAAAGATAATCCCATCTTCAAAGTGAGGTAGGAATTAGAAAACAGGTTGCCTGCCAATGTGTACCGTGTCTGCTTATGTACAGTATAAGTCAGGGCTGTTCAAACTTGGGAACTTTAAGACTTGTGGACTTCAACTCCCAGAATTCCCCAGCCAGCTATGCTTAAAGTTCCCAAGTTTGGACAGCCCTGGTATAAGTGCAAAAAAGGCTACTACCAACATATATTCATATTTTAGAATTATTACTTCTTTAAGGCTTTCAGAGAAGAAAAAAAGAGGCTGTTAAAATAAGACATTTTAAAATATTTTTTGAAACTGTCATGTTTTCCAAAAAAAAACCTCCTCTGTCTTCAAAATACAATGAGTTAGACTAGATCCCCTTGATACTCATTAAAAGGAAGACAGCTTTGAATGAATTGGATATGTGAATGTTTCAGAATAAAAATAAATTGATTATATCTGGTCAAATATAGAAAAAATATAGAAAAATATAGAAAAAAATATAGAAAAAAAATTGTTATAGAAAAAAATATTTTTTTTATTATTTATTAGCTCAATAATCATGAACCAAATTTTTAATGGCTTTTTAAATTAGATTAATGATTTATTTGGATATATATTGCATAACACTCACATTTTACTTCAGATGAATTGCTCTCAGGTATCCTCTGATTTTCTTCTATTTTTCTACAGTCCCTATCAGGAAAAACAAGGATGCAATGCCAGGCAAAATGAGTGTGAATTCAAGATATCCATTTGCAAACCTTCTGGTGGAAAAATAACATTTTTCGGCTGAGACACTTTATTTCAGTTTTATCTCTTTTAAGCAGCAACAGTGGCACTCAGTGGTCATCTACACTATTGACCACTATATAAATCCCAATGTTTTCACTGTATTTGTACAATAAATCAGGTGGTTCTCTCAGCTCTAGACATATTGCATTGATCACTTACAAAACCTGAAGCATTTAGTAGATCTCTGGGACTACCCTAGGTGTCATGTGTGGTACATTTATAGTTCAGCTGTCTGAAGTTATAAAATTAAGATGTGAAGTAAAAATTCTGAGGGTCATACTTCAGTAAAGCTAATCTGCTTCATGTACTCACTTAGGTCTCAATATAGATCCTGGCATTATGAACACAAAGTAAATAGCAACAAGATAAAGAATCCAGATATTTTACAGTGGGATGTTTGAGAGACTGTTTTTTGGGAAGGAAATTTCCCTTCCATCTTCACAAATAGAAAAGTATTTTGGGCTACAGTCATTCAGCCTTTCCCACCAGGGTGCCCTTAAAAGATACTGAACATAACTTTGGGAATTCCCAGACTATGTATTTGAGGAAAGAGAAAAAGAAAAATAGAAAGAAGTCCCCAAAAGATGGGCTCTATCATGAGTCCGAAAGCTTGGAAGACAAAACTTCTGGTCCCGGTGACTGACCCAGATTGGATCCTGTAAAAGAAAAATTCTTATCATGTGTGTTTCCATCTATTTTTAGGAGCATCTGTCATTCTGATCAACTCACTATTTCATGGTCCGGCCTACTTCCATAATGGTTTAGGAGCAGGAGATTTAGGTGGGTTCTGGCAGGCATTACTGCTGGTTCACTCGTGGGAGCACTCTGCATGCATGCGCAGTGCAATAAAAATTGTTCTGCACATGTGCAGAAGCAAAAAACAAGATGGCGGCACCATGTGTGCCACCTGGAAAAACCAGTTCAGGGGCATGACAGGCCTGGGTCACTGCCAGTTCCAGTGACCCAGGCTACCAAATCACTACCAGTTCAGCCAAACTAGTTTGAACTAGTAAGTACCCACCACTGTTTAGAAGGATAAACAGGAAAAAAGTTCAATTTTCACTAGCTATGATTGGATTTCTCAACTAAATTACAGACATCAACAGTCTCCAAGTTCCCAGTTTTTAAGGAACCAATGGATCATGTTCAGAATGTAATTTGCTAAGATGCTTAAATCTGTTTCTTGTCATAACTGTTTCTGTATTAGCATCAATTATTGTTTACATAAAGATGGGATTTTACATTTGTATGCTTTCAATCCAGTGTTTAGCGCATTAATATCTTTCTGAAACTTAATTCTGTTTCCTATGCTAGTAATATTTCACTGTGGATGTCACTACAAAACAGAGAAACATCTGCTTTTTATGTTCATGCAAGTCATTTATAAAAGTGTTGAATTCTGCGCAAGACAAAACTCTCTTTCTCTCCATTAAAACTCTCCTCTAGTTCATACAGAGTCATTAATTAGTAGTTTGTTAGGTATGGCTCCATCAGCTGTGGCTCCAACTATTAGTATGCGGAACCATGGTGATGCAGTGTTTGGAATGCAGTATTGCAGGGTAACTCTGCCCGCAGTCAGGAGTTTGATCCTGACCAGCTAAAGGTTGACTCAGCGCTTCATCCTTCCAAGGTCAATAAAATGAAGATCCAGATTGTTGGGGCAATATGCTGACATATGTAACCCATTTAGAGAGTACTGGAAAGCACTATGGAATATATCAGTCTAAGTGCTATTGTTATTTTCTTAAATGTGCCTACTCCCCCCCCCCAAAAAGAATATATAGAAGTTTATGGCATTCCTACAAGGCTATTAAATATGTAGATTAACAGGACATTTTTTCTTCATAAATTATGACTAGCTTCTAATATTTTAACCATTCTTTTTGAGATGCTCAGAAGAAAAATTACAATTGATCAATTGTTTTTGAAATACAGTCAGTAGTGTTAAAAAATATTTTCATTCTAATAAGGTCTAAAGCTGTCTTAAATACTTAGGCACCTAAGTCATACTCCATGACTGCTCAAATAAAATTAACAGTAACTCTAATATCTATAACATTCTTATGTGTACCCTGGAGTGTACCCTGTGTACCCTGAAGGTAACAGTACCCTGTTACCTTCAATACACTTACAGTTTGTTTAATTATGTTTTGATTTACCTGAATTTGATGTATACTCCTGTATTGTACATTATTTTTCACATTTGTGAACCTAAAAATAGCTCTTCTTATACCAGACAATTAAGACTAAATATCAGCTTGAGTAATTCTGCTTTCAGTTCTCTCCATAGTCCAGGGATGTCCAAACTTGGGAACTTTAAGACTTGTGGACTTCAACTCCCAGAATTCCCCAGCCAGCATAGCTGGCTGGGGAATTCTGGGAGTTGAAGTCCACAAGTCTTAAAGTTCCCAAGTTTGGACATCCCTGCCATAGTCCATTAAAAAGGTATCACATTCTTCAAGTAGCAAGCATTTTATTCTTGTCTTTCTCATAGACTTTTCATAAAGACTTAACTCACCCTTCAAACCAAATCTTTATTGGTTGCAACCAGGGCTACCACAATCTGGTGTGCAAACTATGTACCACATGAAAGCACCCTATGAGAAGGAGCACCATTGCATGTAAAAAAAAAGAGACAGAAAAGGAGATGCAATATCACAATACAGGTTCATTTACACACTCATCATTAAGACTGGTGTTAGGAACCTATACATGTGACTCAATAGGTTATTTTTCTTATCTAATTATATTTAGTATATTTTTAATATTAAAAAAATATTTTGTGGGAACTTTGTGGGGATATTTTGTGGAATTCTGCACAAGGCACACGTGTATGAGCCCTATTACCAACTTGTTGTTTTGTGTTGTATACTCCATCTTTTATCATAAATATATTTTGAAGTCTTAACTTATAAGAATACAACGGTAGCCACAATGGTTTCATCTGGAAGTTTTCCATTTGCCATTCTCAAACATTCTATTTCTTTAATTCCTTTCTTTTTCAATTGTGTCCAACTTTGAGACATTCTGAAACTGACTTTCCTAAAGTGCAGGTTAGACGTTCAGCCAGGACTCTTTTAATGTTCCTGCAATTTTTTTTTTACTTCAGCTATCAGTTCTTGCCTATTTGATTGCAACTATTAGTCCTTCTTCTGACATAAAGTTAACAGCAAACAAACAAAACATGAAACGTGTTTCTTATTATCAGAGATGTATTTGAAAAAAAATTACTCTTTGAAATATTATGGTTTGCTACAGGAAATGATTATCCATTCTAGGCAACTGTAGATCTGTAGTGCAATACCAATTTTGTGTATTGTAGATAGAACTTGAACGACTTCCATTATCAAAATATGATCAAGTCCCACCTACAATGTTTTCCTGCTTGCTTTATCAAACATGATCTTGTTTTAAATATTTGACTTAGTTCTACAATGTTGTTTTCCTTCCTGCAACTTTTGAATTTAATTTAAAGCCTTTCTTGATTAGACTTGCAAGGAGCCTTCAATGTTTTAAAAAGGTTGCCTTATCTCTTCTCAAAAGTCTATTAAATTTGTAAACAAGGAAAGTACCAAGGCAAAAAGTTTAAAAAAATCATCTGGGATTATTACAAGATCTAGCCAGCAAGACAGATTCGGGGGAAATATTCTCTTCATTAATATGGCCCAAAGTATGGTTTCTTGGGATGACATCTAGATGAAAGTCAGAAAGGACAAGTTTACTTTTAAATGTAATTAGCTGTGTTTCCGAAAGGTTAATTATGGATTTCAGAGACTATGAAGTATGACACCATTAAATACAATATTCTAGCTAGTGTATTGCTGATTTATGTATTAATATGATATATTAGCCATCAGTGAGCAGAATGATTCAGAAAATTACAAACCTCCATGGGAGTAGCTAAAACCAAGACAGAAATATACATCATATTTAGGAAATATTTATTGTAATATGTCCATTATCAGAAAATATAACTCATTGTACATAGTTTTAAGAATTGCAATAGTCAGAAACAATGGTTTTGCAAAGAGGTTGCCACCATTATTAACAAGATACTGCTAAATGGATTTGCAGATAATTAACAAAGTATACAGGGGAAAAAAATATTAGATTCCCAACCTAACATGTAAAGCAGGACTAATCTTTTTACAATAAAATGCTTCTTCAGAACTTCAAGGATGATAATTTGTAGTTCATAACCCAACGCTGCAATTCATGATGATCTTAAATGGATGACGAACTAACACAGTATATCAAATGTCCAAGATTTCCTATTTGCCCACATTATTTATAAATTTGATGCAAGAACTCATTTCTTCAGAAATCACCACTTGCTAGTGCAAAGACATTTTAGCTATTGAAATTGGGTGCCTGGTAGGAAAACCTCTTTTGTAATTTGAATGAAAAGTTTCCTTGTCTATATGCAGAAATCTCTTGGAAAGGCAAAACCATATATTGGCTCTTCAGATGGACTAAAAATATATATAACCATCAGAACAGAGGGGAGAAAAACCCTCTACTAAAGTTCCTTCATTTTAATTAAGCATCCAATTTATGTGCTATATAGTGCATAGCAGAATTATAATTTTAATCAATTGAATCAATAAAGCTTTAATTGATTCATTGGAGAGGCAAATTTTACCAGTGAAAAGGAGCATTGAAGGTAGATTTTACAGCTACTTTTGGTTCCTGGTATATTGCTGAAATAGAGAATCAATTTAAAAAGTCCCCTTTAAAAATTAACTGTATCTTTTTCTTATTGCACAGCTAACTTCTGTCACACTTCAGACTCTCAAAGGGACATTATTACCAAGGTGTAGGAAATATCCAAATATGCTCAAATGTAATTCAGAGATCAGTTAATGAATTAAATGACAGGTGATTAATCAACTGATATTAATCAGTTGACAGCTCTAAGATAATAATAAGAAAATAGTGTATTTTCCTACAGCCCCTGGTTTTCCCATGAGTGCCTTCATTTACGTTGGAAAGTATTTATAGGGATTTTGATAAGGTATTAAATCATGCCTCTAACCTCAAATGAGCATTTTGAAGCAGGATCAATTTGTAAGGTTGTATATTTTAGTGGGGGGTGGGGGTACCATCTATTGTTAGCTTCCTTATGACCTATCTGCTTTGTAAAATTATAATAAACTGATTTATACTAACCATGATGGTTAAAGTTTGACCTGGTCAACATCTACCTACTAGTTTAAAGAATTCCAAATCTGTTGAGATCCTTGTAAATTAGACCAAACCGTAATGTGTTCAGATAAAAGCAATGTTAATGGTCTGTATACAGGAATGTATCTATACATAGACAGGTGACAAAGTACAATTAAAATGGCAGCATCTTATTTTGATATACAGTACATTCAGTCCTTGTTGGTGACATATTAGCACGAATGTTGGCAGGTTGTATAGGTTAGGGTCTTTCCATTAAAGGAACAGAAGACAGCCCCCTTCTTTTGCTAGAGACCTTTGCTTCTGATCAAGGATAGGGTAGGATGGGACTTCCAGGTTAATCAAGGATAGGAAGTCTCTATCCCCCTTTCCTACCCTTACAGACTGATTTCTGACAAATGCCTAAATCAACCATTCTAGCCATTGGTCAAAAACCCACGTCCCACTATAATGAGAGTTATTGATGGATGTTTTGTCCACAGTTCATGAAATCCTGACTCTTCTCCCAAGTCTTAGGGCAAATTGATGGTTTGCTGTTCATATGAAAATTTGCCTTCTAGACATGTCCATTTCCTTTTTTTTTTAATCTTACTTTTTAAAAATTAAGTACCCAGAGTTATCTAAAGTTGAGTTTAACAGCCTGTAAATTATAATAAATAAATAAATAAAATCCACCCATCACAATCCTTCATCTTTTCCCTCAGTAAATTGCTAGAAGGGTTTCATTCTCCAGCCTCACTGCAGAGGAGAGGGTAGAAAATAAAGATGAGCTATGAGGGGATGAGAGGGCAATCTGGCTGCGACATCTGTCACCCCATTGATTGCCAGGATTGATTTGGCTGATCTGGCTGGCTAGGTGGGTGTCCCCTTCCTCCCTCACCACTCCATGTGCATCCCTTGCAAAGCTGCATGCTCGGTGGAAGAGGACGGTGGAAGAAGATATCTATCCCAGATAGAAGGAGTGTACCGATCTTCGGTCAAGAGTATATGATAGCTGCCCTGCCCACCTAGAACCTCCAAACAAGTTCAAGATGAGCTATGAGGACAAAGCAAATTTGGGATGGCATGAAATGGAAGCAGCTTGTTAGGCCAGCTGTCCTGTGAAAGAGAATTTTCCTCACAGGATTGGTCACTGTCTTTGGTCTTACAAGTTCTATGTATACTGTCTAAAGGCTTCCTACCTAGGTGTTGTAGCTTGTCAGCTGCCAGCTCCTCCAGCAGCTGAATCAGAGGAGGAGGAGGTGTGGAAGTCAAGGTCAGCTTCAGGGCAACCTGGGAGCTCCAAAGGGGAAGAGGGAATAAGATGGCAGAGAGAAAGACAGAGGCCAAGCCTGGGTCATCTATCAGCCCTCAGATGGAGAGTCAACAGCCCCCAGGTCTGGAGGTAATTGATTAAGAAGAAGAGGAACAGCTGGGTCCAGTGCCTGATGCATGGCTGTGCAGAAGGCAGAGAAGAGGAGAGCAGTGGAAATCCATCGGCTGATCCTGAGGAAGGAAGAGCCACTGCTGCTAGTGAGGCCCCACCCTAGCTCTGGGGATAAAGGACAGGGGGCAGAGATGAATAGGTGTGGCAGACAACTATTCACCTTCCAGACGGACGGACTTGTTAGCCTGTGAGAAAAACTGTTTGCCGGGGCTGCTGCCATTCCTAATAAAGGAATCTTTTGAGTTCACATCAGAGAGTTTGTCATGTTTGGGGAGAGGGGTCAGAATACTAGGTATCTTTCTAGATGTGATGTACCCTATTGTGGTTTGATGTTTGATAAGAAAACTCTTGGCTGATAGGTTGCTGGATGAATAGCACTAATAGAGTCACTGCTGTTTGCATTGGCTAGAGCTAATATTTTAGAACACTCCGACATTCTCATGACTCTGCCCGTTGCCAAGAGTTCAATCCTGACTGGCTCAGAATTGAGACAGTCTTGCATTCTTCTGAGACCAGTAAAATAAGGAACCATATTGTTGGGGCAATAGGCTGAGTCTGTAAACTGCTTAGAGAGCTCTGTAAAACATTATGAAGTCTATGTGCTATTCTATTTCCCATCCATTAATGTTGAGTTAATGTCACTATTCTCTTGAACGGAACCAGCAGGGGAATGGGAAAATGGTTCATTCAGCAACATCTAATATATCTTCTATGCTTATGCTTTGTATTTTCACAGCATAGTAATAATGTTCCTGGTACAAGTAGAGTATAGAATTGTTCTCCTCAAACTAACTTATGTACTAAAGTAAATAATTGTCCCTTATGATGAGCTGGAGATAAAAAAAAAGATTATCAATTCTTGGACATCTAAAAATATTATTTAAGGGCTCAGTATTTTTGCATTTAAATGTTCTCATTTAATATAAATTAAACTGTTACTTGGAATATTTTAGAATGTCATGATAACTTGATTACTCCTGCCACTTAACTAGATTCAATCATAATTTTTGCACTTGATGGGTAATCTAATAATTCTAGCCTTGAGAACACTGGGGTGCCTACAATTCAGTTTTAAATAATCCATGATTTGTAAGACTGTTAAATTAGACAAGAAGGAAACAATACATGCAGTACAATTGCTATTATTAAGACTATTTCACAATTAACAATTACAATTTAAGATATGCTCTTATATCTATCCTAAACAGCAGTATACTTACCGATACATTCCCTTTTATGGACACACTCAGCATGTGTATAAAATCTTCTAGTCAAGAAATGACAAAGAATGAACCTATCCCAAAATATAAACCAGGATTTTGTAATCTACCCCCTGGAATAACAACTATATGTATTCCCTAAAACCCCTTAAATTCTAAGAGATTTCTTCCAGTTGGCAGGAAGGCTTGTGATATTCAGAGGAAGCGTTCTTTGGTTTCAATAAAGGAAAACAAGAGAGCAAGATAGAAGCCGTAATTGTTCTGTAATCTACTAAGAGGAGTCATTGTTGTTTAATGCAACAAAAAATAAGTACAAGAGCAAGCTGGGTGTAGAGGTTAAGCTGTTGGGCTAGAAACCAAGAGACTGTACGTTATAGTCCCACTTTAGGCATAAAAAACCCAACTGATGACTTTGGGCCATCACACACTCATAGTACAACTCACCTCACAGGGTTGTTGTTGTGGGAAAATAGGAGGAGGAAGAGGAAAAATATTGGCATGTTTGAATGAATTGTATATGAAAAAAGGCAGGGTTAGGGTTAAAAATGTTTTTGAATGTTGCAAGTATTTACAGCATTATACATTTATGCAATAGGATAGGAATAGAACTAACACAAAGCAAAGAAGAGTAGTAAAAATTCCACAAGTGGCTAAGCATTTAAAATCAAACAACCAAAATTAAGCCAAAACAAGGTAATCAAATATTCAAATAATGGAATCAGATCAGATGAACAGACACTGGGGAACTGCTGGCTATTATCACATAGTTGCACACATTGGATTGGAAGAAACAGAAGGAGCTAAGATGCTTTGGAATACCAGAATGAATTCGATATTAGGATTTCTATGCTGATTTTAATATTCTTAGTTTGAGACTGAGGCTAAAAACAACATCAGAAATGCATTCCTATCTCTCATACACTGTGTACAAAATGAAAATTTCCTCTCCCCCAAGAAAGAGCCTGTAGAAATCATGTAAAACCTTGTGTACGGGGCATGACATAATGTAACATCTGCAACTCTATCTCCGAAAGCTTAAACAGAGGTTCTCTATAGACCTTTCTGACAGATTCTATATCACACCAGCAATTTTTAACAAGGTTAAAAAAAAAATTGCCCTTGGGGGGAGGGTTGTTAATTAATTAATTTAGTCATTTGTTACATTTGTATACTGCCCATCACAAAAACGTCAAGTGGTTTGCAACAAAATGTATTAACAAACATTAGGATTAAAACATCTCTTAGTCCAGGGATCTGCAAAGTCGGCTCTTTTAAGACTGGTGGACTTCAACTCCCAGAATTCCCCAGCCAGCATAGCTGGCTGGGGAATTCTGGGAGTTGAAGTCCACCAGTCTTAAAAGAGCCGACTTTGCAGACCCCTGTCTTAGTCATAAACATCTTAAACATCCGTATCACTCATTAACTTAAAAACATATAGCAATAGCACTTAGATTTATATACCACTTTACAGACCTCTCTAAGCAGTTTTCAGCATACTGCCCCAATAATCTGGGTCCTCATTTTACCAACCTTGGAAAGATGGAATGCTGAGTCAACTTTGAGCCTGGTGAAGTTTGAATTGCCAAATTTCAGGCAGCTGGCAGTCAGCAGAAGTAGCCTGCAATACTGCATTCTAACCACTGAGCCACCACCCAACCCAACCAATACCAATACTAGAACCTCCTAAATCCAATAGAACTATTTTTAATGTCTTTACAAAAAGCCACTAAGTGAAGCTAATTGCATGTTTGGGGTAAACTTTTCAACAGTGTCAGGATCCTTACAGAAAAGTTTTCCTCTGAGCCTCCATCCCTTTAGCATTCACTTCCAGGAGGGTCACACAGTATGGATAGCTTTGGAGTAGTTGGGGTTACAGGGGATCTTCAAAGATAGCTCTTTGTATGATGTGTGAGACTAATCTAGTTGCATGATAATCTCATGAGCCACTGTCAAGAGGGCAGTAGATATTTGGCAGGATCTCCTTTGCTATATTTGTCTTTCATTTTGAAAGTCTCAACTCAGCGAGCTGCTACTAACTATATGCTGCCAGCTTCTATAGCTAGCATCAGTGCTGATTTACCTCAGGGAATTAGCCCATAAACATAATAGCCCCTTTGTCTTCATTATTTCCCTTCCCTGTTGCTTTCAGCAACCACTAGAAGACACTGGGAGATCCATTTGCACATCTCTAATGCCATGTCTCTGACTCTGAATGTGAGTATTAAGCTAAAATCAATACCTGAAAATTTCCTTGAATATCCTAAGCTTCCTTCTGGTGTTTCTCCGTCCTCCACCCCCACCCTCTTCTACACACCAATTCCGTAGATTTATGTAATCATTAATCATCTTGACAAATAAGAATTTGGTCACCCGCATTCTTCCTGCTGGGTCCCCGAGGCAGTAGAAAATTGACCAAGCTTATTCAACAACCATAAAGAATAAGCTACAGTCTCCCACAGCAGGAGAGGAACAATTGAACAGTTTCTACATATAAGATAATTTTAGAAGTGACCTCCATGGAAGTTCATGATGGGAAAAGTGGGAGCTAGAAGCTGAAACTGAAAGCAAACAATGTACTCACAATAAATTAAAATTACAAGAGAAATAACAACATGTTTTTAGGTAGAGAATGCCCAGACCCAAAGTATCTGTTTGAAGGAATGTTTCAGATAAGCTTTGGAAATGAAATAGAAGGGGAGAATCAAGGTGACGTGAAGTGTTAGTAGCACTTTATAATGCCTTGGTAAGACCACACTTGGAATATTGCATCCAGTTTGGGTCACCATGATATAAAACAGATGTTGAGACTTCAGAAAGAATGCAGAGAAGAGCAACAAGGATGATTAGAAGACTGGAGGCCAAAAGATATGAAGAACTCTTTGCAGGAATTGGGTATGTCTAGTTTAATGGAGAGAAGGACTATGGGACACATGACAGATATATTCCAATATTTAAGGGGCTGCTACAAATAAGAGGATCATCAACCTGTTCTCTAAAGCACCAGAATGCAGAACAAGAAGTAACGGATGAAAAGTAATTAAATAGAGAACCAACCTAGGGAGAAATTTCCTGACAGAATAATTAATCAGTGGAATGACTTATCTCCAGAAGTTGTGGATGCTCTAACATTGGAGGTTTTTAAGAAGTGTTTGGACAGACATTTATCTGAAATGGTAAAGGGTCTGCTGCTTGAGCATGGGGTTGGACTAGAAGATCTTCAAGCTCCCTTCCAACTCTGTTTATTTTGTCATTCTAATGACCTCAGACTGATCTGATGCAATGCCAGCATCCAAAATAAGATTTGGAAAGCATCGCATCATTCCTTCTTCCCTTCTTGCATGCAAATGCACAACCAGCTTTAAACCTTTTGATTTTGTAACTCATCTGAATAATTCTTTTTTAGATTAGACACCTGTGAAAGAATGAAGCCATGTAATTTCATCTGAAGAGATGCAAGAGCTTTCAAAGTCCATATACTTTTTGATTCTGATTTTTCTTTAACTTTTGCAAAGAAAGGTATCTGTCATTTTACTTTTAGGGAACCAAATTCAATTTTAAAAGTAACCCCTTCTGTTGGAGACAGCCATGGTCCATTCAGACAGAAAAGCAGAGTGTTTTTAAGCATGAAAGGAAGTGCCTCCTGATTGCAGAGAAAAAGAAGAGAGGAATTATGTAAGCGATAAATAGGGAAGAAGAATTAGGAAGAAGAAAAATTAAGTAGAGAAGGGATCAAACAAACAATGAATGTAAATGTTTAAATGGCAAAATTAGAAAAAAGACTGAAAGACTAAATACAAATATTAGAAAGCATTTGGTTAAAATGCAGTCACACACCAAAAGCTAAGAACTCAAACTTAGCAAGTATTAGTAATAAAATACATTAATGAATAATGAATCTTAAATTTAAAAATTCCATTTGGAGCAAATGATATTCACATCCAACTCACAAATTTCTGTGACTATCAGGTTGTGAAGGCATAATAGCTCAGGATGTTTTCTTTTTAAAAAGTCCTTTCTATCAATATATCTCTTTCTTTTATTGTATCTCTAATGTGGCATTTTCCAAAAGAATAACAGTTTTTTTTTTAATTTACAAACAACCATGTAAGCAATAAAGGTACAGAAGCACAGGTTATCCTAATTTAATCAGTTTTTATCATTGTAATATTTATGGTGTTTTTATTTTATTTATATGTTTATATTTATTTTAATTGCCTGTGAGCCGCCCTGAGTCCCATCGGGAAGATAGGTGCGGGATAAAAGTCTAATAAATTGAAAAATTGAATTGAAATTATGTTAAGTATACAGATTTACTTCTTCAGGGATTTTGTCCACATATTCAGAATAAAATGTCTGAAAGATGTATGAAAGCCTAACCAGAAAGATTTATGCTTAATTTCTGATCTGGAAATAAGTTCATTTATGGCAGGGGGTCAAACTCGTGGCCCACGGCCAGATGTGTCACGTACTGGCCCTGCCCCTATCCGGTTTAGCAAAGGGGATAAAAGTCCCAATATATCATGTGATGCTGCCATGACAGCATGAGTTTGACACCTCTGGTTTATAGCATTCTTGAAACTGATGCCATGCAGGAAAGAAATTTTTCTATCAGTTTCCCAATTTTTTGCACTTTTACAGATTATTGTACTTTTTCTCAACTTCTGAAATCTCTGCCAGGCATTGCAAAGCAGAAATGGTTTTCAAACTTATTATCATCACTAATATAGTACTAATGTGGACCATTGTGGACAATTATCACCTTGAGTCTTCCATTCCTTGCTCCTCAAAAAGGCTGAAGAAACAACCACATTATAGTCTCACTCTTTTGTTGCCATGAAATTTAAAAGACCTACAGGAAAATTATTTAAGATCTATCCAGATCCAAAAACTTTGAAAGGTTGGGACTAATTTAAATAGTCCTTAAATTATAGGAAGAATATCTGATGTCATAAATTAAGCATGACCATAGAATGCGCTATTTCTAATACTAGAAGGCCAATTCATTCAGCACAGCTTTTTCTTCCTCTGCATTTTGCAGAAGAAGGAAAACTCACTTCCTTAAAATATACATGCCATACTGAAGTTGAAAACTTTTGTGGTCAACTTAATTGCATTTGCTTCAACCAGTCCATAATGATAAAATTGTACTACCAAGCAGTATAATTTTAATCTAAATATAACACCACTCAGACTCCTTTTGGATTGCAGAAGCATATAAACCCTAATAAATAAATCACAAGTTGAATTCTGATTGTGTGTTTCTTGATGGTCTCTGAGCTTGGTGGTTTTCTTGCAGTCCTTTCACTACCAAACTAGGTAATATCATCAGTGGATTCAGTGCAGTCAGTGAATTCTCTCTGTCTGTTAATTCTAGATTGTCATAGAGCTAAAAGAAATAATAATAATCCATCAGCTGCTTTAAAAAAATCCTTCCCAGATCAGGAACATAAACCACAAAGAAGGTAGGTAGCAGAATCTCTAAAACATTTCAAGATATTGATGTTTCAAACAAACATTGATGTATGCTGTATTATTAAACCATTTTCTTTCATGCATTTATGAACACAAACTGAGGAACATGGTATATGCAGTACATTGCAGTGAGCCATGTGGAGATCTGTACATTGGGGAAACAAAACAACCATTCATAAACACATGGCACAACATAAGAGAACAAATCCATCAGGACCAGATTCAGCAGACCATTCAGCAGTGCACTTAAAAACAAAGGCCACTCTTTTGAAGAGACGCAAAGTCCACATTTGGGACAGAGAGAACTGCTGGTTTGAAGGAGGGATCAAAAGGCCATCTATGTCAAAATTGAATAGCCCACTCTGATCAGATAGGAAGGGATGCAATATCATCTATCTCCAGTCTATAACACAGTCTTTTCAATGTTTCCAGAAGATTCCACATCAATTTGTACCACTTAGGTGACCCTGATGACACAGATAAACATCCAGATGGCCTTAATGACTCTTTAAAAGAATGCAAATGACCAGCTGTCTGCAAGGACTATTAATCGTTCCATTCCCTACCACCCAGTCAGAGCTGAAGAAGCTTCTTGAATGAAAAGCAAAACATCTTTAAAAAAAACAAAAAACCAGAAAGTCCTGTTGCCTCTTTGAAAAAGCACTTTTTGGGACAACCATGACCTGGATGAGTCTCCACAGAAATTTCTACTTGATTTGCTTTTATTGCCGACTGCTTTTCAGACGTGCTGAAATATTTGTTTTAGTTTTGCTTTTAAGGTATTTTGTTGCTATAGAAATACTTTGTTTTCTTTAAATAAAACTGAAGATCTAAAACAAGAAACAAAAAAAAAGTAAATTGAAGACAAGAAACAATAACGAACAAAAGCTAATGGAGAGTTACTGATAGGATTGATGTTTTTTCTGCAAAAGTGAAGGCATACATACAAGTTGCTGTTTATATACAGTATCCATTTATTCTACTTATTTAAAAAAAACCTCCCTTTTTATGACTCTGTAATCCAGGGTGTCAACTTCAAGGCCACGGGGACACCCTGGAAACAGCAAAGGACCGGCCCCTGGTGCTTCTGCCAGCAAAAACAGAGCTTGGGAAGGCCACTCATGCTGCCCCACCTGAGTTCCATTTTTGCTGGCAGACGGCTGCAGGATGAAGCCTGGGAGGGCCACCCACAACCCTTCTGAATCCATTTTCACTGACAGAAGGTTGCAGGAGATAGTTGCAGCTGAAAACGGACCTCGGAAGCCCATTTTCATTGGCAAAGCACTTGTGACACCACAGGCACTTCCCAACATGAATGACATCCAGCTGGCCACACCCACCCTGGCCACACTCACCCACACCACTCCCCTAGCATCAAACACAACCCTGATGCGGTCCTCAATGAAATTGAGTTTGACACCTCTGCTGTAATCCTTTAATTTGGGGTAGAGTTGGGCTGACTGAATGGAGCTGAGCTTTTACTAGCCAGATGTTTTCCTGATGCAAGATGGAGATCAGTGCATTTTTTTTTCTTTGCACATTAGGAGAGAAATATTTGCCACTATGTAGAATCAAACCCTCAACCTTCTGAGTGGAAAGTAAGCATCTTCACCCCTACACCACCACACTAATCCAATTTATTCTACTTGTTATATTTAGTCATTATGTGTGCTTCTTTACAGATTCAAAATAACAAAATAGTATGCATTCTATCGGGAATTTACATCACTAGAAATAATTGAATTAGAAACACAGAATAAATATTAACTATATAATTAAGGTACTCTGAACATTTCTTCCTGATTAATGGGCACTTGGCCTGTGATTAAATCTTACTTTTATTCTCCCACACCAATAATTACTATGTGCAAAACTAAGTTACATTTAAAAGGTCATGTTATGTAATAGTTGATGGAATGAGCTAAGTGGGGACAGGAATATCATGCTGTAACTATGATTATGAGTATTGGTTCTACATTTTATGAACAGTGACACCTGCAGGGTCTTTCTTCTTTGCAATGCCACGCTGCTGCTTTCATCATGACCCCTCCCTCCAGAGGAAATACAACCTGATATCAGATGGAAGAATGCAAATTTTTCACAGATTAAAAATAAAAAAAGTAATAGATTGCCTGTAAAATACATTATTCTACTTTGTCAACATAATAGGTTCCTTTGTGCTGTTAGAGAGAACCACTTATTTATTGCAGGCTGCCTCAATCACTAGAATAACTGCAGAAGGCTTAGGCAATAGGGTTTCCAAAGAGAAAAATAAGAATAATTAAAGTGAGCAAGAACCAAGGAAGCAATCATGTGTACAGCACCCTGAAGAAAGAAAAAACCAAATTCAATCACATGGTGCTCCCACTATTCTAAACAGGCCTATTCTTGTGAGTAATAATAATAATGCCATAATGCATTTTCAGTGTATTTTGAAATGATTTCTTGGAAGCCATTACTTAAAAACATAGCTGACATCCAACCAGCATATTTTGCAGGGATATTTGAGGATAGATTCCTCAAGTAACTCTTCAGAATCTTTCAAGCAAGTATGTTTTCATATTCCAGCATTGGAGGAAAGAATAGAACTCTTCAAAGGCAGTGAAGCCTATTCTAAATTGCTTGAAGCTGTATACAAGGGGAAGAATATCTTCATCCCTGAATGAGTGTTGAATAGGTGGTGTAAATGGTACAATAGCAAAAACACATCCATAAACATTTATTTGTAACTAGCTATACCCGGCCACGCGTTGCTGTGGCCCAGTCTGGTTAAATGGCTAACCAATCTGTTTGTAGATCTACACCTGCACACACACAACCACCATATAAGCCCCAACCTACCTACCTACCTACTGTATTTCTCCCTCTCTATCTATCTATCCTTCTACCTACCTACCTACCTACCTACCTACTGTATTTCTTTCTTTCTCCCTCTACCTACCTACCTACTGTATTTCCCCCTCTCTATCCCTCTACCTACCTACCTACTGTATTTCTCCCTCTTTCTCTATTCCTCTACCTACCTACCTACCTACCTACTGTATTTGTCGCTATCTATCTATACACCTACCTACCTACCTATGGTATTTCTCCCTCTCTGTCTATCCCTCTACTTACCTACCTATTGTATTTCTTGCTTTCTCCCTCTAGCTACCTACCTACCTACCTACCTATTGTATTTCTCCCTCTCTATCTATCCCCCTATCTACCTACCTGCCTACCTACTTTATTTCTCCCTCTCTGTCTATCCCTCTACCTACCTACTGATGTTTTATTTCTCCCTCTATCTACCTACCTACCTACTGTATTTCCCCCTCTCTATCCCTCTACCTACCTACCTACCGTATTTCTCACTATCTATCTATACACCTACCTACCTACGGTATTTCTCCCTGTCTATCCCTCTACTTACCTACCTATTGTATTTCTTGCTTTCTCCCTCTATCTACCTACCTACCTACTGTATTTCTCCCTCTCTATCTATCCCCCTATCCACTTACCTGCCTACCTACTGTATTTCTCCCTCTCTGTCTATCCCTCTACCTACCTACCTACTGTATTTCTTTCTTTCTCCCTCTATCTACCTACCTACCTACTGTATTTCCCCCTCTCTATCCCTCTACCTACCTACCTACCATACTTTCACTATCTATCTATACACCTACCTACCTACGGTATTTCTCCCTGTCTATCCCTCTACTTACCTACCTATTGTATTTCTTGCTTTCTCCCTCTACCTACCTACCTACCTACTGTATTTCTCCCTCTCTATCTATCCCCCTATCCACTTACCTGCCTACCTACTGTATTTCTCCCTCTCTGTCTATCCCTCTACCTACCTATCTACTGTATTTCTCCCTATCTATCTATCCATCCCCCTACCTACCTACCTACCTACTTACCTACCTACCTACCTACTATATTTCTTCCTTTCTCCCTCTACCTACCTACCTACCTACTGTCTCTTTCTTTCTTTCTTTCTTTCTTTCTTTCTTTCTTTGTATCTATCTATCTATCTATCTATCCACCTACCTACCTACCTACCTACCTACCTACCTTATTTCTCCCTCTCTATCTATCCCTTGGGGGTCATCTAGTCCAACTCCCTGCTAGGCAGGAAGCCCTATACCCATGATGGCGAACCTATGGCACAGGTGCCACAGGTGGCACACGGAACCATTTTTAAGAGCACGCGAGGCATTGCCCTGTCAGCTTCAGTTTGTATGTGTGCCCTGGCCAGCTGATTTAGGCTTTCTTTTGAAGCCATTTTTTGCCCTCTGGAGGTGGGGGAAGGCTGTTTTCACCCTCCCCAGGCTCCTATAAACACTCTGGAGCCTGGGGATGATGTAAAAAGCATGCCAAATACAGGGGGTCATGCACATAGCATTATGGATGTGGCACACCTGTGCACATCGCCCCTGCTCTCCCCCTGCTATTGGCACGTGAGCCAAAAAAGGTTAGCCATCACTGCCCTATACCATTTCAGACTAATGGCTATCCAACATCTTCTTGAAGACTTCCAGTGTTGGGGCATTCACAACTTCTGGAGGCAAGCTGTTCCACTGATTAATTGTTCTCAATGTCAGGAAATTTTTCCTCAGTTCTAAGTTGCTTCTCTCCTTGATTAGTTTCCACCCATTGCTTCTTGTTCTGCCCTCAGGTGCTTTGGAGAATAGTTTGACTCCCTCTTCTTTGTGGCAACCTCTGAGATATTGGAAGGCTGCTATCCTGTCTCCCCTAGTCCCTCTTTTATTAAACTGTATTTCTCCCTGTCTCTCAATTCCCCTATCTACCTACCTACTGTAATACAATAATACAATAGCAGAGTTGGAAGGGACCTTGGAGGTCATCTAGTCCAATCCCGCTGCTCAAGCAGGAGACCCTATATACCGTGTCAGACAAATGGTTTTCCAGTTTCTTCTTAAAAACACATCCAGTGTTGGGTCATCCATAACTTCTGGTGGCAAGCTATTCCACTGGTTAATAGTTCTCACTGTCAGGAAATTTCTCTTTAGTTCTAGGTTGCTTCCCTCCTTGATTAGTTTCCACCCATTGCTTCTTGTTCTGCCCTCAGGTGCCTTGGAGAATAGCTTGACTCCCTCTTCTTTGGGGCAACCCCTGAGATATCGGAAGGCTGCTATCATGTCTCCCCTAGTCCCTCTTTTATTAAACTGTATTTGCTGTCAGATGGGTGATTCTTTGTTACAGTTTGGTTCAGTTCATATTCAACTGTTTAAAGCAGCTGCCTGCCTCCATGTTTTTACTTCAGAGAACAGTCTTGAGCAATATTTCTCCGCCCCGCCCCCTCTCTCTGGGCCACCTGGGAGTTTGCTATCCCAGTGCCTTTTTGGCCCCAAGAGGCCGCCGTATGAGGCCTCTTCCAACACTGACAGTTGAAAAGCAGCCTGATGGGCGTGGCTACAGGGAAGTTAAAACACATTTCAGTGGGTACATTTTTTGTGTGTAATTTGCACATGACACATGCGTGCTAGGCACAAAATGAGTAGCTATTCTATTGTCGGAAGTCCTTGGCTACATTGTGTGAAGGTTTGGTGTAAATCGGCCCAGTAGTTTTTGAGATTAGTGGATTCGTACAAACTATTTTACATTTTTATTTATATAGATGGCATCTGCTTCAGGAGAATTGAACATAAGGTATATGGGGAGGCATGGAATGCGCAGTGCCTTATTGTGTGTGTATCACGGGTGTTTCACAACTTGTGACCACAACTGAGCCCAAACTTCCTGTTGTAAAGTGAGATGGTTGTTAAGTGAGTTTTGCTTCATTTATGACCTTTTTGGTCACAGTGTTGTGGCCCGCCAGCAGGCAGTGGAGCTGGCAGCAGATTCGGACAGTGAGGAGGTTGGGGAGGAGCAGAGAGGGGGCCAGAGTGATATGCCAGGTATCAGCTGCCTTCAGAATCAGACATCAGTGAGGCAGACAAACAGCTGCAGTCTGTTTCCAGTGTGTGCATGCGCAGAGTTGCCAGACAAACAGGACAGCTAAAAAACAGGGGGCGACTTAGGAGTAAGGCCACAAGTGGATGATGAATGGCCGTGCCCAGAGGAAATAAAAGAGGAGCAAAAGGGGAGTAGAGTTTGCAGGAGACAATTAGTTTGCTTAATTGATTTGTGACTCTCTGAGACTCCTTGCCAAGTTTTGCAGATATCGGCCTGGCAGCTCTCTGTGACTGTAAATCCTCTCTTGAAAGACTTTGCTGGATGCAAATGAGCAGAATTCACAGTAAATTAATAAAAAGGATTTTTTGTCAGGACCAGGAGTTTACTTCATGCTCTTGGGAAGTCTAGGTTAGAACACACAGTTGTTAAATCACTGCAGTTCTTAAGTTATTAAGACAGTTGTTTAGTGAATCCCCATTGTTTGTCAAACGGTTGCAAAAGGCAATCACATGACCCCTGGATACTGCAACCATCATAAAGATGAGTCAGTTGCCAAGCATCTGAATTTTGATCATGTGACCATAAGGATGCTGCAATGGTCATAAGTGTGAAAAATGGTCATAAATCAATTTTTCAGTGCCGCTGTAACTTTGAATGGTCATTCAATGAACTGTTGTAAGTCAGAGACTACCTGCATTATAAATTCAGAAGTATTCTTTCATAGAATCAGAACATTTTCTTCCTTACTTTCCTTTAAAGACCAATGTTCCATTGTGACTGTTTATATTAATTTATGTCATATATTGCTAACAGAAGCTCCGTACAAATGTTGCCAAAATAAAATATTCATTCCAATTCCTGTAGGTCCTTTACATACATGAAATGAAATTCACCTTTCTGAGAAACAGCATAACATTTTGATATATTAGAACAGCTCCATTTATATGATAGACAGCTATATATATATATTTATCATAAAACAAATCAAGTTGTTCATAGATTTAATTTGTGTATTCTGTTTTTTTTATTAAGGTATGAAATTTAAGAAGTTTTGCATATTTTTCTGTGCCTGTCACTGAGAGCTTACTCTTTAGCCCCGGGAGGGTGAATTTTTTCAAATGAAAAAATTGTAAGCTGACAGGATAAGGAGCTCAATGTTGCAATAGCAACAATTGAGTCATAATATTTATTTTGTAATACTGATCATACTGTATTTGTTCTGAAGCATTGAGTTACAGCACTGAATCAAACAGCCAACGGATTTAATTTCAATACCTGAAAGCAAAAAACTAGCTTAGTTGAGGTATCATGTAATGAACAAACACACGTTTTCAACATGTCACCCCTAAGTTCCTTCTTACTATCTGTCCTTGAAGCACGTGTCTCATTCTTTCTAATTGTAGGGCCAGCCCTAAATAATTATATGCTCCTAGAAATAATAACAGTGATCCTATGGCTTCACTGCTATGCAGTTTAAAACATGGCTCATAAGGAAATCTATCGTTTCTAACTTGAATAAAATATTCACTTAGTTAATCAAACGTCTGTGGCTGTTGAATTTGCAAACAGGTTACAAAAGCTTTCCAGATGTTGTAGGATAGTTAGTGCCCTTAAAGGAAATTAGAAATACTTCATTCCTTTTCAGCTCACCAAAAGGATATCAATCAGAATGAGAGCATCTCACATTGACAATAATGGAAACAAATCCAGAATGCTAACTACACAATATGTATTTACTGCATTGTGCAATTCAGCCTTAATGTATGCAAAGTAAAAAATAGATGGTATTATTTTCCACTTTGAAAGTGTCATCTACTAATATGATCTACTATCAGAGGAAAGCAGCAAGTTGCCCTTCCTCTCAGGGGGCAAAATATGGTGAATAGCATTTTCTGTATGAGGTTCCTTATGATAGATAGTGATATACCTTTTATAAGTAAATAACAGATAAATAAATAATAGATACAAATATAGACTCCTTTAGGCTAAAATGTTTAGATGCTCACAATGAGAATCTGCCGCGCCGTCCTGGGTCCTCTGTGGAGAAGGGTGGGATATAAATATGAATAAAATAAAAAAATAAAAATAAATTGATTCATTCATTCTGGACCCATCAGTTTTTCCCCCAATTTGAATCAATGTGCTTTTTGTTATTGCTTATACCTTGATTGGCAATGATTACAAATGAATCATTTTAGTCAATTACATTGTAATTGCTTGCTTAATTGTGTTTTAAATATCTGAATCATTTTCTGTTATGTTTTCAGTGTTCTTCGGTGACTTGTCACCACTTTGCCTATTTATTCCAATAAATATTTATGCGATAATGGTATAAAAGAACTCAGCATTCAAGCAAGTTACATTAGGAAGGGAGAGACAGGGAAGCTAGCTGGCAAGAAGTATGTTATACACTGTAAATTAAAAATTGACACAAGGTATCACAAATATTAAAGGGAGGGTTTAGTAGATATTATAATTAACCATAATTTTTATTCTTTTTTAGCAGAACTACTTGTTGATACTACACTCCAAAAATAGATAGATATTTAAGTTTCTACAGTAGTTTTACTGTCTATATGGATTCTAAAACTAATATATTTTATTTAGGGGTAGGCTTCAAAAATTTCAGCAATGAGTTCTCTGCTTGGCTGTTGGGTTGGTGTGGCCATGGTGGGCATGGCCTAGTCGGCCTCCTGCACCATGGGGGTGGGGCATTTTCACCTTCTCCAGTCTCTGGAGGCTTTCATTGAGCCTCTGGGAGGGCAAAAACTGCCTCCACCAAGCTCCAGAGACCTTCCAGGAGGCTCATTTTCCCTCTGCTAAGCCTCTGTGTGGGCCCTGCACTTACCTTGCATCCAAAATGGGTCATGTGGAGACTCCTGGGTGGGGCATGGTGGGGTGGCAGCGGCGGAGTGTGGGGGGCGGGGCCAGCCAAGGGTGCGATTTTGAGATTCTCTGAACTGGCCATAGCGTTAGCTACAGGCAAACCCGTAACAGTCCATCCCTGTTTTTATTTTAAGTTCTGGCTTTGGCATTGCCAGTTAAATTTATGTAGAACTTCAGTTTTCTGAAATCAGGCACCAGATAATTCTGACCATTATTAGGGGAAGATTGGAATCATCAAACCAGATTAAAGTCTTTCTCAGAGAGCTCAGAACTTCATAGGTAATGTCTTTATATGTTATAGTTCTGTTGATACTTCTTTTATAGCTAATGGCAAAGGCAAATCTCAGAAATCTTTAAGTTTCATGGATGGTTTCAAATACATTGCCTTTGCATTCAGAACTCTAATGGCGAAAATGTCATTAGAGGGAAATTATAAATACAGGTTAAGGTTCTCTAATATTTTGAATGTGAAAGTAAATATAATTTTGCTCATACCAAATGAAATTTTACAGCACTTGGATAAAAAGGAAACTGTACATTATCTAGCAGAAATTCCCATTTTTGAGTGCCACCATATTATAAGGCAATGAATAAAATTCAGGTTTTGCAGTGAAATTTTGTATATAATCAGAAAGATATTGCATGGTACATCAAGAGTTTAAAACCTTAAGTTCGTATCCCAGAAATGGGTTACTGAATGTCATTTTTGATACTTCATGGAAATTAGGAAACTCTCTGCAGTTTTAATCTATTTGCAAAAGTCTATGGCCAAATAAAGATTGATTTAATCTGATTACAAAAGAACAGAAATTTCATTACCTTGATTTAATTTGCTTTGAGTCCTTAAGATGGAGCCTATATTAAAGATCTTACACTATGCTGGAGCCATTTTAAACCTAAATTCCATTTATAAAATAATGTAGATAAGGGAAGGAAAAAAAGATAAGACCAAACAATCATTACTGCACTATAAAATACTAATATAAACACTGATGAACATTTGATTGCAACAATCTAATTATTTGCAAGCAGCTAAGTTCTCTAGATTGGTACAGCTGCTATTCACTTAATTTGGAATGTTCACTCCACAACTTATGCTATTTTTTTCTCGTAGATAAAAATCCTATGTCTTCCTATAAAGGTTCCCCTTGCATATACGTACTAGTTGTTTCCAACTCTAGGGGGCTGCGCTCATCTCCGTTTCAAAGCTGAAGAGCCAGCACTGTCCAAAGACATCTCCGTGGTCATGTGGCCATCATGACTAAATGCAAAGTCGCATGGAACACCGTTACATGTCTTCATATAGATCTCGTATAAATATTATTAAACAGATTGACTAGACTACATATCCAACCATAAAATTGATTTTAATGAATGGGAATATGCATTGCAGTTTAGAATAGATTAGATAAAGAGTTATCGCTAGTTATAGTTATAAAACTTAATAAATGGATTTAAACTAGTTCTGCATCTGAAACATATATCATTCTAATGGAATGGGTGCCAGATGATTGCTTCAAGCAGCAAGAGGGTGGCTTGCTTATAATTCTGGTTTCTCAGTAGTATTGGTGAAATACTATAGTAAATCTTTTAGGCTACTATGTTTCAGTGACTCATTTCAAGAAAGTGATGTTTAGAAAACTACTTATTGTAACCATTATTATTGGCTTAGGGAACATCACAGGAACAACTAGATAAAATCATCTAAGCAAAAATAGCCTCAGTGTGCTAATGAAGCTCATTGTTGCTTTTTTTCCTTCTAATTCTAGGGAGACAATGGAAAGTGAAGTGCTCAGACGGAGAAATAGAATGTTTGTATGTAAAAACAATAACAAACCACGATAAGTAAAAATACTGCAATATGGAGGATACAGATGCAGTTTATCTGAAAGCTCAGCATATGTGATATCAATGATCTGGTACTGATTTTAAATGTTAGGTGGTGCAGAGGTTATGAATACCTTTTATCAACTTCAATTCATATACTATTTGTGCCTTTTCATAAGGAAAGTGGCCGCAATGACAATAATTCACATTTCAGATTAGATTTTTGTACTATGATTTAGATGTGTCTGGGCTTTAAAGCATTCAAAACGTTTAACCAATGATATGATACATATACTTGGTTAAAAAAAAAAAAAAGCAAAAACTGGGAGTTAAAAATAAAGATCAGATTGTGTTGTTGAGCAATCCTTTATAGTCCTTGACTTACAGCAGTTCATTTAGGGACCATTCAACATTTCATTTTGAAAAACATTTCAGCATTGAAAAAAGTGACTTAGGACTGATTTTCACACTTACAACCATTGCTGCAATCCTATAATCATGTGATCAAAATTCAAACACTTGGCATATTTATGACAGTTGCAGTGCCCTTTCTGACAAGCAAAGGTTAATGGGGAAGCCTTAACACTTAACAACCATGTTACTAGCTTAATAATAATAATAATAATAATAATAATAATAATAGTTAAATTTATTAACCGCTCCCTCTCCCCACAGGGACTCGGGGCGGTGCACAGGGGAAATAAAAACAATAAATATACAAAATACATACCAATGTAAAAACAGATTAAATTAATTCCTGTGCTAAAAACCATTGACTAAAACCATTGACTAAAAATCCCCATTCCCCAAAAAACCCTAAAAAACCCTAAAAACAGAGGAGAAGTTATCCCAGGCCGGCAAGGCAGAAAAAGTGTGTTTTCAATTTAAGACGGAAGGAGCGGAGATCCGTGGTGGTCCTAATATCGGGGGGGAGGTCGTTCCAGAGGGCTGGGCCCGCCACAGAGAGAGCCCTTCCCCTGGGTGTCGCCCGCTGACAAAGTCTAGTGGACGGCACCCGGAGAAGTCCCTCTCTGTGGGAGCGAATCGGTCGTGAGGATGTATGAGGCAGGATCCGATCCCGCAAGTAGCTAGGTCCCGAGCCATGGAGCGCTTTAAAGATGATAATTAATACCTTGAAGCGCACCCGGAAGACGACAGGCAGCCAGTGCAGCTCGCGCAAGAGCGGTGTTACATGGGTGTACCTTGTGGTACCCATAATTGCTCGCGCGGCTGCATTCTGGACCAGCTGAAGTCTCCGGGTGCACCTCAAGGGAAGCCCCATGTAGAGAGAGTTGCAATAGTCCAGTGACTCTTTTAACAGCTGTGGCAAAAGAGGTTATAAAATGGGGCAAAACTCATTCAACAAATGCCTCACTTAGCAACAGAAATTTTAGATCAGTTGTAGTCATACTTGAGGACTTCCTGTATACAACTCTTGTAGGACATCAATATTCTTATTCAGATTTAAAGGGGTGATGTTTTTGTCCATTGGTGATTGTAAATTACAATTGTAAATTATATAGATTGTAATTATAAAACCTGAGTGCAAGATAAAACGAAATAGGTGGATGATCATTAAAGAAGGATCCAATCTAGAACTTAAGGACACATTTCCTGACAGTGGGAACAGTTAATGAGTGGAAAGACTTATCTTTGGAAATTCTGGGAACTCTTGCTTGAGAGATTGGAAGTTCCTTCATAAAAAGATTGGAAAACCATTTGTCCAGAATGGTATAAGGCAGAGATGTCAAATTCAAGGCCCAGGGGCTCAAGGTCCTGCCCTCAGGGTGCTTAGATCTGCCCCATGGGATCAGCCTAGAAACAGCAAAGGACCAGCCTGCAGTGCCTCTGCCAGCAAAAACAGAGCTCATGAGGGCCATGTGCGGCCCTAGCAGGCTCTATTTTCAGCCTTGACTGACTCCTGCCACCCTCTGCCAGCAAAAATGGAGCTTGTGCGGCCCCCCTGACCTCCATTCTCCTGGAAGAGGGCAGCAGGAGGCCATCACAGCTGAAAATGGAGACTGGGAGCCCATTTTTGCTGGCAGAGTGCCCGGGCCATTATAGACACCCCCGACATGAGTGACATCGAGCTGCCCATGCCCATCCTGCCCATGCCCACCCTGGCCCCCGAGGTCCTGATGCGGCTCTCAATGAAATTGAGTTTGACACCCCTGGTATAAGGTCTCCTGCTCAAATAGGGAGTTGGACTAGAAGACCTCCAAGGTCTTTTCCAACCCTGTTGTTGTATGTACTCTGTTCTAATTCCTCTTATAGTATATAATATCAGCAGTATGTTGTCCAAAATGTTTCTCTAGTGAGTAATCATTCGTATATATGAAGCATCAATTGCAAATCAGCAATGGCTTTGCTGGAAATCTTTCAAACTGAGATCAAGCAGCTGTTTATTGTTAAAAACCACTAGATATTGATTGAATGTGTTGTACTTCCTGCAAGGAACTAGACTTAATTAAGAATAACACCCACTTCCTTGGACCAGAAGGGAGAAAGAAATGTCAGAGCAAGAGAGCTTTGTAAAAGCTTTACTTAAATAAAATTCACAGGTGGTTTAGAGTTTGCTTGAAACTATAAATAATGCCATATTCTTGAAATACTAGCTATATTTTCTAAGGATTTAAAAAAAAGAAAGAAAACTTCAAATTGCCTTGTGTCTTTTAATTAAAGATGGAAAATTACAGATTTCCAACCATGTAGTTTATTCACAGTGATTTAAAAGAGAAACACATTTTTTTCAAGCCCAGATGAAAGCTGAAAAAAGTCAGACATGAGTAAGAGGTAACAGCTGTATTTGCATTCATGCAACGTCTAAAACATATCTTCTGAATCATTTTCAGAGTCCGCACACACCCGCTATGCCATGCCTTGCAAATGATTGTTTCCAACCCCTTATTTCCTGGTATGAAAGGAAGTGTTTTAGAAAATGGACTCAGACTAGAAAAGTCCAGATTCAAACCCACAAGCAGTTAGGAAATTGCACAGGATGTCTTTGAATCAATCAACATTGCTTGATTGAAATATTTAAATCAGTCTCTGAGTGGGCCTGTAAAACCTCAGAAGCAGCAGTGGGATTGACGACTTCATAGTTCAATATACATTACAGTCCGAATTCATACAACTGAATTAATTCACTAAAGCAGGTTTATCATACATTTGCATTTTACGAACATATCCACAATTGTACAAGACTATTTCAGAGAAACTTGCAGATAATAGCATTTTGTTCTTGAAGGAGAAAAAGCAATGTATGTATGTATGTATGTATATATTTATGAATGTATGTATGTATTTATGATATTGCTGACATCATTATCTTGCCCATCATCCTCATCATCAAAGGAAATTAATAATCCTTAATCCTATAAATCAACATTGATTCTATTTTCAAAAAGCTCTCTCTAAACTCATTTATCCTAGAAGTAAGATGGCGGATGAGTGGGTGAAGAAGTAATAATAATTTTTAAAAACCTGGAAGTTTTATTAGGAACTGGTGATCCATTTGATAATTGTTTGGGAATAGTTAAAATTTCTATGTTGCAAAAAGAAAGTGAAACTACTTACAGTATAAAGTTTAAAGAGCTCAATATTTAATTAGAGAACTTAGTAGGAAATCATTGCTTACTAACATCTACTGTATCTTGTAAAATTTTAAATTTGGTTTTACCAATTAAGAAATAAATAAAATGCATAACTTATATTGTAAGAATATTAAATGCAGGACAGTAATGCAGAATCTAAGATTCCTACCAAATAATTTAGTCTTTTCTACAATTTCTGTACAAGCTTACGTTTACACAGAGCTTTCTAAATGGATATGTGGTGAAAATATGGAAATATGTTGCATAATTAATTAGTGATAAGGGGAAAATGTCAGACTCAAGCTCAAGAACTAACATTTCACATAGCTGAAATAAGACACATTTCCAGTTCAGGTTTCATGGAAGCTAGACTACCATATAGGCATGGCATAAAAATAGAAGACCATTAGGTGAGAACATGGGTCAAAGTTTCTTGCAACCCATTTTTTACCATCTAGTAATCATCTCTATTTCTGCAGCCCAGAAATTTCATAGGCTATATATGTGGCCCGATTAAGATAAATTAATACATGCATATAAACAAGTGGGTATAAACAAAGACCTTGGATTAGTGGTCATAACACTAACCAACATTGCTGTATTAGAAAGAATACCAACCTTGCAGAGTTTAACCATATTTTAATAAGATTATTTAAATTAGCACATAATGTCAGGAAAACCATTTGTAGGGGTTGTAAATCTCAGTTCCTGGTGACCAGAGGTGGTATTCAGCAGGTTCTGACCAGTTCTGGAGAACCGGTAGCAGAAATTTTGAATAGTTCATAGAACCAGTAAGTACCATCTCTGACTGGCCCCACCCCCATCTATTCTCTGCCTCCTGAGTCCCAGCTGATCTAGAGGAAATGGGGATTTTGCAGTAACCTTCCCCTGGAGTGGGGTGGGAATTGAGATTTTACAGTATCCTCCCCCTGCCACACCCACCAAGCCATGCCCACAGAACTGAATTCAAAAAAAATTTGAATCCCACCACTGCTGGTGACCCTGCTGTTTTCTTGGCAAGGTTTCAGAAGCAGTTTGCCACTGACTTCTTACTGGGACCGAGAGAATATTAGTGGCCCAAGGTCACCCAGCTGGCTTTGTGCCTAAAGCAGAACTAGAACTTACTGGCTCCCAGTATGTAGCCTAATACCTTAACCAGCACACTAAACTAAATCTCCATAGAATCATAGACAATGGTAAATGTCATCATGCTATTCATTCACTTTCTTCTCAACAGTCTTCAGGATTGATGAATTGCAGTGGTGGTGTCTTCCATCTTGTAGGGCCTTTCCCTATATAGAGGTTATGCTGTGTGCAATTAATTAATGAATAAGGAAGAAACTTACATTAAAATTACTAATGAAGGTGACCGTCTTTAAAGAAACCCATTAATGATGTCATTTTCTTCATTTCTTCCAAGCATTTCAGTTTCATCCCTCATTTCTTTTGTTTCATTTCACATCTCCTGTTATGGCTGCTGTAATATGCTTATTTGCCAATATCTCACTTCAATGGCTCCAATTCACTTAATATGGTAGTTAGCTCAGAGTTTCTGAGCCCCTGTCATCCATAGCAGAGGCTTTTAATATAAGCCAATTTTTGTGAATATTAAAGCAAGGAGTGGCAATGGACATATCAACAGAAAACATAATATGATAATTGCATTGTATTATGCAAGTGAACAGGTAATCTTTATTGTTGGCTTTGATCTCAACCCCAAAACTATAGTTGTTTCACATATGGCTCATGTGTTGCTAAGCCATGGATTGTTTTAAGCATGATTTGTTGAATATCCCATAGTTTATAGAGTCACATAATGTCTTAAAACAAAAGCAAATTGAACCAAATATGATTCAGTGGGATTATGGTTTAGAGCAGGGGTGTCAAACTCATGTCATCATGGCAGCATCACATACTACTACTACTACTACTACTACTACTAATAATAATAATAATAATAATAATAATAATAATAACAACAACAACAACAACAATAATAATAATAATAATAATTTATTACATTTATAAACTGCCCCCTCTCCCCGAAGGGACTCGGGGCAGTGTACAGGAAAATTAAAAACCATCTAAAAACATACAATACATAAGATTAAAAACGAATTAAATTACCCTGTACTAAAATTTTAAGAACAATTAAAATTGTAACCCATTAAAACCGAATAAACAATTTGAAAATACAGACTGGGGCGAGAAGCATAAATTAGGCCAAGCCGGCCTGATGGAAGAGGTAAGTTTTTAATTTTTGGCGGAAAGCACGGAGATCTGTAGTCATTCTAATATCCGGGGGTAGGTCATTCCATAGGGTCGGGCCCATCACAGAGAAGGCCCTTCCCCTGGGCGTCACCCGCTGGCATTGCCTGGTGGACGGCACCTGGAGAAGTTCTTCTCTGTGTGAGCGAATCAGCCGAAGGGATGTATGGGGCAGGATACAATCCCGCAAATAACTAGGTCCTGTGCCATGGAGCGCTTTAAAGATCATAGTCAACACCTTGAAATGCACCCAAAAGGCCACAGGCAGCCAGTGCAGCTCGCGCAGGAGTGGTGTAACATGGAGTATATTGCAGCTCCCATAACTGCCCCCGTGGCTGCGTTCTGGACCAGCTGTAGCCTTCGAGTGCATCTCAAGGGGAGCCTCATGAAAAGAACATTGCAATAGTCCAGCCGAGATGTCACAAGTGCATGAGTGACCGTGTGAAGGGCATCCCGGTCCAATAGGGGACACAACTGGTGCACCAGACGAACCTGGTAAAATGCCCCCCTGGCCACGGCTGTCACATGATCTTCTATTGACAGCCGAGAGTCCAGGAGGATGCCTAAGTTGCGTGCCCGCTCCACGGGAGCTAGGTGTTCGCCCCCTATGGCCAGTGATGACGTCAACTGGTTGAACCGGGACGCCGGTAGCCACAGCCACTCAGTCTTGGACGGGTTGAGCTTGAGTGTGTTCCTTCCCATCCAGATCCGCATGGCTTCCAGACACCTGGACATCACTTTGACGGCATCGTTGGGGTGGTTTGGGGTAGAGATGTACAGCTGGGTGTCATCCGCGTACAGATGGTAATCTACCCCAAACCCACATATGATCTCACCCAGTGGCTTCATATATGTATTGAACAAGAGGGGCGAGACAACCGACCCCTGAGGCACCTCACAAGTGAGAGGCCTCGAAGTCAACTTCTGCCCCCCTGCCAATACAAATTGCGACCAACTGGAGAGGTAGGAGGAGAACCACCATAAAACGGTGGCCCTCACCCCCAACCCCTCCAGCCGGTGCATGGTCGATGATATCAAAAGCTGCCGAGAGGTCTAATAGGACCAGGATGGAGGAACAACCCCCATCTCGGGCCCTCCAGAGATCATCCACCAACGCTACCAATGCCGTCTCGGTGCTGTGACCGGGTCAGAAGCTGGACTGGCGTGGGTCCAGATAATCAATTTCCTCCAGATGACGTGGAAACTGTTGTGCCACCACACTCTCTACAACCTTCGCTAGAAAGTGAAGGTTGGAGATGGGACGGTAGTTATCCAATAATGCTGGATCCAGGGAAGGCTTCTTGAGAAGGGGTCTCACCACCGCCTCTTTCAAGGCTGTAGGCAGATACCCCTCACTCAAGGAAGCGTTCACAATATCCTGGAGCCAGCCTCGGAAACCTCCCAGGATGCCAGTACAAGCCAGGAGGGATACGGGTCCAATAAACATGTGGTGGCCCTCAGTCTTCTCCGCAACCTGTCCATATCATCGGAAGTAACAGAGTCAAACTCCTCCCAGAATGGTGCCTCAAGACCCGCTTCCGACACCTCCTCCGGACCACTTTCAGTAGAGACCAACTTGCTCCGAATCTGAGCGATTTTGTCCTGCAGGTACTCTCCAAATTCCTCTGCTCTGCCCTGTAAAGGGGCTTCCCACGGCCTCTGGTGAAGGAGGGAGCAGGTCACCCCAAACAGGGAGGCAGGGCGGTTATCTGCGGATGCGATGAGTGGCAATACCAATGCTTGGCCACTCTTATCGCCACAATGTAAGTCCTCAAATGGGCTCTTACCTGTGTTCGGTCCGATTCAGAGCGTGTGGATCTCCATCTCCTCTCTAGGCGTCTCTTGCGGCACTTCATCACCCTCAGCTCCTTGGAAAACCAGGGAGCCAGGGTGGTTCGCTGCCGCAAGAGAGGCCGCAAAGGCGCCACCCGGTCCAAGGCCCCAGTGGCCGCACTATTCCATGCAGCCACTAGGTCCTCCATCCAGGTGCGGGTCAGGGCTACAGGTAATGGCCCAAGCTCCAGGTAATGGTCAAGGGCCTTAGGCAGGGGTGGTGGGGTAGCGGTCATTGTGAGGGAAGGTCTTGAGCCGAGAGAGACCACTGTGCCACAGATAACCGGTTGTGAGTCCCTGTGCGTGAAGTGGGGCCTAGGGAGGCAGTTGGGCTTGCTGATTGTATACCTGGCTCCTCGATATGCATCAGCAGCCCTGCCCGAGCTCCTCGAGGTGATCGCCAAGATGGCAGTTGAGACCCCCAGACTGTTAGTCATGGGGGACTTTAACTTGCCATCGGTAGTGGAGACATCCGAGGTAGCTCGGGAGTTCATGGCCTCCATGACGGCCATGGACCTGACCCAAGTAATTCAGGGCCCCACACATGAGAGAGGACACACACTGGATCTCATCTTTGTCTCTGGCCAGTGGATGAGTGATCTGGGAGTAGGGGATTTAGTCATCACACCCCTGTCATGGTCAGATCACTCACTTCTCCAGCTCGACTTTCCAGCCGCTACTCCTCACCGCGGGGAGGCGGAACCGGAATGTCCAAGATGGTTCCGCCCCAGGCACCTGATGGAACCTGATAGGTTCCAGACGGAGCTTGGGCCATTTCCTGTAGCCCTGACCCGCACCCGGATGGAGGACCTAGTGGCTGCATGGAATAGTGCGGCCGCTGGGGCCTTGGACCGGGTTGCGCCTTTGCGGCCTCTCTTGCGGCAGCGAACCACCCAGGCTCCTTGGTTTACCGAGGAGCTGAGGGTGATGAAGCGGCACAAGAGACGCCTAGAGAGCAGGTGGAGATCGTCACGCTCTGAATCTGACTGAACACAGGTGAGAGCCCATTTACGGACTTACCTTGTGGCGTTAAGAGTGGCCAAGCGTCAATATTGTGCCACTCTTATTGTGTCCGCAGATAACCGCCCTGCCGCCCTGTTTGGGGTAACCCACTCCCTCCTTCAACAGAGGCTGCGGGAAGCCCCTTTGCAGGGTAGAGCAGAGGAATTTGGGGAGTATCTGCAGGACAAAATCGCTCAGATTCGAAGCGAGTTGGTCCCCACTAGTGGTCTGGAGGGGACATCGGAGGCGGGTCTTGAGGTTCCACTCTGGGAGGAGTTTGACTCTGTTACTTCCGACGATATGGACAGGTTGCGTAGGCGACTGCGAGCCACCACATGTTTATTGGACCCATGTCCCTCCTGGCTTGTATTGGCATCCTGGGTGGTCACACGAGGCTGGCTCCAGGAGTTAGTCAACGCTTCTTTGAGTGAGGGGTTCTTGCCGGCCATCTTGAAAGAGGCGGTGGTGAGGCCCCTCCTCAAGAAGCCTTCCCTGGATCCAGCTTTGTTAGTCAACTACCGTCCCGTCTCCAACCTTTGCTTTTTGGCAAAGGTTGTTGAGAGTGTGGTGGCACAACAGTTTCCACGCCACTTGGAGGAAATTGACTATCTAGACCCGCGCCAGTCCGGCTTCCAGCCCGGCCACAGCACGGAGACGGCATTGGTCGCATTGGTGGATGATCTCTGGAGGGCCAGAGATGGGGGTTGTTCCTCCATCCTGGTCCTATTAGACCTCTCGGTGGCTTTTGATACCATCGACCATGGTATCATATTGCATCGACTGGAGGGGTTGGGGGTGAGGGGCACCGTTTTGCGGTGGTTCTCCTCCTACCTCTCTGGTCGAGTGCAATTTGTATTGGTGGGGGGGCAGAGGTCGACCTCGAGGCCGCTCACTTGTGGGGTGCCACAAGGGTCGGTCCTCTCGCCTCTCCTGTTCAATGCATATATGAAGCCGCTGGGCGAGATCATATGTGGGTTTGGGGTAGATAACCATCTGTATGCGGATGACACCCAATTGTACATCTCTACCCCAAACCACCCCAACGATGCCGTCGAAGTGATGTCCCGGTGTCGGGAGGCCGTACGGATCTGGATGGGAAGTAACAGACTCAAGCTCAACCCGTCCAAGACTGAGTGGCTGTGGCTACCGGCGCCCCGGTTCAACCAGCTGATTCCATCGCTGGCCATTGGGGGCGAACATCTGGCCCCCGTGGATCGGGTACGCAATTTGGGCGTCCTTCTAGATGCCCGGCTGTCAATGAATGACCATGTGACAGCCGTGGCAAGGGGAGCGTTCCACCAGGTTCTCCTGGTGCGCCAATTGCGTCCCCTATTGGACCGGGACGCCCTTCGCACAGTCACTCATGCGCTTGTGACGTCCCGGCTAGACTACTGCAACGCTCTCTACATGGGGCTCCCCTTGAGATGCACCCGAAGGCTGCAGTTGGTTCAGAATGTGGCCGCGCGGGCAGTTTCGGGAATCTCTAGATACTCCCACGTAACACCTCTCCTGCGCGGGCTGCACTGGCTGCCTGTGGCTTTTCGGTTGTGTTTCAAGGTGTTGATTATCACCTTCAAAGCGCTCCATGGCACAGGACCTAGTTATTTGCGGGATCGTATCCTGCCCCAAACATCCCTTCGGCCGATTCGCTCACACAGAGAGGGACTTCACTCCACTAGGCTGTGCCAGCGGGCGACGCCCAGGGGAAGGGCCTTCTCTGTGGCGGGCCCGACCCTCTGGAATGACCTTCCCCCTGACATTAGAACGACCACGGATCTCCGCTCCTTCCGCCAGAAACTCAAAACCCACTTGTTTCATCTAGCCGGCCTGGCCTAATTCCAGCTTTCCCACCTCAGTTTGTATTTTTACATTTTGTGATTTGGTTTTAAGGTTAAGTTTTAATTTTTATAAATTTGTACAGGGGTTTATTTAATTCGATTTTAGTTATATGTATGTTGATTGTATGGTTTTAATTTGTACCTGTACACCGCGCCGAGTCCCTTCGGGGAGAGGGGGCGGTCTAGAAGTCCAATAAATAATAATAATAAAAAAGCTCCATCTGGAACCTTTCGGGTTCCATCAGACGCCTGGGGCGAAACCATCTTGGATATTCCGGTTCCGCCACCCCACAGTGGGGTGTAGCGGTGGGAAAGTCGAGCCGGAGAAGTGAGTGATCTGACCATGACAGGGGTGCGATGACTAAATCCCCAACTCCCAGATCACTCGTCCATTGGCCAGAGACAAAAATGAGATCCAGTGTGTGTCCACCTTCATGTGTGGGGCCCTGAATTACTTGGGTCAGGTCCATGGCCATCATGGAGGCCATGAACTCCCGAGCTACCTCGGAAATCTCGCCTACCAATGGCAGGTTAAAGTCCCCCATGACTAACAGCCTGGGGGTCTCAACCGTCATCTCGGCGATCATCTTGAGGAGCTTGGGCAGGGCTGCTGATACATAGCAGGGAGCCAGGTACACAATCAGCAAGCCCAACTGCCTCCCTGGGCCCCACTTCACGCAGAGGGACTCACAACCGGTTACTTGTGGCACAGTGGTCTCTCTCGGCTCAAGACCTTCCCTGACAATGACTGCCACCCCTCCACCCCTGCCTAGGGCCCATGACTGATGGAATGCAAGGTAACCTGGTGGGCACATTTCCACGAGATGAAGTCCTCCCTCGTGGCCCAACCAGGTCTCCGTAATTCCTGCCAGGTCCGGCTCCCCCTCCGATACAAAGTCGTTAATGAGGGGGGCTTTGTTGACAACGGACCTGGCATAGTATCAGTCTCAGGCCATGACATACCAGGACTTCCCCCCCTTTGCTAAACTGGGTGTGGGCGTGGCCAGCATGCGATGCATCTTTCTTGCAGGCCAGGAGTTTTACAGCCCTGGTTTAGAGTGATGTGTACTCAGAATCACCAAGTCGGATTATTTGACTATTTAGGTTTGAGTTTTTGATATTGTGTCTCAAAAAGGAGTCTTTTTCAGCTATGTTTTAAAATGCCAGGTGCTGAATTTGACACTGATTGTATGTAAAAGATATGCTTTACCTTTGAAGATATACTACTTCCATTCTAGCATCCATTTTGTAATAAATAAAACCTTAAAACCTTAAACAAATGCTGCTTACCACTTCCAATCCTCCTTCAAACCATTTAATTGCATGCACTGTCCTTCCTTCTAATTCAGGGATTCCCAGCCTACAGGACGAAGACCACTACTTGGCCATAGCCTAATCAGAACCAGGCTGCACAAGCAACAGGCAAGTGCACACGTGGGTGCTCGTGCTCTTGCTCACAGGTGCAGCTCCACTTGCCCAAGCAGTGAGCACACACGCAAAGCTCCATTTGAGCAAAGGGAGCTGTGCTTGATCATGTGCACATCTGCCACTCACACGGAACCAGGGATGGGATCCTACCAATTCACCAACCAGTTCGCTGAGTGCACGCTTCTGCCACACAAAATAGTTGAGAAGCTAAAGGTAGGTAAAGTGCAGGGGTGGGCGTGTAGGCCCACTTGCTCATGGAAGTGAACTGGTTCACTCCCAGCTGATCTTCGGAGCTACAGATTCACCTGAACCAATCCAAATCAGTAGAATCTCACCACTGCACAGAACCATTCCCTCTCCCCTCCCTACTGGGTTGCCAAGCCAGAAAGCTTGGAGGCTACTGCTCTAACTGCACAGTTTGTTAATGTGATTCTCATTCTTTCTCTCTCTCCCTCCCTCCATCCCTCCCTCCTCTCTCTTCCAAGAAAATAGTTAAATATGAATGGGCACTCCTCTTTTTTTTTGAAGAAAAGAATCTATATTTGCAATCAGAACATATATATTAAGATTTTAAGAATTATTTCTACAATGAGAAGACAAGAAACCCTGGATTCTTTTGTTATCCTTTCTGCATGCAGCAACATCCACCTTTCTTATTTTAACAACCCGTATAAACATTTGGGAAATTAAATGTCTTAATTCTTGATGATTAATTGCACTCGGGTAATGTCAAGATTAACCATTTTTCTATCCATCTTGATATCAAATTGTGATATGTATGTGTGTATGTGTGTGTGTATAATCTCAAAATATTCCATTCTGTTCAGGTAATGATATATACATTTTGTCAGCAAATCTATTGCTTGCAATCTATTTTTAATGAAGAATCATTAGGAGATCACACTTTTTCTTTGATAATTTGAAGTGAGGAGCATTAAGAAAAAACAAGCAGCTTTAGAACAAAGCAAAAGCAGTCAATAATGTCTAACATGAATTGCTATTTTTCACAAATGCCACCCGCCCCCCTCCCCACACTCTAAAAAGTATTTTCTCATTACAAGGGTTATAGCTCACAGAAACAAATAAAAGAGAAGTTGACATTTGCAGGGGGAAAGCAGTTAAAAGGGCCTAAACAATCTTCTAAAGCAGGGGTCCCCAACCTTTGCAACTTTAAGTCAGCAAAGCTGGCTGGAGAATTCTGGGAGCTGAAGTCCTTCAGACTTAAAGTTGCAAAGGTTGGGGACCCCTGTTCTAAAGAATGTTCCTCTGCATACAACAGTTCATTTACAGACCATTCAAAGTTACAACGGCAGAGAAGAAAGTGACTTAAGATCAGGTTTCACACTTAAGACCATTGCAGTATCCTGTGGTCACGTGGTCAAAATTCAGATGCTTGGCATACTTAGGATGGTTGCAGTGTCTCAAAATTCATGCAACCTTCTGACAAGCAAAGTCAATGGGGAAGTTAGATTCACTTTGTCTTACTAACTTAACAACTGCAGTGATTTATTTAACAACTGTGGCAAGAAAAGTTGTAAAATGGGGCAAAACTCATTTAACCACTGTTTTGTTTAGCAACAGAAATATTGGGCTGAATTGTGGTTGTAAGTCAAGGATTACCTGTATGACATTCCTTGACATAACAGTACTATAGCAATTAGAGGAGGAACTTTGGTGTTAAGACCGGTATTCAACCAGGTCTCTCCAGTTCAGGTGAACCAATAGCAGCGGCTGCAGGAGGTTCTGCCCACCCGCCTCGATGTAATATGTGACTTTCTGCACATGCACAGAAGGCAGTGTGCATGCACAGACACGGGGTGAGGAAGCGGACCAAGCAAGCGAAGCAAGCCTGCATGTGCACTCACATTTACAAACCAGTAGGGAAGGTAAATGAATCCAACCACTGGTTAAGACCATACAGTATCTCATTCTTGCATTATTCAAGTGTATTCAGGCCAGCCATCTTACAGGTTCCTGCCCAAATTAGAATCACTGTGCAAGGCCCATTTCAACCATGAAGGAAAATCTAACATCAGAAGCAGTGGGTGGAGCAGAGACATCACTGTTAATTGTTGCCAGAGCTGATTAGGAAATCTGTCTCTCTTTGTCTCTCTCTGGGCTTTTCCTCCTCCACTGAGTTCAACATGCAATGTTTGCTGTCACCATTGCCCATCCCAATCATGCCTGTGGTGCAGCTGTTCTGAGTCACTGTTGAATGGGGTTATGCTGATTGACTCTGCCATTTGTTAAAGGCACCGTACCTGGATTTCTTTGGTGCTTTCCTCCTTCAGTATTTCACCAGCTAGTAGGGGGAAATGGACAACTCTCAGGGCTTTCCAGCATGCAGAGTTGGGATTTCACCTCAAAAGTCTGCCTGGGATTTTCTACTGTGAAGCAGCTTTCTGTGACACATCCAGATTACAACAATCTCAAATAAAGAAACATAAGGTACGTATCAGGGAAGAAATGGCCAGAGGACAGAAGCAGGCACTGGCATGGTTATGTACTGTTTTTGTCCTCTGAGTGGAGAATGAAATTGACTAGCTAGTAAGGAACCAAATCTTCTCATTCAAAAGGAAAGTCCCTTTAAGAATGGAAAGAGGGTAACTGAAACTGACCATATGAGGATGGTGGTGAATAAACAATAAAATATATCCCTCATTATTCAATATAGCCCTCCTTATTTTCTGCACTAAGAAAGTCTAAAGAGCTATTCATGATGTCAAAGTGGTAGGCCGAACTGGATGATTAAAGCCATGCGGGATACTTGAAGCATAACTTAAAAACAGACGGTGATTCCATCTGTCATAGAGAGATGAGGTGCACAGTGGTTAGAATGCAGTATTTCAGTCTAATTCTGCCAACTGCCAGCAGTTCAATACTCACTGGATAAATGTTGACTCATCCTTCCATCCTTCTGAAGTTAGTAAAATGAGGGCCCAAATTGTTGGGGACAATATGCTGACTCTACAAACCACTTAGAGAGAACTATAAAGCACTAAGAAGTGGTATATAAATCTAAGTGCTACTGCTATTTACATTCACCATTTTGACCATTGCCATGGATATTATAACAAGGAAAATAGGTTTGTTGCATTGAAAAATAAAGGTACAGTTCAGGATATTATTCAAGTGCAATGGTGCTAGAAGAATCCTAGTTCTTCATATGAAATAGTGGAATTCCGTTCTTCTATCTTCTCCCTTGTTGGAAGCCTGGAAAGAAAATGAGCTCTAAGGAAAAAGCAAAATTCAGAAGAAACCAATTTCCAATGCCTGGAGATAAACGGTTATGTCAAACATGGCTAGTGAATACAGAATAAGGGGAAGATCACTTCCAATGCTCATCTCTGGTCTGACAATGCTACAGTTTTAACATATATTGAAATCAGGGTGGAGGAGAGGGAAGAGATTATTATTTTTATATCAGCATAGCTAATAATTTCAGGCTGCTCACACGTGGAGCAGGAATGAGAAAAGGCAGTGCTGTAGGGTCAAGAGGAAAAATTGATGTTGTAACATTGTTAATTTTAAGAGGGAGAGTGCAACTGTTTTTTTCCTTCACAGACCTTGATCATTTTTCAACATTTTTCATTTCCTAGCACCTTCCCCTCAACAGCAAGCCTGGTCCCATTCTCTTCAGTTTTTGGAGCATTATGTTGTCAATTGGGAGACTGATGAACCTCATTTTATTTGATTCTTTTCGTTAGACTGCAAAGAATGAACAGTTAAGAAAAATACGCAGAACATGGCTTCTGGAAATTTTCCAATCGGTTAACAGCAGATTACCCTGAGTCTTGTGAGATCAATTTTTGATCAGTCTCATTTGTTTCAGAGAGTTATCTCAGTGATGTACAGAATTCCGATCCTGTCCAGGTGATTAATTTCCAAACATTTTAAGGTGGTACAGAATAGCAACATTTGACAAAAATGTGACATCCTTATTTTAAGGATCCATGCTCTCCCTCCTAGTGCGAAAATTCAGAAGTGGTTTTGTTTATTTTTGTGATTTGTTTGCTTTCAGCTAATGAGTCAACAGTTACTTCTGCTGCTGTATGCTGAGATCCCAAGAGACACTAACAATAGTAACTGCAAGAACAGCAGCTGTTGTTCATATATGCTGAGCTTAGCCTTTTCTTCAACATCTTTTGAGTGCAGAGCTGAAGCTGTGCAGGTAACCTGTCTTTCAGTTATACTAAAAGTGATGGGTTTAGAGAAAAGTCTTGCTTTAAAAAAAATAGTAGGAGCTTTCATGAGAAAGTATTATATGTACTATAATATATTTGCTGAGGTTTTCTGCAAAGGAACAAACCCTAAATACTGAGTATCAAGTATTACAAGAGGCAATAGCACCACCTGTTGACCAGTAATGGAAAAGAGCTAATTCGTTATTTGCTTAGTGTTTTCAACAGTTGTAGAGTTTGAAGTGGTGCTTCTCTGCTATGATGTTTTGAAGCAAAGTATCTCCTCAAATCTACACTGCAAAACAAGGTGGAAGTTTTGTTTCTCAAAAGTGCAGCACAAGTCAAAATGAAACTCTTTTGCTTTGAGATTTCGGGGTTTGAGAACTGGTTGCTTTCCAGCTGCCATTGCGTAGGAATTGGGTAACAGAATAACAACTCATAGATGTGTCCTTCCTTTGTCTAAAACAGGGCTGTCAAACTCATGGCTCGCGGGCAAGATGCATCACATGCTGGTCACACCCACGCCCAGTTTAGCAAAGGGGGGGAAAAGTCCTGATAAGTCAAGCAACAATGCCGTGACAACACAAATTTGACACCCCTGGTCTAAAACAAGCATATGTAAAGACATATTTACTTCTGGTGTTGTTCCAAGGTGTCGTGATCCAATTGCTTGTTTCTTGTTAGATGAAAAGAAATATCTCCAAGTAAAATTAAATGTATATTAATTGATGGATGAAATTATTTCTTTGCTTCCTCCCCAATCCCACCCCAGACACATAAACTGGGATTTCTTATCTTCCTATTCATTTCCCAAGAAAAATACATTTGGTCACATTTTTTAAAAAAAATCTTCATTGAAAAGTATCTAACTGGTGTCTGTAAATTTCACTTTTTAAACTCTTATTGGAGCTTGGGTCTTCTTAACAATAAAAATGTAATATAAAAATGAAAAGCAAGTGAACATATCAATATTATAATTGCAAGACTAATTCTATTTTATTTGAATCAACTACTACCAATGGTAAATAAATATGATCATGCCAAGGACTACAAGTAAACTTTTCAGAGGTGGTATAATGGTAGCATGTTGGATTGAACTAAAGTGGCCAGGAGGATGTTTTTAAAAGTTAAGATGATGGTCTTTATGATACAATCAAAGCCATGCCTGTTTTGTGTGTGTTGCATGTGACATACATAAAAAATTACGCAGGGCTTTGGTTACTCTATTGTGGCTGCCATCTTGATTTTTTTTTCCCACACTCCAGGGACACCACTGAAGATAACTTAAGTTCAAGTTAACACTTAATCAAAGCCATTCTGAGTAAGTAGACACATCTTCAAAAAAAGTACTAAGTTGCATTTAGCCCTAATTTTTATTCTATGGGGCAAATGTAAGAGTCAAAGACAGATATAGACATAGATGATATAGATAAGATGGTGCTTTGCTGCATGTAGCTTCTCATTCTTCAGAATTTGAAATGCATATATTTTTAAAAGTCATGGTGTGGAGAGTCTGGAAGACACACAGTTGTCCACAAATACTCCATTGTTAGTCATTTGCAAGGATAAGAATCCATAAAATAACAGTGGTTGTTTAGGTGCCACAGAGCCACAGACATCATGTGTGGTGTCCACATATATGTCTATCCTCCATTTTAGCTCCAGGGTTAGTCATTTGCAAGGATAACAGAATCCACAATCCAAAGACATTCGTGCCAACTTTGAAAAGTGCTTTAATCAGTATAAATAAATTACATAGGTTCTCGCTGAACGAAGTAAAAGTTCAAAATCACTTACATTTTACAATTATCTAAAATAAATTCCTTTCATTTAAAATATTGTGCAAAAAGTATATAGGCACAACTGAATGCTGTCCATTCAGATTATTTGCATAAAGTATTGCCTTTTATTTATTTGTTTCAGAAAATATATTCCTGGCAAACTACATGTCAGCACTCAACAGAAGCCTGGGAGCTGCATCCTGGAAACTTCAAAGAACAGTTTATTGAGTACAGCTAGAACAGTTTTCAATGGAAGACAGAATGTCTTCATATTCACAGAAGATTTTCTGGCAACACAATCTGATTATCTTATAGAGGAAACCTGTGTTAGTCTATGGTGACATTAATCAGAAGGAGTTTGGTAGCATCTTTTCCAATTAAAGCATTTTATTAAAAGCTTTCTTGGCTGCAGATGACTTCATCAGATGCGGATGGATAAATTGATGTAAGATTTAAATTGGGGTAAGACAGACCAAAAGAAGCTACGATATTCCTTCTATTCAATATTCACAGTAGTTGAGAGTTGGGAAGCATGCAAGTTTGATAAATTATTATCTATGTCATTATTTATAACTATGCTTCCAAACACTTACGAAGTTTAAATATTCTGAAATAAAGGTGTTTAAAACACAGACAAAAATAGTCTCTATAGAAAAATATGCATAACAAGGTTAATAATGAACTGTCTGCTGATTTCAAGTAAGCAACTTTTAAAAGAATGATTTTGGAACAAAATTAAGTACCTTTTCTCAATCATAAGGGGGAGCTCCAAAGCAATTTGAAAAGTGCAGTATTACATTTCTATGTAGAAGTCAAAGGCACATCTCTGAAATGTAAGCATGCCGGAGCAGCCACCAACTACGTACATACCTCAAGGTTCAAATATTGAAGGCACCTCCACATCTTTTTAACTTGCTTAAAATGAGGTTAGATGGTTTTATTTCTCAATTTTTCTTTTTCATTTTGCAATGACATTACAAAACTGTCCATAGAGTCAGATGTTAATATAATAAACCCATATACCCCAAAAAAAATATTGAGAGCATATGTAACCATTATAAAATCCTTTATCCCTACAGTATACACTGAGCGTTGGAAAAGGAAATACCGATCTTTAGATATATATTTAAAGTAATAAAACTATTTTGCCATACACAGTCACGCACACACATAGAGGGAGAGAGGGAGAAGAAGAGGAAGGGAGAGGGAGGAGGGAGGGAGAGATTACGTTATAGCTCCTTTCCCTGATCTAATACCTTGTTTACATGTTGCTGTTAAAACTCCCATTCAACAGCTTTATTTACAATGCCCATTTGCTATTGACAATCCAAGCCATTCTCGGATAACAATATGAAACAGAACAAGTAGATGAACACTATAGCAGGGTAGTAATCCATGCTTCATAAATGCAACTAACAATGGTCTCTCATGATACCTGCAGCCAGAGATTTCTCATAAATATAGGCCAAAATGTCACTTAGCGTTTATGAAGCAAGGGAATACTTGAAATGCCATGAGTGCTGAAATTAATACATCAGTGCTGAAAGTCTTAGTCACAGCTCATCAAGTCCTTGGAAATGGCCCAAGAGTATTTGAATAATGCTGGAGAACTCCAGTTTTGATTTCTGAATGTGTTGAAACAGTTATTGGCTCAGTCTGGGCTACTCCCATTGTTCTTAGTGAACCGAGTTCATTATATCTGTCTCCGTTTTCATACCAGCTTTAGGGCAGATCTAAGGGCTGTAACCTAGAAATAGCTAGGTTATTAAATTGGCTATAATAGCTTCCAGATTATTAAATTGGCTATCATAAGCCTGGACTTCTCCTTGACTGATTAAATGGATCAATCCTTAAAGGAAATGATCTGTATCTCTTTGCAAGAGGAAGTAATAATGCTTTCACTAATGAGAATGTTCCTTGACATGAAAGATCTGTACAATTATAGGTCATTCTCAAATATTCTAGTTTCAGGAAAGGTGAACAAGAAGATAGAAGCCTTGCAACTTCAGAGAGATGTGAATGATACTAATTTTCTACCTCTATATGAATTAGCCTTCAGTTGGTCATGGTAAAGAAACCTCACTGGTTCCCTTGATAGATGACATGTCAGAAACTGAAAGGGAATAGTATAAACTGCTGGACTTCTTGAATATCATGATATCCATTTAGACTGCCTGGCAGGATTGGGCGATGAAGGCATCATTTATAATAGCCAGTGGTGGGATTCAGCCAGTTTGCACCTATTCAGGAGAACTGGTTGTTAACTTTCTAAGCAGTTCAGAGAACCTGTTGTTGGAAGAAATCTCATTTTATTTTTTTCCACTTTACATTCCTTGCAAGCATTCCTGTAAGGAATGCAGGAAGGAAACATTCTGGTGTTGTTTCTAGCCTAATCTTTATTGCCCTGCTTACAGAAACTGCCTCTATGGTTAACCCTTATTTACATTGTAACAGCTAAGGTGAAGTGCCCATTGACCTGAGTGACATTGAGTTGGCCATGCCCACTTGGTCACATGACCACAGAGCCATGCCTACCCAGCTGGTCATTAGGGCAGAGATCTGGTTGTTAAATTATTTGAATCCCACAACTGATAATAGCCCTAGTACTGCCAGGCCATGTGTAGGATGTAGTGTCATAGGACTACTGCTCAAGACCATGGTTGACAATCTTTGATGATCCTCAGAGTTCCTTTTTGGGAAATTAAGCTGAAATTTTAAGTGTCGTGCTGACAAACCTAAACTATCCTTATCTAACTCATCCAACTCCAAGGATACAAAAGAGTTGAATGAGGAAAAATACACTGAAGTAAAACTTGGACAACATGGTGACATTGTTGATAAATAGGAAAATGTATGTGGGAATTGAGATTCAGCATTTTTCAGATGGTATTCCACTTCCCAAAGAAAAAATAAGTTTTCTATCTGAGAATGGTGTTTGATTCTCACCTATCACTGGATTCATACATGGTAGCTGAGGTAAACAACACCTCTGGATAATTATACCTAATTTATCAGCTGGGACTTGTTCTGAACCAGTCAGATCTCATTATGGCAGGGATGTCCAAACTTGGGAACTTTAAGACTTGTGGACTTCAACTCCCAGAATTCCTGCTGGCTGGGGAATTCTGGGAGTCGAAGTCCACAAGTCTTAAAGTTCCTAAGTTTGGACATCCCTGCATTATGGTTATCCATGCCTTGATTATATCCTATCATGACTATCCTCATATACTTATTGTCAGCCTACCTCTGAAAAATATCCAAAAATTGCATTTGGAGCAAAAAAAAAATGATGAGGCTTTTTTGGTTCAGATATATGATATCTATATCAAAATATCTGCATAGGGGCAGTTGTTTGTTATTAGGCACAATTTAGGCACAATTTAAAGTAACAGAATAACAGTTAGGAGGGACTTCAGAAGTCTCCTAATCCAATCCTCCAAAGTGCTGACATTGATCCCGCTAATCGTAAAGAGTTTAGGATCTCACTGTCTGAAGGATTGCTCTTCTGAAGATAACCTTTAAAAGGCCAATTTTGTGACATATAGAATTGGGCCTCCCTTTGTGTTGCTCCCACATTATACAGTGTTTTTCCTTAGGAATAATGCTTGACCTCCACTCTTTCAGCATTTAGAAAATTATTTGTTCAATGGTTTAAGTGCACATGCTAGAGTTAATTTTAGTAAATGTTTTTAATCTTGGGCAATTTTTCTTTTAAGATGGTTTGCTTCTCATGCAAGAAGTTCCTTCAGCTCTGAGTGAATGGTGGGGAATTCCACTACTTGGATGAGAAGTGAAACATCTTCAAAGAAAAACCAGAAAGTCCAGTTGCCTCCTGAAAAAGTACCTTTAAAGACAACCAGGACCTGGATGATTGAGAATCCCCATAGACAGTTGAGCAATCTGATATTTTGAGGTGGGGCCATTAATTTTCAAAGCTGCCTTTGAGTACTTACCAGAGTAGAAATGGAGAGGTTAATAAAATACTTAAAGGTATAATTTTTAAATGTATTAATATGAACAAATAACTACTTGGTTAGTAGTCATGTCAATAGATTTAATTTTATTCCCATAATCCTCTCAATGTCCTGAGTCCTAATAGGCAAGGTAGTGGCACTCAAATTAAAAGATTGAGCTTGCCTTTTACAGACCAAAATCGGAGGTGCTGTTTTTTTATCATAGTACTGGCATGTCCCATGGAAATCTCTTATTTTCCTACAACCAATTAAATGAGTTTCTAAAGTTGATTTTTGGTTACAATATTTAGACATTCTAAACTACAAAAGTCATACTATTGTCTTGAGTAAGTAAAAAGTTTCATGTGACTGAGATACGCTTGAAGTAAAATGGATTTAAAGTAAAAGTGTATTTATTTATTTTTTTTAAAAAAAAGAATTAAATGATTTGCTCAGAGTCCTCCAGTGCTGGTACTCAGAAGTTACAGCTGCCATTGGACATCACTAAGATTTTTTCTTTGACTTTCTCTGGAAAGAATAGTTTGTTCCTTATTCAAAGACGTACTGAAGTGCTTGTTTGATCTTGTGTCTTCAAATCTGTAATATCTGGGGGAGGCTTATAAAACATATATGCTATGATAGTAAAAATTAGAGAAACTGCTTTGGAACATGCACCTGCAGAAATAAATTAAACAAAAAATAAATTAAACATTGATCTTAATTTATCTTCTTCCTTTCAGAGAGGAAAAAAACACAACCTTCTAGGCTGACATTATATCAATAGATTATATATGTATCCAATAGGTTGGACCTGCATTGCTTAAATGTCTGAATAAACAAGACTTGCAAATTACATAGGAGCTCCCATGCTCTGATCTCGGCCAATTAACACTTTCCTTTGATTAAAACTGCCAAACTGATACAGATTAACAGAGTTGGAAGGGACCTTACAGGTCATCTAGTCCAACCCCCTGCCCAAGCAGGAGACCCTACATCTGCCTCTACCTAGAATTGAACTCACAACCTCCTGATTGGGAGGCGAGAGCTCCTCCTCTAGGCCATAGCAGCAGGTCTGGTGTTTGATCCATTCAGCCTGTAATTAATTAATATTAGATTGTTTCAATATAAATTTCAAATAATTATGGTTCTGGGCTTGAATTGGTTCAGTTAGACAACTTACAAGGTGATCTCTATTACGGGTAGCTCTCAACCTATGACCATAATAGAGCCTCCCATTATAGTCATAAATAATTGTAGTCATTGAGTGAGATGCCCACATGATTGCCTTGCTCAATGTTCACTACTGTGGCTCTCCCAAGTGTGGTCATTAAGTGACTGTGCAGGTCATTAAATGAATAAAGCAAAAGAGGGCAGCAAATTCTGTTCTATGCACAGAAGGAAATCACTTCTCCTCTCGGTGCATGGTTAGCTATAGAATTCTGGGAGTTGAAGTCCACCTATCTTAATGTTGCCAATGTTGACACACACGGTTTTAAACATTGAAGGTCAGAAAACACTGGTTGTTTTAACATATATTTTGTTTATATGCCAAACCAAAGAAATGAGAGAACAAAGTAAATTTAAAAAGTGTAACCTGATCCATTCAACATATTTTCATAATTTTTAAGGAAAACAAAGACACTTACTTATACCAAATAGCAAATATGCCATTTTGCTGTTGTCATAGGTCCAACATGCTCCTTTACGTCCACATCTATCTATAGACCAGAGAGTGCAAGAATGGTCTATTGAGACCCCAAAAAGGATCGGGCCAGGAATAGTGCCTGCAAAAGATGGAGTGATGCAAAATTATAACAAAATACCAGCTATGGATGACTGAAACTATAAAATAGAAAATAAAGATTTAAAGAGATTTATAAATGTAAACGTGCAAATTATCTCAAGAAACCCCTTGTTAAAGTTGCAGGCAAATCATTTGCTATATTTTTTGCATGCATTTTTAAGTGCCTTAAAGTTAGCCATTTTTAGTTCTCCCAACTCCTCCCACCAAGGGTTTCATAAGAGCTAAATCTTCAAAGTGGCTAAAATATTTAAGGTTGGCAATCTCACTCCTAAATTTTGCAAATTCTCATCAACAAACAATAACATTTCATGTGGTCTCACATAAAATTGTCAACATTGCAAGTAAGGTGGTTTTGTGGATACCTCAACATCTCTTTATAGTTTTAAATCTCATTATTAGGGAGTTGGTCTAGGCATTAGCTAGGGATGAATAAATCCTTGATGCTTCCTTAACCACTGATGTTCCTCGGGAACTACTTATACAGTTTTTCTGATACACAGTCTCTTTTTATGGAAACCAGGTCTTCCTGAATTGTGAAATATGTTTTCCTGGCTGCGGTGTGTTTCATAAAATCTATGTAACTACCAGTGATTGCTTACTCGACCTTTTAACCCTATTCAGAAAATAGATCCGCTTCCTTTTAGAAAATACTATCTTTTTCAGTTAGGTCAAGACCTAGAATCTGTTCTCCTGTTTAACTTCCTCTTCTTCTTCAAGAAAAGTGGCAGCAATGATTCCAGCAATTTCTTGCTGCCTCTCTGCATAGTTTCACTTAGCCCAGTTTTTTGGTCAAGAGAGAAGCTAACATAGCAACATGATTTTGGGGATATTAGAGAAAGCTATACAGGCTTTTGTGAGTTGCTTTGGAAAAGAAGAGGATGTGACTAAGATTATTTTACAAACTGGGGTCTTTGAAAATAAAGAATGCATGCTATAGAATTATAACATATTGCAGTAAAATTGTATTGTATAGTTTGACATTTTATTATAAGGAGCAAAATGACAAACAGAATATATTTTGGGGATGACAAAAAAAAACTATCTTCCTGTTTTTAGCAGACTTGTATAAAGCAATGCATGTGAAAAAAATGGAAACTTCGGTTAAAAGTTCTCAATGAAGGATTTTCAGTCAAATTTATGATGGTCAAAGCCAATCAAGAAGGAATGGATTCCCAATAATAATAGTAAAATTTGGAATAGTTCTCCCTCTACTATAATCTTCATAGTACGCAGTAAATCAAAACAAGGGCATTATTTTAATAAACTATTATCATGTGTACTTGGAAGAAGAAAAAATGACAGTCAACAAGAACCACTTTCAAATTTTTGGTCAAATTTGATTTGCCCCTTAAATCTATAGTCCTTTGACTGACAATATTATTCCTACCATGAAATTTCTTTTGTGAAGTTTTAAACTTACCTAAAAGTCGTAGAAAGAGCATATGAACACCTAGAGCAAACGATCTGTGATTTTCTGGCACACATCTGTAAATCAAAATTGGTTTCACCATTTAATATGATATATGCCATCCTTCAACAGATACTGTGATATGATTGCTATTCTTTTAACTATGCAATGTATTTCTTGAAAATGCAAGGTTAAAACAGAAGACAAAACTAATACTAATGAAAAACTGTCTTCAGGGGAAATATAACCATAGAGACATTATGCAAGACTATTATGCTGACAGGTTAGAACAATTAATCAGTGTAATGCTTGCCTCCATAGGTTATGGTTGCTGCAACCCTGAAGGTTTTTAAGAAGAGATTCTATACCATTTGTCTGAAATGGTATAGAATTTCCTGCTTGAGCAGGAGGTGGGACTAGAAAACCTGCTACCCTTCCAACTCTGTTATTCTATTATTCTTTTTGGTTACATTTTAATTCTTAGCTATAGTTAGAAATTAGTATTCTGTTTGAATATATTCAGCTCAATGTTTGAAATAGCTGGACATCCCAGTAGTTTTGTGGAGAATCTACTGTTGACCTCTGCATTCTTGAACACTTTCTTCAACACTAGGTTGTCAATTTAATTTCCCAGAATGCCCTAGCACCAGGAATCAGACTCAGATTTTCACATTTGCATATTATGGAAATCATTTCCTCACTGTACAAATAATTTGGCGTGTTTGCAAAGGAACGATAGAAGAAACAAGTTCATGCTTTTTTAAAAAAAAGAAATCCTGTACTGTATTGCATTTTACAAAATTAAAAAATAAAATAAAAGCAGTATTATAACTACCTGAGAATGGCCACAGTTGTTGGTGTAACGGCCATAAAAGTAAAAACAACCGCAAAAAAGAAGAAGCTAAGGAACCAAGGTAGGACTGTGCACTTAGATTTACATTTTCCAGAAGTGGCTCCATGGACGGTACTCTCAATTTCAACTATGGGATTCACAACACAGGAACAATTGCTGTAGTGCTATAAATAGTGCGTTAAAAAATACAGATAAACAAAATAAGTAACCAATTTGTCCAAAACTAATTGAAAATTCATTCAACAGCAAAATAAATTGATTTCAAAACGTTACAGATATACACAGACAACATATAGCAAGATTGAATAACTAACTATTCAGTCAGTTGTAAAGTAAAAATTGTTCTTGTAGCAAGTGTTCTATTCCTAAAAGTAATTGTGGAACATTTGATGATCATAGCAACATATTTGTTCAGCCAGTTCAATGGCCCTTAAATAAACCAATGGCGCCACATCTAAATTCTAGGTATGATATGATAGAGTCGCGCCCTTGCGGCCTCTCTTGCGGCGACGAATCACCCAGGCTCCCTGGTTTACTGAGGAGCTTCGGGGGATGAAACGCCACAAGAGACGCCTAGAAAGCAGATGGAGATCCTCTCGCTCCGAAGCCGACCGAACACTAGTGAGAACCCATATTAGGGCTTACTTAGTGGCGATAAGGGTGGCCAAACGTGAGTATTGTGCCCCCTTATTGCATCCGCAGATAACCGCCCTGCCGCCCTGTTTGGGGTGACCCGCTCCCTCCTTCATCAGAGGCCGTGGGAAGCCCCTCTGCAAGGGCGAGCAGAGGAATTTGGGATTTATCTGCAGGAGAAAATCACTCGGATTCGGAATGAGCTACCCTCCGTCGACAGTGGTCCTGTGGGACTGTCCGAGACTAGTCTTGAGGCTCCTTCTTGGGAGGAGTTTGACTTTGTTACCACCGAGGATATGGACAGGTTGTCAAGGAAACTTAGGGCGACCACATGTTTATTGGACCCCTGTCCCTCCTGGCTTGTACTGGCATCCTGGGAGACGACACGAGGCTGGCTCCAGGGCATTGTCAACGCATCTTTGAGTGAGGGGTCCCTGCCTCCCGTCTTGAAAGAGGCGGTAGTGAGGCCCCTCCTCAAGAAGCCGTCCCTGGACCCAGCTTTATTAGAGAACTATTGTCCGGTCTCCAACCTTCACTTTTTGGTGAAGGTTGTTGAGAGTGTGGTAGCCCAACAGTTTCCGCGACACCTGGAGGAAGTTGATTATCTAGACCCGCGCCAGTCCGGCTTCCGACCCGGTCACAGCACCGAGACGGCATTGGTCGCGTTGGTTGATGATCTCTGGAGGGCGTGGGATAGAGGTTATTCCTCTATCCTAGTCCTATTAGACCTCTCGGCAGCTTTTGATACCATCGACCATGGTATCCTATTGCACCGACTGGGGGGGTTGGGGCTGGGAGGCACTGTTTTGCGGTGGTTCTCGTCCTACCTCTCTGGTCGGTCGCAATATGTGTTGACGGGAGGGCAGAGGTCGACCTCGAGGCCTCTCTTATGTGGGGTTCCTCAGGGGTCGGTCCTCTTGCCCCTCCTTTTCAATACATATATGAAGCCGCTGGGTGAGATCATCCGTGGTTTTGGGGTGGAGTACCACCTGTACGCTGATGACACTCAGCTGTACATATCCACCCCAAACCACCCCAACGATGCCGCCGAAGTGCTGTCCCGGTGTTTGGAAGCCGTACGGATCTGGATGGGTGGTAACAAACTCAAGCTCAACCCTGCCAAGACTGAGTGGCTGTGGTTTCCGGCACCCCGGTTCAGCCAGATTACTCCAACTCTGGCCATTGGGGGCGAAACACTGGCCCCCGTGGAGAGGGCGCGCAACTTGGGTGTCCTCCTGGATTCCCGGCTGTCCATGGAGGACCATGTGGCGGCCGTGGCCAGGGGGGCGTTTCATCAGGTACGCCTGATGCGCCAATTGCGCCCCTTACTGGACCGGGCTGCCCTTCGCACAGTCACTCAAGCTCTCGTGACGTCCCGACTCGACTACTGTAATGCTCTCTACATGGGGCTTCCCTTGAGGTGCACTTGAAAGCTACAGCTAGTCCAAAACGCAGCCGCACGGGTGATTATGGGAGCCACTAGATGCTCCCACATAACACCGATACTGCGCGAGCTGCATTGGCTTCCTGTGGTCTTTTGAGTGCGCTTCAAGGTTCTGACAACTATCTTTAAAGCGCTCCATGGCTCGGGGCCTAGTTATATGCGAGACCGCCTCCTGCCCCATACATCCCTTAGACCGATACGCTTCCACAGAGAGGGCCTTCTCAGGGTGCCGTCGGCCGGACAATGCCGACTGGTGACACCCAGGGGAAGAGCCTTCTCTGTGGCGGGTCCAGCCCTCTGGAATGACCTACCCCCTGAATTACGTGCCATCACCGACCTCCGCCTCTTCCGCCAATGTCTCAAGACATATTTGTTTCAACAAGCCGGCCTAGCCTAACCTCCCATGGGGACTTTTAGGTAGTTTTAAATTGGGTTTTTAAAATTTGGTTTTAGCGCAGGATAGGTTTATTTAATGGTCTTTTAAATTATATTTATTGTATTTTGTATGTCTTTTAAATTTCCTGTGCGCCGCCCTGGGTCCTCTGTGGAGAAGGGCGGGATACAAATTTAAATAAATAAATGATATCCATTTCCGTATGTGGATTGTTTCTTTAAAATCCAAATAGCTGTTCTTCTGTTCTCCACTTTGCATTTATGTCAACAGAAAATATTAAGAACACATTAAGTTCCTGGTATTTTCTGAGCTTGGTTGTTTTCCTGCAGATGTATGGTTACCAGGCTACAGGAAAACAATCAAATTTAGATAACACCAAGAAGCCAACAGTTCAACACTGAGTTTCGTATTATTCTCTGCTAAACTGAAATAAAATGTTGCAGCTTGATTGATTAGTCTAGCAAGTCAGGCCATCATTGAGGATAGGTATTTCATTTGTCTTCCTATGTCCCCTTGTTACTGTCTGGGTTTCTTGTCTGTTTGTTTTATTTTTCCAAGTAGTCCAACTTAGCTACTGACTTGGCCAAAGTTCAATGGATTGCTAATGATACCGATTTGATAATTATAATGATTTGGTTTCTTTTCCAAAGCACCAGACAAGAAACAGTGGGAACAGTGGATGGGAACTAATCAAGGAGAAAAACAATCTGGAGTTAAGGAAGGCACTTCCTTAAAGTGAGGACAATTAATCGGTGGAACAACTTGCCATCAGAAGTTGTGGATGCTTCATCACTGGAGGTTTTTAAAAAGAGACTGCACTTGTTCGAAATGGTATAGGTTCAACTTGTTTGAAATGCTTTGCTAGAGCAAGGGGCTGGACTAGAAGACATCTAAAGTCCCTTCCAGCTCTATTCTGATTGGTACATTTTAAACCAGACACATGGCTAAATCATTTTTAACATTCAGAACTTAAATTTGATGTAGAGTGAGCATCCACTTTCATAGCATAACATACCTTTCCATGCTTTTGAGGAAGCACAGCAGTACATCCTGCATAACATGGAGAAAAATACTGGATTTCATCTGCACCACAGATGGGCAAAAAGTCTGAACGCAAACATCTACAATGGGCATTGCAGGGTGCTGTCAAGTTTAATAACGTGCCTGTCCTGAAACAGAGAAATAATACATAAATAAAATAAAAAAATAAACTTTCCATAATAGCATGTTTTTATTCATTAATAACCATGAAAATTGGAGCTAAATATTTCTAAAGTCACTGCAATGTATGTGAGAATTCTTTTTTTTTTTTTTAAAACCTATATTCCTCATTTATTTATTATTCCTCAAAGAAATAGGAGACTACTGCAGTTCATGGAGATGGTTTCTAGGTTTTTTATAAAACACCTCACAAGTTGAACTCATGAGGGTTTTTTTACAAGAGGATTCACTGGATGAAAGGGCAAGGAACACAGCTGGGTTGGACAGGTAAGAGGCACACCTCGTTTCTCCCCCATCCCCACCCCCATGCTAAAGGGAGGCCAGGGAAGAGAAGCAGGCCTTTACAATTGGGGTGGGGTGGTGTTTTTTTGCACAAGAGGGAACAGGCTAGGGCAGGGGGGGTGATCGCTTTGCTGGCCGGCTGCTGTTTTTGTGGCAGGCTCTTTTTGTGCTTAAATGGTTGGGGGAGGGCTTAGTTTTGGCGGGAGGACCTTTTGCGGTACATGCCCTGAAAAGCCCAATTGGGCTTATTAGCAGGACATGTTGTATTTTCGGGAAAACACAATAATTGCTAACGGTTGGAGGAATGTGTGTGAGGATAGACGAGTGGCTGGGAAGGTTCGGAGTGAATGCAGCAAGGTTCAGGGAGAGTGTGTGGGTAGGGGAGACATACCTGACTCACTTGCAACACTTCCTTTTCCACTAAGAAAGCCAGCAGGGAAGGTTACAAATGGTGATCGCATGATCACTGCAACCACCATAAGTATAAACCAGTTGCCAGGTGCCCAGATTGTGATCACATGACTGTGGGTATACAGCAGTCATGAATTCTGGGAGTTGAAGTCCACAAGTCTTAAAGTTCCCAAGTTTGGACATCCCTGGTATAAAGGTAGTCCTCAACTTATAACAGTTCATTTAGTGCCCATTCAAAGTTACAACAGCACTGAAAAAAAGTGACTTAGGACAATTTTTCGCATTTACGACCATTTCAACATCCCTATGTTCACGTTGATCAAAACTCGGATGCTTGGCAACTGGCGATTATTTATGACTGTTGCAGCGTCCCAGTGATTACCTTTTATGACCTTCAGACAAGCAATGTCAATGGGGAAGCCAGATTCACTTAACAACCACGTTACTAAGTTAACAACAGCAGTGATTCACATCTGTGGCAAGAAAGGTCGTAAAATGAGGCAAAATTCACTAACAAATGTTGTGCTTAATTGTAAGTTGAGGACTACCAGCATTGGGGCAGCTTTTAAATACTTTGAGGACTGATTATAACTCCCACCTGTTCAGCTTTGTTGTTACTTTGAATGGATGCTGAATGAAGGATTGTTAACTGAGCACTACCTGTAGAGTCATTGGGAGAATGAATGAGGACTAATTTACAAAACAAGGATGCGAATGAAAAGTGAATTGATTCACAAAAACAATAAGCTCTGATGATGTAGAGTATAATGAGTAGTTGTAGTTGTTTTGTCTTACGTCTTCTATTTTTCCTATTTGTTTTGCTTACCACTTTTCCCATAAAGACAATGTGATGGAAATATATTTTTGATTTGTTTCATTATCTCTGAGATGTATAAAAATATAAAGCATAAAATGAATTCTGAAGAATATTTGATTTAATTCCCCATCTTGTGGCCATTATATATTTCAACATATACTTTTAATCATATACTTGCCCATTATATGTTTCAGAAACACCAGCAAATGGTTCATTCCCACATTTTGCAAATGCAAACACCATGTTTAATAGTAGCGCCAGCGTACAAGTACCAATAATAAACTTGATTATAGTTTTGCAATTCATTTGCAGTTTGGAAATTAAGGTACCACTTATGATTTGGCCAATTGCTGCTCCTGGGATTAAGACAAGTCCTAAAAAGAAAATAAAGTAGAACAGTTATCAAAGTAATAATTTCACTTAAAATAAAACAATAAATATATTCACTACTAAAAAGAGAACTAAACACAGTTATTATGGTTATGGTAAGCAGTCAATCTTTTACTTTTCTCTCTCTTTGCATGTTTTATTTTTTATGACTAAAAAAGAAATGGGTTTGGAATGCTAATCTGTGGGGAAAAAACATTTTCCTGCAGTTACTGGTCATTTATGTAGCTGTGTCTATATAAGTATAAGCATACCTATATGACTGAGTCAATTAACCCAATTTCAAGATTTATATGACACACTGAACCATAAACCTAGCTCTCATATTGTGTTTTCACAACACACTAAGCTAAAAAGTGCCCAGTTGTCCAAACTACAGTTCAATGGTTTTTGAAAATACAGTTACTACGGTGTTCCACATTATGAAGATAAAAGTACCAATATCCCCTAAATAATCTCTAAATACTTATTAAATTTATCTTTCAGAGTTTATGGGCTTAATTGCTACAAAGAAATTTGATTTTTGCTTTCCGTGTGCTTGGCTATTAAAGCTTCACTTCATATAATGATGCCAATTCACTTACCGTATTTTTCTGAGTATAAGATGCAACTTTTTCCCCCCAAAAAGAGGGTGAAAACTTGGGTGTGTCTTATACACTGAATACAGCATTTCTGGCCTCCCAAAACCCCTTCACAAAAATGACCATGTAGAGGGTTTGGGAGGCCTGCAAAGTGTTCCTGGAGGATGGGGAGGGCAAAAACGAGTGAAAAATGGCCATTTGTTGCTTGTTTTTGCTCCCCCCCCAGCCCCCAGCTTGTTTTTGCCCCCACTTTGCAGGCCTCTCAAATTCTCTGCATGCCCTGTTTTTCACAAAAAATCGAGGCGTGCAGAGCGTTTGGGAGGTCTGCAGCCTGCAAAAACTTTTTTTTTTAATTTACCTCTTCAAAATCTTGGTACCTTTTATACTCTGAAAAATACGGTAACTGGTTGTGTCATGGAATTACACATGTGTGAATCAGCTTTCAGACATAAAATGCCCAAGGTTGTACAACTCTGATCCTCTGTGATCACATCTGTATTTTCTTCCCTGACTGGCATGTTCTCTCACTCAGTAACATGTTCCTGATTTTAAATACAAGAAAGCAGGTAGAAAGAGGAGCTGGAGGCAGTTCCAGGCTCCTTACCTTCCATTTAAGATGGCATCCCAATAAACCAATTATTAATCATGGTCTGAAACAATGAATACAGCACTGAAATGCCATTTTACAGAAAGCTTTTTTGTTAACTGAGGTTCTTAGAAAAGATCAACTGATGGTTCACAGAACCAGATGTGAAAAGATGGACAAATCCTTGTCATTGTCACTTGTTTTATTCAATATTATCATTGTTTTTTTGAAGATGGAAATACCTATATTGGATTTATGCAACCTTATTAATATCAAAGCTGGTTTTCCTTAAATCTATAGTTCTTTTTGTCAACCTTATCAGAAATATTTGTATATTACAACCTGCCGTGCAAATATGTGTGCTAAATCTTGCACTTTTTACTTTACAATGCTAAAAATCATTTGCAAAAATAAATGTACATGCTCCCAATTTTTGGCAATATGGTCATGGCTTACTCTGAGGGCTTTCTGGAATAGTGGAACATAACTTATCAGTATCATGATCATGATCATATGATGGTGTTACATTAGCCAGAAGACCACAGTGCTATTGTAGAGCAGTAGTTTGACTACTGCCACCAGAAACAAAGACAAATGATTCTTCCTGCAGTGTCACCTAAGCCCCACTCCATTCCCTTAAGCCATCTTTCAAACAGGCATCACAATCAGGAAGGTTCAAGAACCAGAAAGAATCTGACTGCCTGCATGGAGCACCAACTCTTCTCCCCAATGAAGTGGTAGATTCTCAAATGATAAGTATCCATTTTAAGTGGGATTCCTTTCTTTGTGGGAAGCCAATCCAAATAGAATCCACAACAATATATGTTGCATCCTAAGAGGCACTACCTTTCTCTCTGCTGCCTCATATATTGATTTGAGTTTTATGAGGATGATCTGCTGAACAGTTTCTGATCATTTTTTTTAGAAACTGCATCCTTCACCCAATTTAATTACTATAAATAGAAAGACAAGCTTGGAAATAAATATTTAAACTAATTCAGAAAAATCCTGTTATAACGAAGGGTGGGATTCAGCCGGCTTGGACCAGTTCAGGCGAATCAGATGCTAATTTTGCATCTGGTTCGCCAAACCGATAGTTGGAAGGACTAGCTGGCCCTGCCAATCCCTCAATCATACCAGGTAAGTTCAGGGCCCGCACGAAGACTCTGGGAGGGTGAAAAATGGGCCTCCCAGAAATCCAAAAATGGGCCTATTTCTGGCCTCCAGAGGGCCTTCAGAGCCCAGGGTAGGAACATTCCCCCCCCCCCCCGAAGCTTGAAGAAAGCCCCTGGAACCTGGGGAGGGTGAAAAATGGGCCTCCTGGAAGTCCGGAAATGAGCCTGTTTCCGGCCTCTAGAGGGCCTCCATGGCATCTCGCTGTAGAACAACTCGCTGGTGGACAATTTAATAATTCTATTTAATTATTTAAAATAAATAAAAACATATTTTAATTTTTGCCATTCACATTTCATTCTGTCCCTCCTTTTGCATTCTTTCTTCAATGTTTCTATTCCACTATTTCTTTGATATTAGTATAACTCTTCTCTTGCAGCGAGTTGTCCCAGGGCGAGTTGGTCGTGGCAAGTTGTCCTGCAGTGAGTTGGCCATGGTGAATTGGCTATAGTGAATTATCATAGACGTCTCCCCACCCCCCACCCCCAAGTTAGTGCCCCTCAAGGGACAATAACCTGAAGAACAGTAAATATTGCTTGGATTCCCAAATTATTCTGATTGGTTTATCAAAGAAAACATATTTCACCGGACATAAAATTCACAGATTCAATAAGAATTCTAATAATAAAATAAAATAAAACTCTTTACACTCTAGCCTTTCTTTCCATTGTTTAATATTAACAAAAATTAAAGGGGTATTTGTGTAGAATGAAGCAAATACATTACCTCCTAAAGTAGCTGAATAGCTAGATGTAAATCCAAACTGATTTTCTATAAATTTAGGCAAGAAAGTTGCAAAACCAGTCGCGACTAAAGCTTCTAATGCAGCTGCTATTACAAGATACATCAACACTGGATTTCTCAGCAGCATCTAGAAAAGGAGACTTGGTTAAGTTCCACCTACATATTTTAGTTAGATTTCTTAAATCCATGTTATGTTACATACATGCTACCTGCTTATTCCACAAAGAAATCGATCTATTTTTTCAGAATACATTTTCATTATAACTTCAGTTTTGCTATTCAAGCTATCATTTTAAAACTGTTAGAAACGTTATCCCCTTCTCCATCTCTTCAATGGAAAACAAGAGAATATTAAAAAGAAAAACATCTTTTTAGTGGACTATTTAGCCAGAAAGATTCCAGATCTACCTATTATAAGGCTGATTAATCCGATTATTTGAATCTATATCCTGAGTTTCAGCTAGTCAAATTCGGTTTGAGATTTGGAATTCATTTAAACCATTCTAAAACTAATATTTACCCCCATTTTCATATGACTACCTTGGATATATTTATGAATAAACTTTAGAAACATTCTGTTCTTTAAAAAAGAAAAAAGAAATCCTTCCTGCTAATCAACTACCCTTTTTGTTGATTTTCCACATATCTGAGCCACTATTTTAGCTTCCTTGATCCTGTCAAGAGATAAAGATGTCAAGATACAGGTGAATAATGCCTAATCTTGACTTTCGCACAAGTTAGCAAAGTGGGGGGTCAAACAGAGGTAAAAGAAACGCAGGGTTTCTGACTGAAACATGGCAATTTAACCAGATATTTTCTTAGGATCCATGACAATAATCCCACACAAATGTATACACATACAGTGCATATATATGAAGACTTGCATTAGCTCAGTGCTTCTCAATTATTTTCTGTCATGCCCCCTCTAGGAAGAAGACTGTAAATAGTATCATTTGTCTATAAAATTGTTATAAGTACACCTCTGCATAACACTGTATCCTTATTAACGTATAAGAGAATAAAAAAAGAAAGAAATGTGGATCAATTTACAACAAAGAATAGCTTTATTAACTGTAGCAGAAAAGATTTAAAGTGCATTAGAAATTAAAAAAAAATTAAATCCTTAATTAAACTATAAACATATAAACTAAAGATGGCTCTGACAGGCTCGTGTCACAAGGGTTTTGGACAGCCAATCAGATGTGAGCATCTGATTGGACAGCCAATCTGACAGCCAATCAGCATCTGACAGCCAATCAGATGCGAGCATCTGATTGGATACAGAGACATAAACACGGGGCTTAGCTTGTTATGACAGTGTTTGCCGAGGTCAAATGTGCCCTCCTTTATGGAGCCTCGCGCCCCCCCCTGGGGGGGGCGCCCCACTATTTGAGAAGCACTGCATTAGCTCAATATTTTGCTCTTCTTTCTTCCTTTCCTATTTGGTTTTTAAAATTCAGCAAGCTGTAGGCCCTAGAGCTATCACAGTCTTGACAAATCTCTTAGAGTAGAATCTCAAACTGTTTCATCACAAAAGGTGGTTGCTTCAGAATCCAAATATTGAAATGTGTAGAAATCTGGTCCACAGGCCACAAACAAGTTGTCGGAGGTTTTTTTTTTTATAAATATACTTTTTATAAATATAGTTTGGCACAAGTGCATGCATGAAAACAGAAAAATGTTGGTCATGTCCTCATCTAGGCACAGCATATGGAGCCAGGATATTAGGTGGAGTTATCTCCCCTTGTAATAACTTAGTAAGAGTAAAATATCATTGCCTCTTTTCTTGAATAGAAGCTTTTACTGGCATCAGTTGAAGTAAGAAATCATCATGAGGGTGTCAACTTCTTTCTGCTTGTGCTGATGAAAACAGCCAATGGCTATGATTTCTATCAAGGCTTGCAGGGATATGGAAGGAAATGAGATGAAACTGTCAAACTCATCCCTTAGCTGGTACTTAATTTTAAAATCATTTAATTTAGTATCTAACCGGCCCTCAAGAAGTGGTGAAAACAAACATTATTAGCTACTGATGAGTGGCCATAAACTGGAGCAGGCAATTAGAGCTGTTGATGTAATCTGCAAAGATATACTGGGTAATAAAAGTTATTATTCATGGTTAACACTTTTATCCTTTTTATTATGCTTTTTACTTATCTGTTTTTTCAAATAATGTGTCTTAGTGATCAAATATCTATTAAAAATCAAAGGATAATTGAATTTTAGAGCTGCAAGAGGTCTTGGGGTGGCATTTAGTTCAGTCTTTTGCTTAAAGCACCATTTACAGTTCAGGAATTTTGCAACACACCATCTTTAACAGATGGTCTTTATTTAAATGCCTTACAACTTTCTGAAGCAATTTATTCCACTCCAACTAGATCTTCCCATTAGGAATGTGTTCTAATGAAGAGCAACTGTATTCCCAATGCCAACTCCTCTGGCACTTGTCAGAAGCTTTGGCCTCATGTTTTGGTTTGGTTTGAGATCTTTAAAAATTTTTTTTTTAAAAATAAGAAATTATATCTGCAAGTAAACTCTCAGATTCTAGCATCTTTTTGCTTTACAAAAAACACTTATCGACATTATATTTGCCCCATAAGCATACTTGGGAAATAAAAATGGATGACTGCAACACATGAGTCCTTTGTTTGGAAGTGTGACTACTTCCCAGAAAAATAAATAAATGAATATATATATATATGTGTGTGTTAGTTTTATGAGCTGATCAAATGAGCTGAAACAATTGTGTGTGTGTGTGTGTGTGTGTGTGTGTGTGTGTGTGTGTGTGTGTGTAAGATAATGGGGAGCAATCCCAACAATTTATTGTTTGTTTGTTTTGTAGTTAATGAGTATTTTGTGATTGGACACATTTTTGTGGCAGCTGTTTTAATTAGCACACATACGTTGTTGAAAATCCAAACATCTATCAACTCAAAAGGCAGGAGTCTTGTGCTTAAGCTTTTCAAACAGAAGCAATCTGCACCACCCTCAGCCCTCAATAATCTGTCCTACAACAGACCTTGCAATTAGGCATTTTTTCCCTTAACACTTTGCCAAATGTGCTTCCCTATTAGGTCCATTCATTGGTTTTAGAGCTCACTTCTAGAATCATATAAAACAACTCTGTTCTATCTTCTCCATAAAAGATCTTCAGACATTTGTTGTTAGTTGTGAAGTCATGTCCAACCGATTGCGACCCCATGGACAATGTTCCTCTGGCCTTCCTGTCTTCTACCATCTTCTGGAGTCCATTCAAACTCACTCCTACTGCTTCAATGATTTTATCCAGCCACCTCATTCTCTGCCATCCCCTTTTTCTTTTGCCCTCAGTCTTTCCCAGCATTAGGCTCTTCTCCAATGAGTCCTTCCTTCTCATTAGGTGGCCAAAGTATTTGAGTTTCATCTCCAGGATCTGGCATTCTAAAGGTTGATCTCCTCTAGGACTGACCGGTTTGATCACCTTGCAGTCCAAGGGACTTGCAGGAGTCTTCTGCAGCACCATAGTTCAAAGGCCTCAATTCTTTGGCACTCAGCCTTTCTTATGCTCCAACTTTCACAATTATATGTTGCAACTGGGAAAACCATAGCTTTGACTATACGCACTTTTGTTGGCCTCTGCTTTTTAGTATGCTGTCTAGATTTGCCATAGCTTTCTTCCTCGGGAGCAAGCATCTTTTCATTTCTTGAAGATGAATCCCTTAATCTGCTCTATTTAAGTTTCACCAGTTCATCATAGATCTCATTGTTCTGATTGGCATCACTTTTGCCTAAACCTCAGTTACATATAAAATATGACCATGGGCTTGAATTATATGCACATATATACAAAGCCACCATGAGACTTGAAGAAGCTTAGGAGCAGCATGTTCATTTCCTTCTCAAAGCATCTTATACTAATGCAATTCTCCTTCCACTCATTACTCTTTGGCTATTAAAAATCAATATTCAAATAAATGATAGTGAGGAAATCTACACTACTGAAATTGATGTTTGAATCTGACTTTAATCATGTATTGCTTTGAGTGTAAAGTACTGCCTTATCTAACCATTTCAAACATTGAATAATGCTACTACCCTTGTTGCGTTCTGTTAATGAGGCCTTGCAAGTATTATTGACACAATTACTCCCAAATGTGGCCAGATTCAAATTAACTACAGATATTGATTTGAATGTGTGGTTTTTGTTACCCAGAGAATCATAAGAAAGTCCTTCATACTCCTCCCAGTGTATTCACACGTCTGTTTTCCATTATGATGTGCTTCAGAAATCTTCTCTGCTCGTATTTTGCTTGTACCTAGAAAAAGAAATAATTTACTTTTGACAAATGGCAATTGTAGCTGCAAGAGGTACATACATTCTGTAGAAATCAGCTGTAATTTTAAATGTTTGGTCAAGTAACTTTAGTAAGTCTATCTGCTTGGACACAAATGTGTATTCTTTATGGTTTCAAGATCATCTTTCTGTCAGATATTTCCCACTTAAAATAGTTTCGTCCTCTTGAAGAATGCACTAACAGGATCCACTAACAGGGTTACCAGACTTCCAGCAAGAGAGTTACCATGTGGCATGATGGGCAGATAAATAAAAGGACAGCATTCCTCCCTTTTGTCTTCATGTCCTTTGTCAGACAGGCATAGCCTTAAAATCAAACATTGTCACGCTTTTCAAGTATCTCTTCCATAGTAACTGTTTTCCATGGCACAGTGTTTCCTTAATAAGTGCTAAGGGCAAGTTAAAAAGCGCTATTCTATAACCTTAATTAATTGAAGTGTACTTTTCAGCAGGCTTGCTCTGCTGCCTGCAATTGACAAGACTTTAATTAGTTACATATGGAAGGCTTTTGCCTCCTAACTGACTCTAGCACATTACTGCCATTGAAAAACCTGATACTGTAAAAAGTAAGTTCCTATACATGTACTAGAGAGTTTACTTTTGTTATTTTATTTTTTGTAGATTTGCACTGTAATTTTTTACAGATGTCAAGGACACTAACAATTAGTGTATCTCTTTTTCACCCATTTGTCCTTCTTTCCAATTGTCTAGGTCAGGGATGTTAAACTTGCAGCCCAAGGGCCAGACATGTCACATGCTGGCTCCACCCCACCCAGTTTAGTGAAGGAGGGGAAAGTCATGATATGTAATGTGATAATGCCATGATGACGCCATGATGAGTTTGATACCCCTGGTCTAGGTCCTCCTTTGCTTGTTCAGGTCACTGGTAACTTAAGGACAAATAGTTTCAGAAAATCAGTCTATGGCATAAAGATTAAAAAATATGTATAGGAAGGTATTTAAGTTTGTTGAAAACAGATTTAAGATTGGAATCACCATAAATCATTGAGTTATAATAACATCTATTCCTACCAGCTGTAATGAAATAGGGTTGGCTAATATCCAAAAATGGATTGAGTCTCCCTCTCCCTGTTCGACCGGTTTTGTCTACTGAAAAGTAGAAATGGGGATTTCGAAATAAAGCTTTGCCTTAAAGAACTCTGATCTTGTGCCACAGGAAAATTCTGCTTTAGCTCCGGACATTATGAAGGGACTCCTCGCATCTTTTTGAAAGACTGATTCTTGTAATTTCTTTTTTTAAACATTGGTTAAAGAATAAGACATATAAGAAAGGATCTTCTTTTCAAAGATAGAAACGCTATCAAGTTTTTCCTCATACATCTTTATTTTTATTGCTATTCAATACATATGTTGTTTTAGAAATAAATGTCTGGCCTTCATTTGTCTACATCCAACTGATCATTGTGCTTCTCTTAGTAATTGTCTTCTCTCTCTTTTTTTTAGAGTAGGCCTTATTACTTTGTATGCAATGCTCCTCATTCAATTACACTACTGCAATAAGAATAATTTAAAACTGTGATAAGCTATATGAAAGTTGCAAATTCCAGAATATTTATTGTAGCACAATCCATCCATCCATTCATTCTGTACTGTTTTACAGTATAACTTTAGGAATCCCAACAACTTATCTAAGGATCAATATATTTAGTATTATAGTAATTACTTATTTTAGAATACTTATTTACCTGGCAAATGCTTTGGAAAATATGAAAACGGTGCTACTAAAAGGCATGTAGCAAAGCTGCATATCACAAAGGCTATCCACCATGCTCCAACCCAGCGTGGATCTTCTGGAGTGAGGTCTACACTAGAATAATATTATTTAGTGAACACATATTTAACAGAGATATTATGAATTAAGTAACAATACCATCTAGACTGTCTATTTTATATGATAAAACGTACATTTTAGCTTATTTATTACAACTGTGCTGCCTTCTTTTGTATAACATTTATGCAATTATACAAAAAAGAAATTAGTGCTTTTTTACTATGGAAAATTGAATATATTTCAGTTAATAATGAGTCCAATCAACTATTATTGTTCAAAACTAGAGAAAACTTGAAGGAGTGTTTTGCTTCAAGGAAGATTCAAAAGTAGTACCACTTCTAAGTTTTGCCTAGTAATATGAGCGCCACATTTATGAAGGTAAAGCAAAAGAGAGCAGCACCTTTTCTCTCTTTTTCCTCCTCAGAGCTCAAGATACAAGAAAAGGCTTTGAGAAATTTACAACGCTGACTAAAGTGCTTTCAGAATGTGTAGCTTCACCACAAGTAGTGGGGTTGACTACAATGTACCCTGAAGCTGCCCAGTCTGGAACTACCTTAACATGCGTGAAAGGTCTAGAGCAGGGGTAGTCATCCTTTTTATACCTACCACCTACCTTTTTATCTCTGTCAGTAGTAAAAGTTTCTAACCGCCCACTGGTTGCACAGTAATTGGGATTTGTAAAGTAGGGAAGTCAATTAAATTTTAAAAAAAGAAAGTGCTTCAGTATTGGACAAAACCCCTACCACCCACCATGAAATCTGGAACGCCCACTAGTGGGCAGTAGAGACCAGGTTGACTACCACTGGTCTAGAGGCATCCTAGAAGCATCTTAGTCAACACTGGAGAAAAGAAGGCTAAGAGGATCCTTCTTGCACAGAAGAGGCCCAAAGAAGCCTCAAGCAACCAGACTGCTTCATGAAGTAAATTGGTTGGCCTTTCCACAGCATAAATGGCTTCATGTATATTTCTTCACATAGACCTCTTCTAAAGATAAAGCAATCAAAATCTACACCCATCAAACTGACTAAAAATTGTTCATTGTTCATGGCTGCTCTGGTGTTTTAATCCAGGTTTCCTAAATACAAATCATTGCTTGGTTATTAAAAAGAACCCCCTCCTCCACTGTTGGGATTCAAATAATTTAACAATTGGTTCTCTGCCCTAATGGCCAGCTGGGTAGGCGTGGCTCAGTGGTTATGTGACAGAATGGGCATGGCCAACTCAATGTCACATGGATGGGCACTTCGCCTTAGCTGTTTACAATGTAATAAGGGTTAACCAGAGAAGCAGTTTCTGTAAGCAGGGCAATAAAATTTAGGCTAGAAACAACACCAGAGTATTTCCTTCCTTACAGGATTAGCCTTCTTTAAGTGGAAAAAAAGAAAACAAATTTCTTCCAACAACCGGTTCTCCAAGCTGCTTAGGAAGTTAACAACCGGTTCTCCCAAATAGGTATGAAATGGCTGGATCCCATCACTGCCCTCCCATCCCAAAAAAATCCCTACCAACCAAACCCATTAAAATTATTATAGGTAATTCAATTATATGTATTTCAGCATGAACTATTATTGTAATGCTTTTCAAAATGATGTCTTACTATTAAGAAAAAATATACATTCTTATTTATGCAGATGAAAAACAAAACGTCCTTGCCTTATATTACGATTGAAATCAACATAGACATTCAGCAACTGTCCTCCTAAAACATAGCCAATGGCAGGACCCAGCAGTGACATGGCATATCCAATTCCTGCAGGGAAGACAATAGTTTGCATTATGAATAGTGAGCACAAAAATGCATGGTGGATCCCATATCCACTGGATAGATGTGTAAGGTGACACAAGATTGAGAATGTTAAGTTCATGCATCCTGAGTAAATTACCACAGGAAAGACACTGTTTAGAATGAGAGGAGGATGGCCCAGCTTCCACATGGTTCTTTCCAGCATGCCATCTCATTTAAAAATGCATTAAACATACAGTTAAAGACAAATGATACAATTTATTTTCAAGACACAAAGACCCTTAATCACATAAATGTAATTATGGTAAATGCCAGACACTGAATTCAACCTTACCCTAGTCTTAACCCTATTATAGGGTCTCCTGCTTGATCAGGAGGTTGAACTAGAAAACCTCCAAGGGATCTTCCAACTCTATTATTCTGTATTCTGTAGTCAATAGAAAAATATTTGGAGGCTGAAAAGTGGGATATAAATATCTCAGATTAAATCTACCCATCAATTCCTATTGAATCATCAGCGAAAGGCTTTTCTATTGATCAATTGTGTCATGAGCTCCTGTTGACACCTGATCCTCATCTGAAGGCTTACTCCAAAAGGGCCAAATGATCCTCAGAGGAAAGAGATGGTTTAGGACAGGGGTCTGCAAATTCGGCTCTTTTAAGACTGGTGGACTTCAACTCCCATGATTCCCCAGCCAGCTATGCTGGCTGGGGAATTCTGGGAGTTGAAGTCCACCAGTCTTAAAAGAGCCGACTTTGCAGACCCCTGGTTTAGGATAATTTGCCAGAAGGAGATAAAAATGCAGAAAGACTTTCTGCAGTTCACCTGCTGAGGAGGAATCTCCAAGAATGCACAATGTTCTTAAGAAAGAAGAATAGACTTTCCAAAGCTTCCAACTTCCTCTAGACTAGAAGGCAGTAACTCAGAATATACTGAAGGGATATGCTGAAACCTCCATCTCTTTCACAATTTTTGCCACCTTTTCTGACTGCCTTAATAGACCACCAAAGATTTGTTTTCTGTGGCATGGGGAATTTTCTGCATTAATGAATGATGGGTCTAGTTGACACATTTGTTATCCTTGCTGGTTATTCATTTGTGGTATTCACATGCTGGTGGTTAAAATTATCATGAGACTGGTTGTGGCTAGGCAAGCGAAAGGGAAACCAAGGTCAACCCTGCAGGAGCACAGTATCTGATTCTTATGTACTGATTTGCACAGATGAAAAGGAGCAACTGCAATGTGATAAGGAATTCTTGTAGGCTCCCAAAATAGGATCTAAGCGCCCCCACTAGAAAACATAATTCTGGTGCAGGTGTTCAACTAAGTGCTTGTTATTTGAAATGGGTAAGCAGCATCCTCAAACATGCCAGTTTTAATTCTTTGCACACAGGTAGTCCTCAACCTACAACAGTTCATTTATTGACTGTTCAAAGTTGCAACCGCACTGAATAAAGTGACTTATGACCATTTTTGATACTTACAACCTGTGCAACTTCTCCATGCTCATGTGATCAAAATTCAGATGCTTGGCAACTGGTTCATATGTATGACCATTGCTATGAACCTGGGTCAAGTGATTACCTTTTGCAGACTTCTGACAAGCAAAATCAAGCAAAAGCCAGATTCACTTAAAAACCAGATTACTAACTTATCAACTACAATGATTCACTTAACAACTGTGACAAAGAAGGTCATTAAATGGGGCAAAACCTAACAGATGTCTCACTTAACAACAGAAATTTGGGGTTCAATTGCAGACGTAAGTCAAGGACTACCTGCATTGAGCATATAAAGGAATGAAGTGGGAAGGTATGTATGGATGAATGTTCAAATCACATAGATGAGCATTTGCTTGGGAAGTTCCCAATGTGGTTGGGTGCTGGCTTTTAAGTGCATTCAGTATAACATACTTACAAGGCCCCTTTAAATCTTTGTGCTGATCATGAAAAGGACTGAAGCTCCCTTTCATGGGAATTGAGACCTTTGGGATAAGGTCATCCTCCATATATCTGAAGATGAACATAGCCCTACTGTAAGCAAATGTAAAAACACATCCTGTATTCCAACCAACTAAAAAAAACCTTACAAGCAGTTAAATAAGCAAGTAGAAAATACAAATGGATATTACCAAACTTACTAGATGCTCAAGATAAATTTGGTGTTTCAAGAAATCAAAATGAATTATACCTACCTATGTAGACTGAAGCTTGGTGCTTTGGTACATTATCATCGATGAAAGTTGTCCCTAGTGTGTACAGAGGAGTTCCACCTGCTCCTAAGAGGAACTGACCCAGCAAGAAAACATAGAAGTAGTTCGAAAGTTTAGATCTGCTGCCACGGCGGCACGGCGTGGTTTGACCACCAGAAAGAGGTACTGGACAGAGGTCTGGAAATACAGGAGCAGTAATTCAATGGATGTTCTTTATCAGGAGAAACTGTCATGTGTTTGCAATTGTTTGAAATAATTCTACTGGGTCTAGGGCTAGGCTATAAAAATCTAGCTGATTGTAACAAAGAGTTAGAGTTTTGTTATCTCTTTGATGCTATCTAGTACCATCCACAGCAGTTATATAATCCACAATCAGAACAGTCATAAGATTTCAAAACTTGGGGAAGATTGGTCATCTCTGAACAATGGTTACTCAGAGAGTTTAGAAACTAGAAGCCAGCTCACTGGATCTACTGAGAATATAATTTAGCTGTATTGTTTTTATATAACTTAGGTAGCTACTGTATCTTTAAACATAATTCATTAATAAATCATAACTGACCAGATTCATTCAACCTGCTAAATTATAATCCATGATTTACAAGTGACAATGATCATTTTAATTCAAAATCAATCAAAACACATTATAGCTTAACAATCCTTAAAAGAATAATGAAAGAAGATGGTGCACTATTAGATAAAAGCAATAACTAAACATAGAAAAACTTTCTCTCATTTTACAAGAAACATCCCAGTTAAGATTCTACCCCAAGATTTCCTCTAATCTCAACATTCCACTCCTCGGATTTCCTGAATTCTATGTTTTTCCAACTCTCTGTACTACTTAATGTGCTCATATTTAATATGAAGATCGTTTTACTGTTGTCTGATTGCTATACTGGAAAGCTTTGTATTTTCTAAATGATGTTGATAATAATCCTTTGAGTTTTTCAGTTGGGCTTTGGTTACTTTAATGGCATTCAGTTTACTCTTAGAATTGCAATAGTGACATCCAGTAGAGGGTGCTGCCATTTAATATATCTGAAGAATGAAACTCATTCCTAAAACAAGATAGATATTTTGTGACATTGTCTGCTTTGTTTTAAATAAAAACTTGAACCAGAGGCAGGTTCAGTTTTACCTTGATCTTTGTTGTTAAAATGCTTCATTATATCCAATAAACAATACATACAATAGTAACCATGTTAACGATGCCACATATTTTATTTCCAAAGAACAGGCCTATTATTATGGCGCACAAAATATCCATGGACTTTTATATTGTAAGAATCATATAATGTAGAAGACAATATTTCTACACATAGTCATACCACAAGAGAATAAATCCCTTAAAATCCAAGATGAGCTATTGATTTCATAATTTTTGATTGCTATACTTCCTCCCATATCTATGGCAAAACGTTTATACCTGTGTAAGAATACAAAATTGTCTGTCTTTAGCTTTCAAGCTCAGTTTATAAAGGACTGGATTGCAGGCCTCATGTCTTCCCTCCAATCCTGCCTGCTGGAATTTATTTATATTGGCTCTTCCTGATAAAGTACAGAGCACTATTGCAGCTCTATTTCAAAATTCCCAAAATTTCACATTGTTTCTTGTAACCCTTTCCAACCATCTTCTATCCCATAACATCAGCTACACAAAGCTCAAATATGAAAAAGGCTCAAATATGAAAAAGGCATGAACATTCTTCCAGGCTAGTTTTCATGTAACAGCAATTCAGGAGATTTTTAACCAAGTTACAGTGGCTTGGTTTATACACTGTGAAAGACTAAACCATTGATGCCCAAATCACATGGTCCAGGTGATTTAGTACAATTTATGAACCTAGCTTTAATCTTCCTTTTACTGAAAGTCTACTAAAACTTCATTTATAATATTTTTATTCTAGTTGGATACTGACTAACAGATCACCTTTAAACACTGAAATATAATTAGCAGCCTGATGCTTATTGTATAAAATAGAAGAGAATAATACAGCTCAGGGTTGAACCTTGGAGTCCTTGGTGATTCCAAGTCATCCTGAAGTCCTTGGTACTGATGACATTACCTAGTTAGGCAATGAAACATCTGCAAACAACCGAAGTCAGAGAGTATCCAAGGACTTATAAGAGTAATATTTAGAATGAACCAAAATTCCCAAGTCTTATACAATAGTTCTTAGTTTATTTATTTATTTCAATTTAATTCAAGTATTATTCAGTGCTTCACCAGACAAGATTCTGAAAGCAAATGACTTCATGTAAAACCCAAAATAATATCCTTTTAAAGGGCATAATGATCGTGGCACTATTTAGCCAATGCTCTTTTCAACACATATGCATAATCTTTTTCAGTATTCATTAACTCTCATTGCAATAAAGAGAAACAAGATTATGTTTCCCATTGATAGAATCTTAGAAGATAAGATTAGACATGATACTTTAGCAATCTATTTGTAACAAAAATACCCAATAAAACCAATAAGAGCATAACATCCATGGACTTTTACTTTTCATAGCCAACTTTCATTGTAACAGAAAACAAATGCACATAAGTCCTCAACGTACAACCATTATTGGGATGAAAATTTCCATTACTAAGAAGGTAGTTGTTTAGTGAGCCACACTTAATGTTATGATCTTTAATGCTATGGTTATTAAGCCAATCATTGCAGTTGTTAAGTGAACCAGGTAGTCCTTAAGCAAATATATTTTTCCCAATTGACTTTGCTTGTCTGAATCCAGCTGAACCAACTGAGAGCTTCACAAATGGCAGCTACTGGATGTATGTTTTGAGTAGGCCCTATTTAAACAGTAGATAATGGTTGCATATAGACCTTTTCTTTATATGTTATGAGACCCCCATGGCTCTACTTCAAGGGACAGTTCTGATTATATAGTACTCTAATACAATTCCATATGAATCTTATGTGATAACTAAGATATTAGTATATAGTTCACATTAAACATAAAACCAATAAGATAACAGCTATACACACCTTGGAGCAGTTCATAACATCCATATCAATGGATGGAAACTAATCAAGGAGAGAAGCAATCTGGAATTAAGGAGAAGCTTCCTAACAGTGAGAACATTTAACCACTGGAAAGTTGTGGGTGCTCCATCACTGAAGGCTTTTAAGAAGAGACTGGATAGGCACTTGTCTAAAATGGCATGGGGTCTCCTGTTCCAGCAGGGGGTTGGACTAGATGACCTCTAAGGTCCCTTTATCATTCTATGTTCTATATTCTTAAACACCAATAGCAACAAGCCAAAAAATGTACCTCGTGGGTGAAAAGCCTTAACAAACAAAATCAACAGAACATTTACAGTCCTGGGCATGTGACTTATATTCAAACAAGTTTGTATTCTGTTCAAGACATACTGCCTCTGTATTCAGCACTTTTGTTTCTCTGAACTGTACAATAAGTTTTAGTTTTGCTGTAGTTTGAGATATGGAGGAAGGAAGCTACATAATTTCCACAAAATGGAGGATGTTGTTGGATTATAACATCGCAGAGAGTACTGGCTCAGATGTGGCCAGGTGTCTGTATCTCTTTGTGTGTGTGTGTGTGTGTGTGTGTGTGTGTGTGTGTGTGTGTACGCGCAAGTGCATGTCCCGGAAGGGAGAAGGGCGGTAAAGAAATTAAATAAATTAAGTTAAATTAATGTGCCTGCATGCATGCCAACCTATTTATTAAACTGAATAACGAAGACTCAGGGCAGGTTTTTTTTAAAAATATTTTTAATCAGCACCATCAACAGAAGTCATTTTTCAATAAACCTCCCTCTCAGAATTTCAACATTTCCTCAAATCTAGTTCTTTTCATTTTTCTTCTAATTTGCCATTAATTTCTGAGAATAAATGTTAATTTCTTCTAGTTAATGTTTTTTTTAATTATTTTTAAAATAGCTTCAGTGGTTCCTTCTCCCCCCTGCCGCCAAATCAGCAGTGGCAGTGTCTTCACCACACCTTCAGGAGAAGAGCAATGAGGACATATATCTTTGTTGCATAACTGCCATTTCCCTTCAAGACAGTTTCACTGAAAACAAATAGACTAGAAGGCATTGGGTAATAACAGTTCCACCCTTTCAGGAATTGCCCAGCAACTGGATGCTACACCACTATGCTCCCAAGTAACCTCTTCTTAAGTCCTTCTGATGCATCAGGTGTGCCAAGCCAGATTTCATTAGCAGGATGCAAAATAGATTTCAACTTGCATTTCAAAAAGAGGTCAGTTAGGCAACTACTTGAATTACTCAAACCACTATAATCAGGGTTCGGCTGCTGGGGGTTCAGCTGCTGGGGGTTCGCACAGGTTCGGGCGATCCTCTAGCTAAGATTCTGTCCAGTTCGGCAAACCCACTTTTCCCACCCCTGGCTGGCCATGCCCACCTCGCCCCTCCCACCCCACCCTGCCCATCCCAGGGGTTTCCATGCCAGGTAAGTGCAGGGCCCACCTGGAAGCTCAGGCAGGGATGGGTGGGTGGGGGGAAGAGCTTACCAGAGGTTCCAGAAGTCCAGAAATGGGCCTGTTTCCAACCTCCAAAGGGCCTCCAGAGCCCAGAGAAAGCAGTTTTTGCCCTCCATGAGGCTGGAGGAAAACCTCCGGAGCCTGGGGAGGGCGAAAAACACCACCACCACTGCCATGATGCAGGAGGCCGACTAGACCATGCCCACCATAGCCATGTGCACTCAGCAATGGGGCAGCGAACCCGTTACTGCAATTTTTGAGGCCCACGCCTAACTACAATGTTTTCTCAAATCTGCTACCACCGGTAGGAATGTGTCAGGCAGATGACAGCAGCAACTGGGGAGACTTAATTCAGTGGCTCATAGTACTCCATGTACTCTGTTTACTTAATTTTTGTACCATTTTATATTGTACAAAAAACAAAGACTGACAAATTCAAAAGTTATGTCCTTGGTATGAGGAAGCTGACATTTACAAAGAATTGAACATACGCACGTAAGTAATGGCATGTTCCATTCTAAGATCTTTTTTTTAATTCCAGATCAGACTTGAATCCAAGCTGATCATAATAAATATGCTAAAATTACATGATGACATTGTTCCTCATAAATGAACAATACACAATCTCAGAAGGGCAGCGGAATTCTTGTTCAGCAATGAGAACCCACTGAGACGCAAGTCTGAACAAAAAGAAAAAAAATAAATTAGGTTGTTAAAAAATTTAAAATGTGATTATTGCTGTGTATTTAAACCACAGAGATTGGGCTGCAAAAAAGGCAGCTGTAGGTTATTTATTTCTGATGTAATTTAATTAATTTATTTAAAAATGATTATGGAATTATCAGGCAAATGAATTTAAGAACATTCCTCATTAAAGAAAATGGAGAATAGAGAATCATGATTAATATATATGAAACAGAAAAATACAGATTATTATTATTTATTCAAATTTCTAAATAGTATAGTATATACAGATTGTATTACAGCAGTTCATTTAGTGAACGTTCAAAGTTACAATGGCACTGAAATATTCACACTTATGACTGTGGCAGCATCCCAGGGATCAGGGGATTAATATTTGGACACTTGGCGTCTGGCTCATATGCAGTGTGACAGTTCTTTGAGAAAAGTAGCTAATTACTGTACTTCACTCGTCTAAACACATTTGCAACAATGGTTTTGAATAACTTGCCTAGTCTCAAGTCTATCTAAAGCAGGGTGTCAAACTTATGTCATCACGGCAGCATCACGTGACGTATCGGGACTTTTTCCCCTTTGCTAAACCGGGCATGGGCATGGCTAGAGTATGACGCATCCTGTCGGCAGGCCAGGAGTTTGACAGCCCTGATCTAAAGCATTTAATGGAATTACCATTGTAGTATTTTAGTCTGTAATTAGAGCTATCATTTGAATTCTTTGCATTTCACAACGTTTCAAGCCATTTTTATAATTACAAAATATTTCTAATCATCAAGACCTAAAATCAAAGTCTCATTTTTTTTTATTTTGAACAAAACTTCAAAAGCTTTTTCCAAGTAGAAACAAAATTAGAACTTGGTTTTCCTCCTTCCATGGTGATGCAGTTAGAGATGATGAAATTTTAATTAAACAGACAACTTCACCATCTCTAACTCCATCACCTTACAATCCACTCTTCCATTGAGGGAAAGAAAGCTAATTCTATTTGGTCTTTTGTAATGAGGTCTGTTCCAAGATTGTGTTGTCAATTCCCAATAAGCAACAGAGAAAAAAATACTTGTATTGATTCCATAAATACTTGCTGGGTATCTATTTTTGAACTACGTAGATCTATAGAGCAACAATAAAAGAAATAATGACCGGCTTAAGATATGTGAACTTACCTTCTGCTTTTTCTCCATATGTGTATGGTCCAGAAGTAAAATGTGGCAAAGAAAATACAAATGCTCCTACAGCGATCAGAAAAGAGGACAAAGCCAGCCATCTTGGTTTGTGACCACTTTCACCATAGAAGGATATAAAAAGGCATAACACAGAGAATGAAATGTCATAACCAGCAGAGATTACTCCAGTGAGGGAACTGCTCAAATCAAAACGCTTCTCAATTGTAGAAATGTTGACATTTATCAATCCATTTACAATAATCCCTAGAAGTAAAAAAAGGCAAGCATTAGTTTATTTATTCATGTTTTCAGTCTGTCAAATATTTAGCCTGCCCAACTCCAAAACAACTCTTAGTAGTGTTATAAATTTAAAACCATAAGAAAAACAACATGGGAAAAAGAAACAAAATCTCCCCAAGAGGGTAAGCAAAACATACTCCTTTCATCATCATTAACCGAAAGCAGCCCATCAAATATCCTAAAGCTGTGATGGCAAGCCTATGGCATTCATGCCAGAGGTGGCACACAGAGCCCTCTTTGCTGGCACGTGTACTGTCACCCCAGGTCAGACCTCCCTGGCATTTCTTTCATGAGCTTCCCTGCAAACAATGAGACTGAAGCTCGCGAAAGAAAAAGATCTTACCTCTTGCAGCACTGCCGGTGTTAGGGTGCTCTGCCTCCCGCCAGCCAGCTGGTCTTTGGGTCTCTGCTGCACATGCACATACATGCATACATTCACACACTTTTCAGTTTGGGCATGCACGCAGTTGGGCACTTGGTGGATAAAAGGTTCGCCATCACTGCCCTTCTCTGAAAGTGGGTCCGGTTAATCAGATTACATATATAATTTTGTGGATTTTTGAATACAGTTTTCAGACCATCCTTTTCCGACTCTCACCAAATAGTGATAAAAAAAATAACATTGCCATTTTAATAAAGAAACACATACAATACTTTATCCAGAATTCCCTTCAAAGAGAACTCTTAGGTTCCTTAACCTCATGGTCCCTCACATCCCTGCGGCCGATCCGCTCCTACAGAGAGGGACTTCTCCGGGTGCCATCCACCAGGCTATGCCAGCGGGCGACGCCCAGGGGAAGGGCCTTTTCTGTGGCGGGCCCAACCCTCTGGAACGACCTTCCCCCCGAAATCAGAACAACCATGGACCTCCGCTCCTTCCGTCAAAAATTAAAAACACATTTCTTTTGCTTGGCCGGCTAGGGATAACTTAACTGTTTTTAGGGTTTTTTAGGGGTGTCTTAGTTTTAACATGGGATTTTAGCGCAGGGTTTAGTTTAATTCTTTTTTAACACTGTATTGTTTGTGGTTTTATATGTACTTTTAATTTCCCTGTGCCCCGCCTCGAGTCCTTTTGGGGAGAGAGAGCGGGTTATAAATTAAATTATTTATTTATTTATTTTATTTATGGGCAAAATTAGAGACATCCAAGGAATATCTCAGACTCTACAATGTATATTTACAGTTTCCGTTTTTCTTTTCCATTTCTTCCCCAGTTATTGTCACCTAAATTAATAAATGGGATGGATTTTCTTTTCCCCAAATACATAGCTCCTTGTAATATTATACAGTACATCCGTCTGAATATATCTAATTCACGCAGAAGAAAATGTGTTGTGTTTCCAAATAATTGTGCATAAGGTTACAGTGTTCACTACCAGACGTTCACCAACTAATTGATTCATTGATTTCTAAGTTTTTAATTCTGGGCCCAATTTATATAATCTAAAGAAGGATTGCTTGTTATCATTAAAAAGCACCTATTTTCCTATTTAATTAGAATATACTTCTACAAGTAGTTCTAGCTCTATTTTATTCAGGTCAGTATTATTTCAACAGCAACATCTGAACAACTTTATGCAGAATCATAGGCATTGGCAATCATAATCTTCAATCTCAATTATAGTTGTTTGATTCCAAATTATCATCTTGGATGATTTAGATGGATCAGATAACTAGGACAGTAATTGCTTAGTTATGGTCAGATGCCAACTGTCAATATTACTTTGGAATCTAAAAGCTAAAGTTTATGTTTCAGGTCCTCCACCCATTACTTCCTCACACATTGTATGGTAAGACAGCTGATGCACCATTTGACACATTGCTGAACAAGTTTCTTGCTGAAATAAAAAAACTCATTTATGAATTGAAGCAGATGACAGAATCAGTCAAACTCCATGGGAGTTCACTTAGTTGAATTTAATTTGTCCTTTTCATTTCAACAGGTCTATCTTATCACACTGATAAGTGTCATATGCATAGGCCATCCACCCATGTAATCTGTACACTGAGATGTATAGATTGTGTAACTAATCCCAGTGTACATCAGAATCAACATACATAAGTCATTGGGCACCTTTTATCAAACTATGGCAAGTTGACATAGGGTGTAAAGCTTCTCCTGCTTCAGTGACAATTTCTCCTCATGTCAAGGAAACACAAACTTTTACACAGGAATTAAGAGACTAGAAAAGCAAGGAGACCAAGAAGAGTTTCTGTATTATTACCTGTGTGGGGTTATTTGGATCAAAGAAAATCTATCCCTTTTGTTTGTTCCAGTCAGATTTTACTATCAAAATAGCTGCTTTTAAACAGTTGTAAAATTTATAAATTTTCTTTCCTTACAAAATCTTATACCTAGCCCTTTCCTGGGTATAAAGCCCTTCTCTTTAAAAAAAAAACCCTAAAATTCAGAATGATAGAACATACTGTATATGCTATGTTTGAAAATAATTTTGTGCTGAGTTGTATTATTTCACTTGAAATGAAATGAAAGCTGCCCTAGAAAATCTGGCTATGAAGCGATTTGTGACTTTTTTTTAAAAAAGTGTGATACAAAACACGGTAAAGCAGCACTCAGATCTGAAACTCTTCTTATAAAACACACCTCTCAGTTTACCTCACAGCACAAGAGTGCCTGATATTGGACCTAGTTATTTGTGGGATCGTATCCTGCCCCATACATCCCTTCGGCCGATTCGCTCACACAGAGAGGGACTTCTCCGGGTGCCATCCACTAGGCAATGCCAGCGGGCGACGCCCAGGGGAAGGGCCTTCCCTGTGATGGGCCCAACCCTCTGGAACGACCTACCCCCGGATATTGGAACGACCACGGACCTCCGTGCCTTCCGCCAAAAAGTAAAAACTTATTTATTCCATCAGGCCGGTTTGGCCTAATCGACGCTTCTTGCCCCAGTCTGTTTTTTGCAAATTATCTATTTGGTTTTAATGGGTTATAATTTTAATGTTTTAAATTCTTGTACAGGGTAATTTAATTTGTTTTTAACTTTGTATGTCTTGTATGTTTTTAGATAGTTTTTTAATTTTCCTGTACACCGCCTTGAGTCCCTTCTGGGAGAGGGGGTGGTTTATAAATGTAATAAATTATTTATAAATGTAATAATAAATTATTAATTAAGCCATTACACAGAGACACGAAGCATATTCTCATTGCCATAGAAAATAAGATGCGAGAAATCTGGTAAAGAAGATGGTCAAGCATTCAATCTCACTTCAGAATCTGACAACGGGATCAAGAGAGACTTCAAAGGCCTCCACACCATCCCAACACAAAGCTGACAATTATTTTGTGGTTTCTCTTCTACAAGACAATGCTCCACCTGTAAGGTGATTGCCACATATCATCAGCCTACACTAGTTTCATCACATTCTGCATGTGACAACCACCAAAAAGGCCAATTAATGTGGGGTTTTTTTGTTCTAATAAACAAGATCTTATAAAATAATAATGTAATATAATGTACTCAAGATTACTTTGCATCGTGAACTGTTTGAAAAGACAGGTCAAGAGGTTTAGAAGTACTAAAGAGGTTTGGGGTGCTTTTCTGAGGGTGGAGAGCTTTCTGTTACTCGTATTTCTGAATAAGAAACAATTGTATATTTCACATTAACACCTCAGCCTAAATCCACTTATATTGAATAGGCACTTAATAATTATGAAACAAAGTTCTATTAAGCAGGACTGTAACATTTGTTCTGTTTCTATTCTTATAAAACTGCAGAACTGGGACAGTAAGGCCACCAATCTCTACTTCTGTATAGGAAAAATTAAAGCATTTATATTGCTGGGCTTGAAAATAACCAAAGCCCAGAAACAGACTTGGTGATTTAAAAAAAGAAAGAGATTCAAAGTTCTTGGCCTGACATTGTAGGAGGGCCCAAATGATCATCCTGTGCACAATGGAAAAGAAAGCAGCAGCAGAGGAACAGCAGCAGCGTATTAATGATTGCAATGATGTTATAGCTTATGGACACTGATGGTACCACAACATCCTTTCTTCTAGTCAGATAGTAAGGATTACATACAGTAGTGTGCAGTATTTTTGAGGTTTGATGGCTAATAACACCATTTTTTTTGGAGTAGTACCATGAAATTATAAATCAATGGAAAGATAATTTATTCAAGAATGTAATGGAACAACTTTTATGAAGGATTTGCTATTAGAACAGCAGTTATAAAGAAGAAAAGTGAAACACATAGAAAATATGAGATATACAAAAATTATTACCATAGCAAAAAACGAGATATACAAAAATTATCACCATGTCAGTTAATACTTAGTTGGGCAACCTTTAGCATGAATTATGGCCTTACAATGTCTTCCCATGGAGTGACCCAAGGCTGTTATAATGTGAAACCAAGATTGGATGATTGCTTCTATTCACTGGGTTTTATTGCTGGCTATACTTGGCTATAATGTTTCATAGAATACAGATAATTGAACAAACTCTGTTGCATTACATTCTTGATTAAATTATCTTTTCATTGATATATAATTTATATAATCAAACAGAAAGTGGTGTTATTAGCCATCAATCAAAAATGCACTTTTCCCAAAAGGTTTCCACAATTTTGGCCTCTTCTGTACATGGATATGGATACAGATGGAATTCTATTAGAGACAAAGTTTAACAATAGTTACAATCTTTGGAATCTTGGATTGTGTCCAGAGGGTTAGGCAGAGAGGCTACTTGTCAGGTTCTTGGAGACAATTGTCTCAAACTAATAGTAATTATCTGCAATTGTTTCTTGTTAATGCACAAAGAATATTTATTTTCAAAGGGTTTTTTTTAGCAAATATATTGGGAGAAAAATGATGGGGTTATAAAAATGGAACAACTGGATTTTTCATTTTGGACCAAGTCATTTTTTATTAGTTTTTTTTGCTTTTAAATGATAATCTGACAGATCCTTTTTTCCCCATCATTACTAGAAAAACCTGCAGCTGGTTACTTATATAACAGATTCCTAAAAGTGTATTAATCAGGTCTTGTGGTTTAAACACCATGGTAGAAACCAGGTAACTATGAGTTCTAGTCCCACTTTAGGCATGAAATTCAGTTAATAACTTGAGCCACTCCTTCACTCCCTCACACCTCAACCCACTTCACAGGGTTGTTATTGTGGAGAAACTAGGAAGAGGAAAGGTTATTAGGTATACTTTCCATCCACAGTTATTTATAAAAATAATAAATGCAGGATAAAAATAAATAAATTCACCATTATACAACTCTTTAACACTTAGGTTATTGATTTATGGTGTCCTACAGGATTTCCACTTCTCATGGTTTACTATTTATATGAAATTGCTGTTAAGAGATAATACCAAGTTCTGGCATGCCCTGTCTTCACAATGCTTTACTGTTTCTTGCCTTCCAACTCTAAGGCAGGGGTCTCCAACCTTTGCAACTTTAAGTCTGAAGGACTTCAGCTCCCAGAATTCTGGGAGCTGAAGTCCTTCAGACTTAAAGTTGCAGAGGTTGGAGACCCCTGCTCTAAGGGACGAATCAATGCAGGTAGTCCTCAACTTATAACAGTTCATTTAGTGACCATTCAAAGTTACAACTGCACAAAAAGTGCATTTTTCACACTTATGACCATTGCAGCATCCCCATGGTAATGTGATCAAAATTCAGATTTATATTTCAACTGGTTTATATTTATGACGGTTGCAGCATCCTGGGGTCATGGGAGCCCCCTTTTGCCACTTTCTGGCCAGCAAAGATAATGGGGAAGTCACATTCACTTAACAATCGTGTTACTAACTGAATAACTGCAATGATTCACTTAACAACTGTTGCAAGAAGGGTCGTAAAATGGGGCAAAACTCACTTAAATATTGCATTTAGCCACATAAATGTTGGGCTCAATCATGGTCGTAACTCAAGGACTACCTGTACTACCTTTAATGCTGTCTACATTACAGAATGGGTTGGATTAGGAAGAATAAACTGAAGTTTTTATATTTCCTGTGCACCGCCCCGAGTTCCTTCGGGGAGAAGGGGCGGTTAATAAGTCGAATAAATGAATGAATGAAGTTAAATCCAGTCGGGAATGGCTCACAAAGAGTTAGATTCAGAGATTAAGGTTCAAATGTTTTAGATGGAATCACACTTCCTGGAGAAAAGGAAACCTGAAGCCTGGGACCCTCTTTGATTTTCACCTGCCACTAGATTCTCAGATTGTAGTGAAGAAAGCACCAAAACTATTACAATTGATGCAGCAGCTGCAGCTGTCCAAATTCATCCAATAGTTATGTGTGAGTCTCTCTCTCTCCCTCCCTCCCTCCCTTTCTCTCTCTCTCTCCCTCCCTCCTTTTCTCTTCCTCCCTCCCTTTCTCTCCCTTCCTCCCTTATTCTCCCTCCCTTTCCCTCTCTCCATGCTCCTTAGCTTATGGCTATGGGTTCTACACCAAATTACCTTGAAAAGTATCCCTAAGTTACAAATGAATGACAAATAGCCAGCTAAGTTGCCAAAGTGCAAAGTGCAAGGAATGTACAATCCTTGCCCTGAAAGATCTGTATTGGTTAACCAATTGTTTAACAGACACATTTTAACGTTTGTTCTCATCCTTAAATCTGTTAAGTGGTTTTGGACCAAAGGAGCTATTCTTCCTCTTCAGACCTAGCAGGCTGATGCACCCGTCTCCATGTGACACATAGGCTGAGGGCTTCGCCTGAGTCACCCTTGGGTCATCAATGGATGTCTCTGGTCATGAGTGTTAGGGATGCCTGGAAAGATGAACCTCTTCCACAGGATCTTAACTGCTGGTTAATTTTAGTCTCATTTTGTTCCACCCTTTGTATTTGTGTTACTGCTAATTGTTTTGACAGCGTGCCGGAATCATCATAATAGATTGGAAGGCATTCAAGTTAGGGAACCATGTACTCGCAGCAGACACGACCGTTAAAGCCAATGGGAATTAGTTCAGGGGCGCAGCGTCTCGGAAGCGGGGTTCCTCCGTTTTTAAGTCCGCCCCCCCCCCCCCGCCTCATTCAATGGGACAGAGAGCTGGAGATCAGAAGGAGGGAGAGCGGAACACTAACGTCGCCAAGGCAACTCAACAGTCCTGATGAAAAGTCCCGTCCCCGGAAAGGGCTCGCTGCTCCCGCTTACCTTGGAAGACCGAGAGGAGGCTGTAGAAGACCAAGTAGCCTTTGACGTTATTGCAGACCTGCAGGGCGGCAGGAGTGCATCGGCCGATCCCGCAGAGTTGATCGTCCGGGTCAAAACTCGGCGACTGCAAGAAACTCGGGGTCGCCGGAGGCAGCCCAGAGTCCAGGAGATCCGGGTTGGAAGCCTGGAAAGCCGGGTTGTCCACGCCAGTCTTTTTCATGGCGCGATCGGAGGGGCCGGGAGAAGCTCAGCCGCTAAGCCCGCCTCAGCGCCCGAAGCACCTGTCGTCGTCCGAGCGCCTGCCCGCCTACATAAGGCAGAGGAAGAAGAGCCGGTCAAGGCGGGCCCGTTGTCAAGAACCGGCAAAGTGAAAATTAGGAAGAAGAAACGCAATGAAGAAAGCCAGCCCTCTTGCGAGAGGACGGAGGTGGAACCCTCGGCGTGGTGACCTGAGGTTTCTCCTTACTGGAATGACCAGTTTGCTCTTCTGCCCAAGGAGACGCGCCACCCTTGTTCCCATCAGCGCCTGAAATCAGCCCAGCGGGGAGAAAGGAGATCTGCGAACGGGACAGCCTCCAGAAAGACGAAGCCAAACCGACCCCCCACCCCCACCCCCACCCGCGGTCCCCTTTGCCCCCCTCCCCCTCCGCTCACCCTTAAATAGCAGTCACTGGAGGGGAAGGTGTAAGCGCATGAATGAATTCGCCAAGAAGAGTGAGCCGGTAGATGTCACCCGTGTCCGTACTAAATCTGGAGTTGCCCTCTCGGTTCTCCACCGGACTCTGATCTGAAGAGTTGGCTTCTTAATACTTGCAGTATCGGGGTTTGGGCGATTCCGTTCCCATCCCCGATCCCCACGCTTTCCTGAGTGTGGCAAAATGTATCAAGATATTGCGACAGGCGGTAGATTCCACATTCCAGTTTATGGCCTTAATAAATGGCGATTCCAGATAATAGTTACAGCTCATGGCAAAAAACAATGGGCCAATTTAGCCAACTATGTTAATTGCAGGACATTCAACCCATCATCTGGAATGTTGCAGACAGTCTGCTTTGTGACAGTTAAAAAATGACAGTTGTCAGTGGCACCATTGAAGGTATGACATCACTCAGCTAAAGGTGCATACATTCTTTCTGAACTGGACCTGTTGACATTAACACTAGGTGTCCCCAGGTTTAGAAAAAAAGTGAATACTTTATACTTCAGAAATATCTGGGGATTTCACAGTAGTTCATTAAAGCCAGTGGGAGGGCTGGGTGAATTAAATGACTAACTGCAAGAATTAAGAGTGATAGGTTTTCTCTCTTCCCCCGCCCTATTTTGGGAATCAGTTGAGTTTTCCTTTTCAGTTTAAAGTATTGATAAGATTCGAAATTATATTTGATTCTTCTGAACCCACAAAGAATGGGATGTCCCAAATAGACAAGTAGCAAAGTGACATTCCTTTCTGATGTAAGTATGGTTTTCTATTGTGGTTAACAAGAATTTTTTAACACTTTATTCAGAGGGAGGGGTACTACATCTCCCTATTATCCACTGATAAAAAAAAGATAAAAGTGAGTATGCGTGGCCTTTATTAAAAAAAAAAACAACCCCTACTACTTTGCCTTTTTTTAATCAAGTCAGATACAGTTGGCTACAACTCTGTTTGAACTGATGGGAGCACTCACTACGTTCATTTTCAGGATGATGGCAGTTCTCCTGGCCTTGAAATGAAGCCAGCTGGGTTGTAATTACCCCTCCTTCCCTTCCATGAGTTAGGTAGGAGATCAAAATCTACTTTTTAAAAAAATTCAGGGCCTTTTATTCTTTCAGGAGTTTTGTTTTAATTGCTTTAATATTTTTAATTGCTTTCAAATGCACTGTGATTTTGTTTTTATAGGTTTCTAAAGCTTGCTTTCTTTGCATTCTTGGATACAGCCCTGGGCCATTATTAGAGTGGGCAGTGTAGTAAAACTCCAAGGAAACAAATAAACAAAAATGGCTTTTGGAGGTAATAGAAAAGTAGGGCTATCATCTCCTTTTTTTCTATGCCCAAAGCATGGGAATTGAATATTTCTGTGGGGTACATTAAGAGGTGTGGGAGCAAATGAGTTTCCCTCAACTAATCACTGGCAGCATGAGGTATTCTTAAGAGCAATCCCAAAGGTGCTTCTCTTGAAAAAGCAGGACTTTCTGGGGTTTTCTTTCTCTTTCTTTGAAGAGGTTTCGCTTCTCATCCAAGAAGCTTCTTCGGTGAGAAGTGAAATGTCTTTAAAGAAAATTTTGAGCTTGGACAATCTGGAACGGCGCTGCGTGTGGTATGATCTAAGCACAGTACACAAAATTGTCTGCTACAACATCTTAGCTGTCAACGACTTCTTCAGGTTCAACCTAAATACAACAATACAAACTCAAAGTAAACCGCTCCAAACTCGATTGCAGAAAATATGACAGAGTGGTCAACACCTGGAATGCTCTATCTGACTCCATTGTTACATCCTCTAACCCTCACAGCTTCAACCTTAAAGTGTCTACCTTGGACCTTGCCCCATTCCTAAGAAGTCCGTAAAGGGGGAGTGCATAAGCACACCAGCATGCCTAATGTCCCTGTCCTACACACGGTGCCTTATGCACAGTCACTCAAGCACTCGTCACCTCTCGACTCGACTACTGTAATGCTCTCTACATGGGGCTCCCCTTGAGGTGCACCCGAAAGCTGCAGCTAGTCCAGAACGCAGCCGCGCGGGTGATTACGGGAGCGCCTAGACACTCCCACATAACACCTATCCTGCGCGAGCTGCACTGGCTTCCTGTGGTCTTTCGGGTGCGCTTCAAGGTTTTAACGACCATCTTTAAAGCGCTCCATGGCTCGGGGCCTAGTTATATGCGAGACCGCCTCCTGCCCCATACATCCCTCAGACCGATACGCTCCCACAGAGAGGGCCTCCTCAGGGTGCCGTCGGCTGGACAATGCCGACTGGCGACACCCAGGGGGAGAGCCTTCTCTGTGGCGGGCCCAGCCCTCTGGAACGACCTACCCCCTGAACTCCGCACCATCTCCGACCTCCGCCTCTTCCGCATGTGTCTGAAGACACACCTATTTCATCTAGCCGACCTAGCGTAACCTCCATACTGACTATTAGATAGTTTTAAACTTGGGATTGTAATTCTGTTTTTAGCGGAGGGTTTATTTATTTATTAGAATAAGTATTTTAAATTTTATATATTTTATATATTTTGTATGTATTTTAACATCCCTGTGCGCCACCCTGGGTCCTAACAAGGAGAAGGGCGGGGTATAAATTTAATAAAATAAAAAATAAATAAATAAATAAATAAATAAATAAAAAATACTGTTCCTGACTATTTGTATTCATTTCTTTTGTTTATATCCATTGTTTATATTTATACTTGCTATCTTGTACATGTTTGACAAACTAATAAATACAAATACAAATACAAAAAGAAACCCAGAAAGTTCAGTTGCCTCTTGAAAAAACACCTTTGGGACAACCATAACCTGGATGACAGAAAATCTCTCTGGATATCTTTAGAACAATATTTTTCCACCTTGGCAACTTTAAAATATCTGGACTTGAACTCCTAGAATTCTGGCAGTTAAAGTTTATACATCTTAAAATTGTCAAGGTTGGAAAACTGCTTTAGGGAGAAAGATCATGACAATTATAGTTTCCCCACAACAACAGAAGTAGCATGACATTTCCCCAACAACCCACAATCACTACATAATAATCCATTGCTACATATTATGTTACATGTGTTATGCAATGGAAACTGACTCAGATGAGCAAAATAAAGATAATGGTGTTTAGATTTGTTAGTGAACAAATTTAAAAGAGTGAACAGTGGAAAGAAATAGCTCTCTTTGGACTTTGATTAATTGAAACCATGTTTATCAGATTTTTTTAGGCAATTTGAAATATTTAAAAATTAAAATAATTCTTAAAAAAAATAAAAGTAGAGCAACATAGTACAAATTAATATAATTACAGATGTAAACATTGTACAAATACAAGTGAAGCAATTCATGTAATAGTTTATTAAAAACATTCAAAACTTCACAAACTGTTTATAAAACATCAATGAAGTGAGAAACTAATTAGTCAACATGTATACATTGCAAAACAAATTCTGTACCTGTGTGCGATATTGCAACTCATGTATCCAAGAGTGAAATTTACATCCTGTTTTTACAATGCATATTTTATCATTCTGACATTATAGTAGCCAGCAAAAAAGAAACTATCCACAGATAGCTGGATATTTTACAAGGATTGCTGCCACTACAGAAAAGACCCCATCTCATATATAACTAGCCTAGTAAATCTTACTAGTATATTTGAGGGTAGGAATTCCAATCTTAAAGTCACAAGTTTCTACAGAGGTGGAAAGTCGCCAATGAGATATTAACCATCACTTTGGTCCAGCAATGTTCCAGATGACTTGGCAGATTTTAATACCCTGAAAGAGTATAAAACCACCAGAGGAAATGTATCATAATATGATTAGGTGGGACACTGATGATACACAACTTTGCTTTTGTCAAAATGGTGGAATTTATTATAAAATGAAGTCAAGATATTTGGGGGGGGGACTAAGGAGACCCCATGTAAAGGTTCTTGTTGATTTTCTGGTCCGATGTGGAACAGACATCTCACCATTTAAAAAACCACCCCAAGAAATAGTAAAAACTTCCCACAAAATAAAAATCAAGCTGATGTAGAGGTGCAAAGGTAGTCAACTGTTACTTTGAATTATCTGTGTTTCTTCTTTTTCCTCGAATCTTTCTTAATCTATTAATGCACAGGAGAAACAAACATGATCCTGCCTGTAAAAAAAAAAATCTCTTGGGTGAGTGACCTAAGAATGAAAATAAATACTGGTATTTCATGTTCTTCCTGGTCTTTTTTTTTTTTAATCTATGTACTTTGATTTGCTGTACAGTCCATGCCCATAGACAAAGTTCAATTGTACGTGGATTTTGATCTACCATATCAGTTCCTGGCTTGCTCAAGTAGTTACTGAAATTTAATATAACTTCATTCGAGACCAATATTACATTGTAAATGACATTTCACATTGTACACAATTACTATCTGAAACCTACAGAAAGCAAATCTATCTGGCAAAGAGTATACTATTTTTCATTGTACTATATATTGGAAACAAAGAAAATACCTTGATTATCCTGGCCTAGAAACAAAAGAACCAGGAAATGCATACATAACATTGTTGAATGGGAGAGGTGTGTTATTTGCTTATGTATATGAGTTATTCCAGTGATGTAAATATAGCCAAAATGGGGGGGGGGGAGGGTAGTTGCCTTGGGTTGTGCAGACAAAGGGATGTGTGCCTGGGCCAGACATCTTTTAATATATTAACCAGCCTAACCCACAGATACCCACCATCAGGAATCCAATATGAGCAGGGTGGCACATTGGTGGTTTCATAAATGACAACTGTACTGATGAAGCAAACCAAAAAAAAAAAAGTGGGGGGATCATCAATATAAGAAGTAAAAGAAGTTAACTATGAAAATCAGGAAACATATCCCTCCTTCCCCCATGTTAATAACAATCACATTTTTACTTTCTTATAAATGTGTGACAGTAGTAAATGTCTATGAAGACCTCAATCATTCAGATCATGGTTGTCCCAAAGGTGCTGTTCCAAAAAACCAACTAATCTTTCTTGTTTTTTTGTTTTTTCTTGAAAACATTTCACCTCTCATCCAAGAAGCTTCTTTAGTTCTTGGGTGAGAAGTGAAATATTTTCAAGGAAAAAAATAAATAAGAAAACCCAGTTGCCTTTTGAACAGCATCTTTGTGATAGTCGTAGTAACTGCATTTGTACACGACCTTTTACTATTGCATGTGTAGGGAGCTCCTCCCCAAAGGACATCAGGTGGGAAGAAAACCACCCCAAGCAATAGGAAAAACTTCCCACAAAATAAAAATCAAGCCGCACTCTCTCGCTGACTAACCGGAAGCAGTTTTTCACAACATCAAATACAGTAGAACCTCTGGTCATGGATGCTTCTGACCACGATCAAATCGGGATCTGACCATTTTTTTTCCCATGGCCAATTTCCCGTTCCGCACCATTTTTTTTTGTAAATGCCAAATTTCCAAAATTAGGTTCGGATCACGACCAAATTGGTTTGCAATCAAAGTTATAGAATGAATTATAGAGGTTCTACTGTACCCATGAATGAGATACTTCAAATCCATTCATATAAGCGGAACACTTATTGAGAGCAGATACCAAGTATTTGGAACAGTTCCATTCAGGAGGAGAAAGTACTGCCTGCTATAGCCTATTCATAAAGTTGCCAGTTGAAGGTTTTGCTAGAAGCCAAAGTCTAAACGGATGAAAACTTAAACAATAATACTTAAATCTACATCCCAGTACTTAACCTGAAGGGCAGGGCATGACCCCTCAACCACAATAGGAGCAACCCACCATAATTAGAATAGTAAACAACACACATTCAGTTCCATGGTACAATGGGCCCAGATATGTCAATCTCAAAGCCCCAGAACCTCATAAAAACCCATCCACTCACCAGATCCTTTTGTCAGCTGTCCCAGAACTGAACTCTGCCTGTCACTCCCCTTCTGAATAAACTGAAGTTCCTTCTAAGAAGCTGACTTCAACTTATTTACTTTTGCCCAAGTGATATTTCTGCCACTCATTTCCCAGCTGGAAGCTGAATCCAGAATTCAACTTCTAACACATGTTACAGATAAATAGAAACTCTTTAAGAATAAAGTATAGTGTGTATATAGGTAGACCTCAATTAGAACTGACAATGAACCCCATGAAATGGTTGCATTATTTGAATTTATAATATAACTTTCTAGTTAATAGAAAACAAATATATGTATGTATCATTCTTACATACTTTCTAGATCAGTGTTTCTCAATCTTGGCAACCTGAAGATCTTCCAGATGCCAATGCTGAAACACTGTTCTAGATAAGTAGATCTCATAAATATTGAAAATAAATCAAGTGAACAAAAGATAAGCTGGAAAGTAAACACATTTCTGCAAGGGCACTTCAGCTGAAATTGGCAACCACATGCGAGGTCCAGGCTGCCAAAATTCTCTCCGAAAGAAAGAGAAAACTGGATGTTGTCTATATGTACTTCAAACAGCTGGTTTTCGTGAGCAGATAGCAGAAACTGTTATTTTTACAGCTACTCTTGCGATCAGCTGGAAATTGCAGATTCCATCATTCTCTGAGCTATAAATTCAGCCTTTTAGGATTGAAGGTTTGTGTAATACTTTGGAGTTTTTTGTAATTACTGTAGAGTTTTACTTCTCTTATTGCTCTTCTAAGATTGAAAAACCTTTGAAGCAACGAGTTTAACAGTTGTGAGTGGGATTCTCTTTAGTCTGTTTAACAAGAAAGAAAAATCATATTTTCCAGCTTTCTAAGATCTTTTTGTAATCTTTTGTAATATACAACAAAGAGGTGATTTTAAAGTTTATTTTAGAAAGCTTTATAAATTCTAAGATTTTGTGAAACTGATTCAAAAGCCTGTGAAGTTCATTATAAAGAGCCTCTTGGGTGAGAAAGCTGTCTGGTTTCCATATCAATTCTGAAACAAAACTATGAAGGTCCATTATCAGAACACAAGATGGCTACTTTAAAGGAAGTGTTTGATTTATAGGCCTGTGAACTTTTTAACTCTTTATTGGAATGAGAAGTTATTCATGAAGATAAACAAATCCCTCTGGAAACCACTGAGCCATTTAGCAGTTGGATGATCATTTAAATTGGTTTTTTTTAGTTGTAAATTAAACCTTTTAATCTAAAATACGGAAGATTTTAACTGACAACTTGTTTTGCACATAAGATTAAGATTAATGTACATCATGGTTAAAAAACCTTTCTCAGCTAGTTCTTGTTATGGATGTGATATGGTAGGACATAGTATACCTACCTATTGTCTGCTGCAGGGAACATTGCATAACTCCTGTAAATATTTACTTTTTATAAAGCTGGAACAGATCATACTGGTTTTCAGCTCCTCTTATTCAAAAATTCTATTTATATATGTATCAATGTTTCTCAACCTTGGCAGCTTGAATATGTGTGGATTTCAATTCCCAAAATTTCCCAGGCAGCTATGCCCAAAATTGCTACACAAACTGAAGGCATCTTCTCTCAAATAATTTTAAAAAATAAGTGTTGTTTTTTTTACAAAATTACTTTATAAAGCAAAGTGTACACATACTGGATGTTTGGGGGTTTCCCTAATATTGCTTAACTGAATGAAGCAGGTGCTGGATTAGAATCATAGGCTTTGCCAACAAGTCTTCCTAGCAAATGAGAAATCATAAAAAAGGGCAAATGCAGTGAATTTCAAAAATTAGGTCTTGTAAAATTGTCACATGAAGTGAACTGCTGCTTCAGACTACTTTGTTTCCAAACCCATCATTCTAGCAATTAACATGAGCCAACTGTCATGAAGATTTATTATAATTAATAATACATAGTTAATATCTGACATCCTAATATCTGGCTTGCCAGCTGATTCTACATACATATTCATGCACCCTTTGAAGGACATTTTCTACTTGAATATGAAGTGTTATATAGCACAATTGCAAAGTTTCAAACCTATTTCCACATAGGGGCAAAAGAGGGGAGGGTAGTTGAATAATGTCTTTGGCTTTCTGATATTAGAATGAGTAGCTGGCTGATACTTTTATCAGCTGTGCAAACATGGCTTATCAGCACTTACGACTCATTCTTCCATTAGAATATGTTCAGGCACATTTATGTAGTATGAGAGATTAAGATTTATCTATTTTGTGTAAGAGAATTTGTAGGTAAGCAAAGATGAGAGGTTTGAACATTTATCTCAGAAGAGGCATATCAGTCCAGCTGCTGAGCAAAAATACTTCAAGAAGAGTCCACCTTAGTTAACCCCCCAAGGCTGAGAAATCCCTCTTAGAGTTTTTACTAGCACTAATGATTCCTTCCTGAAAGCCATGTTGGTCTTGCTCCTTTGGTCTTGCCAAACACATGGGGCTGGCCAATGTGTGCCTGAAATACTGTGATCTGCTTGCTACTGGACTACTACATGCAATATAAAGCCTTTCCTCACAACATAGTGCCTAATACCATGATGGCAAAGCTATAGCTTTCTGGAGGGCAAGGGAGACCATTTTTGCCCTCCACGGGCTTCAGGAAAGCCTCTGGAGCCTGTGGATGGCAAAAAAAATGGCTCAACCAGCTTACCAGAAGTCTGGAGGTTTCAGTGCAGCCTGTGGGCATTCATGTGGGGAGCACAGGGGGGTTGTGCACATATATGTGGGGGTGGGCATTGTATTATGGGTGTGGGCAGGCACATGCGTGCTATCGCACACATGCACGCCCTTTTGGCACCTGAGCAGAAAAACGTTTGCCATCACTGATCTAATATATGCATTAGTAGTGCATATATTAAAATAAAGTCATACAATCAATGATTAATACAATATTCAAAGTAAAAGTTTAACCTTGGCAATGAGTCATGCTGGCAAGTCTGTAATATTGTACAATATTTATTTTGGTCTGCCAGCCCCAAAACATGTGATTCTACTATTCTTGCTACTTATGCCTGCCAAAAAATTAAACAACTGCAGGAGGTTTGATGCATTCTCAATTACCTCTTTTTAGATAAACAAAATCTTGACTAATTAAAATTGCCTTGAAATCGTGAATTATACATTCAAACGGAACCATGGTATCTTTGGATCTCAGAATTTTTGATTCAAATAAAGAACTTGACTCCCTTGTATAGCCCAATTAAACAAGCCTCTTATCTTGTGATTACGTGACAGTGTGGTGTCTGCGGGACCCCAAGCCGGGGTGCACCTAGTCGGGGACTAGGCGGGCTCCGAGGAAGAAGGCAATGACAGGTTGTATGGTTTACACGAGAGCGCAGGTGGTGAAAGGCTCTGCGATTCACGAGAAACCTCAGAAGGCCTCGAGCCCCACCCGACGATCTCTTTTATTAACTACAAACAAGGAAGTAACATACGTGGCCCAATAATATGCATTGTTACCTTATATGGGCATAACTTTTGTTCTTAGTCCCACGTGGCATGGCCTACGTCACATGGGGGTGTTGCCCTTGCAGGGAAATATAAACTTAAGCAACTCTTTACAGTGAATGGAAAATCATGGACGCCGTTATCGCAACATTATCTATTTGCCACCAACTATTATAGAGCATCTAGATACAAGGAGTATTCTTTATATTTGTATTAGAAAATCGCTTATCTTTACACTAAGCTCAATTCACTGGATCAGAGCTTCTAGAGAGGGAATAGTATTTTGCATCCATTTAAGCATCTAATGCCCTCATAAAAAGAACTGAAGTCTAAGTGTGGACACAAATAACAAGTGATTACATCTCAATAATGGTATATGCTTTATGCAAGTGCCAAAATAATGTCACCAACTGAATAACAAACCCAGGCCTAAATATCTTCTTATACGCAAATAGATAAGCAGTTGCTTGAACAGTGTTTCTAATGTTAGTTATTAAATAAATGTATATTTCATTTTTCTCCTTCCTGTCTCTGAAATGAAGAACACATTCCCTTCTTCCTTTTATCTTCACAAAATCCCTGTGGAGATGTTAGGCTAAGAGATTATGATTGTCTTACGGTCACCTGGTGAGCTTCATACCTGAGCAGATAATTGAATTGTTTTCTCCTACTCTTAGTCTGACATTCTAGGCACTAGTCCATGATGGGAAGCCTGTGGTTGTTCAGCTATTGCTAAATTACACTTCCCAGCAACCCTCATCATAGACTGTACAGAGAGGGGCTGCTAAAACCCCAATTTCAAAATGTCTATAGGCCCATGGGTTTCCTAGCATTGCATGGGAACATAGTGGTTAAAAGAGTTCATTCATCAAAAAGCAACAATGTTTTGCCAACAAAGCAAATAATGTCCATGTACTTATTTATAACTGATTACATATTAATATTTTGTTATTATCTGTTCTGGGAAATGGAAGTTATACAGAATGGCCATGCAATTCTGGACCTGATTCTATTCAAGCTGCAAGTTTCTCTGTGCATTTTCTTAGGAAAACACCAAGAGTCTGCAGTCCCTCTTACTTCAGATATTACCCAGTTATCTATAAAATGTTTGCACCTTCTCTCTTTCTGTGTGATCATGTATTCAATTTGAACTTTGGTGTAAAAGGGTAGGACAAAAGAACTGCAGCAGCTGTTTCCAGGCAGATACGTGTTACTTTTAAAACTTAATAAGCTGAAATACAGTATATCAGAATTTTCTCGTGCTATACCATAAGATACCATATACCATTTATGATTTCTTTTATCTCACCTTTCCTTAGGGCAGCATATAAACTTCTTCATTCCATCACTGCCTTTTGCTTCATAAGTCCATGAGGTAGATTTTGTCCAGACACCAAAGTCATCCTCAGTGTTTTCTGACTGAATAGCGATATGAACTGAATTTTAACTTTAACTCTTCAACTATAGAATTCTACTAGTTCTTTTACTTGTCTCATTATATTTGGAAATGTATGCTCTATCTTGGAAAATAAGTGGATTAAGGAAAATATAAGAACATAATTTCATTCAGCCATTCTACCTCTTCTGATCAACAATTGAACAGTTGAGTCCTAGTCTCTGGCTTATTGCTTTAATGACATCAGCATCCTATAAACAAAAACATTTTCAGCACACATGCCTGTAGTGGGAAACGATATGTACATACAACTATATCCAAAGAGGCGTTATTGCTGCAAATGCATCTATATCTGTAAAAGGATGACTTCTAAAGGGTTAGACCAAAGGGTTGATGTCAACTTGAATCTTTGTGAATTATGGTGAAGAATGTGGCATGTCTGCAGGAAGCCAATGCCATTACAAAGTTATTGAGGGACCAGGAGTTGTCTGCAGTGCTTACATGTTGAGCTTTCCATGTCTGAATGGAGTAGAAACCCCATACATGTGGATTATTGAAAATAGTGTATACCTATTACATTTTTGCCATTGTGATGGGTTACAAGTATATAACTATTTTAATGATTTTAAGATATTACCAAGAAATGAGAAACATAATTCAACTAAATATATTCCAGTTCACATCAGGTATGCCATGATTCTAAATATTGGAAGTTACTAATTGAGTGAAGGAGTCTGTTGTTCAGATTAAGCAATAGAGTATATATGTTATTAAGTATTGAAATATGCTGGAACTTGCTACGGTGCTACTCTGCCCACACAGCAGGAGTTTGATCTTGACCAAATCAAGGTTGACTCAGCCTTCATCCTTCCAAGATCGGTAAATGAGGACACAGATTGTTGGGGCAATATGCTGACATTGTAAATGGCTCAGAGAATGCTATAAAATGGTATGGAGTGATATATGTTTAAATGTCCCAACTGTCCCAACTTGGGTTCTTAGGAAAGAAAAACCCTCGACTCCATTTTTGTGAAAGGTATACTTTTACTAAAAGCAAAATGCTTACAGTAGAGCAAAGCCAGAACTAAAAGTTTGTGTTATGAAGATTCCCCAGTTAACTTTCCATTTCCCATTCCTCCCTCTGTTATCTCCCTACCATCCAGTCACATTCAAAGGAATTGTTTTGCTAATGATCCCTGCATCAGCAGGCTAGATAGTGAGCTGCTGCATTTCCCTCCCAGGTTTCTGGCCTTGAAATGATGAGCCGATGTCTCAGGAAAGCACAATGAGTATTCTTCATTTCCTCCTTCCCAGCAGCTCCCTCCATAGTGTCTGGCAAGTGGACATCTAGCAAAGTGAGGCTGAAGCTCAGGATGGCAGTTCTGACACTAAATATTGCTATTGCTACATGCATTTAGTATTCTCTGCTACGCTGCATTTTTAATACAACATAAACTAACATCTTTGCACAAATACGTTTCAGAATGTGGTTCTCTGTATGATCAGTGAATTTGTCAAGCTTATTTTTTTCAAAAAGTTCAAGCTAACTTGGCTTAAACATAATACTAAGTCATAAAACATGGTGTACAAATAACAAGGGCTCATCGAATCAACCCAGAAAAACACCATTTGGTATCACATGATCAGAGGGATGATCAGCCTTGACATATTTTTTTTCAACAAGTATTAAAATAGACTATCTGCCTGCCTGCCTGCCTGCCTATCTATCTATCCAGTTATCTATCTATCTATCTATCTATCTATCTATCTATCTATCTATCTATGTATCTATCTATCTATCTATCTATCTATCTATCTATCTATCTATCTATCATCTATCTATCATCTATCTATCTATCTATCATCTATCTATCTATCTATCTATCTATCTATCTATCTATCTATCTATCTATCTATCTATCTATCTACACACACACACACACACTGAAGCAAACATTCTAACAAGCAAAATAGAAACAGAATAGGAACTTTTAATGTACTGATCATGTGGTAATATTTTTAAAAAATATATATTAATTTATTCAATTTATATCACCACCCATCCCAAGTTCTTGACTCTGGGAAGCTCACATTAAAAATAAATAAAATATATACGTGTTAAAATAAGAAATAAAATATAAAAATAAAATAAATATAGACAAATTAAAATAAGAAATAAAACATGCAGCAACCTGGGAGCCATAAAAGCCCTCTGTGTGACTGAGAAATGGGACCTATTCCACATATGTATAAACTGTGCATATGCCAATTTTTAAGAAGAATGTGTGTGCAGACACAGAAAGAAATAGAGAGTTGTAAGTTGGTAAATAAACACTTGAGCAATCAATAAGGCTAAATATGCATTAGCAATAACCAATCTTACATTTAATCCCATTCATTCTTGCTACTCTCGCTTCATCAGTTTAGAATGATTTTAGAGAAGACAGATTATGATCAGTGGTAAAGTTCTAGTTATTCTGTAGTAAATCCATATGGATTTCTAAAATCTAATAATAATAACTCTATAAAAAAATCAACACAAAACTAATCTACACTAAAATAATCTACACAAAAATAATTCCCTGCCTGTATTAATAACTGGTTAATTATTACCAACCTACCTTGACACCTGTTTGTAAGCTCTAAAGGAATCATTTTCTTGTGGTTGCTTCACAACTACTAAATGTTGCCCAATGTTAGAATTGGGTTACATTGCTTCAACTATATGAATAGATATCTAGATTTGTACATGTAATCTTCTATATAAATAAAAATGGAACAATAGTTTGTTCATCTCCGAAAGTATTGCACTGATCGCTTTCAAATTTTCACACAATGTTCCTTTGAAGTACAGTAGCAATGATATGTATAGATTGTGTGGATGTCGCACTTGTGCCATGTACATGCCACGCAAATGTAAAAGTGTGGCTCTTCTGAGTGTTCCCTTCATGCTTCTTCTGCTGCGTCATGTTCTCGCGAGATCCTGAGCCGCCACTTCCCACTCCTCCCGCCCTCGCACCCAGCTGGCAGGGTCACGTGAGCATGGTGTCCTGCCCCTATCAGGGCGCCAGAGTGCCAAGGTTGGCAGAACTCTCACTAAATACGAGCGAGGAGCCCAGCAAGCCAGCGGGCGGATGGATGGAGGGGCCCGGCGGATGGTTGGGTGCAGGGGTAGGCGAATGGGGCTGGCCATGGATCATGTGGGAATGGCGTCCCGCCCTATCAGGGCACCGGACCATGAAGGTCAGCAACACTCCCGCCAAATACGGTAGGGGAGGGAAGGAAGGGGGTTGCTGAGAGGGTCTCTGAGGGGAAACCAAGGCAGGGAAGGGAGGGGGTCACCGAGCAGGTCGCTGTGGGGAAACTGAGCCAGGGAGGGGAGGGGGTTGCTGAGAGGGTTTCTGAGGAGAAACCAAGGCAGGGAGGGGAGGGAAGGAAGGGGGTCACTGAGAGGGTCTCTGAGGGGAAACCTTTCCATTTAACCACACTGGGCCACAACAAGGCGTGGCCGTGTACAGCTAGTACTTAATATTGCAGTAACTGCCTGACTTCCATCAAGTATTTCCAATTTCCACACATTTCACTGATTTGTAGCTGGTTCTCCTTGGTGGAACTTGAACAATCTTGCACAAGCTGATGACCCAATAGGACACATCTTGGGAACTGTTACTCAAAGAAACCTGGGCTTGAAAAGATTGACCTAGCAGAATAAATTGCACCTCCTTGATGTATTAATAAAGTATTAATAAAGTTTATGAGTGGTATTTATTTAAACTCAAATGAATTTGCCCTAGGATTTTTACTCTAGAATTTATCTTAGTTTGCTTTATTTCCTTATATACATCTGAGACTTGTTTACAACTATATAGACTATTTTTCCCAACCTTTTATTTTCAACTGTAAGTTCCACTGTGTAATCTTATTTCATTCTCAGTTAATTTAAATCTGGCTCCCCCCAGACCTAAGATACCATCATTTTCAAGCACCTCTGCCTCCCACTTTGCAAGAATCTTTGCTTTCTCTGTGGAAAAGTTGTACATCCTGAATTGTGACAAATGGGTTATTGTTACCTGCTACTCCTGAGACTAGTCTTTGTCAATCTCTGATGGCTGTTTTTTAAATGTGTTGGATTACCATTCCTAAAATTTCCATCTTGCATGGTTCCATAGGTTTTAGATAAAATGTTTTACTATTAATTAACTAGCCATTCCCGGCCATGCGTTGCTGTGGCCCAGTCTGGTTAAATGGCCAACCAATCTGTGTGTAGATCTACACCTGCACACAAAAACACATACACACAACCTATAACCCCCAACCTATCTACTGTATTTCCCCCTCTCTCCCTCTACCTACCTACCTACTGCATTTCTCCCTCCCTCTCTCTATCCCTATAGCTGCCTACCTACCTACTGTATTTCTCTTTGAATCTTATGGACAGAGTATTTATGTCATAAAGGATGACATAATAACTGTGGCCCACTGCTCTCTCTGTATCCATCTACCTACCTTTTTTTTACAATTTTTTACATTTTCATTGCGTGTATCTGGCACAGGTGTGACATCTACACAATCTCTCTCTCTATATCTCTATATATCTATATATATCTCTATCTCTATCTCTATCTCTATCTATATCTATATCTCTATATCTCTATCTCTATCTCTACCTCTACCTCTACCTCTACCTCTATCTATCTATCTATCTATCTATCTATCTATCTATCTATCTATCTATCTATCTATCTATCTATCTATCTATCTATCTATCTATCTATATCTATATCTATATATCTATATATATATCTATATATATATCTATATATATCTATATATATCTATATATATGTAGGTCTTTGGTTGTTCGGGTTTTCTCCCACGTAGAATTGGAAGTATCTTCACGATGTTTCGATGAAATCTCATTCATCATCTTCAGGCTGGTGCTTCCGGCTTGGTGCTTCTGGCTTGGTGCTTCCAGGAGCAATGTGAGATCTCAACCGGTTCCTCTTTTTAACTGCCAGTGGGGGTGTGACCTGATTGGGTGGGAGCTTGGCTGCATTCTGATTGGGTGGAGGTGTGTTCTGATTGGTAGGGGGTTTGGCTGTGCTCTGATTGGATGGGAGTTTGGCTGTGCTCTGATTGGATGGGGGCGTGTTCTGTTTGGGTGGGGGCCTGGTTGTGCTTGTGTTAGTCTGAGTTGCAGAGGAATTTGACCTGGTGAGCTGCGTTGCTGTTGTTTGGCTTTGCGTTTGTGGTCGTACCACATCTCAGCCAAACCCCCTACCAATCAGAACACACCTCCACCCAATCAGAATGCAGCCAAGCTCCCACCCAATCAGGTCACACCCCCACTGGCAGTTAAAAAGAGGAACCGGCTGAGATCTCACATTGCTCCTGGAAGCACCAAGCCGGAAGCACCAAGCCGGAAGCACCAGCCTGAAGATGATGAATGAGATTTCATCGAAACGTCGTGAAGATACTTCCAATTCTACGTGGGAGAAAACCCGAACAACCAAAGACCTACATACAAACACCCGCGAAAACCTCAGAAAACATCTATATATATCTATATATATCTATCTATATCTATATCTATATCTATATCTATATCTATATCTATATCTATATCTATATCTATATCTATATCTATATCTATCTCTATCTCTATCTCTATCTCTAGATATAGATATAGATATAGATATAGATATAGATATAGATATAGATATAGATATAGATATAGATATAGATATAGATATAGATATAGATATAGATATAGATATAGATATAGATATAGAGACCATCACCAGAGACCATCTAGACAGAGAACCATTTTTTAGTTACGTTGTGTAATATTTTTAGATATGTGCTAGTTTTTATGAGCTGATCAATAAATTTAAATTTGAGAGACCAAGATAGATCTATTTCGAGCTTATTAGCTCTCATCAGTTGGCCATACCCCACTGGGATTCGAACCAGGGCTGTAATGTATCTAAGGCAGAAGCCTAGCACTCCAGCCTAATCGGTTCTACCCTGTTTCATCAGCTAATCCAGGAGTATTTAGTATAGATAATTGTTACCACAACTTCCTGTAAGGGCCCCAATTAAGGGAGGAGACATGCTGTTTCCCTCTCTGCCTGTCGGCTCATCACCAGAGACCATCTAGACAGAGAACCATTTTTTAGTTACGTTGTGTAATATTTTTAGATATGTGTTAGTTTTTATGAGCTGATCAATAAATTTAAATTTGAGAGACCAAGATAGATCTATTTCGAGCTTATTAGCTCTCATCAGTTGGCCATACCCCACTGGGATTCGAACCGGGGCTGTAATGTATCTAAGGCAGAAGCCTAGCACTCCAGCCTAATCGGTTCTACCCTGTTTCATCAGCTAATCCAGGAGTATTTAGTATAGATAATTGTTACCACAATTATTGGTATATATATATTCATTGGTGCCGTATTTGAAAGGAACGTGTGAAAATTTGGAAGTGATCTGTGCAGTACTTTCGGAGATTAGCGGTTTTGAACAAACTCATAGTTACATTTTTATTTATATAAGAACATCAAGACTGCCACTTGTGTTTGTTAGATTGCAAACAATATAGTATAGTACCTTCATATCACACCAATCTGCTGCTTCTTTTGCCTTGATGCCTTTGTGTTCCAGCCACATGCTCTTGTTGACCTGGCTACTCTGCTTAAACTGACAATCCAGACCTCTGCTGCTATTCTTCCAGTCAATGTCTTTGCTTGATCACTTTCATGATGCACAATCCGGAATTGTCAATGAGTTTTCAGGTATCATCTTGAATCCATCATTATCTCCATGAACCTCAATGTCATCCTACTGTTATGTTGGCACTGTTGACAAATGTGTCCTCTGGTTTTCAATGGCTTACACTGTCTTGCAGTAGCTGTTCAAATCTATTGGTCAATGTAAGTGCAACAACTGCAGTATCTTCAATTTCTCAACTGCAAAATGGTGTACTGTTTGGCATTGTTGTACTTTAACCTGAGTTGATATGACACCATGACCAGGCAATGGTTTGATTTCACATCTGCATTCCAGTAGGGGGTCTACATCAAGCAATATGAGCTCCATCTCTTACAAATACATATATACTCAATTTCATTGCTTGTGGAACCATCAGGAGAGGGCCATGTTGCTTTGTGAACGTGCTTATGTGCAAAATAGATGTTCTCAATACATTGACTGTTCATACCACAGGATAAAGCGAGGTATTTACAGTTATCATTCATTTATAAACCCAAACTCTGTTGCCCAATGACATGTTCTATGCCATATCTGTGTCCATCAATCTGGGCATTCAGGTCTCTGATAACCAATTTGTTATCATGAAATTTCATGCAATATAGGAATTTATACAGAAATTTCCCAGGAGTTCAAACATGAATCTTCCTGAGTCTTAGCTTAGAACGGTCAGGACTGAATCATAAATCTGTATTATGCAAGCCTGACTTATAGTACAATTGAACTTACCAAGACAGTCTACTTAGGAAGACCAAATTAATTGAAAATAACAAACATTGGATCCATACAAAGGTGTTTTAATTGTGCAAGGGAATGACTCATAGTCAACTCTGTCCCTTTCTACATCCAAAACTGCCATTTTATTTCAGTGCAAAGGACAAAAGTGCACTTTGAGTCATCTTTTTTTTTTAAAGGAATATATATGTGTGTGTGTGTGTGTGTGTTTAAGCATCCCCAGGCATGAAAATCCATTTGTGAGTGGGAAAGGAAGTAAACGATGAAATGTACATCATATCATTGTGATACCAAACTCTGCTTCTAACCTGCATGCAACATCATAGTACAAATACAGAAATGTAAAGCAATGTCACAATGTTCATTTTATTATTTTGGTACCCTTATGTTAGCTGTAGATACTGACATCCACAGACTTAAGCAACCCATTTCCTTTTAAACTCCTCCACAACTTTTCCAAAGCCAATATTTTAAATGTCAAAAGACTGTCACAACTTCTGAATAACTTCCTCATTCTACCTTCAGTCCTCTAAGACTGAAAAGAAAATAGTCCAAACCAGTTGCTTATCCCTGCTTTAATTGAGATTTACATTAATAATGATTAATGTATCTTATCCACAGGAGAGTGAGGAGTGTTAAATCACACAATACAATGCAATCACTTTCTGGGTAGATTTTTTTTTTTTGCTTGCTTATATTTTTAGAAACTGAATAGGAAAAAATAGCTCCTATAGTTATTTCCAACGTGAAGAAAATGTCTACAGTTCAGCCAATTCTTCTATTTTTCTGTAGCATTTGAGCTGTAGAACAAAGTTTAGTAGATAGCAAAACTCCTTCCAATGAAAACTAAATAAAGTGATAAACATACACAAAAACAAAGAAAAAATAAGAACCGGAATGCTGGTCAGGACTAAAATGTTCTTCATTCTCAGGCAATATCTTTTTTTTGAGTTAACACAATCAAAAACCTTTCCTCATTTTTCAGCTCTTAAAAGCATTAAATCATATCAAATGATAAGCAGAGGAGAAATGCTCTTCAAGTCTCAAGTCTATATTTAGTTGCTACCTGCTGCAATTATCACTTCACATTCTTCAGGAAATTAATCAGTCCATCATTCAATCAAACTGAAGTGTAGAATTTTAAGAGTAAATCAGTTGCAATTTTTGCTATTTGTGGAATATGTTTTACATTGTTTTCATTTACATGTATTTTATAACCGTATTTCAACCTTTTGAATTTTTTCAGTAAAATGTTTTGAGTTGTGAGTGCCTAAAAGCAGTATAGAAATAAATCAGAAAAAAAATATTTCGGTTTGAACAATAAAAGAAGCTTTGCCTTTGTAAAGCAGTGGCTAGAGAAGGTGTCTGATGAAGATGATTATAAGTACCTAACTCAAACTGAAACATCTACTATTCAGTAATAAACTTGGATCTATTTATTTGTATAGCAAGAGTAATAACACTTCAAGTTATGTACCGTTCCATAGTGCTTCACAGCACTCTCTGTGAGGTTTACAGAGTCAGTATATTTCCTCCAACAATTGGGGTCCTCATTTTGCTGACCTTGGAAAGATGGAAGGCTGAGACAACCTTAAGCATGTCAACATCAAACTCCAGGCTGGGGACAGAATACTGCCTACATTACTGCTTTCTATCCACTACGCCACCAGGGTTTGCTATTTGTATATCCTACCTTTATTATTTTTAAAAATAATCCAAGGTGGTGAATATATACAACATACATTCCTCCTTCTATATTCCCCACAACAATGACCCTGTGAGGGGAGTTGGGCCAAGAGACAGTAACTGGCCCAAGGTCACCCAGCTTTCATGGGACTAGAACTCAGTCTCCTACTTTGTACCCTGGCTCATTAAACACTAAACAAACTGGCTCTCTTTCTCTTTCAAACTAGTAAATAACAAAAAGACAACAAATGTATCATATATTTCTAATAAGATCTGCTGCTACAGCTGAATCAATCAACTCCATCTTTTTCAGGAATCATTCACAATGACTTAGGAGGAATCATATATTTCATAGCTTACCCTGGATAATATGTTTTTGCATCAAAGCATTTAGTCCCAATGCAATCTTTGGAAGATACAATATGAGATTCAGCTCATAGCAATTTTCTTTTTCTCTAGTATTGTGGAGTTTTCAACAACGATTTCTAAACTGAAAATATCAAGGTGTAGATAATTTTCTAATCATATTAAAACACGTTGAAATCAAATACATTTTACCTGATTAAATGTTCCTCCTACTTTAATTGAATACATTTGGAATTTAAAGAGCACATACACACACAACTCATGTTTTTGGATATTGAACTTTTTTATCTGATATGTAAGTAGATGGTGGCAGCTAGTGCATTATGGTATAAAAGATAATATTTTCTTAACCTATTCTTATCTTTCATAATCTGCTGACTTAAGTCAAAGATCCTCTGCATTGTAAGACATGACTCTCTTGTTGAAATACAATTTACCTTACAGGACATGATGTTCATTTTTTATTGTTTTATATTCCTCTTTCCTGGAACCCAATTTGATGACAGTTCAAATGTTCAATTTGCAGTGAGGGCTATTGCAAACAATTTTTAAATATTGCTTCTCTTTCTTACAGCATATAATGTGACATAACTAGTACTAGAGTACTTCACAATAGCCCATTTGAACGTCAATCAAAAGAGGGGGATTGTTTTTTTCATTTAAAAACAATCAAACATGCTTGCTTCTACACAGCACTTTTTCTGGGGCCAGGTTATTTGTCTGAACACTATAATTGGTGTTAGTGTCTGCTCTGTTATGTGAGGATGTTTTTCTGAGGGGGGGGGCTATTGCTACGAATGCTGCATTACTGTTCTATTATATATTACTTATGCTTTGTTATTAAACCATCAACAATCCAACTGGGTTGCTAATGAAATATTTTCCAGCACTACTTTAAAATTATGATACAAAATGTTTAATATCAAGACAATATACCTATACCAAAGTTGAATCTCAATAACCTGCTCTACAGAAGACATTGCAATGTATTTGTTGTCTCAGTCTTTTTTTTTGTTCGGTTCCAAGGAACTCACATTAAGGTAAATGTACTAGCAAGACAATAATAAATGCAGTTTTCTCTTATCTGATTACTCTACATAACAAGTCTACCATTATCCAGCAACTGTAATTTGATTCATTTTAAATCAAGCTCTTAATCTTTTATGTCCACAAAGCTTCAACCTGGCCTTGATCCCATCCAAAGGAAAGCAGAAGTGTTAAGATGATAATACGAATAGATATCAGGAATGCAATTTTTCCTGAAATAACCCCAGATATTTTTTTCCTATAGAACACTGAGTGGGTATTGGGGGAGAAACTATTTTAAAATTGATATGCAGAATCAATCTTATCATGAGACAGAGTGGACTGGCTATCTCATGCCTTAGATTTTAGGGTAATATTAGGGGTCGGTAATATATGGTAGGTGAATTATGAAGCATATTTTTGCTGTTCAAACAAAATGCCTTCCCTTAGATGTACAGAAGACAATAAAGATTCTTTCCCTTCCCATTAGTTTTTCAATATTGAATGGAAGAAGACTTTGCCTGTCCTGTTCTAATATTAATCTTTGAGTTATTGGGAAGAAAAAGCATTTAAATTTTATTATCTCTGCATTCAAAGGCCATATGTGTAATGTAAGTAGATAGGGAGTTAGGCTGCTTAAATTCTGCTGCCATCTGGAGGTATGATTAAGAATCAAGGTGTACTTTGATTCAAGAATATATAAATTTTAAATATTTGAAATCCCAGTGTTCATTGATTCAAAAGGATCTAAAAGCAACTTATCTTAGGAGTATGTGTCTGTATGTACGCGTGCACACACACACACACACACACTCTCTCTCTCTCTGATTTCATAGAGACCTATCTATAAGATCATTATGAGTTGACACTAATTTGATGACACTATCTATATAAATAAAAATGTAAAATAGTTTGTGCAAAGCCACTAATCTCAGAAAGTACTTCACCGATCGACACCAAATTTTCACACAACGTTCCCAAGGACTTCCAATGCAATCATACGTACATTTTGTATGGCTGGCACACGTGTGTCATGTGCAAGCAGCACAAATGTAAAAGGTACACACTTCTCAGGTTTTCACCTCCCTGTAGCTCCTCCCATCTAGCTGCTTCTTATGATGCATCACGCACAGGCCCCCCACATTTCCAACAGTCATTTCCTCAGCAACCGAATAAGCTTCCAACATTGCCACACTGCATGGAGGCCTGCTAGGCCCATAATTAGGCATGGGAGATGACACACTCCCAGGTGGCTCATTTTTGGTCCCAGGAGGCTGTATGGATGCCTACTAGGCCCAAAACTAGGCATTGGGGGGGGGTGACACACTCCCAGGTGGCCTATTTCTGGTCCCAGGAGGCTGTATGGAGACCTACTAGGCCCAAAAGTAGGCAAGAGGGGTGGGACACTCCCAGGTGGCCCATTTTTGGTCCCAGGAGGTTGCATGGTAGGTAGGTAGGTAGGTAGGTAGGTAGGTAGGTAGGTAAGTAGGTAGGTAGGTAGGTAGGTAGAGAGAGAGAGAGAGAACAATACAGTAGGTAGGTAGGTAGGTAGGTAGGTAGGTAGGTAGGAAGAGAGAGATAGGTAAAATACAGCAGGTAGGTAGATAGAGGGATAGAGAGAGAGGGAGAAATCCGGTAGGTAGGTAGGTAGGTAGGTAGGTAGGTAGGTAGGTAGGTAGGTAGGTAGAGAGATAGAAATAGAGGGGGGAAATACAGTAGGTAGGTAGGTAGGTGGATAGAGAGAGAGAGGGAGAAATACAATAGGCAGGCAGGCAGACAGGCAGGCAGGTAAAGGGATAGATAGAGAGGGAGAAATACAGTAGGTAGGTAGATTGGGGGTAATACGGTGATTGTGTGTACGTGTTTGTGTGTGTAGGTGTACAGCTACGCACAGATTGGTTGGCCATTTAACCAGACTGGGCCACAGCAATGCATGGCCAGGTACAGCTAGTTATCAATAAAGCAACATAAATCAAGTGATAAATAAATGTTTAATTTTGGATTAAAATTTTGATGCAAAAGGCCTTTGAAAATGAAGGGTGCAGTGGTTAGAATGCAGTAATGCAGGCAGTATTCTGTCCATAGCCTGGAGTTCGATGCTGACAGGTTTAAGGTTATCTCAGCCTTCCATCTTTCCAAGGTCAGTAAAATGAGGACCCCAATTGTTGGAGACAGTATACTGATGCTGTAAACCTCCCAGAGAGTGCTGTGAAGCACTATAGAACAGTATATAACTTGAAGTGTTATTGCTTTTGCTATACAAATAAATAGATCCACGTTTATTACTGAATAGTAGATGTTTCAGTTTGAGTTAGGTACTTATGATCATCTTCACCACAAGCCTTGTCTAGCCACTGCTTTACAAAGGCAAAACTTCTTTCACAATCTTACAGGTAGTCCTCAGGTTATAACCACTCTTTCAGTGACTGTTCATAGTTACAGTAGCATTGAACCCAGAGTACTAACAACCAGTCTTCAAAGTTGTATCTGTTGTAGCACCTCATGATCATGTGATCACAATTCAGGCACTTGGCAACTGGTTCACAACAGTTTCAGCCTCCCACAGTTACCATATTTTTCAGAGTATAAAACGCACTGGAGTAGAAGACACACTAAGGTTTGGTGCTGTATTTTATTTGGTTGAAGTCCAAGAACAGCTCAGAAAACTTCATCAAATATAGAGTGATGATAAGGACAAAATCGTCCTTCTCATCATGTATAAACTGCTAAGATTATACAATCAGGTGAGCCTGATTGCTGGAGTAAGCAAATGATTCAGGTAACTTTGGAGTTCTGTTTGAATTTGATGATGTTGGAGCTGTTTGCTTGCTTTGCTTTTTTGAGAGTAATTGTTTACAATAAGTTGGCATACTTGCAGTTGGAATTCCCCTTCCTTTCCCTGACTTTTCTTAAATTAGAATTGGCCCAAAGGCTAGAAAAGAGCACCAGCTCTGCTGTATAGTAACTAAACCACTGAGAGCAAAATTAACTTAATAAGTAGTAAATGCAATTATGAAATAGTTAAAAGTAAATAAAAATGGATTGTTCCACCAATACTAACCAAAGAAGTGCAAGGGAAAATGACATCGGAAAATAAACTTACTATAGAAAATTATGCAATATATTATATTTCCTAGTGCATTTATGAAAATAATTCTGCCAAGCAGCTTCTTTAAAAAAAAAAGAGAGCTATTCTCCTGAATAATATGGGAAATGAAACAATGGAAGTCATTCAAAATAATTGCATGTCATTGATATTAGCAAGACCAGAAGTTAGAATTTTATGTAATTCTTATGAAATCAGCAATGAAGCCTGCCCATAAAAATGAATCATACCCAGAGTCTGATAATTTCAAATACAAAAAAATATGTAACAAGTCTATTGTGACAATTGATTCCTTAAAATGTCCAGTGCAAATACACAGGAAATGTGCTGCTGCTTATTCAAATTTCTATTTGAAATAGAAAACACATTTTTTATATTTATTGAAAATGACCTTGTTCAAATATGCTTCTAACTGAATTTTTTCTTCAACAAATATGCTTAAGTGTGTCAAATTACATTACAAATACTTGTGATTGCAATATTTCAGAACATTAAGTTTGAGAGATTGAAGAAGAAAAGATTTCATCAAACCGGAAAATTCTTCTTTAAAAGATATATATTTTCTTCCAACTTTTTCATTTTATTTATATCCATTGTTTAACAAGCTTTGTAACCACTGCCAAAATCAATTACAGAGTTTAAATTATGCACCAGTGATTACTTAGTCAGTATCTCTACAATGTTCATTTAGGGCAGGGCTGTCAAACTCCCAGCCCACCTGCTGGATCCGTCACACGCTGGGCACACCCATGCCAGGTTTAGCAAAGTCCCGATAAGTCATGTGACACCACTGTGACGGTGTGGATTTCACACCCCTGATTTAGGGAATTGTTTAGCTGTAGTAAAGTTGAGACCTTGCTATCAATTATAATAAATCCCATTTAAATCTGTTTTTATACCTAAAACTAAGAAAGAACACAAATAGTTTTTACATAGATGAACAACTTTATAAATCAAATCAAATTTTAAAAAAATAACTAGTAGGGCAAGTGATAAGTATATGTGAATTTTGTACTACTTTTCCTATGATTTGGTACTTAATTTTATGAAACCTATCGGAAACTACTTTTTTTTTAAAGGGATTCCTCTTGTGTGTATTTTATGGCCAAGGTTCTTGCTCAAATTCTATTTGGTTTTGGATTGTGGGTTTTAATTCATGTGTTGAAAAATTCAGTCACTTATAAGCCTACAAAACAACAGTCTCAATATTTGACAGGATATTATCAGTAGTCTCACAAAATAGTTGCCATTGATGAGGTGAACAAACACAAAAGCATTTATCCTGAATGAAAAGGCAAGTGAAAGGCTATCAGGTCTTCCCAATTTTATTTTCTAAGTGGCTAGTACTAGGGAAATTGTTGGAAATACAATCCAGGTTATATTTTAAGGTTATGGCTTGCATGCCACACCTTAATTTAGTTATTTTTTTAAAAAAAAGTAAAGCAAGAGTAAACTGTTAGTAGACATACTGTTGTTACCCCCAAGTGCCATCCTAAAGATCCACATATTTACGAGATTGCCTTCTGCCACTGAGAGCCTCCCATCGGCCAGTACGCTCCCATAGAGAGGGTCTCCTCATGGTGCTGTCAGCTAAACAATGTCGACTGGCGACACCCAGGGGGAAAGCCTTCTCTGTGGGAGCCCCTGTTCTCTGGAACAAATTGCCCCCGGAATGAAGAACTATCCCTGACTTACGCACCTTCCGCCATGCTCTCAAAACCATTTTTTTCCAACAAGCCGGGCTGGCATAAAAATTAATTTTTATTAATTAATTTTTATTAATTTTAATGGAGGTTTGTTTGGTTTTTTTAATTTTAAGAGAGGCCAAATTGTTTAATATGCTTTTAAAACTGTTTTTTAACTTTTATATATCTGTTTTACTTTGGCTGTGCACCGCCCTGAGTCCTTTGGGAGTAGGGCAGTATAAAAAACTAATAAACCTAAAACCTAACCTAATATTAGGATGTATTGCTCTTTTGTTCTCGATGTTATGCAGAGACTTTTTTACTCCAATGTTGACCATGATTCCTGGGGAAAGGACTGGCCATTTTAGGTATTGTGTTTTGCATCCTCTATGCCAAAATTGTCTCTTATAAGGTGGCCAAATTTTTGCTGTCATCTAAGTTAGGGTGAGTTGTGGATTATAAGCATTTTGAGGCTCATAATGCTAGTGAGTAATTTAATATTCCATAATAATAGTGTAGTATACTATATTGTGTTTGTATATAAATGTAAAAGTAATTGTTTGCTAATTAATATGGGTAGTTCTTTAAAGTGAATAAAGCATTGTTTTATTTAATTTTAGACATTGTCAATGATCAGCAAATTGCATTCTGATGGTACTAAAACATCACAGCTGCTCAGGGCTCTGTTGGTGATAAACATTAGATATCAAAGCAAAGACATCAGCAGACATCAGAATTGTGAATGACGCAGCACTCTTAGCCTGAATGAGTTCCTTCAGGATTTTGGCTGCTAGGAAACAAAGAGAAGAAATGATTGAATTGAGGAAACTAGTCGTCTGGGATAATCATTCTCAATTAAGACTTAGAATATTTTTTGATAACAACAATGACTAATTTCAAGCTGGATTCTTGTCATCACTTTGATTCTTTTAAAATCACTCAGCAACAAAAGAAGTAAACTTCTAATGTATTTAAATGTAAATGAAATATAAAAATATTAAGCAATACCCCCAAATATACCATTAAAATATATCATGGATACATAATAATTTCTAAAATAGCAGCATAATAGCATTATTGAAAGCTTTATATACATCTGCACTTGGATTCTAACACTTACTTTAAAATGTGTCTCCTTTTCTATTGAATTATCTATATCAATCTTTTCCAACTTGCTGCCTTCAGAAGAATTGGAATTAAACTTCTGAAATTTGTAAGAGCCATTGACTGCACTGACTGGGAATTCTTGTAGTTATCTTTTCTATAAATTAGTACTGTGCTTCTCCGAAAATAGGACTTATTTTCTTTTGATCCCAGAAATAAGCACTTGACCTTATTTTCAGGGAGGTCTTATTATTTTTGAGGCACAGGAGGTGGCAAGTATGATCACCTCATGGCTGCTGCTGTATTGTAATATTTTGTACTCAAAAGCCCAATTGGGCTTATTATCCAGGGATGTCTTATATCCAGAGAAAAAGAGTAATTTGGGAAGATTTGGTCTGTGTCATATACAGAGAGAAACATATCCTTATCTCAATATAAAAAGACTATTTGTTTTCTTAAAAAATCTTAGAGAGCTGTAGCCATTAATGACATTAGATCAAAACATACTGTAAATGTGAACTTTAGCTCTGCCTACACTTTTGTCTCACCAATCTCCAATAATATGCAAGTGGCAGGTGTACTTTTGTATTTTTATAGGAACATTAATGTGTCTTCACTCTCCAGATTTAATTCCTTCAATGCATTGCTCAACGAGAAAAAAAAGCCATGCAAATAAGAGAAGCATCATAAAGAATCTCTGCATTATACCATCAGATTCTTCTATTCGAAATAAGGAGAATCAATTCAGGGCACAACTTGAATCTGCATGCACATTCATTTTACTTAACAGAACATCTTTGAGGTTGCTAGTATTAGTGCCTAATGTTCTCTTGTTTCAATTCTCAAGTTCTTAATGATTTTTCAATCCTTATTCTGATGTGTAGAGCTCTGCCATCTATTGGTCCCAAGTGAGATTTAATAATATGAAGCATTCCATAAATAATAACAACTAGATTGTTCAGGCATTCCTTTGTGTCCAAATATGTATTTGCAGGTGGATAATCAGGATTGCACTTACCAAGCAAGCAAAAAACTAGCCTTTCATGTTACGGATTCCAGCACTCCTATATAAAATGGTCACCAAAGGCAGAGAGCAGGGATTGATGGGGTTGCCCAACAGGGGACATAGCAGCCAAATTGCATTTGAGCCAGTGGTGGGTTTCAAATTTTTTAGAACCTATTCTGTAGGTGTGGCCTATTTTGTGGGCATGGCTTGGAAGTCATGTGACAGGGTGGGAGTGGCCACTTTTTAAAATGTGGTGAAACTCATTTAACAACGCTCTTGCTTAGCAACCAAAATTTTGGACTCAATTGTGATGATAAATTCTTTCTTTCTTTTTCTTCCTTCCTTCCTTCCTTCCTTCCTTCCTTCCTTTCCTTTCCTTTCCTTCCCATTGGGTCACTGGCAGTGGCGGGCCAAATTTACTTCCAGGTACGCCGGTGGAACCCCCTCTCACTGGTTCTCTAAATTTCACCAACTGGCTCTCGCGAGTAGGTGCGAGCCTGCAGAAACCCACCACTGATTTGAGCTGAAATACAGCAGGCAGACCAGATTGCCCTGATTTCAACCATGGAGGTGGGAAATCATTATATAAAAGAGGAAAAGTCTTGCTTTCCTAAAAGCCAAGAGATGGCTTGAGGACAATATACTCCATTCCTACTTTCCCAAAATGGTGAGTGGCAAGTTATTATGTTGGGGCAAGCAGGAAATATTGATCAGCCCTCAGCAGAATAGGCTAGAAAGCTAGTTCCTGTGATGTGGACATTATGTTTCTGTTAATACATCTCAAAATAGAATTTGGCCTTTTAGCAACTGAATCACACTAATAGTTGTCATTCAACTTGTGGTCTACTAAAACATATTCTTTTTATATGTGCTTCTGTCTAAATTGGTTCCCACATTCTTCCTTCTTAGTAACAGAATTTTTGTTCAGTGTTCCAGCTTGCCAATCTTCAATCTATCATGCTATTTTTCTGTTCTGTTCTGTTCCATCCCACCCTGTCCATTCTGTTCCATTCAATTCCAATCCATTCTTTCGTTCTCTGACCTATAACTTGCTATTTTTTCTGTTCTGTTCTGTCCTGTTCCATTCTGTTCCATTCCATTCTGTCCTGTCCTGTCCTGTTCTGTCACATCATGTCCCATCCCATCCCATTCCAATCAATTCCATTTTTTTCATTCTCTGGCCTATAATTTACTTCATTGGCTGTCGCATTATCACTGTTCACTTTTCTCCTCTTCTAAACACATTCTTCTGCTGAAAAAGCTTTTATATAATTGGAACAAATTTGGCCTCGAAGGTTAGAAATCTGAGCAGAAGCTTAATTAGAAGGAAAATATCATATGGAAAGAAAAGACAGCTTTGGCAGAAGCAAGTTCACCTGCTGCAATTGTCCTTACCTGGATTTAAGACATGCTAGTGACTCAATTTCCACTATAATCCTTTTGTCGCAATGTGCAAATTGAAGCTTCTTCCAGGCAGTCATTGTGGACCTTTGTGTCCCAGAGGCCTCTAAAGTGACAATTTGTATAGCCAGGCAATAGAAAAGCGGTAGCAGTTAGATGCACTGCTGGATTGCCTCTGGATTCAGGAGAAAAAGGAAAAAAAGAAAAAAGAATTAAAGACATTTTATCTCTAATCATTTTCCTGAATGCACTGAACCAGTTTCACTGGAAATATGGACAGTCCAAGTAAATTCAATGGTGGATTTTCCAGTGGGGGAAAAATTATGTGGACATCATACACCAAAGAAGGGGTGGGAGTAGGGTGAAGGCAGCCTTTTCCCCCCTGCAGTAACCCTGGTAATGCAGGGTCAAAATATAACCAACTTGAAAGGCCCTGAACTTTGGTGTAATAAAATAGATTACTTCTATTCGTCATGGGGGTGGGGGTGGGGAGTGTATAAAAGTAAGAAAAGTCTCTCTCTCTCTCTCTCTCTCTCTCTCTCTCCCTCTCTCTCTCTCTCTCTCTCTCTCCCCCCCATACATGTATGTATGAATGTACATACATACATACACATACATATATACACATACACCCCAATCATACAAATTTAGATGGCAGCTCCTTCACTTTGCACTGGAGAATGAGGCTAAGTTATAAGGGTACTTATCAATCTGAGTCTCCATTGTAGGAGACTCCCCTACAATCCCACCCCTCCCAGAAGAATGAAATATTTTGGGTGATATTAAAAAGACAGGATAGAATAATTCCCATAAAGGAAAAATGGAGGGGGGGGGAACCTTAAGGGAGGCAGAAACCATCCCCAATTTCCCTGCCCCAAGCAGAAACTGAGGAGGCCAGTTTATACAAATGCAGATATGGTAATCCATTCAGAAAGATTGGGTCAGTAATAAACGTCACATAAGCAACACAATACAGAACACAATCAAGCCAAAGGTTGACAAAATTAGCATAGATAGGATGCTAATTAGCATAGATAGGATGCTAATCCTAACACTTAGGATTTGCATTTCCCCGTTTGCCTATAGAGCCAGTCATGACCCCTACATGACCCAATAGGAATCCAGAAGATATAAACCCACCCACTCTAAACTCCATTTTGTCAACTGTCCCAGAAACTACCAGTGGTTGGTAGTTCTGCTTTATCAATAAAGGGAACCTTTCTTTCCAATCAGCCTGCAGCCTCCATTTTATTTCCAGTGCCTTTCTCCCAGCTTGGAACTGGACCTGGATATTTCTTCCAACACTATTATATATCAAGAAAGAATATATGAAGCCTTTCTCAGGTTTGTTTGCCAAGTATGAATGCTTTTTGATTGGTACCAAAATCCAATAATTCAAAAGTTACAAATGGGGATTACAAGTTCACTTTTCTCTTCTGCTTTTTAAGGTCATAGTGTCCGCATCTCTACTTCCATAACAGTGAAGAAGTGAATGCAAACTATGGCCCAGAGAGATGAATCACAGAATTAATGTGTGAGTAGGCGTAAGAGTAGGCAGCTGAAATGAGGAGTGAATAACAGAGCTTGAAATGTCTATAAGCAGTAGCAGACTGCCATTCACTCAGGATGTTTTGGACCAGAAGCTAAACAAACACAAGCTCTTTTTACATCTCCCCAGCTACAATGAAAATTATCAGCTAGTTTGCTTTTAATGACAAGATTGGAAAGAGCTCCTTGGTAATAAAATCGTGCCCAAAAAGAATTAAAGAAACACTCGGTTTCTAACCAAAGTAAATGCAATCAGCTTGAATATAAAGGAAAGCCAAATTCATCACAACAATGAGACATGCTTTAGTTTCTATTCAGGAAAACAACCATCTGGCGATGATAGCATGAATGTTAAAACAAATAATAGGTAGATCAAGGAGAAGACGACTGTGGTTGAAAAACACTTTGCTTAATTAGATCAGCAAATGTCATGTCAAAATAATCTACAGTTAGACAAAGGAGATGCCATTTAATTCTAGAAACGTTTCTGTGCTAAAGTTTGTTACAGGCTTATAATCAGGGATTGAAAAAGAGAGAATCAGAATTTCTAATTATTAGAACTTTGAATTGCCATATGCCCAATCTTTTCTGTGTTCTAACTTGTATGTATGTGTGTGCGCGTGTGTGTGTGTATAGGAGGATAAGTATATACTTGTGTCACAACACCCTGTTAAGCCCCAATTAAGGAAGGAAGCATACTGCTCTCCTTTTCTGCCTTTCGGCTCATCACCAGAGACCATCTAGATTCTAGACAGAAAGCTATGAGTTCCGTTGTGTACTTTTTTTTATATGTGTGTTATAAATAAATAAATCTCCCTGATTTATTTATTGATCAGCTCAAAAACCTAACACACAGACACACGCACACACACACACACATATAACAAAGTATATATAGTTCCATGTATATAAAAACTCAGCTCCATTCAGTTGGCCAGATTCCACCCTGCAAGGAATTATGGGGCAATTAAAAGAAGAAGATTGGTCTCTCTGTTATTCTAGAACCAGCAATTCTTCATCAGCACAAATTGTCTGAATCTATCTTGGTTTTCTAGCCATCTTTTTTCTTTTTGATCTCTAGAACTCCAGCAACAGTTATCCTTTCTTGAGAATTCTGTATGTGTGAATGTATTTATCTATTTCATGCACAGACATAACAGATGTAATTTTCTCAGTCTAAGCTTTTCATCTTAATGTACATTTTATGTTCCATGGACATCACATGACAGACAGTGCTGAGCTGCATCATTCTATTATACACACTTTATCCTACATTTATAGACATCTTAATTTTCCCCTTGATGAAATATTGCAGTATCCATTTTGTAGCAGAATCTGTCCTATTTAGGAAGGTTTCTTCCCTGTAATAGGTTGGAATGAAATGGATGCTAAGGTGTTGTGGCCCCGCAGGGACGGATGAGCCGCTGATGGACTCTTCTAGCAAGGAACCATATGAGTTTGCCCTAGAAGTTGAGGATGACTCTGGAGGGTGTTCAGAATCAGAGCAGGAACCAGAGAGACTGGTTGGCCAGCAGGAGGTGCCTGGGTCATGGAGCAGTGGGGAGGATCAAAGGCAGTTTGTCCATGATGCAAGAGTGAGCAGAGCTGAGTGGCGGAGGCAGCAATTACCTCGTAGGCAAGCTCACAGATGGTGATTAGGCACCAGGTGGTTGTTGAGTGGCCCCTCCCAAGACAGCTTATAGGTGAGGCAATGGGAAGGACATTTGCAGTAATCAACCATTCGGAATTAGTAGTCAAGAAAGTCTGTCTGTGAATTCTAGTCGTGTCTGTTCGTTTGGAATATCTGTGTGAAAGGTCGCTCAATAGCTAACATGAGTTGTCTGGGCTCTCAGCCAAAAGACTCGTTATCTTGTTAATTAAACATTGGCAAACAGCCAAGGCTGTGTTCTGGACTATTCACAAGCCGGGGACAGAACACTAAGGTATCATCTTTATACCTTAGTATAGTGAGCTGAGGAGTACAAACAGAAGATGATAATAATAGACATATTTGTGGAGCAAGGTTTGGAGAAATATTTAACGTTTCTTTATTTTTAACCAACAATAGCAATTTTAGCACATACATTACAGTTTTCCCATGTTTCCTACATCAAAATTGTAGAAATTTATTTTTGCCCATTGCAGGATACAATAATGCTTGCCGCAATTATGGTCCGTAGGGACTCAAATGAGGGTTTGGAGAGCCTGTGGCTTGGGTAGAAAGAATCTAGGCTGAACAAACAATAACCAGGTTTTTTGTTGTTTTTCTATACTATGCAGGCAGAAGTAAAAAGCAACAAAGTGTCTCTCTTTAACCGCCAGCTAAAAAATATGTGTTCTTGATTATTTGTTTTTAATCCTTTGGATTCATTCAAGCTTCAGTCCTTCACTTCCAGCTGGAGGGTAACTTATAAAAGAATTGCTATCAATTCTTTTTGAAAATAAAGAAAGCACCATGTTATATTCGACACAGACCCTGACATAATTTCCGTTCTTTCACATTGCTTTATCTTGTTCAGCAGATGCTGAACAATTTGTGAGACTTTTGAAGCACCATCAGGTACACAGAGAGAGATTGCTATTGAAGTACCATTTTCCCGTGATTTTCTCTCACCTTCCTGCTGTATCTTGATAGCAACACCTGCTCTTTTTAGGGTAGCACTGTGCTAGTTGGGTTTTCAAGTGCATAATCTATCTTTAACAGATAAATTTAATGAGGTTTTTCAAGATACAGGCTGACAGAAATCAAAGCTCACTGATCTAATTAAATTGCTGGCTCACTGATGCAATGGCACCGGAAACTTAATCTTTGGCCTTGTAGCCTGTATTATAAATTCAGAAAAATAATGTCATGACTTATTAATTTCACACTTCATGACAAGACACAGACCTAACTGATAGCAAAAACCATTTGACAATTTCTGTGAGGAGATTTGTGCTTTTGTTGCTTCTCTTCTTTTAAACTCCAATAGCTTTCTTCCAAATGTTGATTAGACATACCCCATTGGGATTTCCATTGACGTCAGTGGACTCCTATTGCTTGTTTTCTGCTTTTGCTAAACTTTGTCCAACAACTTGCTTTGAATATTATCATATCAATTAAAATGTGCAAGCATCATATGCTGCTGAAGTTAAAAATGCCATCGTTAAAAATCAGTACCTCTGCGTTCAATGGGACTTGCTTCATAGAAAAGATTATTAAAACTGAGCCTAAAGATACCTCATAAAATTAATATCTTTATATTTCTTGAAAGTGTCTCTATCCATATCTATATGCATGCCCAACCTATAATTATTCCTATATCTCCAATAGGAAGATAGGAAGGAAGTTCTTATTTATCCTCCTATAGGATATTTAGTGACTCTGAATAAAGGTTTAGAAAATGATTTAATTTTTTTTTAGATTAGATTTCAATTTAGTGCTCGCATGATTCTTAGATACAACTGATTATCATAGCAATATTGGAAGATAATTTAATACATTTAATAAACCAATATATAATATTGGTTTAATCACGTCAATATTCTTTATGTAAGTCTTTTCTAATTGTGCACTGAAAAAATATGTGGGAGTACAATTTATTTAATTTCCACCAGAATGGGAAATTATTTTTCCCAGGTTTTTAAAAATATTTTTATTGATATCACTTCAAACTGGAGTCTTTACTGATTTAAATGGAGATTCCAAGTATTAAATGCAATATGAATGGAGCCTTAACATTGTTTAACTTCTTACTAGCCTGCATGTTATGATCATTGCTTCAGTTATATCCAATTCCACCTTGGTCTTGTTTCTCTTTGAACATCATCTATTTAATTTGGCTTCAAGCAACTGCCATTGATTTTGAGACAATAACCTGCTAAATTATCTAAAGAGAACAATCTGCAATACGGCTATTTTAAATAGCAGACACACTCATGCATAAGATTTGTCCTGCAATGTGAACACATACAACTGTGCCATCAATATGACTGAGACTTGCCAGCCTAGTACCTCAACCTAACACCTGCATTTGAAAAAAAACCAAGAAGATACACAGTAAACACAATGGCCTAAAATGGCTATCGTACTATAGGCTTTGAATGACGAAAGTTGACATCTGTCAATTATGCTAGCCTGATGGTAATTTAAATCACAGGACAGATTCTGCAACTTTGCATGTTTTTGAATCTTTGTCACTGGTAAAACACCACAAATCTAGTTTGGCTTCTCATTCAGTGTTTTCTCTATACAGTGGTACCTCGGTTCACGAACTTAATTCGTGAACTGACTCTGTTCGCGAACCGAATTGGTCGTGAAGAGAGGCAGGGTTCAATGTAAATCCGGTTAATCCGTTCTGACCTTGTTTTTTGGTCGTAATTCTTGAACTGACTCTGTTCGCGAACCGAATTGGTCGTGAAGAGAGGCACAGTTTCCCATAGGGTTCAATGTAAATCCGGTTAATCCGTTCTGACCTTGTTTTTTGGTCGTAGATAAAATGTCCGCGGCTCCGGTTCGTGAAGCGAAACGGAGTTCGTGAACCCGAGCATTTTTACGAACTTTTCTGTTCGTGAAGCGAGGCGGAGTTCGTGAAGCGAAACGGAGTTTGTGAACCCGAGCATTTTTACGAACTTTTCTGTTCGTGAACCGAAACGGTGTTCGTGAACCGGAGCACATTTTTTGGAAAATTTCTGTTCGTAATCTGAATTGGTCGTGAACAGAGGCGTTCGTGAACCGAGGTACCACTGTATAGTGAACTTTATGGATCCATAAGGCTCTACACAGATTCTATTTGGATTCAGTTCAAATGCAGTTTGATTGAATTCCCAGACTGAATTGATTTTCCAAATCGACCACATTGATCTATTCCTCAGATCGAATTGAACGCCTCTTATTGATCTGACAATTCAGAAAATCAAATCAAACTGAATCCAGTGTTTATTTTCCATTTCATCTTCACATTTAAAAATGCAGATAGTCTATCTAGAGGGATGCCCATTAATGGGATAGTGGCAAGTGAGGAAAGGAAAATTAATTATTTGTTCTCATGCTATTTTTGTGACAAAATCACTCCTCTGAAACTGTTCTTTATAGTTGGAGAAAAATCTGCCATAATCCCAATCATTTTTCACAATCCCAGGCGGTATGGTTACCTGCATTTCAAATGTGCAAATCAAATGAAATTTGGACATTTTTTTTGAGGTAGTGATCAGTTTCAGTAACTCAAGGACTTTAGTGAGTTCTCTCTCTCTTTCTGTGTGTGTGTGTGTGTGTGTGTGTGTGTGTGTGTGTGTGTGTGTGTGTAGGTAAAGGTAAAGGTTCCCCTCGCACATATGTGCTAGTCGTTCCCGACACTAGGGGGTGGTGCTCATTTTCGTTTCAAAGCCAAAGAGCCAGTGCTATCTGAAGACATCTTCATGGTCATGTGGCCGGAATGACTAAGTGTTGAAGGAGCACGGAACACTGTTACCTTCCCACCAAAGGTGGTTCCTATTTTTCTACTTGCATTTTTACATGCTTTCGAACTGCTAGGTTGGCAGAAGCTGGGACAAGTAATGGGAGCTCACTCGCGGTGCTAGGGATTTGAACTGCCAAACTGCCGACCTTTCTGATCAACAAGCTCAGTGCCTTAGTTACTGAGCCACCGCATCCCTTGTCTGTGTGTATGTTTGTATGTGTGTGTATATATATATAAACTGACTGTACATTGAGAGTTATGCTGTCATATACTAAGGTTTTATCACAAATATTTGTATTGGTAGTCTCATGAGATTACCAATGTGCACTTTGATGTACAAGAAAATCAAAAAGTAATTTCATGCTAGAGTTTCATATTGACCCTTTCTCTACGTACGATGATTGAGAATAATGTGTTCCACCCTTAGCAACACAGTATGGAATCAATCCAATTAGAAAGGGAGACAGTCCTTTCTTAGGCAATTGGAAGAAAGTGAAAAGTTCCTTGTCATTTGTTATTTCGAGCATCTATATTTATATACAAATAAAACAGAGTTGCATGTGGGATACTGCAAAGTAATTTGAATTCCCATAACTTGCCACAGGATGGCACCATACTATTAAGCCATACATTTGATTAATTGATTTATATCCTGCACTTTTAGACTGGGCGAAATGTTTTAATTTTTACTTTGCAATATTTTCTTAAATTCTGAAAAATAACTTGCTGAAAATAATGAAGCTATATTAGATAGGAGAAGCGACATATTGACAATCTACATACAAAAAAAAATCAAGTGTACATATGAAGGGCAAGAAAATTTTATCCTGATACACTAAATGTAACTACCCAAATTTCATAATACTAATGAATCAACATTTTTAATCTATCCCCATTTAAAAAGGAAAGGAAAAGAAAAAAGAAAAAGAAAAACTTATATTCTCAAATAATGCTGCTGATATATAAACTAAGTTCAAAATGAGTTCAAACCTGTTTTTATGGTACTCTGTGCCAATCTGATGTCACTAAGATATGTTGGGTCTACAACTCCTAGAATTCCTTCCACCATGATGTAGAGTTCTGGGACTTGTATTTAAAGCACTGTCAGACCTGGAAGCCATTTTGTACTTTTGGGGCTTCAGGCCTGTCACATTTTCTACTGAGGGAAAATGGGAGGGAGGATGATACAAAGTGTAGGTGATATATAGTCAAAATAAGATTCTTTCTCAGAAAGTCAAGGTCACCTTCCCCTGCAGCTGCCATAAGGATACTGGGAGCTATCTCCAATTTTGGATGGATATGTAGGTGCTGGGCAGGGACTTCACCTTTCTTTTGAGTCAGGAAAACCTGGAAAACTTTCAGATTTGGGTATTCCCAGATGTGCCAATATGACATCTCTAATAAAATGGAACTTTGAAGAAACTCAAGCCTTGGAGTCTTCTTTCGTTGGGGGGTGTTACTTGGAACCCTGACAAGCACATCTGGATGTTAATATGTTAGGAAAGAGTGCTTTGGATCAAGGGTACTTCTATTGGTGTAACCTGATCTGGGATAAAAAAGTCATGCCAACAACAGAAAGCAGCAAGTAGATACAGAATACAACAACACTGATGTTATGGTTTAATCATCTGAATGTTTGAAACCCATATTTAGTAGTTCAACTATCTGACATACCTGGGATTGGACCAGAAATTGATTTTTCAGTAAAATGAGGAGCTAGTCTTAAAGCTTAAGTCACAGAGAATCAGCTAACGGTAAAGTCAATGAACTACTAGTTTTATTATTCATTCTGAAAAAGAAAACAGGTGTACAAGATACTGTCAGCCTCATCAATATGAATTACAATCTTAAATCAGAGACTTGTTGGCAGACAATGCTTCAGCTACTGCATATTTTTCTAAAACTAGAAATCTTAAGAAATCCCAGGGCCATTGTCTGAGATTCAGATTCCTGTGGGCAGGATGAAGCTGTTATTTCATGTAAAGGGGCAGGAACCCTTCCACACTTCTATGGATGCCCTCAAATATATAAGCCTAACATATTTCTAGCTCCAATTATATTATAGTCTTCGACTTACAACTGTTTACTTAGTGACTGTTCAAAGTTACAATGGCACTGAAAAAAGTGACTGAGGACAATTTTTCACCTTTGCAGCATCTCCATGCGCAGGTAATCAAAATTCAGATGCTTGGCAACTGATAAAATAATAGTAAATAACAATCTAATCAAGGAACCACCAAGATCACTCCCAACAACCCTGACAAGCATAGCCTCTAGTCCAGTGTGGGGATTCCAAAAAATTTACTACCGGTTCTGTGGCTGTGGCTTGGTAGCGTGGTGTGACTTGATGGGCATGGCTTGGTTGGTGTGGCAACTGCAAAATCCCCATTCCCTCCCAATCAACTGGGATTTGGGAAGCAGAGAATAGATGGAGGCATGGCCAATCAGAGGTGGTATTTACCAGTTCTCCGAACTACTCAAAATTTCTGCTACCAGTTCCTCAGAACTATCAGAACCTGCTGAATACCATCTCTGCTCTAGTCTGGTATATATAATAAGAATAAAGTCCACTCCCTTCTAGCACTGTTGATGTTGTCTAGTTTGGTAATAAAACATCTGCAAGAAAACCACTCAGCTCAGAGAGGATCTCACAGTTCATCAATGAGTCACAAATATTTCCTTCTATTGTTATTATAAAAATCAATCCATGCTAATGAACTGTTCCGCTATCAAAGTAACAACTCAGCATCCCGCAAAAGGTATAAACACACTGCCGCAACCCAGAACACCAGATGGGGGGGAAAATCAGACCACCTACATATCATCTTTGACCAAAATGGATACCGGTGCAACTTTATCAAAAAATGCTTGACACTAAAGAAAAAAACCCCTGAATTTTATAATCACATGGCATCACCGTAGGGTATAACCAAACCAACTTATCTTAAGTAAATCAAAAGCCAGGTAACTCAGTGGGGGAAAACAGTGCTACAGTAACTGCAATTGAAAT